>CM031240.1:1044157108-1045407328 GCA_018340775.1 Taxus wallichiana var. yunnanensis
TTTTTACTATTTTCCATCTCTTCACATGAGATGCATTGTAAACTACAGTGAATGCAAAGAAACTCAACTGCAAGACTCGTTTTGTAAGATGGTATGGTCAGCCTTTGAGGGCTCTGTCAAAAAGAAGTGGACCTTTATCCTTCATTACGAAAATAAATGTAGATGCTTCTCTTATTGGTTTTTCTCCTTGTATAATAAATATGTCAAACATTAAATTTTTCTAGCCGCATTACCACTTGCTGAACATTTACAAACGCCTATGAAATTGGGCACGTACCTTTTTTTCCTCAAATTAGTTAGGAGTTTATAAGAATGAAAACATCTTGTTGGGGGAAGAAGAACAATTCTCCAAAGGTCTGAAATAGTTGTATTTTGAAAACAACAACATAATTCTCTCATTATTAATTTCCACTTTTTTGTCTATGTTTTTGCCTTATCTAACAAGTTAAATGTGATACAACAAAAATGACACCATAAAAATCAAATTAATAATAGCAAACTTCAATCGACAGATAAAAATCTTCCTTCTATTCATATGTCCATTCTCGATAGGGGCTAAATTATTGATTATTGTGTCTTACATCGCTTGTTATTTTTTGATTACTCAAGTTTAAAAATGAAAAACATGCTTTGCAAAGTATTACAAGAAGCAAAAGTGTGGTGGGTTTTGAACCAGGCCCCAGGTTGAATTCTTACCATTTTTATTTTTTCCCTTTAATCTCACATTGTCTGATATGAATACTATGCACGAGGTCCCTATGTTGTGTCTCTATGCAGTTGTATCACAATTTCTAGTTTCTAGTTCTTCACTTGCCCCAAGTGCACCGAATCATGGCCAATGAAACCACTACATACATGCTAGGGCCAACAAAATTGCTGAAATCATATTAATGAAAATGTTGGTTGAGAAAACCACTCTGCAAACGTAAAACGGTCCAACATTGCGATTATCCAAAGTGCAATTTTGTAATACATGGCCAAAATGCCTTTGAATGTACTTGCTTTGTGTAGATCTAAATACAAGAGAAGATAATCCTTTGTCAACTCCAAAACATCTTTGCCTTTGAGATATCCAATATAATACGCCGATAAATATTTCAATGTAGAGGGAAGATGATACATAATGAATATATCACTTATCTCCTACCTTGCGAGGTTTAAAAGAATGAGCTCACTGCCTGGATGGTTTTCCACCCATTCAGTTACATTATAGACTTTGCCTTTACATCTTCATTGTTTTTCATCACTCTTCGGTTGTTTTTCAAAAATGCACACATTCTGTGTGAAATGTTTTATAGATCCGCAAAAAAAACCTATAGATTTTTTAGCTCTAATTTTTGGGTTTAGCCTGTAAATTTTATTTTTATGCTCAGGATTGGCTCTAGTTTTAGAGTTGTGCCACGAATGAATGAGCACGGATGTAACAAAGATTCCATTAAATGTGAGCTTTTAGTGAGTTGCATTCTAGGAATGACAAGGCCTTTCACATGACATAGAGTGAGATCGAGGCAATATAGTGGAGAAAATGTAGTAGATGTCCTTTGGTTGGGAACATTTTGATCTGTGGAATATGTGCATGACATGCGACCCGTTTTAATTCCCACATTTTTATCTTTGACTCTCTATCCATGTCTTTGCCTTATCTAGCAAATAAAATGTGATGCAACCAAAAAAATTGACACCATAAAAAAACAAATAGTAAACCTCAATTGATAGATAAAATCTTCCTTTTCTTCATATTTCCACTCCCAGAGGTTCTCAATTATTGATGATTATGTCTTACATTGCTTGCAATTTTGTAATTATTCAAGCTTAAAACTGAAAAGTGTTCTTGCAAAGTACTACAAGAAGCAAACAATGTGGTTAGATTTCAGACTTGGCCCCAAGGTTGAATTCTCATTATTTTTAATTTGGACCCCTTTAATGTGGCATTGCATTGACATGAATAATGCACACGAGGTTGAGACAATTAGGTGAAGCACATGTAACATATATTATTTGTGTAGGAACAATATGCTTTGTCGAATAGGTGCGGGACATGCGAGTATTTGATTCCCACCTTTAAATTTCCAACATTCCATTCATGTATACATCTTACCTATCAAATTAATTGCTTTCCAATTTTAAGCCTTAGTGCTATGAAACAATAAATAAAAAGCTTGCTTTACGATTAAAATATACCTTTCACTATTATATTCAATCACTTGAAGACCTCAATTATCGATGGTTACTTGAGCTTGCAAGTCGATATGGAGGTTATTTGCACACAACCTATTTTCCTACAATTACTTGAGCTTGCAAGTCGATACGAAGGTTGTTTGCACACAACCTATTTTCCTACTATTACTTGAGCTTGCAAGTCGATACAGAGGCTACAAAATGCTACAAGACACGAGCATTTGGATTATGTTTCAAATCCCAAACCTTTATAATTTTCCCCATTTTCCCCCTCTTTTTTTGACATTAAAATTCTTAAATAGAGCACAAATAACATATATTATTTGGGTAAGAACAATATGATCCATGGAATGGGTGTGGGACATGCGGTATTTAATTTACACCTTTTGATTTCCAATATTGCATTCATGTCTGTGTCTTATCTACCGCATTAAAATTTTCCAATCGAAAACATTGATGTCATGAAATAAAAAGATACTAAAGCTTGATTAGAAGATAAAATCTACTTGGTAGTTGCACTCATGTGATTAGTGTGAATGAGAGCCACACTATAAAGTGGAATGCATATAACACATATTCTTTGCATTGGAACAATTTGTTCTATGGAATAGGTATGAGGCATGCAAGTATGTAATCTCCATCATTTAATGTCCAAATTTCCATTTATATATTGGTTTTATCTACCAAACTAAATGCCATACAAATGACAAACGTACTCCAAAGTATTTATAGGGGAGGGAAATCGATTGGTTCCGACAACTATACGAGATCGTATCATCACAAATCATATGGAACAACATCATAGGTTGTGTGGATGTTCACATACATATTTAATCACAAACATCCGTGTGGTCTATCTTCGTGCAATTGCATCGTAATTTCCGGTTTCTAGATCTTCACCATCCTGAAGTGCATTGAATTGTGCCCAATGAAACCACTTTGAATCAACGCTAGATCCAACAAAACCACCAAAATCATATTAACAAAAATATGGTTGAGAAATGTAATGTCCCTCTTTCTCGAATAGTTCGGTTGAAGACCTTTGGCCCTTTTTGTCTACCCGACGGCCAAAGGGGATTTCTAGGGTGACTTCGGTTTATTAATTTTATTATATCGTGCTAAAAATGAAATAAAGTACCTTTAAGCACATATAATGAATTAATAGATTGTTTAAGTGACTTGACTTAGGAAAAGTACCTTTAAATAATTTAATAAATTATTTAATGTACCTTCCTAAGTGAAAAGTGTGACTTGCTTGAAAGGAGAAATAATTAATTAATGATTAATTATGTGGCTTTGGGAAAAGTGCAGCCAACATCTTTGAGGGTTTTTTGGCTATAAAGAGAAAATGTGACTTGGGGAAAGGATTCCGAACATTATTATTTTTCATAGCGAGCTTAGCACATAGCTTTTGCAAACAAAATCCAAGGACTAAACCCTCTGGATTATTACTCTTGCGTCCACGAAACCCCGGAGAGCGTGAGAGAAGCTTCCACCCAGGAATCTTCATTGTTTACACAGGTTATTATCATTTCAGCAGCTTCAGACAGAGAAATAAATTGCAGCAGTGGGCATTCAGGCAACTTCTAGAGTGGGGCGACTTGTTCTACAGTTGTTGTATGCATTATCAGAGGTATTTTTCATGACAGTTTATTGTTATACATTTCAGCTTCATATATATACCAAATCGATTTGATTTGGATCCTTTCTGGCTGAGTTTTTGGGCAGTATCTGTATTATTCCATCTGCAGATTTCTATTTGTGTTTGCCCTAATTATTTATCATTAGAAATCAATGTTGAATGTATGGCTGCGTTATTAATGAAGAAATCTATCATTTAAACCCTAGGCGCCATTTCTATATATACCCGGTTTGCGGGAGTTTGCAGTATTTTAATTGTTATGCAGTGTGAGAATGTTGTTTCATGGATTTATTTGATATTACCAGTTCAGCTCCATACCTGAGCATTATATATATATATATTCAGACAAAAACGGGTTTGGGATCTTTCAGTGGTATCAGAGCAGTGTATCCTCCCAGCCTGTGTGGGAAGAAACAGATAGGGTATTACAACAGAAATCAGCTTTGAATGCATCACAGAGAGGACGGTCCACACAGATACTACACCCGCAGACGAGCACGACTCGAGGCTGGTATTGCAGGAGGTGACAGAATGGAATATTTGGGCGAGAGGCCTGAGAGTCCTCCTCGAGAGGAACATGCAGATCCAGATAGGAATTTTATTCGGGATATGGCAGCCACGCAGAGGCAGTTATTACAGACCATGGAGCGCATGGGCACTACTTTGGACAGGTTGGCACTAGATAGGCCGCGGGACAGGCACGGCAGGAGGGATAGATCTGTATCAGTTGCCAGTAGCTACAGGGGTCATAGCAGATCACCTTCAGAGCTTGGGAGTGTTAGGGGATCGCCACGCCGTGAGCGGAGGCATACTCATACAGACGAGAGGAGACCTACACGGACTGCAGATAGGCCTATGCAGCCTAACTTCTTGCCTAGAGGTGACCCTCCAGAGATTGAGGGACGGTCGGAAGAAGCAGCTTTCCCGGATACTATCATGGCAGTCAGTGATGAGTGGAGGAGTTTGCCGCAGCATGTGAGGGATGCATTTCCCCTCCCACAATATTGTGCTCAGAGGAGAGACAACATGAGGGCCGGACAGGATAGGAGACCTAGAGCACAACAGAACAGAGATTTGCAGCAGGTTACCAATAAGGTAACCCTCTCCACTTTTGATGGTAGTGGAAAGATCAGTGCCAGGGCTTGGATTCACAAGCTCGACACCTACCTTACCCTCAAGCCCATGAGGGAGCAGGAGGCCATACAGTTCGCTACATTGCACCTTGAGGGGGTGGCTTATGATTGGTGGCACCATGGGTTAGTTACGCAGGGTCATGAGCTTCTACGTTCGTACAGGGATTTCAGCGATAGACTGATTGTGAGATTTGATCGCAAGGATGTGGAGTTATATTACAGGGATTTGGCACACTTCCGAAAGAGTGGACATGTTGACTCTTATATCAACGAATTTCAGAGGATAACAATTATGGTTCCAGAGATGCTTGAGAAGAGGGTGGCGATGTTATTTATAGAGGGCCTCCATGACAGATGAGAGGATTGGTCAAGGCTCTTAAGCCTAGGACATTACATGATGCCATTCAGACGACATTGGACTTGGACACAACCCCCACTACTTATTAGCCCACTTCTTATCAGCCCAATAAGAAGTTTCCCACGAGCTCTAGGCCATTTCAGCGACTCTACCGCCCCGCAGAAGAGTGCACCACCTTCTAAGGTGGACCAGGAGACTCGTAACGAGTTAAGGAGGAGGAAGCTTTGCTTTCATTGCAAAGACCATTGGGAGCCTGGACATCATTACCTTGGTAAAGGCAAGGTGCATCTCATTGAGGTGATTTCCAATGGGGAGGATGATCATGCGCTAGATACAGATGCAGAGGATGAGGGCGATGAGCATGATGCACAGGGGGAGCAGCCCTAAATAGAGCTGGGTGAGAGTGAGGCATTGGATTCATCCGATGTTACTATTGCTACACTCTCGGCATTCCTAGGTGTCATCCCTTTCGCCGAAGTGAGTGCTTAAGGGACAGTAGATTGTTTGCCTGGTTGACAATGGAGCTACGCACAACTTCATTGATGAGGGGTTGGTTGCGAAGCGAGGATTACAGGTTGAGGAATTTGAGGGGTTTAGTGTACGGGTGGCCAATGGATTTGCTATCAGTTGCACTAAGAGGATTCCACGACTTAGTATTCAGATGGGGGACTACACATTGACCGATGACTTCTATGTTATCGGACTGGTGAGATTGATATAGTATTGGGTATTCAGTGGTTACTGATCCCTTGGCGAGATATTGTTGATTGAGAAATAGGGACTAAGCCTGTGGTAGATTTTATTAATCTCAATCAATGAACAATATTGAATAGGCCGCAATATTTATAGATATTACACACACCATATACATCCGTAAGAATGAGTTACACAGTGCAACCAAAAACAGAATAAACAAGCTTCCAAATCACCCGGGAAGCAACAATTAAATAAAAAACAAATATATTGTTTATAACAATATAACAATGTGAATACTGACAAATATGGTTGATTAACCATATAACCATTTAAAATTAATTAAATAATAATCCTATGCATAATTAAATAATAGGATAATATAATTTATCCTAACATTCCCCCCCTTAATTGTGCATTGTCTGGAGAGATGAGGAGAGAAATGCTCTGAACAACTCGAACTTGTCACGTGCAAGTGACTTTGTGAAAATATCTGCTCGTTGTTCAGCCGTTGGACAAAATTGAAGCTGGATGTTGTGCTTCAATACATGTTCACGTATGAAATGAACCTGAACTTCAATGTGCTTTGTTCTCTCGTGAAAAATTGGATTGCGAACAAGTTTGAGAACACCTTCGTTGTCAACATACATGGTGGTCGGTTTGTCCTGTGGTATTCCAAGTCCTTCCAGTATGCGACGTAGCCAAATCGCTTCACAGACAGCTTCTCCTGCAGAACGATACTCGGCTTCTGTGGAAGAGTGAGAAACAAAGTGTTGTTTCTTACTTCCCCATGATATTGGTCCAGATCCCATAAAGAATACAAATCCAGAAGTGGATTTTCTATCATCAATGTTACCTGCATGATCTGAATCCGAATATCCAGTCAAGAAGAAGTTTTCGCTTCTTCTTGTATTCTAGACCAAGATCCACTGATCCTTTGAGATATCTCAAAATGCGCTTTGCTGCTTTCCAATGACAAATTTTGGGTTCTTGTGATGAACCCGGATAGATAGCTCACCGCAAAGCTGATATCCGGTCTAGTGTAGGTCGTAAATGAGACTCCCAATCACCGCCGATAGAGAGTGGCACTTACCTCAGAGATGGATCTCAACGAGATAACATAACTGCTCTCCATAGGTGTAGCAATTGGTGTGCAATCCATCATCCTAAACTTCTCGAGCGTTGTCTTGGTATATTTCATCTCGAGAAACAAAGATGTGATTCTCTTTCGCCATACTTCCACCCAAGACAAGAATGCATAAGCCCGAGATCTGTCATGTCGAATGATCGCTTAAGATCTTTCTTCGTTTCATCAATCATCTTCACCGAACTACCAAAGGATGACTAGATCATCGACATAAACTACAACAATCACCATCTCCCCCTTGCTTTTGAGGTAGAGATTGGGATCATGGATTTCCTCGACAAATCCATGTTGTACGAGATGCTCATCAATCTTGATGTACCATGCCCGGGTGCCTGTTTTAGGCCATACAGAGATTTCCCGAGTCTCGCATACCTTTTCTTCTTGACTGTGTAACATATCCCTCAAAGTTGAGTCATGTAGACTTCTTCTTGCAAATCTCCATTCAGGAAGGCACTTTTTACGTCCATTTGGTGAACTTTCCATCCAAACTGAGCAGCTAGAGCAAAGATCATCCTGATCGTTTTGATCTTAGCTGTGGGAGCAAATGTCTCCTCATAGTCAATGCCTTCTTTCTGTATACCCCTTTGCTACAAGTCTTGCTTTACACTTGTCCACTGTCCCATCTGCTTTGTACTTAGTTTTGAATATCCATCTGCAACCAATGGGTTTCTTCCCTGGTGGAAGATCGACAAGCTGCCAAGTGTTATTCTTCATCACTGATTGATATTCAGAATCCATGGCATCTTTCCAAGCTTTTGATTGTAGGGCTTCCTGATCGTAGATGGCTCATCTGATTCAATGACTCTACTCATCAAAGCAAAGTTAACTTCTTCTCTTGCTTTACTGCGAGTCCGTGGTCCAGGGGTGGATGTATCCGGTGGAGCATCCAATCTTGCATCTCGTAATGTGCTTGTACACCATTTAGGCATACGTTGAGCTGTTCCCATGGGTTGTGGTTCTATCTGATCAACACCATCATCCCCATCATCACTTTCATCTTCTGAGGGAACATTTGCTTCAGTTTTTATAACTGGTGAAAAATCTACATCTTGCGAGTCCGAGGAGGAGTCTCTGCTTCCTTCTTCTCGAAAAACTCAACATCTCTGCTTGTGTAGACTTTTCTGGTCTTAGGATCCATCAGTCTGTACCCAAGAGTCTCTTCACTGTATCCAATGAAGATGAGATTTTGTGACTTCATGTCCAATTTCTTTCTGTTGCTTGGGTATGTGCATGCGGCTTGCACCCAAATACTCCGAGGTGTGCAATGGATGGTTTCCTTTTCGACCATGCTTCTTGTGGTGTAATTCCATCAAGAGCAACAGGCGCTCTGTTTAACAAATACACTGCTGTTTTTGCTGCTTCTGCCCAAAATGTCTTTGCAAGTTCGAATCATCGATCATGCATCGCACCATTTCCATGATAGTACGATTTCTTCTCTCGACAACACCATTTTGCTGCGGTGTGTGTGGAGGAGGCATTTGTCGACGAATCCCGTGAGTTTGTAGATAGTCTCTGAACTCATCACTGGTGAATTCCCCCCCTCGATCTGAGCGGAGAGTTCTGATGTGACGACCAGTTTCTTTCTCAACTGCCACTTTGAACTTTTTGAACGTTTCAAAGGCCTCACTTTTCTTGCGAAGACAAAAAATCCACATTTTTCGTGAGTAGTCGTCAACACAGAGCATGAAGTACTGGAACCCTGAATGACTTGGCTGCATTGGACCGCACAGATCGGTATGAACCAGGTCAAGTTTACCATGAGCTCGAAAAGTACTTGTTTGGAATGAAACTCTGTGTTGTTTCCTGCTAAGCAGTGAGGACACTTGTCTGTATCCTTCTGAAGAGATGGTAGCCCATGTACCATATTACACCGGCGAAGTGTGTCGAGATATTTGAAACTTACATGACCAAATCTCCGATGCCACAACTGAGCTGAGGTGGAGTTTTTAGCCACGAGTGCTTGATCATTTTTGTGAATGAAATCAAGTTGAAACATTCGTCCCACATTTGAGGCTTTTGCAATTATTTTCGAGCCTCTGGATTTATCTCGAATCAGACACATTTTCTTGCCGGATTGACTATCAAAGTCAATTTTCAGGTTGTGATCTAGGAGTTGACTGACCGAAAGAAGATTCTTTGTCAACCCAGGGACATATAGAACATCTGATAGTTTGCATTTGCGTGAACCAAGGGGTAGAGAAATGTTTCCAATCCCCTGAACTGTATATGAAGAATCATCTCCCAACGAAACATGATTTTTCGATGGCGTGTCCCTCATTGAAATAAACTACTGTGGCCGGTCATGTGTCGAGTGGCTCCCAATCAACATACCAGACGTCACTAGATGACGTGGATGGTTCACTTGATCGAGCAGTGAACAAGAAGTCTTCATTGTCTGACTGATCTTGTTGCTCAAAGAATATTACCTCACCGGTGGGGTCTTCTTTTCCAGCCTTCCCCTTTTTCTACTCGTGATAGTTGTTTGAATGTCCTTGTAAGTTTGTTGTTGTTGCTGAGGTCCAGATTGCTTGATGAACCTTTCTTATATGTGTTAAACCAACATTCTTGCAAGTCATGTCCTCTTTTGCAAATGGGACATCGCTTCTTCTGTTGATTGTCCCCATGATACTGATTTTGATGTGGGGACTTCTGATAGGATTTAGGTTTACTTTTACCTTTTCCTTTCCATTTTTGATGTGAAGACAATGCCTACTCCTCTTCATCATCCTTGTTGTACATTGCTTCCTCTTGTTGCAGAGAGGTTTACTAACTTGTCAAAACTAATTGTCGATCTCGACAAGTTTAGAGTTGTGACAAAAATTCGGTAAGAAGAAGGAGAGCTCTCGTAACAATGGGAACGAGAGACTCATCTTTGACTTCTTCTCCTAGGGCTAGAAGTGAAGCCCTCAACTCGCAACTCTTCTTAGAAGGCTTCAATTTTCTCATTCTGTTTGAATTTCAACGTATGTAATCGACTCGCAAATTGAGTATGACATTCTTGTTCTTGGCCTCATATAGTGCTCAGCTTATCCCAAGCTTCTTTTCTGATGTGGCATCTCGAATGTGGACTTGCACATCGTCGATACTCCAAACAAGATGATGAGCTTTGCTTTCGATCCGCTCTATCAAATTGTCATTGTTGTGTTGCATCATCCATTGGTGATCCGGTTAGAGTACCACCACAACAGCCGATTTCTTCAAACTCAAGTCAGTGTCTTTATTTTTGTCTTCCAAGCAAAGATAGTTGCTTCCTCTCGAGCAATCAGTGAATCCTAAGAAAAATTTGGGGGCATTGTGCCCATTTTGCAGAGATCACCGACGGGGTTTGGCTCTTATCACCTGTATAAGGTCTCCCAATCTATATACCGTCAGTCCGATATACCGAACCTTTCTATATACGCGCCCTTCCGATATACCCGTCGGTACGTGGAAGAAGCTCGCCCTTTCTATATACCCGGCGATACGTGAAAGAGGCGTTAACGTACGTGAAAGAATTCAATACGTGGTACCAAGACAATACTGATGGGGTCTGTGCGATTATTGACACCGGCTCAAAGAAATATCCTCATACGCGTGCGTAACTTCGCTATATACTCGGATAATTTCTCAGTCCGGATTTATGTCGTGCAATCGTTCACAGACGGATGGGATGGCTCATAGTGTGTGCACTGTGACCTTATTACTCCCCATCGATTTATAGGGATGATGCCTAGATGACGTTGTTGCAGCTATATTAGGCGTTAAGTGCAGTAGTAGTCGTGACGGCTTTACCCGTAAGCGCTTCCCAGAGGCACCGTATATACCGAACGCTGCGAATGAGATCTAGGATCTCGTGAGTGTTACAGAACCAATTTTACTATTTTTGATTACAATTACGCGCTGGCTTCGAAGTTAGCATAAAGTTTTGCATTGACTATGGCAACCTGCAAATTAGTACAATATACAATACAATTTGAATGACAGTAAAAAAATTTCAGCCTGGGTCCCGTGACCTCCCGAGCCCTAAATGCTAAAAATTGCAAAAAAATAGCTGAATATGCAATTTTTAGGTGGGTCTCCTTTTGTAAAAATGTCTGAATGAGAAAACAGACTGATGGGAGAATTTTTTTTTTTACCCTAAATTAGGGATTCTCCGCTAAATTTAGTTAGTTATAACTAAATTCAAAAAACCTGCTAAATTTAGCAGTTCCGCCAAAAATTCCGCCAAATGCAAAATGTGAAGTTGGGGGTGGGATTTGAACCATGCACCTCCCACTTCTAAGGCTTTCCCTCTATCCAACTTGGCCACTTAAGGGCGCTTGATGTAGAGATGAGCAAACTTGTATTTAAAGTATATGAAAAAATGGCTTACCTTAGAAAATGCGCCCTAGATGAAGGATCCACGTGGCAGCAGCTGGTGAGAGGCGTTTTTAGGTTATTTTTTAGCTAAAAATCCGGATCTGAAGCATCTACAACACTTTATCTCCTTTGGCCGCCACTTTTACCTTATTTCTCACCATTTTTTTTCATTTTTTTGATTCTTCTTTGATCTTTGCTCAATGTATGATGCAGGTCACGTTTTTTTGAGTTTGGGCGCCTTTTTTTTCTTGCCACGCACTGTACAGCATGTATTTTTGCTGTATTTTTGCCTTGGGCTGCGTTTTGAATGCCTGGACTGCGTTTTTTTTCCTTTGGGCGCGTTTTGCAGTTGCTGGGCGCGTTTTTTGACTGTATTTTCTCACAAAAACGTTTTTTTCTCCTTTGTGCAGGCGCTGGGGGCAGCAAAGGGCGCGGTTTAGCTCCAAAAAATGTTTTTTCTTATGCTGGCCGCGCATGGGACAGCAAAGGGCGCATATGCTCTCAAAAAAATGTTTTTTTCTCCTTGTACAGGTTGCTGGATCAAGAAAAACGCCTCCTTCTCTTTTTTTTTTTCTTTGCTCAGTATTCACATATAGTGCACAGACACTCCTCCAAACAAGAAAAAACAATCTCCAAATACAGTAAAACAAAACCCTGATTGGGAAATTTTTTTATTTTTTAAAATTCAATACTCAGAGTAATTTTTGCTTGGCCGAGTGCACCAAAGGTAAAAAAATTTGCCTTCCAAGTACCTGGAAGGAACAGGCGGATGTGGGGGAGGCAGGGATGGGGCTGGGAGTTTGCACGAGGCTGCACAGGCTCTCAAATGCTGCAAACACGTCTCCAATCTCCTCTCTCTCTGCTGCTCTCTTCCACACCTTCACAGGCTGAACTTTCGCTCCGTACCAAATGTTGATTGAGAAACAGGACGTAAGCCTCGTGTAGATTTTATTAATCTCAATCAAGAAATGAAGACATTGAATAGGCTGCAATATTTATAGATATTGCACACCATATACATCCGTAAGAATGAGTTACACAGTGCAACCAAAAACAGAATAAACAAGCTTCCAAATCACCCTAGAAGCAACAATTAAATAAAAACAAATATATTGTTTATAACAATATAACAATGTGAATATCGACAAATATGGTTGATTAACCATATAACCATTTAAAATTAATTAAATAATAATCCTATGCATAATTAAATAATAGGATAATATAATTTATCCTAACGAGATATGTGTAGGATTTCCGGAGGATGGAGTTGGAGTTTATGGTGGATAAGAAGAAGATTGTGCTTCGGGCTCTTTCTGACGGTGGGCCTAGAGTCGTTTCAGCACGCAGGATGGAGTCTATAGTATGACATGGAGAGGTGGCATGGGCAGCCCAGTGTTTCATTTCAGCCAAATCTTCTTCAGACTATGAGCAACCCCTTCATATTGACATCCAGTCCATACTAGATAAGCATGGCCCAGTGTTTGGTGACATTCCTCCAAGTAGACCACCAGATAGAGGGTTTGAGCACATTATAGAGCTGGAGGAGGGTGCTAAGCCCATGATGACTACGCCTTATCACCATCCTAAGACATACAAGGATGAGATAGAGAAGGCCATTAGAGAGCTCTTGGAGATGGGACACATCCGTCCTAGTTCTAGTCCCTTTGCTTCTTCAGTAGTTTTGGTGAAGAAGGATGGGACCATGAGGATGTGCATTGACTATCGTGCACTGAACAAGAAGACCATCAAGAACAGGTATCCCATTCCTCGCATTGATGAGCTATTAGATGAGCTGCATGGATCTATCTACTTCTCGAAGATTGATCTTCGATCAGGCTACCACCAGATTAGAGTTCGGGATGAGGATATTCACAAGACAGCCTTCAGATGTCATTATGGGCACTATGAGTTCTTGGTGATGCCATTTGGACTCACTAATGCACCTGCTACATTTCAGTCATGTATGAACCATCTCTTCAATAGGCAATTGAGGCAGTTTGTGTTGGTGTTTTTTGATGATATTCTGATTTATAGCAGGACATGGGATGATCATTTGAGGCATCTTGATGAGGTACTTAGCATAATGGAGACTCAGTCTTTGTTTGCTAAGATGTCCAAGTGTGAGTTTGGACTTACAGAGATATTGTATCTTGGGCATGTCATTGGGGCCAATGGGGTCAAGGTCCATCAGGAGAAGATACAGGCGATGCAGGATTGGCCACCACCCAGGAATATCTCTGACTTGCGAGGATTCTTAGGGTTATGTGGTTACTACAAGAGGTTTGTGAAGGGTTATTCTCAGCTGGTAGCTCCATTGACAGATCTTACATGGAAGGGTGCATTCAGTTGGTCAAATGAGGCACAGGTAGTATTTGAGAGGCTCAAGGTTATCATGAGTACATGTCTAGTTTTGGCTCTTCCAGATTTCTCACGGCCCTTCATTCTTGAGTGTGATGCTTCGGGATTGGGGATTGGTGTAGTTCTTATGCAGGATCGCCATCCTATTTCCTTTGAGAGCTAAAAGCTGAGAGATAATGAGAGACAATATTCCACCTATGATAAGGAGATGCTTGCCATTATGCATGCTTTGGAAAAGTTTAGACAGTATTTGGTGGGTGGAAAATTTTTGGTGAGAATCAACCACAACAGTTTGAAATATTTCTTGAAACAAAAAGAACTCAATAAGAGGAAACAAAAATGGGTCAGCAGGATCCAGGCTTATGATTTTGACATTGAGTATGTCAAGGGGACGAAGAATGTAGTGGTTGATGCACTTTCCAGAAACCCCATCTCGTTGCCCTATGTTCTTTGAGTGAGATTTCAGCATATTGGAAATCTAAATTGTTAGTTGAGTATTCCAAAAACACGTGGACATGTGACATTAGGGATGGAAAAATTTAGGATGGCCGGTATAAGGTAATAGTTGATTTGATTTTGTATAAGGGCAGAATTTACCTAGTTCCTGAATCTGAACTTAAGGAGAAGATTATGCATGCTTTCCATGATGCACCACTTGCAGGACACCCAGGGTATTTTAAAACATACAGGTAGATTAGAGAGAGATTCTCCTGGAAGGGTCTCAAGGATGATGTCTTGTGCCATGTCCATGAGTGTATGACTTGTTAGCAGAACAAGTCAAAGCATACTTTCCCAAATTGGTTTGCTACAACCATTACCAATTCTAGAGTGGAAGTGGGAGAGTATTTCGATGGATTTCATTACAGGCCTTCCCGTGGTGCAAGGGAATGATCGAATTTATGCAGTAGTGGATCGGTTGACAAAATATGCACACTTTTCGTTGTCCCTACCAGGCTTTAAGGCACCTCATGTGGCTGATTTATTCTTCCTCGTCGAGATATTCAAGTTACATGGACTTTCGAAGAACATAGTTAGTACTCGGGATAACATGTTTATGAGCATATTTTGGCAGGAGCTTTTCTATCTGGTTTACATTGAGCTGACTCCTAGCACTAGTTATCACCCTCAGATGGATGGACAAACAGAGATTGTGAACAAATGGATAGAGGGTTATCTTTGCAACTACGTTGCAGGATAGCAGAAGGCATGGGTAAAGTTGTTGTATTTATGTGAGTATTGCTATAACACCACTCACCATATGTCTATTGGTATGACTCCATTCCGAGCACTTTATGGGTATGATGTGAGATCCTTTGTTGATATGGCATTTGGGGATAGTAGAGCTCCCAAGGCTCAGGAGAGTTTACAGGATATTCAAGAAATCCTTAAGGTGCTTAAGGAAAATATTCAGCGGGCCCAGAATCAGCAGAAAATGTATGCAGATAGGCATAGAGTGGAGAGATCATTTGAGGTAGGGGACATGGTTTTTCTACGACTTCAGCCTTACAGGCAGAGTACTCTCAAGAAGAGTGGGGCTGAAAAGCTCAAGCCGCGATTTTATGGGCCATACAGGGTGTTGAGGAGAGTTGGTGAAGTAGCATATGAGCTGGAGTTGCCTTCTGGGAGTAAGATACACAATGTCTTTCATGTGTCTTGCTTGAAAAAGGCTTTGGGGCAGAACATTATTTCTTCTATAGATTTACCACCCCTGGATGAGGAAGGGAGATTAGACTTAGTGCCAGAGGAGATCTTGGACAACCGAGAGAGGAGACTGAGGAACATAGTTATTCGGGAGTTCCTGGTGAGGTGGAAAGAGTTACCTGAGGAGGATGCTACATGGGAAGGCGAGACTATATTACAATATGCAGCTCTACAGTTGCTTGGGGACAAGCAATCTCGGGAAGGGAGGACTGTAATGTCTCTCTTTCTCGAATAGTTGATCGAAGATCTTTGGCCCTTTTGTCTACCCGATGGCCAAAGGGGATTTCTAGGGTGACTTTGGTTTATTAATTTTATTATATCGTGCTAAAAATGAAATAAAGTACCTTTAAGCACATATAATGAATTAATAGACTATTTAAGTGACTTGACTTAGGAAAGTACCTTTAAATTATTTAATTTACCTTCCTAAGGTGAAAAGTGCAACTTTCTTGGAAAGGAGAAATAATTAATTATGTGGCTTTAGGAAAAGTGCGGCCAACATCTTTGAGGGTTTTTTGGCTATACAGAAAAATGTGACTTGGGGAAAGGATTCCAGAACATTATTATTTTTCACAGCAGTTAGCACAAAGCTTTTACAGACAGAATCCAAGGACGGAAACCCTCTAGATTATTACTCTTGCGGACGGAAACCCCAGGAGTAGTGAGAGAAGCTTCCACCCAGGAATCTTCATTGTTTACATAGGTTATTATTTCAAAGAACTTGAGATAAAAAATCAATTGCAAAAGTGGGCATTCAAGCAACTTCTAGAGTGGGGCAACTTGTTCTACAGTTGTTGTATGCATTATCAAAGGTATTTTTCATGCCAGTCTATTGTTATACATTTCAGCTTCATATATATACCAAATCGATTTGATTTGGATCCTTTCTGGCTAAGTTTTTGGGCAGTATCTGTATTATTCCATCTGCAGATTTCTATTTGTGTTTGCCCTAATTATTTATCATTAGAAATCAATGTTGAATGTATGGTTACGTTATTAATGAAACAATCTATCATTTAAACCCTAGGCATCATTTCTATATATATCCGGTTTGCGGGAGTTTGCAGTATTTTAATTGTTATGTAGTGTGAGAATGTTGTTTCATGGATTTATTTGATATTACCAGTTCAGCTCCATACAGAGCATTATAATATATTCGGACAAAAAGGGTTTGGGATCTTTCAAGAAAAACACCCTGTAAACCAAAGAGACAACATTGTGATCATCCAAAATTCAGTTTTGAAATACATGGCCAAACCGTTTGAACATACCTACTTTGTGCAAATATGAGTGCAAGAGACAACAATCCCTCAACGACTCCAAAACATCTTCGCCTGTGAGATATCCAATAAAATACGTTGATAAATATTTCCATGCGGAGGGAGGATGATACACAGTGAATATCCCTCCCTGTGAGGTTTAAAAGAACGAGGCAGTTGCTTGGATGTTTGTCCACCCATTCATTTACATTACTGACTTTACCTTTGATTGCAAGCCACATGATCTTCATGCTTGATGTGATTTTTTAGCTCCTCCAGAGTGACTTTTCTTTCCTTTGGGTGTTTTTCTTCTCATGCACAAATTCACACGTTTTGTGCGATTTTTTTTTTTAGATTTACCAAAAAAACTTGTAGATTTTTTGGGTTTAGCTTGTAGGTTTTTATTTTACTACTTAAGATTGGCTATGGTTTTTTATTTGTGCCACACATTAACAAACACAAATATAATGGAGATTCCATTAGAGATAAGATTTGTAGGGAGCTTCATCGCATGAATGATGAAGCCTTTCATGGGACATGGATTGAGATCGAGACAATACAATGGAGAAAATGTAGTAGATGTCCTTTGGCTGGGAAGAATATGATCTGTGGAATAGGTGCATGATATTCACACAAACAATCTTCTTTTACTCGTATATTGATATTCGATACATTTACATATATATAGGACATATAATTCCTATATTTTAGGAGGTAGCCTTAACTACTTCTCCCACGAATCTCTCCCACACTCCATATACGTGAGTGGTTAAAACTCACCAACAAATAATTGTTATATGTTGTTTTATATAACAACCATATAACTTAATATACTGACTTAAATAATGATTACACACAAATAAACTAATGAAGCACTAATAATTAGGATATTCCTAACATTCCCCCTTAGTGCGAACATGGGGAAAACCTGCCTTTGTACTTGCACCTGCTCATGATCTGGTGATTTTCACAGGATGATCACAAACCTCAGGGATGGTTTTGCAAACGGTTGACCACAAACCGAGAATGGTGGTTTTGCAATTGGTTTACCACAAACCACAAAGTGATGGTTTTGCAAATGGATTACCAACAACCAAGAATGGTGGTTTTGCTATTGGTTTACCACAAACCACAAACAAAGGTTTTCAAGTGGTTTACCTATAACCACATCATGATGTGCCAAGCACTATCATCGGCCCTCATCACATTTCACCGCAGGGAATAACATAGGAAATTCTCGCCGACATTTGTTGCTCATACATACATAGAAAAAGCGATATCTTGGAAATGGAACATTGGAATCATGTTCCCCCCCTCAATGTGAAATTTCCACTTATTCAATCACGAACACTGCAAACAGGAACACTGATACTGGAAATATGACAAGAAGCACACGACACAAGCTGAAAGCAAATACTCCATAAAAATGTCACCAAACCATCTGTGCGGCCCCGTCGTTGGCGACTGACGAGAGGTCACTGAATGACCTCCAACCTCCGATGCCTCCTGCCTCCGGTTTTCTGCTACTTACTTAGCGGATATGGAAATGAGGCTCATTTACAAACTACTAGGTGTCGGTTTCCACCGAAAATGCACCCCCCACTTGGACGTCGCGTACAAGCGATAATGCGTCCAATAGTTGAAATGTGAGGCAAAAAAATTTTTTTTTTTATTTTTACAATATTTACGATAAAAAAATCCAATTAAAGATTGGATTTTTATGACTTTTTTCACACTTTTGACTCAAATTTAACGACGAATCTCTTGACAATATGAAGACTCAAAGTTTGACTAACACTCTTGATTGACAATTGATAGTGGAACAACATGACAAGACGACTTGACTAAGCACTACAAGACTAAACATATTTATTTATTTATTTTGTGGCAGACTAATGAATCAATTTTTGACTAGATTTTTATAAAAACAATAAACAATACTTATCTTACAAATATTTGACATTAAATCTCAAAATGAATAATTACAAAGACAACTTTGACTTTATTGAGAACATACAAAATCTTGAAACTTTTACTCCACAAAAATAAAATACAAGACTCTTCACTTGACTCTTTTACAAAACACAACATAGACAATGGAAATAACTTAGGATGACTCTAACACTATGAAACCTATATTAAAACACTAAACCATATTTTTGAATATGCGGCGTGACAAATTACCAATTAAATTATTCCGCATTTATGTAGAGGAGATGTGTCGATGAGGTCGAAGCACCATGCGAGGCGATTTATCCGTTGGCGATACCAATTTTTAATCGATTTGCGAGATAAATACGGAGACGGAGGAGCAACTCTCGTTGAAATCTAATATACACGTACAGAGGTTTGTCACACACTAAAAATAAATTGATATTATATCCAAAGATAGCTAAATTTTCTTGACCTCACGACCGCCAATTGAGAATACTTGGCATGATTCAGTTTCTTTGTTTTGCAATGCAATAATGTAGCAATGGGAAATGCGCTTCCACCATTTAAGACAACATCAAATGCGAGGCCGTAGAAATTTTGAACAGTGGACACACAGATCACGTCTCTTTTCCATGCCGATATAAGACAAATCGATCTTAGATATTCTGGAATATGGAATGACACAATATTCTCAGCTCCAATCCAAACGCAATGAGAATATTCAATAGATTACCTTGGAATCTTGCACTTTGATTAATGCAAAACACAATGAAAAGAAGCAGTTCGCAGACTGCAATGGCCGATTTCCACTTCTTGAAAAATAATATTACTGCGATCCAGAAAAATGTAAGATTCCAATGTTTGAAATCAAACCATGGCAGATGCATAGATCACCATCACTATTTTTCTCCTGTGATTGCTTGGATTTAGAACTGTACTTTTTTGCACGCAGATTCAATGCAATTCCCTCTTAAGAGATATTCATGTCTGATGAAAAGAGCAGATGTACGTGATAATCGGGAGAGATAAGCACACGAATAATAACAGGAATGCCTCCAAAGCTTTGTTTCACATAGCTAATGTGAACATAACTCCAAATATTCTCATATGTTGGGGCTAGAGACTTGAATAATCGCCCCTGCCAATTCTCGATTTCCATCGCTCTGGTACCAAATGAAAGAGCACGTGCAAATCACACAAACAATCTTCTTTTCTGTATATTGATATTCAGATACATTTACATATATATAGGACATATGATTCCTATATTTTAGGAGGTAGCCTTAACTACTTCTCCCACGAATCTCTCCCACACTCCATATACGTGAGTGGTTAAAACTCACCAACAAATAATTGTTATATGTTGTTTTATATAACAACCATATAACTTAATATACTGACTTAAATAATGATTACACACAAATAAACTAATGAAGCACTAATAATAAGGATATTCCTAACACATGACATGTAAGGTTCTAATTCTTGCTTTTTATATTTTGACTTTCATTCATGTTTACGAATTATCTAGCAAATTAAATGTGGTGCAACAAAAAAAACGACCCTATAAAAATGTAAAATAAAAAATAACAAACCTCAATCGACAAATAAAATCTTCCTTTTGTTCATATGTCCACTCCCCGGAGGGGCTCAAATATCGATAATTGTGTCTTGCATCGCTTGCTATTTTGTAATTACTCAAGCTTAAAACTAAAAAGTGGTCTTACAAAGTACTACAAGAAGTAAACAATGTTGTTGGGTTTCTAACTTTTCCCCAATTCAATTCTTGCCATTTTTATTTTGGCCCCTTTAATCTTGCATTATACTTATGTGAATAATGTGCATGACGTTGAGATGGCTAGGTGAAGCAAATGTAACAAATAAATTATTAACGTAGAAAGAATATGTTGTGTTGAATAGGTGTGGGACATGCGAGTATCTGATTCCCACCTTTAAATTTCCAACATTCCATTCATGTATACATCTTACCTATCAAATTAAATTCTTTCCAATCATAAGTCTTAGTGTTATGAAACAAAAAAAAATAACAAGGTTCTTTAGATGAATAAAATCTACCTTTCGCTATTATATCCAATCATTTGAAGGCCTCAATTATCAATGGTTGTTCGCACACAATCTATTTTCCTACAATTACTTGAGCTTGCAAGTCAATACGAGGCTACAAAATGCTATAAGACACAAACATCCAAATTGCATGCCATTCGATTTTCCCATTTTCCCCCTCTTTGTGACATTGAAATGCTTGAAATGTTTTTAATTTTGGACCCTTTAAGCTCACGCATAAAGTACGAGCAAAATCACAATTATAAAGTTGAGTGCATTTATCGGATTGTTGGAGGGTTGGGTTTCACATTTTCCCCATTCCATTTTTCCACCCTCACACTTCTCCACCCCTCTTCCTCCCTGGTTGTTTCTCTCCTTCCAATTTAACTCCTTCAAGAGATACCCTTCGGTGTTTCCATTGTACATTTCACGTGTGATTGCTAGTTTACACATGTAAAAGAAGAACACCAAAAATTGACACAAAGATGGTTGTAGGATGCGCTCACGTACTAGACTATATATAACAAATGCTTCACAACTTTCATTTGTAGGAAGAAGACGAAGAAATTTTAATGTTTGCGGGGCTACCAAAGATAGCCTATGGAACAACAAAACTTGTTAAAGATCTTTTTGGCATTTAGATATCTTATTAGTGAGTTTAATGATCGGCGCCCTTGTTTTTTCAATATAAGCATTACAATCCAACATGAAATGTTTCTTTGATTCCACCGCACCAGACGTGCAAAAGATACAAATTGTCTCTTCCCATGTCTCTGTAGGTCTTTTTCATCTTCTGTTTCACACCGAAAACGGTGTGAATTAGTTCTCAATTAAACTATGAAGATGTTTACTTTCCACGGGATATTAAATCCTATTAAAGCTTTTTGTTGATAATCACATGTAAAGTTAAATTCCTCCAAATAGTACGTCTTCTTTATCCCCGATAGCTTTCCCCACATAGCTTGAGGGAATTTTATTTTGTAGACATGCATTGAAATGAATGTTCCATTTTTTTGTTGTTGGAACAATTCGTCCTTAAAACCTTGTACTTCTCGTCTGAAACCTGCTGTCTGCCGTCACACGCGTGCTTAGCAAACTACTGCTTGGCTGCTGCTGCTTGTTACGAACTGCGCCCTACAAACTGTTGAATATATTACTTACACAGCGAATTTACATGTACTCATTTTTCCATTACAATTACAGCAACTCATTTATCAATACAGGTTTGAAAGCTGCATTTCAACTTTTCGAAGCATAAAGGCCATGGCGTTTATGAATCGGGGACGTTCGTATACAATTATGCGAGATGCTGGCAGCTTTGTTTTCTTTCACACTTCCGAGTTAGCATTGGCGCTTTTTATTCACGGAGCTTCCAGAGTAAACAGATCATGTAAGTTTATTTAGCCTACTACTTTCAAACTAAATTTCAGCTCAATATATATTTTTGTATATTGGAGGTGTGAACATTTTTTCGTAAGATAATTAATTAGGGTTAGGGGAGCAAGACTGTCGAAAACAATTTGAGTGAAAATATCAGTCACTGATCCGATTACCATTTCGGGACCCTAGATATTAGAGAGGACCAATCTTCTATTATCACGGAGCTGGTAAAGAGGAATTAACGATCGCCAATGATCCCCAGTCTTTCACCACATCATCTAGCCATCTCGATTCCCAACAGTCTATGGTGGAAAACCAGTATTGAAGAGCTCTCTATCATTATGTCCGGCCACATAGAAGGTGATGGGGCATGCCAGGAAGATAGCACATTTAGGCTTTCAAATTTTAATTATCTACTCATTAGACAAAACTGAAAGGCCGGGGTGCCCACCGAAGGAATTTTTACTGATTCCATCTTTCAACATTCAAATTTGGGGCATATGAACTCGACTTCAAAAAAATGCAGAGATCACCAAAGAATGCTATTGTCGTCTTTTAAATTTTTCCTGCTGAATTTCCACCTCAATGTATAGACATAACAGGTATCCACAGGTTCATCTTCTTATATTTCTTAACAACACTCTACCTTCTTTTGATTCTTTTTTTTTGATGAATAGGATCTTATATTATATTAACAAGTAAAATGATACAAGATAATTCACAAAAAAGTGGGTGGTATGGAAGCACGTCCCAAAGCCACACGATTAAACTAGGCCAAGCCTAGGAAAGTCAACTATAACAAAACAACAAAAAACACTGAAGCAATGAAATTATGCCGCCGCTGCAAATTGTTGTGAGCGAGGCCGGATCATGATCATCAAGCCAGCTGGTTCCAGGTAGGTCGTTGCCGCTATTTGACACATCCCAACCAGAGCCGGGCGGGCTCCTTCTTTAGTATCATCAGCGGTGCCACTGAGTGGGCGAAATGGCCAGAGACATTCTAGGAAACTTATCCGATAGAGGCGGGAGGCACCAACCGTTGTGAATGTGCAGCTTGAGGTAGCCAGTGAGCCCCAACCGAGTTGGTTGGGCGGCGGAGGGGTACCCGGCCACAGTGGTGAGCGGGCGGTGGAGGGGAAAAGCTCCTCCATGGAGGCTGATTGCGTGGAGACCGGTGAGCATGGTTGAAAGAGCGACATTATGAGCGGCTCACGATGGCCACCACCTCGGGGGCGACCGCTATGGGGTGGGGAGTGCCGGGGGGGATGGTGGCTCATGAGCAATGTTGCAAGGGGTGTCACCCCAATCCTGACCAACTTCAACATTAACAAATAAACAAGAATTCCGTTCTTTCCAAAGCCAGAAAAGAATTTTCCCTCTGAAAGCATGCCAAATCTGGGAGAACTTGTGAGGCATTCTAGGGTTATCTCCTAAAAGAATATGATGCAGTAAAACATTCTGGTCTGAAGGGGAGAAAGAATGAATGTATCCAGTTCCAAGCCTTTTGGGCTTTACTACAATATCGAATAGGTGAGACAAGGTTTCCAAGTGTCCACAAAAGGGGCATTTGGGGGCTGAAACACCAAGATGAACCAGAGGCAGAGCACCAATTAGAAGGCCTTGGTGAAGAACACACCACAAAAAATGTGTGATTTTGGGTTCCACACATGTGGACCAAACAATATCGAATCTCCTTCTCCAACTGGAAGGAGAAGAATGTAGCCCCACCGATTGTTAATTTTGCCAACCATGGGCAAATGGGGTGAGAGCCAAGCATAACCTTTACTAGCAAAATAATTTCGGAAAGGGGTGTCCACATACCACTTCCGTCACACCACCAAGGACGAGAGGGAAGCACAAAGATTTTGTGGCTCATATGATTAGGAATAAAAGAGATGATATCATTGATCTGGCATGATCCTGATGAGCTAAATTGAATTGAGCCTTAAGCTCATTCCAAGGACGCCAAGTTTGAATACGTTTGCAGAAAAGGTCTTGGATAGTGCGAATTCCGCGTTTGAAAAGCCAAGCGCGAGAATCCCAGGAACCTCAGCAAGGCAATGATCCCGATTAGATAATGGGAGACCACCACAGGGAGTGGTGATTAACTGAAAGGCCATTACAGAATCCATTGCCATTCCATTGAAGCCATGGCTTGATTTGCTCCCAAGCTTTCCAGATGCTTTTGAGCACAAAAGTGCCGACCACTTTGATTGGGACGAGAGCAATGAGGAGATTGGCAAAGCCAATTCCCTTCCAGTGAGTGGCCGAAGGGGAGCCCTAAACGATGCCATGGTGCAAAAGCACTTTGTAAGCTTCTTGCCCATCTATACTGCAAATTATCCATTTGGCGCGAGTGCGCTGTCCTTGTCGTAGAATATCGATGAGGCCTAACCCTCTGGATTCTTTGGGAAGACAACAAGTCTCCCACGCAACCTTGTGAAATCCTTTACCAGAGGAAGCATTGGTCCAAAGAAAAACTTTGAGCAGTTTTTCTAGCTTATACCTGCATTTCTTGGAGGGGACCCAACGAGAAAAAATAGTAAACGTGCATGGCTTTGAGCACCTTTGGAGCAAATATGGAATTTGCCCACTAAGGACAACGGTTTGGTAATCTAGTATTCCAGTTTTCGAGCCACCCCTTGCACCACATACTGCTAGAGATCTGCGGGGCAGCTTGAAACGCAAAAGGAATACCAAGAAATTTAAACATTTCACCATGGTCGATCATCCTCCACTCTTACGAAGCTATCTAGGGGGAGCGGGGAGGAAGGATTGCTTGTAACATTGCGTTTTTCGCCATTGAATGGAGGAGCCGAGAGGCTAAAAAAGTTTTAAGACATTGCGGGCATTGCTAATATTACTTTCATCGTCAATGAGCGTAAGGAAAGAGTCGTCGGCAAAGCGACCATTGAGAAGTTGGGAGTTATCACAAGAAGGTAAGGCAATTCCCCTGACAAGCCCCGAGATTTCACTTTTTCTAGAAGATAACCAAACCCTTTAGCCGCAAGAACATAAAGAGCAAGCGCTAATGGGCATCTTTGCCGTATGGATGTAAAAAGACCAAAAGGAGCCGAGCTATGCCCATTGATGGCAATTTGGGTAGAGGCATTTGCAAAAAGCATCTTGACAAATTGAATGAAGTTAGGACCAAAACCTGTGGCTTGAAGCATAAAGCAAATAAAAGGCCACTCTATCTATTCGTCGTAGGCTTTCTTGAAGTCGATTTTGATGAAAAGGGTTGCCTGGTTGGATTTACGAGCCCATTCCATGCCTTCCCAGATAGCTATGATGTTATCCAGGATGTATCACCCTTGGATGAAGCCAATTTGTTCCGGCTGGATAATGGTAGGAAGAATGTGATGCAACCGAATGGCAAGAGCCTTGCAATAATCTTGTAGGAAACATTGAACAAGGTAATAGGCTGCCAGTTGCTAATCCTCAGGGGTCTCCAGGCTTAGGGATGAACTTAATATTCCCTTTGTTAATGTGAGAGCCAAGTGATTGGCTCTGAAATCCTTCCAGTAGACTTGATAAAGGTCTAGGCCAACAATATCCCAACGTGATTTATAGAATTCATAGAGGAAGCCGTTGTGGCGGGAGCTTTGTCGTTGGCCATTTACATGACCGCTTCCTATAAATCATCAAGGGAGAGCATACGATCATAAGCAATTTTTTGAGCCTGAGAGAGCTTGCATGGAACTGTGGCCAAACATTGCTCCAAAGCAGCTCGTCGCTCCTCCGAGGGAGCTTGAGCTTGAAAGATCAACTTGTAGTGGTTAACAAAGGCCTGAAGCATGAGTTGGGAATCAGAGCCAAGTTCTCGCCATCACAAATAACATGGATTTGCTAGAAGGAATTTTTGGCTTTGAGGGAAAGAAAGAATTCCTTCGAAACATGATCCCCAACTTGAGCCAATGAAAGTGGGCACGAATTGGTGCGCTCCGGCAATATAGTTGTTTGCAATTTGAATCTTTTGTCGAAGCTTTGCCACTGGAGCTGCTGCAGGTTTCGAGAGAATGGATTTGCCTCGAGCGCCACCACTACTCCGACTAAGGGCGGAGGAGGTAGTGGAGTATGAATGATGACGACAAATGTTGGCCACCTGTCGACCGTAGATTCTAAGAAATCTGGTCATCCTAGTCATTGCATCCTCCCACCATTGAGTCCAACTGGACCGAAGAGGTGGATGATAATTTTGCAAATGACGTGGTCGGGGCATTAAGTTCCACACTTACTTGATGTGATTGAGTGTGGGTCCATGCTCCATCAAGGTTGTATTGAGAAAAAAGCGCCTTTATGACAAAAAGGCCTCCTATCTTGCCAAGTGATACGAAATCGAATAGGAAGTGGTCAGAAAGGACGAAATCTGGCATCACTTCCACAAGCAAGGAATAAGTGTTGTCAAACTCAAAAAAATCTTGAGTGGACAACATGGCCTTGTTGAGCCGTTTGAGAACCCGATTTGATCCACCTCGGAGATTGGACCAAGTGAACCATGCTTCAAAGGTGGGTTTGCGGGAAGCGTTTGGGTCATAAAATCCAATTTATTGCGCATATAAAACCACGCCTCCCTTTTACCATCTGTCCATCTTTTTGGTAGGTGCCCGTACTTAATTTGAGGGTAACTCAACCATATTAAAGTCACCACAAATGACCCAATAGGCATCGGGAATTTCATTTGCTATCCACCACCAAAGATCAGCCCTTTCAGCCGCATCATTAGAGGCATAAATGTTGATGAAGCCAAAAGGGCGACTTTCAATATTAAATAAGGCCCAAATGGCACGATTGGTGGGGTCAATGTCATGGTCCATAAAGAAGGGCCACGATTTATGAGCAAAAAGGAGATCAATCCCCCACACCCTTCGTCATGATTACTGGTAAATGTCAGGTTGTTAGGCCAGATGGATTTACAAACCATCGACAACTGAAAACTTGTAACTTTCACTTCCTGCAGACACAAAACATCTAAGTTGGCAATTTTTGACAAACATCACGAACAATATACTTGCGATTGGAGTCTGTAAGACCCCTCACATTCCATGACATGCAATTCATGAGAAACGTTGGTCAAGGGCCATACCATCCACATCCAAGCCATCTAAGGCATCAAACTTGATTTTGCAGAAATTGAGCATTGTCGTATGCTTCAAAAATCCTGCAACTCAATTTTCCTTCATTTGGCATACTCTGTATTATACTCCTTCGCAGAATCCACACTTTGCGTGTCGGACTATGATAGTGACTGGTCATGGAGTGGTCGAGAGGACTTCGGGCCCTTTTAGATGGGCCTGCGAACTGTTGTCAAAAGCAATGTGAAGTCGGGAGTGTCGAGGAAATTCAAATGGAGTTTGAAGGTTCCATGAGAATTGCGGCCGCCTTGGGCGTGCTAGAGAACTTAGGCAAGGGGACTATAGAGTCTTTAGAGATCGGCTCCATGGAGCACTTTGTTGGCTAGGGGATTTTCCTTAATAGTTGACTCTTTCGAGCCATTGTTACCGGGCACTTTGGCTTGAGCCGTTTTGTTCTTGTTCTTCCGCCCTCCAACAGTTTGCCACCCTTCCTCTTGTGGAGGCTTAATTGATTCAGAGGCTGCCTTAGGCATTGGGGCGATCATGACACATAGAGAGGGCAATCCTTGATCTTGTGATCAGAGGCCGACATCGAAAACATGTGTTAGGCAGGTTGATGTAAAGAACACACTGAGAGTAGCGAGTCTCTCCCATTTTGAATCTCCATGAATTCCTTCAACTCTTGGGAGAGGTCTACTTCAACACGAGATCCGTTTCTGCGGGCGAAGGCGCCGTAAAAGCACCGAGGTTCCATGTAAACAACTTGCTCGATAGAGGAAGCGATTTAGTCTGCAAAAATGAAAGCACAAGAAGAACAGACACTGAAACTCCACCTAGATTGGGACTTTGAGAGCCGCATACTCAGACACCACAAAGTCTTTAGTCCAAGGAGAAAGAACCAAGAGGGAGTTACACACATACCAGGTAGCCGAATGGTTCAAGATGGCCGGGCGTGGGAAGGGTCAGAGAACCGGAAAAGGAAGAATCCTTTAGTCATGTTTTGCACACTTTCGAGCCGGATGCCATGAGTGGCCCAGGCTGAGTTAACCCATGACTTAAGCATGCTTTCAGAGGGGATGCGACCCACAAAATAACCAATAAGGAAGAACTGTTCTAACCATTGACATGCAACATTAAACTCGAAACAGTAATACAACATCAGGAGGAGAAACATTACCTCGTGAAAGACCTTTGGAACGAATTTCGGGGCGTTTCTATGGTGGTGCCATTGTTTGTATCTCCACTAGCTCCACCTCGCTTGCAACAATGATAACTAGGCTTGAAGTGGATGGGGGCATTATATAGGTGAGTCCGGGGGCGAGAAGCCCTAGAACCTACCAAGAAAACTACAATCCCACAACGCCCGAAGAGGCCGCGGTATGACATGCAAGCGGAAAAAAACCTAGTAGAGCGAAACCAAAACTCCTTTGGCTTTCAATACCCTTTTGATTCTTTTTAGCTTTTACTCAAATTAGAAAAAGAGAGCAATTGCAGCATTTATACCATAATCCCTTTATCTAGCATTGATGGTGAGAGCCCTTTCCAATAAAGGCAGCAAGAAGGGTAATCCCATTTGATGTCTAATTTCCGGATCTCTACAATTTTTAACTCCCAATCATCCCATCTGAGATTGAAAGATCCCAAACCCCTTTTTGCCTGAATACTTTTTTTTTTTTTTATATATTGCTTTGGCTCAAATTTGAACTGATAATATCAAAGGAATTCATAGAACACCACACTAAAACTGCATAGATAAATTAAATAAAGCAAACCCCGCAAACCGGGTGAATACAGAAAAGGCACCTAGGGTTTAACAGGCAGATTTCTTCATAAACATTTCAGTCGTGTATTTAATAATGATTTCTGATGCTAAATATTACAGCAATACAAATATAAATCTGCAGATAGATTTAATAATAAAGATTGACCAAAAACCCACTGTAAATGATTCAAACCAAATCGATTTGATATATTTGTGCTGCTGGGAATTACAATAAATATCTATCATGAAAAATACCTCTGATACAACATAAAACAACTGTAGAAGAAGTCGCCCCACTCTGGAAGAAGTCTGTATGCCCACTGCTGCAATTTATTTCTCTGTCTAACTGCTGGAATAATAAAAACCTGTGAATACCATGAAGATCCCTGTATGGAAACTTCTCTCACTGCTCCTGGGGTTTCCGTCCGCAAGAGGATTAATCCAGAGGGTTTCCGTCCTTGGATTTTGTCTGCATAAGCTCAGTGCTAATTGCCTGGGAAAAATAATAATAATTTGAATGCCCTTTCCCCAAGTCGCATTTTTCCCTTATAGCCAAAAAACCCTCCAAAGGAACAAGTCGCACTTTTTCCAAATCCTCATAATTAATTTTTAATTAATTATTTTCCTTTTCCCACCAAGTCGCATTTTTGGGTTTATTTGACCCTTACCCAAGCAAGTCGCATTTTTGGCTAGGAAGGCACATTAAATAATTTATTAATTTATTTAAATGCACTTTCCTAAGTCAAAGTCACTTAAACAGTCTATTAATTCATTATATGTGCTTTAATGATATTTTATTTTATTTTGAGCACCATATAATAAAAATAATAAACCGAAGTCACCCTTGAAAACATTCTTTGGCCGTCGGGTAGACAAAACAGGCCAAAGGTCTTCGACCGAACTATTCGAGAAAGAGGGACATTACAGAGACTCACAAACCCTTTTTAAATCTGAGACTCACAAACTCTTTTTAAATCTGAGACTCACAAATCCTTTTCTTTTTGATTGTCAAAAGTAAAGTCAGAAAAATATCCCATCTTTGAACTCATCACTATGAATAAGGAGGATTTTCTAGGAGAAGCCTGGATCATTTTCCCTTATTTTCAGACTTTTTATGTTTATTTGTCATTGAATTTATACAATTGACAAGAAGAGGAGGGCTTGCAGCATAGAGAATGAAACATCAAGAGCAGAGTTGTCCCTGGTCAGTCCACCCACTCTCAACTTTCCAAGGAATAACACACCCTCTCAGCTGCAAGCAGTGGAAGGCTTTAAAACTTAAAAAGCCTTTGATGGAACCCTATCATTGGGATCCAAAAATGAACATTAAACACTAGAAGAGAGCTATTTTCTATTAAGCAGCAGCCTGCATAGATGCAGATCCATCGCAAGAGATAGTGAGAATCAAATGGGGACAGTTCACCATTTACTTGCAACATCGTTAGCTAACATGATTAAGGTGTTTGAACCATAAAATGAAGTGGGTGCTCAGGATTTTCTTTCTTTTTCTGCATTCCTCAAAATGGGAGCTTTCTGCATTATCCCCACTCAAAATCTTAAAAGACCCTGGTATTACTATTTTTGTTGACCCAGCTCCTTTTCCTAAGTTATGACCATGCATACCAAGAAGGCAAAAGGCTCCCATGGTGCAATATCAGAAATTATTAAAGTAAGAGAATGAAGTTAAAGTAAAGTAGTCCAAAGGATCCATAATTAATAATAAACTTATAGTACGAGTTTTTCGGAAGATCCAAACTTCATTTTCACTTGAGGTAGGGAATGTTTATCAATGCAATTTGTAAGAGGGGAAAAATTATGCAGGCCTACCTCACTTCTCAAAAAAGTTAATACATACATACATTTATCATACCACTTAATACCATGTTCTCATTTTTGGTATCATCCGGGCTCTCGTTTCTTTCTCTTAGAGCTTGTTGGCTAGATTTTCTGCACAACTAAAAACCTAGGCAATCATGAGATAAATCTCCCTCATTTAACGGTGAGGCTCCCGTGTAAGATGTTTATCAATCTGGTAAGTATGAATCCTAATAACTATTTTCGGGGGTTTTATTTTAATTACAAAGCTCATGAACCATAACTAAACAATTCTGCAGCAAGTAAGCAACTATTTATGAAGTATTTGTAGAATGGGAAATAATGGAATTTGGGAAAGAAGAAAGGAAAATATGTAATTCAACCAATAGTTTACAGAGTTGGTTTCATACACATGGATTAAATAAACAAGTAGATCTCACAATATTCAGAAGTAAAGGAAAATAAAAGCTTCTAATCTAAATCTCAGATAACACAAAGTTTATCTAAAGATCTATACATAAGTAAGAAGCAAATGCACTGTGTGGACACAAAGTTCTCCTAAAGCCGCCTTTATTCAATTCCTCAACTTTCACGAAAAATGACATCAAGGGCTGCAACTCAAAGTCCGAACTCAAGAATGCTGATTAACAAATTGTGATTTTTAACCCGGAGGCTCTTCCTCTATTTATAGTGTATAGAGGGCAATTACAAATAGAAAGTTTTTTTAATGAATTATCACATGTGGAAGCTATGAAAAAGGGAAGCAACTGACAATCTTCCTCCTGGATTTCCTCTTTTCCTAAGATTTCTCTTTGCATGACATGCATGATTTATAACTGAAAATAGAGCCTTCTATTTTGCATATATGCCACCTATTTCCAAGTAATTGACTTCTTCCAATAACTTGAAGTAACGACTTTTATAGCCAATTACCTAAGTTTTACAATTTTAATTGATTGCTCAATTGTTTTGTCGGAGAAAATAAGAGAAAGAAGAAGAAAGAGGAGAAGAAATTAGAAGAAAGCTACAACACTCTCAATCTTGTTCTTCTTCCATACTCTGCATGCTTGATCTAACTCAGTATTGCATCTGCTGCATTCACTTTATCAATGAATGATCTCGAATGATATCTCGCCTTGAATCTGAGATGCCTTTTTCTCCCATATGTTTGTTGAATCATTTCCTTTGATTCTCACCAAATTGGATCTGGAAGCAGCTGACTGTGATTTTCTTGCGGTTGTTGCCTCTGACCTGTCTTCTCCTCTTATCCTTGAAGCTTTTGCAATTCTTCTCCAGTACATGCACTAATAAAATGCTTGTTGTAAACAATTCAGACAAAACTCATCATCTTTTATTTTTAATTGCATATGAGCAATTTTAAATTCTGGAAAGCACTCGGTGAAGGAAAATACAAGTAAATTCAATGAAGGCTTCAACTGGAAGATTGGGAGCACATGCACAAGCTCCTAAAAGGAATTTTCCATGCAATGACTTCAACATGGGCTGCATCAGAAACAAGAGGATGAATTTTCGCCGGAAGCCTTTGCAATTATGAGAGTGGATCTATTTCTTCCTCTGATTCTGAAGATATATTCAATGTATCAGATATTGACTTGTTTTCTTCACCAATATGGGCATAAATGAAGTATTCCTGCAAATAATTTAGACAAGTATGTAGTCCATAGCATGAATATCTAATTTCTTCACTGAGATCTGATTATAAAGCCCGTTGCCCTCTATTTTTAGACTTTGCTTGCATGTCAAGCAAGCTAAAAATATTATTTTATTCACCTATGCACTCACATCAACATGCAGATGCTCTGAATAATAAAAAGAAAGCTTCTCCAACCCTAGGCGCCAAAACTGGATGCTTCCCGACAATTAATAAAAAAGTCAGCTTTTAGGCATTTAGCTATGCTAGAATGGGTCGCACTTTTTGGCTAGAAGATATGCTAAAAATAAGAAGTCAAAGCAATGGGAATTTTTACCCTGCCAGGGCAGCTCCAAAAATCCCATCCTTCACTTAAGTGATTTGTCTTTAATGATGGGAAAAAACAACCTTCCAGGTAGACATAAAATTCCCACCTTGCCACTACTAAAATTCCCATCAACAGTTTAAGTGATTTGACTTTAATAATGGGAAAAACAACCTTCCATGCAGGCATAAAACTCCCCCCTGCCTGCCACTACCAAAATTCTCATTGGTAGCTTAAGTGATTTGACTTTAATGATGGGAAAAAACAACCTTCCATGCAGACATAAAATTCCCACCTGCCTGCCACTACCAAAATTCCCATTGGCAACTTAAGTGATTTGACTTTAATGATGGGAAAAAACAACCTTCCATGCAGGCATAAAATTCCCACCTGCCTGCCACTACCAAAATTCCATTGGCAGCTTAAGTGACTTGACTTCCATCAAATGCGACTTGCATGGAAGAAAACTTCTTCCCAAAAAGTGCGACTCATGAAAAAAAAAGCTTCTAAAGTTGCGTGAAGTATAGAATAAATTTTTCCATTTGTGGAAGGAGTCAGGGAAGATGTAGCAAAAAAAACTTGCAAGTGCATTAACTTCCACTCTGTGGCTCCGTTTTAGGTGTCGTTTTCTCTAAAAGTGCTTTTTTACTCGAGCTCTAGGCATTGATGGCAATATTTTTCTTATTTTCATAAAATCCATTTTTGCACATTTTTGGACCAAGCGACTTCTTGCAATCTCCTGAAAGAATCCTGAGCTTTGATCGCCTTTAGACAGATTAGTAATTAAAAATACTTGGATAACTTTTCAAAACCCTAGGCTGGGGAAAGATCTGGCAGGAAGAATGAATAGGCTACGGGAATTGCCAAAGAAAACAAACCAAAACACAGACAAAAAGAAATAAAACAAAACAAAAGAAGTTGTAGGTAATTGCTCGATTTTTTTTCCAATTAGTTGATCTGCAAAAATTCTTCCCCAGTGAATGTTCTGTGGTAATAATGATGGGGTGAAGTGCTTTATATAACCTAAATCCTCCAATTTTAGCTCAATCTATTTTTAAAAGAACTTTATTTATTTAATAAATAAATAAATAAAATTCTCTCAGACAAAACTTGGTGAAGGGATAGAGTGAGTTTTAGCATGTGGGTACTTGGGGAATTTGACTTTTATGACTCTCTGGGATACCTTAGAGCAATGCAAACAACTGACAGGAAAACAAACACAAAACAACTCGTTACTTGAAAAGAACGATTTTCGTGGTGAAATCTTGGGACACCGGGGCTTGCTTTGTTGGGTGGAAGATTTATGGATGCATTTTGCACGAGTTCAACCTTCACACTCTTTACGAATAATGAATTGCTTAATTGGGAGGGCTTTGATGTTTGTAAGATCCCCACTAGACCTTTTGCCCAAATATGAGATTTTCCCACAAAATAATAAATATACTTTTGGCAGCTATGGGAAATAATTATTTTTATATGCAAACACACCCAAAATCAGCATACAATAATTATTTTTATTCCCAAACCCTTGGAACAACCCTGGAGAATTTATGGCAAAAATCAAATTTTACAACAGCTGGAAAATAATTTATATTTGAAACCCTAACTGCTACAATCTTCAAGATAGCATAACTTTCTCTACACAACTCCGATCTAGGCAAATGACATATGCCCGAACTTGGAAAAATACAAGGAACAAGATGATGTAAACCAAATTATAATAGCAACTACCAAACATGCAGATTTGACCCTCCTACTATTTCGGCCCACACATTTAGGGCATCAAATGAGTTCCAAAAATTATTTTCTCTATCCCGATGCTTGCCTAGATTTTTAGGAACTCGTTTATATAGGAATCATAATTTTTGGATGTCAAATCAACTCAAAATCTGATTATAAAACTGTCTAAAAACCACTTTGAAAACCCTCTAAAAATTATAAAATTACTTTGGTTCACTTCACAAAAATCTGCGGATGATTTGACAATAGAAATCAATTTTAAATACCTCAAAGAACATGCCAAATCAGTCCCACAATAGAAGAAGAACTGCTGCAATTTATTCTCCAAAATACCCTCAAAATACATTGCTGGAAATGACTGAAAATAACTCTAAAAATCTGATTACAATCAATGGGAATTTCTGAGTGAAAAACCTTCTCAATCCCTTGGGGTTTTTCGTCCACAAGAGAACTCTTGGGGTTTTCGTCCACAAGAGGTATAAACTAAGGTTTTTCGTCCTTAGAATATAATTTGCAAAAGCTCAAATCTCAAATGCAAGAGAAATATCATATAAAAATCTGGATTCTAAAAGAGGCAAGTCGACTTCCTTTTAAAGGAAAAGAGCCAACAACCAACCTCCAAATCAACCAATGAGCTCACAAGATTTTTCCTATGCACAAACATTTAATATTTTCCCATATTAAATGTTTTTCCCAACAATATTTCCCTCCTAGTGCAAGTCGCATTTCTCTAGGGAAAATACATAAATTAATTATGTTTTTATCTTCCCTAGGCTTCATTACTCCCCTTTGGCCCAAGTCGCCATTATCCTTTCTAGGAGGATTAAAATATAATAAATCCCTTTACAATGACTTTTGCCCCTTAAGGCAAATCGTATTTTCCATAGGGATTACAATTTATTTTTATTAAGCTAAATAAATTAATATAAGTGCTTTAATAATTTTATTTTATTTTTTTATAGCACTTTATAATAATTTATTATAACTTAAGTCACCCTTATATTTTTCCTTTGGCCGTCGGGTTGACAAAATGGGCCAAAGGTCTTCGATTGGAAAAGGGGACATTACAGTCCTCCCTTCCCAAAATTGTTTGCCCTCAAGCAATTCTGATCTTGTTTTGTCCAAGTGTCATGCACAAGAGACAAAACATGCTGAAGTGATCCGCAAGCCTGGCACCTGTTCCTGTCAAGTGAACTAAAACTTGCCACCATATATCATCCACAAGATGCTCACATACATATACTTGGAGAAATGGTTCAACAAACTCCAAAATGAAGACTTCATCTTCTACCATATCATGCATCTCATGATGAAAATAGATTGGGCTAGGCAACAATAAATAAGATGTATTATTATGTTCATCATACCTTGGAGTATCGCCAACATCCACGTCAATCTTGGTCTTCAAAATGTCTTGACTTTGCTGCCCCAAAATCTGAGTATTAGTGTCTACAATGGGCTGAAATTCCTCATAAATCAGCTGCTGCGATAAATGAGATGGCATACTTTCTTCCACACCATCTTTAATCTGTGCAATCAATCCTCCTTTGAAAGGTATTTCCATGCTCTCGGCTGCCCTCTCTTGAGGAATGACATTCCTCATACCCTGCTGCCCACTAAACGAAGACATATTTTCCTTGAACTCTTGTAGGTGTTGTCTTGCTTGAGCGGCTACCAACCTAGAAGCTCTAGCTCTGCTATTCCATTCCTCACACCTCTTAAGAGTTTCCATTACATCATCCTTGCTTGCATATACAAATTTATTCTCCACGGGATGAAATAATTTCTCCAGCAAGCAAAGTTCCACTAACACAATTATTTTGTTCAATGGAAATCATATCTTTTGAAGCTTCTTCTTCTTCCTCTGGTTGCAGATCTGATTTATCTTCATGTGTTAAATCAACATGTCTATCAAATTTATCACATAACTTTTTGCATACCTCATTAGAATTTGAAGACACCAAAGCGCTCTCATGAAGAGTTGTATCATCCATCTGTGAAGATTTTCTGTTCCTTCCATGTATCAACTATTCGGAAGCTATAGTGTGATATTCTTCTTTTGTCTGCTCAGTCTTGTAGCCAATCTTCAGGGGCATGTCCATGTAGTCCATGAAAGGAAAATTCTCCTTAACATCTTGAGGAAGAATGTTATACTCCTCAAATATGCTAATCACTTCTGCTTCCTTGTCTTGCGGTGTTAGAACTTTGTAAATAGAAAATGATGATGATGATCTAGGCCTCCAATCTTGTCTGACCCTCAAACTGTCTCTTCTACCCCTTGACCTATCCACATCCATTCTCTGCATAATCTGTTGCATGGTCCGTATCATCTGCTGATGGGTAGTAATCATAGTCCTAAGAAGATTGCTATCCATATTCCATGGAAAGCTTTTCTGTCTAACTTCCATGATTCAGCTCTATCACCAACTCTCGTGGCTACATCAAATCAAAAAACCCTCTAGGTGGGAGGAACATTGCTCTGATACCACTGTAAGATCCCCAATAGATCTTTTGCCCAAATATGAGAATTTCCCACAAAATAATAAATATACTTTTGGCAGCTATGGGAAATAATTATTTTTATATGCAAACACACCCAAAATCAGCAGACAATAATTATTTTTATTCCCAAACCCTTGGAACAACCCTGGAGAATTTATGGCAAAAATCAAATTTTACAACAGCTGGAAAATAATTTATATTTGAAACCCTAACTGCTGCAATCTTCAAGATAGCATAACTTTCTCTACACAACTCCGATCTAGGCAAATGACACATGCCCGAACTTGGAAAAATACAAGGAACAAGATGATGTAAACCAAATTATAATAAAGAACTACCAAACATGTAGATCTGACCCTCCTACTATTTTGGCCCACACATTTAGGGCATCAAATGAGTTCCAAAAATTATTTTCTCTATCCCGGATGCTTGCCTATATTTTAGGAACTCGTTCATATAGGAATCATAATTTTTGGATGTCAAATCAACTCGTAAATCATATTTGAAATCTGATTATAAAACTGTCTAAAAACCACCGTGTGAAAACCCTCTAAAATTATAAAATTACTTTAGTTCACTTCACAAAATCTGCGGATGATTTGACAATAGAAATCAATTTTAAATACCTCAAAGAACATGCCAAATCAGTCCCACAATAGAAGAAGAACTGCTGCAATTTATTCTCCAAAATACCCTCAAAATACACTGCTGGAAATGATTGAAAATAAGTCGAAAAATCTGATTACAATCAATGGTAATTTACGAGTGAAAAACCCTCTCAATCCCTTGGGGTTTTCGTCCACAAGAGAACTCTTAGGGTTTTCGTCCACAAGAGGTATAAACTAAGGTTTTTCGTCTTTAGAATATAATTTGCAAAAACTCAAAGCTCAAATGCAAGAGAAGTATCATATAAAAATTTGGATTCTATAAGAGGCAAGTCGACTTCCCTTTTAAAGGAAAAGAGCCAACAACCAACCTCCAAATCAGCCAATGAGCTCACATGATTTTTCCTATGCAAACATTTAATATTTTCCCATATTAAATGTTTTTCCCAACAATATTTCCCTCCTAGTGCAAGTCGCATTTCTCTAGGGAAAATACATAAATTAATTATGTTTTTATCTTCCCTAGGCTTCATTACTCCCCTTTGGCCCAAGTCGCCATTATCCTTTCTAGGAGGATTAAAATATAATAAATCCCTTTACAATGACTTTTGCCCCTTAAGGCAAATCGTATTTTCCATAGGGATTACAATTTATTTTTATTAAGCTAAATAAATTAATATAAGTGCTTTAATAATTTTATTTTATTTTTTTATAGCACTTTATAATAATTTATTATAACTTAAGTCACCCTTATATTTTTCCTTTGGCCGTCGGGTTGACAAAATGGGCCAAAGGTCTTCGATTGGAAAAGGGGACATTACAGATGCCATCCAGATCAAATGTTGATGATGAGCACACTCATTCCCAACACACTACATAGAGGTTATATTCGATGGTGAATCGGAAACAATAGAAGTTGAGCTGGAGATTGCAGCCCATAAACCGGAACATGAGAAGGAAGAGGCAAATACCTAAGAAGGCACCCTTGCCACATTATCGGGTGCTCCCAGATATCATCCTTTTAGAGTGAGGGGAGTCTTGTGGGGGTAAAAGGTCACAATTTTGATTGACAGTGGGGCAACCCCCAATTTTATTGATGAAGGATTAGTAGCCAGGATGGGTTTGGAAGTAGTAGTTTCAAAGGCATTAATGTGACTATAGCTGATGGCTTCACTATCCCATGTACCAAGAGAATTTAGTAGCTTAATCTTACTTTGGGGAGGCACACAGTAAGTGATGACTTCTATGTTGTGGGCATAAGAGAAACAAAGATAGTACTTGGCATCATTCTTTGTTGGAATTCACCCAAAATTATTAGACTATGGAACTGAAGTTTAAATAAGATGGTTGGAGCTCCTAGAGTGGTCACGACTAAGAGGATGGAGAGAGCTTTTCGTAGAGGGCAAGTAGCATGGGCAACACATTGTTTGGTAAGTTCCACAACTCCAATTTCAAGACAACAATCATATCATATGAATATTCAACCCATTATAGATAAGCATGCCAAGGTATTCAACAATATACCTCCTGGATTGCCACTAGATAGAGGATTTTAGCATATCATTGAGTTGGAACCAGGTACTAAACCTGTAATGATTACTCCTTATCGCCACCCAAGAGCATTCAAAGAAGAAATTGAGAAGGCAATCAAGGAATTATTGGAGATGGGTCATATCAGGCCTAGTTCTAGCCCCTTTGCTTCTTCAATGGTCCTAGTAAAGAAGAAGGATGGAACCATGAGGATGTGCATTGATTACTGACTTTTGAACAAGAAGACCATAAAAATAGGTACCCCATACCTAGGATTGATGAGTTGATTGATGAATTACATGGAGCAATATATTTTTCCAAGATTGACTTGAGGACCGATTATCATCAGATTTGGGTAAGAGAGGAAGATGTACAAAAACAGCCTTTAGGTGTCACTTTGGGTATTTTGAATTTTTGGATATGCCTTTTGGTTTGACTAATGCTCCAACCACTTTCCAATCATGCATGATTTATGTTTTCAATAAGTATTTGAGGAAGTTTGTTTTGGTATTTTTGATGATATTCTAGTGTATAATAAGACATGGGAAGAACATCTTAAACACTTGGATATTGTGCTGGAAATTTCAGAACAAACTCTCTTTATCAAGGAGTCCAAGTGAGAATGGCATGATTGAAATTCTGTATCTAGGCCATATTATTAATACCCAAGGAGTTCATGTTGACCAATAGAAGATCCAAGCTATTTTGGATTGGCCTACTCTTGACACAACTAAGAAGATTTTTAGTCTTTGCAGCTATTACCGGAGGTTCGTTAAAGGGTATTCACAACTTGCTGTTCCCTTGACTGATTTAACCAAAAAGGAGCATTCAGCTGGTCCGAATCAGCCCAAACAACGTTTGACAAACTTAAAAGGGTAATGAGTTCATGTCCAATACTCGTTGTTCTAAATTTTTCTATTCCTTTTGTGCTGGAATGTGATGCATCAGGTGAAGGTATTGGGGTTGTTTTGATGCAAAAGGGGCATCCCATAGCCTTTGAGAGTCAGAAACTCAAAGATATAGAGTGTGGATTCTCTATTTATGACAAAGAAATGTTGGCCATCATGCATGCATTGGCAAAATTTAGGCAGTACTTAGTTTGTGGTAGATTTGTGGTCAAAATGGATCACAATAGTTTGAAGTTTTCCTCAACCAAAGGGACTTGAATGATAGACAACAAAAATGGGTGAGTAAACTTCAGGCCTATGACTTTGACATAGAATATATTAAGGGGAAGAACAACATTGTAGTTGATGCTTTGTGCCGAGACCAATTCTTTGCTCTATGTCTAGAATTTCTGCTGATTGGAAGGTTTTTATAACAGTTGAGTATGCAAAGAATGATTTCACTACTAATGTACTTGAAGGCAAAATAGAGGATGACAAATACAGGATAGTGGATGACCTCATTCTCTACAAAAATAGAATCTACCTTGTTCCTGAATCAAAGATAAAGTACAAAATTTTGAGAGCAATTCATGACACACCCTTGGCTGGTCACTCGGTGTATTTCAAAACTTACAAGGAAAGATTCTTTTAGAAGGGACTCAAGGGAGAAGTCCTCCAATACATCAGGAGTGCCTTGTCAACAAAAAAATTGAGCAGGAATTTCCAGCTGGCTTGTTGCAGCCCTTACCCATTCCAACTCAGAAATGGGAAAACATTTCAATGGATTTCATCATAGGACTACCCGTGGTTCAAGGTAAAAGTTGTATTTATGTTGTGGTTGACCGACTCACTAAATATGCTCATTTTTTCCCAATCCCAACCAAGTTCATGCACCGTTAGTGGCTGATATATTTTAGGGAAGTTTTTTAGACTTCATGGGCTACCTAAATATATTATAAGTAATGGGGACAATAGGTTGAGCAGCGATTTGATTTGCAAGAACTTTCCCACCTAACAAGATTAAAGTTGACTCCTAGTACTAGTTATCACCCTCAAACGGATGGACAAATCAAAATAGTGAACAAATGGATTGAGGGATATCTAAGGAACTATGTGGCGGGGCAGCAATCAACTTGGATCAAATGGCTCTACATGGGGGAGCATTGCTACAACACTTCATATCATGTCCATTGGCATGACTCCTTTCAAAGCTTTGTATGGTTATGATGCCCTTTCTTTTGTTGATTTAGTCATATCTGATAGTAGAGTGCTAGGGGCCAAAGATTTGGTTAAACAGAGTCAAGATATATTAGAGGCACTCAAGGAAAATCTCAGGCATGCACAAAACCAGCAAAAATTATATGCAAACCAACATAGGATTGAGAGGACTTTTGAGGTAGGAGACATGTTTTTTTGAGATTGCAGCCATATAGACAATCTTCCCTCAAGCAGTGTGGAGCTGAAAAATTTAATTACATTTCTACAAACCATACAAAGTTAAGAGAAGAATTGGAGAAGTTGCCTATGAGCTAGAGCTGCTTGAGCATAGTCGGATACACAATGTCTTTCACGTTTCATGCCTCAAAAGGGCACTAGGACAACATATCATTCCTTCAGCTAAGTTGCCTCCTTTGGATGATGAAGGCAAGTTGATTTTAGTTCCCGAGGCCATCATAGATGTCAGAGAAAAAGAAGCTAAGGAACATGAGCATAATGGAATATCTGGTACGCTGGAAGGATCTACCAATTGAGGATGCCACATGGGAAGGTGCAGAAATTTTGGAGCATCCTAATTTGCAATTGCTTGAGGAAAACAATTTTGGGAAGGGCGGACTATCATGTCCCCTTCTCAAATCTAATCCGATTAGAACCTATTCTCCATTTCCCGTAGGCTAAAGTCGTAGTGCGTCCAAAAAGTAACTTTAAGTTATATTCATAAAAAAACAACTTATGTTTTATTATTAAAAAGGTGATTATTATTAAAGCAACTCAAATTTAAAATAAAAGGAAGGGACATTGCTTTATGAGTGCTTTTCCTTGAAAAGTGTGAAAGTGAAATTATGAAAGTGGGGTGATTATACTCATTTGGGGATCACTTTTCAATCATCTATGTTTGCAATGTGAGTTTGAGATTATGCTTCATCTTTCAACATCTGAGGACAGAAACCCTTTGGTCTTGTATGTTGGTTCCATCCAAAGCCTGCATTTGTGCTTCAAATCAAGTCAACAATTGAATTTCCACATTTTCAGAATAATCAAGGCATCATTTGGGTAATCTCTAGATTTGCTAGAATTAGCTAGGGCATCATTGGGAGCTGATGTCATCACTATTTGAGGGTCGACGTCACATTACTGGGCAGTTTTGAGGGTTGACATCACCTCCTTGGGGGTTGATGTCATCATTTGGAACTGCTGCAGTCTGCCGTACTGCTAACATCATCATTGGGGATTGTTGCAGCGAGTTTGGACATCTTTCCAGCCAATAATTTCATCTTTACGGTCAGCTATAATTTTTGCAATTTATTTGTAAAAATCAGCTGAATAATTTCCATATTGTGTCCTTGGCTTTTCCTGCAAATTAAGTTCAATAAAATCTGGGTTTGTGTCCATACATTGTATTGTCATATTTTCAGAATAAAAGGGTAATTTCAGAATTTTTAATTTTCTGCTGTAAAAATTCAGATTGTATTAATTTGCCCACAAGGGGACATCACATGAGAATAGAAGTGATAGCTACGAAAACTATTTATGTGCACTTTCCATTTATGTGGAATAAATTAAATTACAATGATGAGGCTACGTGGATGCAAACTGCCCTTAAATTAGCATGCATAGACAGCTCAATTAGTAACTTATGTGCAGCTGAGCTGTACATGTGCATTAACACCTCATTCAGTCTAAATGAGACACAGTTTGTGAACACTAGCGGACCAGAATCCTCCTCAGTTATTCTAACCTACATGCAGTCAGTGATATGGTTACAATGATAAGTGTTTTTACACTATGGGAGTGATTCTCATTCATACGAGAGTGATTCTCATCAATGAGGGTGGTTATCCTTTAGATGCAAGGGTATTAAGTAGCATGTTTCTATTCATTTAAGTCTTTGGTGCCATATGTTTTTTTATTATTTCTCCATTGGTTTCCATTGTTTTAGATACCCGGATAAGACATTTTAATTTTGTTCTCTTTTGTGAAAATCTGCCTAAAACGTTTTAGATAGTAATGCCCGAATGTTGAGAAATAGTGATTCCTATCAAAGGTTTAAAATCTAAGTTGTGATATTTTATGTAATATTTTTTTATACTTGATTTTGAATTCTTTTATTTTTGGAAACATATAATTGATATTTTTGAATTTTAACTGCAGCATTGCTTATCAGCAAGCCCTATGCTTTAGCTATGTTTTGTGGGCTGATAGAATATGCAATAGAAATTAATTTCATTCCAGAGCTGAAGATGCACTGGTGGGCAAGCAATGTAGGCCTCATAATGGTTGTGACTGGAGAACTCATCAGAAAAAGTGGTATACTTACTGCTCGTAGTTTTACGCATGATATCAAAAGATACCTACGAGATGACCATGAGCTAGTCACGTATGGGATTTATAGGTAACTTGGTGTTTAGATAAAAATATTCCAGTTATTCCGCTTCAACATTTTATAGTCATATGAAAATAATTTAGCTTTATGATAGTAAAGTTTTCATAATTCTATTAAAAAAGCAGCCAAATTATTACTGAATTTATCAAATGCCTGTTCTAGTTGAATAGAAGTTGTTTGAGTTGGGTGAGGGTGAGCAGACATATTAGATAGCAAAGGTTTATGTGTCTTGCCTTTACGACGAACATTTTTCCTTGTATTTCAATCTTGTTAGACATTTGCATAAATAAAACAAAAGTAGAGATACTTTATATGAACATCTATTGACCAGTGTAACTATGTTCTAACCTTTTGACTGTGAATTTTAATCTGAGCAAGAACAAATTAAAGAAAACTTGATTTTCCATTATATTTGCAGATGAAAAAATCAATTAGCCTGCAAATACTATACAAACCTAGACTCACGTGTAATGCGTAGAAAATACGAAGAAAGTTTGGTTGGACTAATTCTACGTGACTTGTTCCTTCATTTTTCTAGAGATGAAGAGGGCTAAACTCTTGGGCCTCCTGCGATATTGTCAGACGCTCCTCTCAATCCAAGTTGGGTGGCGATGAACGGAATAAAGCCTCTTATTATGATTCAATGTTGCTCTCCTGTATTTTAGAGATCGTATTTCAGTTTAGCAAAGATGTTCTGTTCATCTTATCTTCAGATTTCTTCATCTTTTAAGAGTACCTGACTATCTTCATTCTTCTCTGGAAAAATGCAAAAACTGTTCATCAGAGGCCATTCAAGGCTGAGAAGGACTTATCAATTGACACATCTATGGCATTGTTCTCTGTGTTGAATTGTTGCATCTGAAAGATTGAGAGTTTGGCTAATTTAAACTACACTATTCAGGGTTGGCTTCTTCCGTGTAACCGCAGTTATGTAACCGCTGATGTTTGTAGAGTGGCGGTTATGTAACTGCCAACCATTGGTCTGCATTAACTGGAGGTTTCACCTGAATTGTTTGTTTGGGACAGTAACAACGAAGGACATTGTCTTTTTAGTTCCCAAAACCATTGGGAGTCCTTTAGTGCATGAAAGGACATTCATGAGCATGATAAGTAAGAGACGCGAATTCAGCTGAAGGCATGAGAGTGTGACAGAGTAGAGTTGGTGTTCAATTGGTTGTAGAAGGGAAAAGGATTAGAGAATAACTGAGCAAGCAAGATAGCATGACGCTATTGTATTTGTTCTATTGATCTCTTTGTAATCCGTCTTTGGCCATAAGAATATTGGGAAGCTGGGTAATTGCCACGTTCAACTAGCTTTTCCCCACCTCGGGGTTTTTAGACCAAAATCCCTTTGTCCTTTAGTGTTCATGGTTCATGCTTGTTCTTCATAGTTGATTTCTTACATATTTCAGTCCTGAAAATTTTGTTTATGTTTCCCCACAATCACCCTACACTAAGTTCCTAAAACATTCTAAATTGTCATTTTGAAGTGAAATCAGATTAGGACAGCATATTGTGATTATGTGAATTTTATTAATGCAAACATTCTTACGAGTTTACAAATCATTTTGGAATTAGAGTGAATTTGTGGAAAGTTTTGTTGATTGATTTGTAGGACACTGACAAGATTGAAAGAGGAAGAATGCTACCTTCTGAATCTGAGATTTCTACAAGAAAGTGGAATCAGAAGGTGAAAAAATGGCAAAAGAAAGCGAAGAAGGTCTTGTGAAGAGAGTTGATGTCATAGAGTGCATGGAAAGCGTGATGAAATCCCAATATACTATCACCAAACAACAAGAATCTACTGCTATGAACCAAGAATCCATGGACATGGTGGTTCATGCTCTAGCCAAGAAGTTTGGCATAGGAGAGGAAGAGCCTCATGGATAAAAGGAAGAATTCCTGGATGAGCATGAGCAGCCTCCAAAAGACAAAGGTAAAGCTAAGGTAAAATCATCTGATTAAACTCTTTTCAAAGTTGAGATTAGAAGTATATGTTGAATCACTAGACAAATGGCTGAAACAAATGGAGGTATAGCGCAAAATATTTCTTTTGCACGTCTCAAAATGGAAGGACATGCTCTAATTTGGTGGGAAAGTTATCTAGCATCTTTTGAAAAGAAGAAGCCAGTTGTAGCTAGGTGGGATGAATTCAAAAAACGGTTATATATCCTATGGTGCATAAAATGGATTAAAAAATTAAGTGGCAGTATTTCAGGCAAGGAAGTGGTCAAAGTGTGTAGGACTATACCACGAAATTCTGTAGACAAGCTATGTTGATGAGCTTGGACTTGGAGGATGAAAATGACAAAATACTTCATAGGTCTCCATACACTCTCAAGGTGTAATGTCCCTTATAGGGCTGAAACTGAAAAACAAAGATTTATCACCAGTCCCAATTGAGAGTAATCTGATTTTTACAACAGCCAACCAAATAATATTATAAACCCTAGCAGTGAATTGTATTTGCACTTTTAGGGCATCAAACACTCTCCAAACAAGCTAAAAACGGATGTAGAAATTCTTCTCAATATTATACTCAACCAATGGAATAAACACCAAACAAAAGTACTCCAAAATATATGCAAATTATGAAGTTCTATACAGCTGTAATTAAATTAATGACAATAGAATTACAGCTCACAATAATGGCTGGAAATGGAGGTTACAAGCCCCCAAAAATCTCATGAAAGTGTGAAATCAGCCTCTAAAATTATGAGGAATATGGATATCAACTCCAATTGAAGAAATGTGCCCTAGATGGCACCCAACTCCTCCAAGCAAGTTGCTACCCTAGGAGAGGGCCTAAAATTGGTGCTCAAACCCTAGCAGCTCTTCTCCAATCAAACCCTAGTTGAAAATTTGCAACATCAATCTTCTTGAAGCACAAGTTTCGTCCTCCTTAGTGGAAGGAATTGAGCAAACAACCCAAAAACCATGCAAAATATATTTTTGACAAGATTATGAACCACAAATGAGTCCAAGCAACCCCTTTTATACCATGTTGTAGCGCCAAAACAAATTAGAATGCCTTCCAGCTAGGACCGACCTCATCAGAGTGCTTTTCTTCTATTTTCTTTTGGCCTTTCATCTTCTTAACCCAAACGACTTGACTTATGTAGAAAACTATTAAAGAAGAATGCAAATCCTTACAAAAATAACTGAAAAATGTGACAATCACTTCCCTTGTTCACTTCCTTCTTGCCCACATGAAGTGGAATGGGCTCAAAGTCTCCAAATCAAACTAGCTTGGAAAAGGGGACATTTCATAAGGAGACGGTTCATCTCAAGTGTATGCATGAAGCATACTACATTGAGGATGAGAAAAGGAAGAGGAGAGGGGAAACCCTCAAGGCAAAATTTATCCTCAAATCAATTCGAGAAAGAGTGAAACCAGCCTTACAAAGCCTAGAAGAAGGGTAAGTTGAAAGGTAAGAGAATTGCCACTTCTTTACATGTTTATAAGGATTCAAGAACTATTGCAATCATTGTATTATAGATGGGCATATTAGTATAAGGCGTTGGAAGTTACATTCAGAATTGCACCCCAAGAATCATTCGATAGAGGATTCCAAGAAGTCCATTGATATCTTTGAAAAAGGAATCAAAGGTGAAGATAAAGGACCATTCTAATGTAGACGAGGAGCTAGGTTGCGCCATTAACAATGCAAGCAGCGAGGAACAATAGCGAAGAAATGAGCAAGCGATTCCAAATATAGATCTAGATCAAGAAAACCAAGGTAAACACACTTGTTGATATCGGTTCTTAGTCTAATTTGATTTCAAATTAAGCTGTCAAAAAGTTTGGCTTGAAATCATATAATCATCCTCATCCATATCCTTTGCGTTGGGTGAAAAGGGTGCTGAGATTCAAGTAACTAAGAGATGTCAATATAGATTTGGTATTAACCCATGGCATGTTGACAAGATAGAAGCAAACACAATTCTTTTTGATGCATTTGATGTTGGGTTTGGAAGTCCTTGTATCTTAGGGATGTTATTTTCATGAGGATGAATAACCGGTACAAACGGATTAATGATGAAATCAACTACATCATCAAGGCACATCAAAGCAATCCCAGGCTTTCTTTGGGGAGTGTCAACCAAGAAAAGAAGCTCATTGAAACAAACAATTTTGTTTACTTCCTTTGAAGGATGAGCAAGAGGTTGGTTAGGGAATTCTGAAATAGATTTTGCTAATAAGAGATTGAAATGTTTGGATGCATTGCTGCATTTTTTTCAAGAAGGGTTCCAAAATCCTAAAAATTTGCCTCGAAAAAGGAAGTAAAGCATGATATTCAATCGTGGCCCGAATCTCCTTTACCCAACATTGTTTTGTACATGCAATCAATTTTAGAGAGTAATGAAGTGAAGAAACAACTTCAAGATTTGGTTAAAATTTTTAACCAAGATTATACCGAACATTCTACCACAAACTGAATGTAAACTGCTGTTTATGAATTCAAATACACTGCTGCAGTTTAAATTTGGTCACTGTACTCACATAGAGGTAAATAAATGACAACTACTGTATCTATTTGCCCTCATACAAGTCGCTGGAACATATATATAATCTGATCATAAACTCCATGCATGGATCGCTGCAAAATGAGTGATAAAGTGTGCATACAACTCAGATTATCTTCCACCTATAGTTCGCTGTTGCCAGACCTTAAAAAATACCTCAATATCATGCAAAAATATAGTTGTTATGCATAGTAGAAACCAGCCACCAGAAGGAATGCTCATGCAAGGTAAATCGCTGCCAACTAGACTTCAAAACATCATTAAAACATACATTAAACCCAGTCGCCACACTCAGATATTAACAGCCCAAAAGGAGACTTCAAATGTGTGGGAATGATACCAAAAGTAATTAATATTATACCCCAAACACTCTCACCCAGATCGCTGCCTTAAATGGCCCAGAACATCATGAAAATAGCAGCTAGGAACAAATAAATAATGCCATCCATTTTGCTGTTTTTAGGAGGATCAAAAACGTGCATTAAATACTCAACATTTACCCCAATCGGAGTTGCTGGTTTTAGGGAAAGAACAGCAGCTTAAATTCAACCTCAATCAATCAATACACACCAAATATTAGCGCCAGACTTGTCTAAAAGGAATCGCTCTAGACAGGGCATAAAATATGTATAAATCTGGGTTGATTCACTTCAAAGAGGGCTCTAAACAGTCCATAATCACCATGAAAGGAGTCACTAGAGTTAGGAGAGAATAGCACACCACCAGCTGGTCGATTTTACAGTAAATAATGCATTCAAATCAGTCCATGAACATTACAAGACAAATCGCTAGGGCTGGAATGAAGCCTTCAACCAAATTGATTTGCAACAACACACAAAAACACTTCAATGGATATCAAAACCAACTTCAATTAGATCTTCAATGCAAGAGAGAACAAGTATCAAGGGTGGGCATACATCCCAACTCCAAGCATGGAGTTCAAATCGATTTCATCATAGCATAACCTTTACAATGATCCCAAGATCTCCTTTTATAAACAAGGAGCACAAAATTCGAAGTCCCTTGTGGAGGGAAATCACAAATTAAAAATAGTTTATTCTCCCTATGTGTGGCGTCCCCTTTCTAAGGGTATTTTGACATTTAAAAGCCACCCAAATATTATTTAATTAATTCCCTTTTATTTTGCATTTTGGGAATTAAATTAAATAATAAATTACATCAATTGCTCCATAAATATTCTTTTGGGAGCAATACTCCAAGGTGGTGGAAAAACCACTCAACATCCATAATTAAATAATTAAATAAATATTGCTTTATAATGACAAATGATTAAAATCACTCTCTAGACAATATTATTTAATTACTCAACATAATTTCCTCTTGTAACATCCCAAAAGCCCATGGGGAAAGATAGGCTAAGGGTCTTTAAAATGGGGACATTATATTAAACTCCACCTTCGTGCCTTGATACCCTTCCAATCAACCTCACTTAAGTCTCTAAAATTATGATATAACATCAACAATCATATAATGCAAGAAATATGATTTTTAATACCCTAGATATGGAGATATAAATTTCAATGAAACCCTCGTCTATAATGTTACTTTAAAAATTCACAACTCAACTTAGGAAGCTCCAAAATTCATGAAACTCAAGATATTGGCCTTATAAATTATGAAGAACAAGCTAGTAATTTCAGATTTGCCAAATTAGTAACACACATACCAAAATTCCACTCCAAGGTAGGTTGCTCCACTCTAAGAAAATATAATATTGCATCAAAGAGACCACAAATGTAAGAGAAAGATACTTTATTGCTTTTCCAATCAGCTTGCACACAAACAACTCATGAAGGGTTTTGTCCTTCACAAGTTTCCCAACTAAGGGTTTTCGTCCTTGGATGAGGTCCTCAACCCAAGGGGTTTCGTCCTTGAGAGAGTAAAGGGCTACACTAGCCAACTTTCACCAAGATAAGAATAATCACCAAAAACATAAATCATTAATGCCCAAGCAACCTCCTTATATAGCCACAAGGAGTGCTTTTTACAATATAAAATAATGGCCGACCCCTTAAGGTAAGTGCTCATAAATAAATAAATGGTATTTAGAGCTTAATGCTCTTCATACCATTATTTCTTAACTACTTAAATCTCTCTATTAGAGTGCTAGGCTTCCTAATATGATACATGATAATAAATGAAACAACAATAAATATATAATTCAGATCTTCCCTTGCTTTCCTCCTTAGATCCACGGGAGAGAATGGGTTAAGATCTTGAAAATCAGCCTTCAAAAAGGGACATGAAAAATGACAACTAATGGAGAATGTGCGTAGATTATATAGCCTTGAACAAGATCACCATAAATAATAGATATCGACTTCTCTGATTGATGACTTATTGGACAACTATAACATGTTAATTACTTCACAAAGTTAGATCTCAAATCGACAACCATGAAGTTTGTATGGAGGAGGTTGTGCTAAAGGCAACTTTTAAGATAAACTAGGGTTTGTTTGAATGGTTATTATTTCCTTTTGGTTTATGCAATGCATCTATTACACTTACCAGAGTGATGGACGATGTAATGAGGGCTTTCATAGATACATGTGTCATAGGGTATTTAGACTATATTTTAGTTTCTAGTACCACATGGGAAGAATATCTAATTCATTTGAGACAAGTCTTGCAAGTGATGAAAGAAAAACAATTTTTGTGCAATATGAAGAAATGCAATTTTGCAAAATAATCACTAATTTATTAGGAGTATGTGGTAGGAGAAGGAAAACCAGAGTGGATCCAACAAAGATTGAGGCTATCACTAATTGGCTCACACCTTGGATTGCCATGGAGGCTACAAGTTCTATTGTAGTAGTACATTACATGAGAAAGTTCATTCAAAATTTTTCCAACATTGCAATGCCTCTACATACAATTGTAGTAAGTGGTAAGAATTTTCATGGGGTAAGGAACATAGTAATTTTGATTCTTTGAAATATAAAATCAGCCATGCACTAGTACTTGCTCTTTCTAATTTGCAGAAGCCATTTGAAGTTGAAATGGATGAAAGTGAGTATGCTATGGGGGTAGTGTTGTTACAAGGTAAGCCACTTTGGTATCATCCAAGGGTATTTTCTTCAATAGTAAGAGGGTTTCTTATATATGATATAAAGAAATGTGTATAGAAATTGAACCAATAAAGAAATGTGCACACAAGTTGAAGCAATAAAGAAATGGAAACATTATTTGTCTGGTAAAGAAACTATTCTGCATGGTGACCACAAACTTCATCAATATTTGCAAGTAGAAAATAAATTGCAACAAGCAAGACACTACAAATGGATGGGTTTTCTTCAACAATTTCATTTGGTGATCAAGTACAAGAAGGGGAGCACGAATGTTGTGGCAGATATGTTATCTAGGTCATCAATCACAAAGGAAGTTCCAGCTTTGACAGCAGTTTCACAACTTGAGCCTTTCACAAAAGAGGCTTATGAGGAAACATATGCACAAGATTCAGATTTTGCGGAAACATTCCAATAGTTCTAGGCCAAGAAAGTTGATAATGCTGGTGAGGATAGATGCTACCTCAAATATTGGGTACTCCGCAACTGAGATAAAATATATATCTCAAAGGAAGAAAGACTTTTATTGATGAAGGATTCACACTTTCAAATTATTGGGTCATTGTGACACTGGTAAGACCATGACAAATTCACAACGGTATGTGTATTGGTCAATATGCAAGAAGAAGTATCAAGATTCATTAGGGGATGGGAATTATGTTAAATATGCAAGCCTAATGCTAGGAAAGAAGGAATATACGTACCTCTACAGGCACCTACTAGACCATAGGAGAACATCTCCATGAATAGTCTAAGCATGGCCATGACTATCGATATGTTGTAGATAAATTCAGCGAAATGTGTGTTTTGATTGCATGTAAGAAGACAGTGAAAGGGTATGAAGCAGTTGAACGATTCTTTTCTGATGGTCGGGTTCATGTTGTGTTGCCCATGTATACTGTTTCAGATAGAGATGCCAGACTTTCGGGAAATTTTGGAATACCTTGTGGAACAGGATCGATACCAAATTCCAATGAAGCACAAATTTCCATCCTCAAACCAATGGACAAATGGAAGTTGTAAATAGGACCTTGGTACTAGCTGTTAAGAGGTTGCAATAGCAAGTATCCAAAGGAGTTGGGAGGAATCTATTGGATATTTACTTATTACTACATCATAGTGATACGCATGATAGATCATTGAAAAATCATTTAGTTGTCTACTTATTTAATAACTTGTTAGTTTGTCAATTGAGTTGCTCACCCGTAGCTTGTTATAGCAAGCTTTTGTTATTTGTAACAATGTCTGTTGCAAATAACCCTATATATTATATGCATTTCCATCGATTATTTTATCAATTTCCCTGAATCCGTTTTGGTATCAGAGCAGGAAACTTTGGAGAATAGGAGATTTTAAGAGGAAGAAATTGGGAGAAGAATAGAGAGGAGCCCCAGGCATTCCAATTCTTTTTTCGGGTACAAGCTGCAATCTGTATTTTTTCTTCCCCTTTGCATATCATTCAGAGGTGTACCCAGTACTAGCAAGCCCAATAGAGGTGCTAATTGATAGAGAATCATTAAATCAGGCACAACAATGCAATCCACCAAAAATAAAAGATAGTGCTCACAAAGGAGCGCGGCTGGTAATGAAAAACAGTTTGGGGTGCCACATAGGACTAGTCTTTGTAAAGCGCAGCAAGGTGGAGAATACCATTTAGTTACAACACTTGATTGAAGGTGTAAGAAATAGCGTAATCCATTTTGGTATCCAGAGTGACGAGAACAGCCCTTGCACAAGAGTGCAGCTCATGTTAAAGAGTGCAGGCCACAAAGAGCATTTCCCTGAGGCACCATCCTTTGAGACCAGGCCTCAGTCCTCCACTCACACTTCAGCCCAATCAAATCAGGCAGATCTATATGGAGTTCAAGACAAAGAGAGTGTTGGGAAGTATATAAGTTAGTGCTCACATTATATGGGTTAATAACTTACGGTGTGGTAAATTATTTTGTGAATAATCGGCTGTATTAACAACTAATAGATTGGGTTGTTAGTATGTGAGGAATGTAGTTAGTGAGTTGTTAATAAAGACTCACATATAGAAAGTGGTAGAGGTTGTTCTCTTTGAGTGTAGGAACATCTTCACTATTTATATGTAACTCCCTGATGGATGTAAATAGCAGAAAGTATCATTATTGTGTGAAGGTATTTGGTGTGTATAATCTGTGTAAATCTAGGCAATTGATTTTATTTGTTATCAGAGCCAGTCATTTCTAATTGATAGATGGATGTCTAAAAACAATTGGAAAGGGGAGTACATCTTTGTTGTTGCTCCTGTAGATGCGAGTCTAGCTTTGACAAAATTGTGTATCAAATTCTCTATCTGCAAGTATTGGTTTTCCATTGTTTTTTTCGTGATTGGCAGAGCTTGTATTGTTGCTAGAGAGCCTGCATTTGCATTCACAACTCACTTCCATCCGTCTCTATCATCACGTGATTTGGAGTCGCTTCATTTATTTCCGAAGACTCGAGAAACAGGTTGCATGTGATATTCGAGTGCATTGTGTTATCTAACTGACAGTTTGAGAGGCATGAGCGGTGAAGTGTCAGAAGACTTGCATATGACGTAAGATTTTCAGACTACAACTAAACTTTTTTGTGCGTCTTTCCTCATTGCCATTCAACCCGCCGGACTCCCTCTCGAGCTCTTGTTCGATGGTGCAAGGTTCAGAACCTTCCAACATGGAATATCTCTACCTCGGCCTTGGATGGTGAACTCGTCAAACTCCAACTCGGATCTATGCGTTGGTGCTTCAAACGAGTTCAGATCTGCTCAACTGGGCGAGTCGACCTATCCCGATCTCCCTTCATGATGGCACTTGTGATCCCTCTATCAGAGGTGCCCATCAATTGTAATGTCCCTTTTTCCTACTCAGAGAATAAAATTGGGCTTTTGGCAATTTCTTCTCCTTGGTCGAGTTAAGAAAATAAGGGAGAAAGTAATATCAAATATTTTAATATGTTTTTTAGTAAGCTATATAGAAATGTATGGGCCGGCCATGAAGAAATCAAAAGACTATTAAAGGGGTCGGCCAAGATAAGGACAAATTAAATAATTATAAGGCATAATGAAGGGTCATGTCTTTTCTATTTTGGCGCCACCCTTTGAATTAGTATAAATAAGGGTCATGGGCTTCATTTGTGGGTATGGACTTTATATGAATATCACTTTGTAAATTTGAATTTTGAGAGTGAACTCTCATTATCTCACCATTTGGGACAGAAAACCCAAGTGAGGTCTTTTGGAAGGACGAAAACCCTTTCCAATTGACTTTAAACATTCCTATTTGAAGATTAATATTATATTGAAGATTTTTTTGCACTTATTTCCATGATTTCCTTCCGCTGTAATAAATTTTAAGTCTGCTGCAATTAATTTCCAGAATTTTGGATTTTAATTTAAATCCCTCAAAAAGGGACATTACATCAATCCCCAATGAGCCGCATGATCCTAGCAAGTTCCTTGGCAATTAAAACACTCACATGCGACACGGACTCTTCACACGATTCAGTTCATCCATTGAGCTCCTCGAGCTGCAATACCACTCAAATGCCCATGGTTTAGGGTATTTTAGAATAGTCTATGTGATTGTTATTATCGTCAAAAGAGTGTTAATCAAATCCTATTGGATTTTGTATATCATGTTTTTTTGTCTTATTGTTTGTCTAAATTGTGTGGAGGTCATAATGGACAAGTTAAATTGAATTGAAAAATTCAAAGGCTAAGATTTCCATACATGGCATGTAAGAACCTAGTTGTTGTTGATTAACAAAGATCTATGGGAGATTGTTAATGGTAAATCACCAAAACCGAAGGATGTAGATGAAGTAGTCAAATGGGAATCCAAAGATTGAAAAACAACAACAATTATTGGGCTAGGGCTATCAAATGCCTACTTGCATCATATAGACATGTCAAAAACTTAAAATGTCATATGGATGACATTAGACAAGTTGTTTGGATCATGAGCGGAAGCGTAGTATTGGCACTCAAGTAAAAGCTATTTGGGCTCAAGATGGAAGAAGGTGACAATATGGTTGAACACATCAATAAGTTTTGTTTTGTTTCAAATCAATTAGCTATTATAAAAGTTGATGTCCTTGATGATGATGCAAAAGTTGTATTACTTAATAACATGCCTCCCAACTATTCTAACATAGTCTTTACATTGAGTAAAATAAATTTGAGTTTGGAAGATTTGATTTCTTCTCTAATAGAGGAAGAAAATAGAATTAAGAAAACTGAACCAGAGAAACTGCATTGTATGGAAACCAAAATAGATCATATGCTAAAGGGAGATCCAAATTTATCTCTAAGCCAGGATCAAATTTCAAAGATACAAAGAAAAGCAGACCACTTGTTACTATTGTAAAGGATCAAGTCACTTGTCTATAATTTGCAGGAAAAGAGCACATTATTTACTTGATGGCAAGCTACAAAAAGATATGGCTGCGACGAAGAAGAAGAGAATGAAGAACCAATAATTAATGATGATGGCTATAATTCTCAAGGCTTTTTATGGTAAGATAGCAGAACCATGCTTTGTAGGATGGAAGAATAGGAGGATGGAGGACAACCAACGTCCTCTCATCGATCCACCAACGATGGGGCCACACATCCGATTTGGTGGCGCTTTGTTTTTCAAAATTTATTTTTCCATTGTACTGCTTTTGCGGTGATTGTCAATAAGAACAAAAGTACATTCTGTTCGAGTTTGTGATAAGTGAGCAATGATCCTATATACTTGATGTAAAAATATAGTGGAAAGATAAAAGCACAAGTGTAAAGCAACATCATGATACTTAAAGAGGATGAACATGGGTTCATACCTTGAATAGGAGATCATATCTTGAATAGGGGTTCATTTCTGATGAACAGGGGTTCATATAAAGGGTTGTTGGTGATCCTGTGCAAAACCATTAGTGTACCAATATCATGAGCACGTGAGGCGACAAGTTTAGAAGAAATGTAATTGTGTTTCTCCCATGTTCGCACTAAGGGGGGAATGTTAGGAATTATGTAAGTGCTCACATTATATGGGTTAATAATTTACGGTGTGGTAAATTATTGTTGTGAGTAATTGGTTGTATTAACAATTAATAGATTGAGTTGTTAGTATTTGACGATTGTAGTTAGTGAGTTGTTAATAAAGACTCATGTATAGAAAGAGGTTGAGGTTGTTCTCCTTGAGTGTAGGAGCAACTTCACTTATTTATCTCAGTAATTCCTAGGTGGATGTAAATGGCGAAAGTATCATTATTGTGTGAAGGTTTTTGGTGTGTTTAATTTGTGCAAATCTGGGCAATTGATTTTTAGTGTTTGGTGTGTTTAATCTATATTTTTCTTCCACATTGCATATCATTCAGAGGTGCACCCAAGACTAACAAGTCAAGTTGGCTAGATTTTCTGCATAGCTGAAAACCTAGGCAGTCATGAGATAAATCTCCCTCATTTACCGGTGAGGCTCCCGTGTCAGATTTGTCAATAAAAATATGCTAGTATCTATATGGGGTTTTACTTTAACTATTCAGCTCATGAACCATAGCTATATAGTTTTGCAGCAAGTAAGCAACTGTTTTAAGAAAGGAAATATTTATAGAAGAAAGAAGTAATAAAACACAGGGAAGAAATGGGGAAGATGTGCAACCCAATCAATAGATAATAGAGTTGATTGCATGCACATAGAAGAAACCAATAGATATCAACGCACAAAATTATAAGCAAAGACACTTCAGATCTAGATTTAAAATAATACAGTCTATTAGAAGATCTACGATAGAAAGCTAGAAACAAATTGCACCGTGACGCAAAGTTCTCCTAAAACCTACTCCTTTATATTCCTTTATATTCCTTGAAGTGGCTCTCGGGGTTTCAAAGACAAAGTCCGGAAACACAAGAATCTTTGCTTACCAATTTTGATGATTTAACCCGTGAGGTTCTTCCTCTACTTATAGCATGTAGAGTGGCGATTACAAGTCGGAAGCTTTTAGTTGAATCGACACATATGGAAGTCGGAAAGGAAACAACTGCAATCTGCTCCCGGAATTCCTCTTTGCATGACATGCATGATTTCTGTTGAAGATAGAACCTTCTATTTTGCATATCTACCACCTATCTCCAAGTAGTTGACTTCTTGAAGTAATGGCTTTTAAACGAATCATTTAAGTTTTATAAGTTAATTGATCGCTCAATTACTTTGTTGGAGGAAATAAGAGAAAGAAGAAGAAAGAGGAAAGTTGCAGTCTTGTCCTTTTTCATATTCTGCATGCAGCTGATTCTTTTGCCCTTGATTCTCACCAAACTGGATTTGGGCGCTAGATTTGGAATTCCACTTATGGGTGTTGCCTTAGCCTTGTCTTCCTTCTTATCTTTGAAGCTTTTGCAGTTTTTCTCCAGTACATGCATCAGTGCAATGTTTTCCGTAAATAACTCATCATTTTTATTTTTAATTGCATATGAGCAATTAAAAATTCTGGAAAGCACTCCGGGTGAATGCAACTTCAATGAAGGCTTCAACTGGAAGATTGGGAGCACATGCACAAGATCCTGGAAGAAATTTTCCACGCACTGACTTCTACACGGGCTGCATCAGAAACAAGAGGATGAATTTTTGTCGGAAGCTTTTGCAATTATGAGATCTGGATCTGGATCTGGGCCTGGATTTGTGTCTCCGATGTCAGCAAATTTGGAAGTAATGCATGATTCCACTGAGCTTTCTCGTTCATCCCGCTTTGCCATGGTTGGAGCAATCTTTGTCTGAACAATTCTTTTCCTCTTTATTCGGCGAAATTCTTCACAACCGGTGTAGATCTGGATAATTCTTCAGATTCGGAGGATATGTTCAATGTATTGGACATTGATTTAAGCTCCCTTTCTCTTATAAAAGCACCTGTAATGAATTCCTGCAATTAATTCAGACAAAGATGGCAACCGAACATGAACAATGGATTTTAATCATAAAAATATGCATATATCAAGTCTGCTGCCCCAAAATTTGATGCTTTATTTGCATGCAAAGCAAGCATGAATTTTACCAACTTCACCTGAGCACCTGTATCACTTATGCAGACAATTATTCAAACACAAATCAAGCTCCTTCAAACCTAGGCGCCAAATTTGGAAGCTTCCAGCATTAATTACACCTTTTTCGAGCAAAATTCCTCTTCAAATGGGGCGCACTTTTTGCAGGCTGTACTTCTCTGCTTTTGAATTAATTAATTCACCCTTATGGTAGCCCCTTATATAATCCTCATAATTCTATAATTAATTGATGTCTTTCCTATTCACGACAATTAATTGATTATTTAATAAGCTTTACCCTTGAAATGGGGCTCTATTTTGTGCATGCTCAAGGTTGACATTAAATAAATTAAATTTATTTTATTTTAGACTTCTGCTTATAGTTAACTCAAGCCTCACAATATGCTTTGACCTTAGCCACTGGAAAATAGGAATTAATTAAATCAATTAATACTTTAAAAGTATTATTTCTCTCCCAAATGGGGCGCACTTTTTGACATGAAGGGGCTACATTAAATAAATAATATTTATTTAATTTTAGAATTTCTAATTCGAATTTGCTTTATCCACGTTTCCCTTGTTGACTTTTCCTCATGCCTGGGCACCAAAATTGGGTGAATAAATATTATTAAATGCATTATTATTCACCCAAGGTGGGTCACACTTTTTGGCAAGGGTGAATTTCTATTTTTAAAAGTCAATTGGCAATGGGATTATTTACCCTGCAAGGCAACTCTGAAAATCCCATGATTCACTTAAGCTGTTTAACTTTTATAATGGGATTATTTACCCTGCAAGGTAGGTAATAAAATCCCATCAATGCCTTAAGTGATTATTCTTTTATTTCACAACGGGAATTTTTACCCTGCAAGGTAGGTAAGAAATTCCTGCCTGCCTGCTGCCTCTAATTTTCCCATTGTGACTTAAGTGGCATTGCTTACATGGGAAAAAGTACCTTCTTAGGCAAGTACAAAATTCCCTCCCTTCTGCTGCTGACAAAAATCCCATTGTAGCTTCAAACCCTCTTTTTCCAAAAATGCGGCCTGCCTAGAACAAGCTTTTTGGTGCGTGACTTCGTCTTTTCAAGAGAACCAGACCTCCGATGGCGAATTCCTTCTGGCACAATGTGCATATGTGATCTCCAGATACTCCAGGCCAAGAATCAGGCCAAACCGGCAAAGGAATTGATCCAAAGAAATTTCACAGAAAACGAAACAAAAAAACACTAAAAACACAAAACATTGCCAGAAGTTACAAATAAAGCCCAGGAGTCATTCCTGGTTAAAACCCTACTGGTATGTGGGAATAATGATATGTACGATCACAACAGGGTTAAATCGGAGCACAAATTGCCTCAAACGGGGCTCAAAATAATTAAATACAAATTTCCCGCAGCAAACCCCAATGACAGAATATAACAATTTCGGGCATCTGGGTATTTGGCGAAAATGGCTAATATGGATCCTTGGGAATATCTTGACACATTACAGAAACTTTCTGACAATAAACACACAAAACGACCCATTATTTTAAAAGTACGATTTTTTTTAACATGGGGTAGTCTCAGATTTCAGGGTGAAATCTGGGGACACCACAAGCCCAATAAAGGCGCTAATTGATAGAGAATCATTAAATCAGGCATAACAATGTAATCCACCAAAACTAAAAGATAGTGCTCACAAAGTAGAGCAGCTGGTAATGAAAAACAGTTTGGGGTGCCACATAGGACCAGTCTTTGTAAAGTGCAGCAAGATGGAGAATAGTAATACCATATAGTTGCAACACTTGTTTAGAGGTGTAAGAAATTTCTTAATCCATTTTGGTATCCAAAGTGGAGAGAGCAGCCCTTGCACAAGAGTGCAGCTCATGCAAAAGAGTGTAGGCCACAAAGAGCATTTCCCGAGGCATCATCCTTTGAGACCAGGCCTCAATCCTCCACTCATGCTTCAGCCCAATCGATCAGGCAGATCCATATGGAGTTCAAGACAAAGAGAGCGCAGCAGTATAGATCAAACATGTAGAGAAGCATTATGGAAAGGAAAAGACTTGGTAAGAAGCGTGTGGGAAGCATATGTGCCTCTGCATAGCAAGAGCTGCCTGAAAGCCCCATCACCAGGAGCAGATTACTAAGATCTTTCTCCAACAAGACTCCACATCCATCCTTCAATTCTCCAACCCTCCAACACATTCTGTGTGGGCTCCATCACCCACAATAAAAGAACAAATTTAATATTAAATTTCTTAAGTTTTAAAAAGTTTGGGATTTCATTTAAGATTTAGGGCAACTTTAAACATTTCATTTTTGATATTTTTATTAAAATATAATTTATTTTATAAAACTTTATGATTAAATTTTAATGGATGCCCTCAAATTGCCTAGGATCAGATTAATTTAACATCTTGCAATTCTTGAAGATCCAAAAGCCAAAATTTATTCTAGAGGCTTGAAATAGGTCTTTAAACATAATTGCAAAGAAATTTTTGTTTGAAAAGTGATTTTTAATGAAATTAAATGTTTTTCCATTTTTCATTGTGACCCATAATGGCCACAAGTGCACCAAAACCTTGTGTCTGATTCTTAGCTTCTCTATGGTGACAACTATTTAGCATGGAAAATAAAGGTGAAGGCTCACCTTGAATTGAGGATATTTGGCCAATTGTTGACGACACTTTAAGCGGACATGCCTTTGACATTGACCAATAGCGAAAGCTCAATAAGGCAAACTAGAAGGCGAAGTTAACCATCATGTTTGGGGTTTTAGATAAGGTCCAACCTCATATCCGGGAAGCAACTTCAGCCAAAGATGCATGGGACAAACTTAACACTGTCTACGAGGCCAAGAATCAAAACAAAATTTTGTAGCTCCAATTTTGTAGGCAGATCCATATGGAGTTCAAGACAAAGAGAGCGCAGCAGTATAGATCAAACATGTAGAGAAGCATTATGGAAAGGGAAAAGACTTGGTAAGAAGCGTGTGGGAAGCGTATGTGCCTCTGCATAACAAGAGCTGCCTGAAAGCCCCATCACCAGGAGCAGATTACTAAGATCTTTCTCCAACAAGACTCAACATCCATCCTTGATGCTCCAACCCTCCAACACATTCTGTACGGGCTCCATCACGCACAATAAAAGAACAAATTTAATATTAAATTTCTTAAGTTTTAAAAAGTTTGGGATTTCATTTAAGATTTAGGGCAACTTTAAACATTTCATTTTTTGATATTTTTATTAAAATATAATTTATTTTATAAAACTTTATGATTAAATTTTAATTGATGCCCTCAAATTGCCTAGGATCGATTAATTTAACATCTTGCATTCTTGAAGATCCAAAAGCCAAAATTTATTCTAAAGGCTTGAAATAGGTCTTTAAACATAATTGCGAAAGAAATTTTTGTTTGAAAAGTGATTTTTAATGAAATTAAATGTTTTTCCATTTTTCATTGTGACCCATAATGGCCACAAGTGCACCAAAACCTTGTGTCGATTCTTAGCTTCTCTATGGTGACAACTATTTAGCATGGAAAATAAAGGTGAAGGCTCACCTTGAATTGAGGATATTTGGACAATTGTTGATGACACTTTAAGCGGACATGCCTTTGACATTGACCAATAGCGAAAGCTCAATAAGGCAAACTAGAAGGCGAAGTTAACCATCATGTTTGGGGTTTTAGATAAGGTCCAACCTCATATCCGGAAGCAACTTCAGCCAAAGATGCATGGGACAAACTTAACATTGTCTACGAGGCCAAGAATCAAAACAAAATTTTGTAGCTCCAATGCCAACTTCACCAAAGCAAAATGAAGATGGGAGAAAAAGTTGAAGTTTTATTACACCGTGTTGTTGAAGTGCATGCCTTCTTTATAAGTAATGCTTTGGAGGAAGAGGTGACATATAACACTCTTTTTTTGCCATTGTCTAAGAGCATTGCCCTCTGCATATGAGATCTTCTCGACTTCATAGAGCATCTCGGACTGTAAGCCTAGTTTTGAAAAGTTGGTTGATATGTTGCACCATGAAGAGTCTATACATGGTGAAGATGTCACACAGAGGATCATGCCATGACAATACATTAGAAGGGCAAGAATCCCACAAGGCATTCAAATAATCCTCCTAAGAAGTCTCAACACCATGGGAATACCTCTCATTCCTAGGAGACATGGCTCATTTGTGGGAAGATTGGGTACAAACTAAAGGATTATTGGTAATAATGCATTCACAAGCAAACAACACAACCATTGCTACAAGGATTGAAGAAAAACCCTCATCACATGATTTGGAAAAAGCTCTCCAAACAATGACAATAATGCAATATTGTAGAATAAAACCATCCTTCTCCGACAAGGATTATGTATATGCTACATAGATCAATGTAAATTCCCCTTTTCCAAGCTATTTCGATTTGAAGACTTTGGGCCCATTCCACTTCCTATGGGCAAGAAGGAAATGAGCAAGAGGAGTAATTGTCACGGTTTTTAGTTTTTTTTTGTGAGCATTGCATTCTTTTTAGTAGTTTTCTATATAAAGTCAGGTCGGCTGGGTTAAGAAGAAAGACAAATGAAAAATAAAAGAGAAAGGATCCATTATGAGGTCGGTCCTAATTGGGGGCATTCTAATTGGTTTTGGCGCCACATCAAGGTATAAGAAGGGGTCGCTTGGCTCATTTGCACATGATCATCTTGTCTAATAATAACATTGTGTGGTTTTTGGGCTAATTGCTCAATTACTTCCATTTGAGGATGAAAACTCTCTTGTGTGGCCAACAAGGAGGATAAAAACCTTGTTTGATTGAAGAATGAAAACTCTTCAATTCATTGAGGATTCTCCATCCCAGGGTTTCCAAAGAGCTTCAAGAAGATTGATTTTGCAGGTTTTCAGCAAGGGTTTGGTTCTACAACAATTTTCAGGCCCTCTCCTATGGGAGTGACCCACCTTGTGGCGGGGTTTAGGGGTTTCTAGGGCACGACAACATCCAACCTAGCCATAAGTGTGTTTCTCATATTTTTAGCAGTTGGAATCTACATTTGGACTTGAATTTTGGGCTTGGAATCCTTCATTTCCAGCCACTTTTGTAAGGGTGTTCACTGCTGTCATTTTATTTAATTAAATAAATTCCAGCTGGGGTTTGAAGGCATATTTCTTGGTTAATAATTGTTCTAAAATATTTCTAAGTTGCCCTACATGTTTTGGATGGTGTGAATGATGCATTTTTGAAGAAATATTGCATTTTCCTTACTGCTGTTATAAAAAATCAGACTGCTGTACCTTGCTGTCATAATTTTCAGTTGGCTGTCATAATTTTTAGTTTACTATCTATTGGGGTTTGTGCAATTTCCCTTTGTTTTCAGTTAGAGCCTGGAAAGGGATATTAAAATGAATCAAAGATCACATCTCCAAATCCCATCTGTGCACGGAGCTACTCGGTATATGATTGGGTGCATAAATTGGTTCACCAATTTGGATCATACACCTCACCGCAACCAAGTCTCATTGGGTGATGATTCAACCTATCATATGTAAGGTATAGTTAATAATATATTGCCACTTGGTCAGCATGTATGTAATATAACACAAGTATTGTATGTGTAGGATTAACAAAAAAATGTTGTTTGTGAGCCACTTGCTCAATCACAACCTTAAGGTTGAGTTTGATCGGAAAGATGACAAAAATATGTCTCATTTGAGACAAGTCTAGAAGCTTGAAAATTATTGCACGAGCTTCTATTGTATGCAAAATGTTCTAGCTTAATGTTGTCCACAAAGACAATCATGCTTTATTTGTAAATGAGACAAACTCTGTAAATCTTTGGGATAAGAGATAAGGCCATTTTAGTATTGGGTACCGGTTTGCACTCATTAGGCATTATATGGCGAGAGGCCTTCCCTCATTGGAGAAGACATTATATTTGCTATAGTTGATTAGGCGGCAAGCAATATATAGCTCCATTTGTACACGTACATATCGAGCGATTGGTCCGTTGGGTTTGGTGCATACTTATGTTTGGGGTCCCATGAATTTGAGTGCTAGTGACTTAAGTAATTTTAGCTATTTGTCGATGATTACTCATGAAAGATGTGGGTATATTGCTTGAAGACAAAGGAATAAGCCTTCCAATGCTTTAAAGAATTCTTTTACACCCTAATTAGATTTAACATGAAACCTAATTGTTTTTAGTGAATTAGTACACTAAAGGATGTAAGGGTTAGTAACATGTGATTATTCTAATTAATTAACTTCTAACATTAATTACCACAATTAGAATAATACTTTTATACTAGGCAAAATCGATATGCTAGATAAGATATGAACTTAAAAACATAAAGGAGTGCACTTAGCTGATTAATTGATGATTCTGAAAAGTTTTGGGAGGATACACTACTGAAATAGAGAGGCCTAAACCTAAGGATGCTTCGTTTTGGAGATCAGTAACTAGAAAGCTGACACAGGGCGAGATCGCACAACTCTACTAGTTTTGTACCTTCTTGTCTTGGATCTGCTTGATTATGGGTTTTGTAACTTCTACACACACTCGGTTGCATGGAACTATTTGTTGTTAAAACCTCATTTGCAATCCTGTTGCAAAGCTCTTTGAACACTCCGCTCATGATCTTAAATCCTAATCATGGACGAGAAGTCCTCAAATGAAACATTAGTTGGCTTGTGGGCACTCTCATGCATTGCCAACATTTGCACTACTTTGAAGAGGCCTTAAACCGCACATCGTTTTCCACCTAGTATGTGATATCTGAATGAATGTAACTACATTTAACAACCATCTTTGACCATGCTTGAGTTGAGTTGACTCTTGCTAAGATACTCGGGGAAGGAATGTTTGAGTGCTTGTAGATGAGAGATATTGTTGTCTTAGCTTAGTAAGAAGCTTGGATCATTAGAGATTGTTTCCCTAATGATTGTAGATGTGCTATTGCGAGATTTAGGGAGCCTTGGGTGCCTTTTTGTAAATGTTGGAAGTGAGTGTATCTATGTAGTTCCATCATATTTCCAGGTTAGCAAATGAGGTAGTGTTTACTTGCATATATAGGGTTCCGTAGATGATTTATCAAGGAAAGGCCAACCCAAATAGATTAGAAGACCTAAAAAAATATGAATTTGAAAGCAAAGTTGAAGGACATGTTGGTCCAATACCGTACAAGTTGGCCAGGACCGGTGTAATGTCCCCTTTTCCAAGCTAGTTCGATTTGAAGACTTTGAGCCCATTCCACTTCGGAAAGAAGGAAATGAGCAAGGGGAGTAATTGTAATGTATTTTCAGTTATTTCCATGAGCATTGCATTCTTCTTTAGTTGTCTTCTATAGAAAGTCAGGCCGGCTAGGTGAAGAAGAAAGACAAATGAAAAATAGAAGAAAAAAATCCATTATGAGGTTGGTCCTAATTGGGGGCATTCTAATTGGTTTTGGCACCACATCAAGGTATAAGAAGGGGTCGCTTGGCTCATTTGTGCATCATCATCTTGTCTAATAATAACTTTGCATGGTTTTTGGGTTGATTGCTCAATTACTTCCACTTGAGGACGAAAACCCTCTTGTGTGGCCAACAAGGAGGATGAAAACCTTCCTTGTTTGATTGAAGAACAAAAACTCTTCAATTCATTGAGGATTCTCCATCTCGGGGTTTCCAAAGAGCTTCAAGAAGATTGATTTTGCAGATTTTCAGCTAGGGTTTGATCCTACAGTGATTTTCAGCCCCTCTCTAGGATAACGACTTGCTTGGAGGTGGAGTTGGGTGCCTTCTAGGGCACATTTTGTCATTGGAGCTTATATTCATATTCCCCATAATTTTAGAGATTGATTGCACACTTTCATGAGATTTTGGGCTTGGAATCCTTCATTTCCAGCCACTTTTGTAAGGGTGTTCACTGCTGTCATTTTATTTAATTAAATAAATTCTAGTTGGGGTTTGAAGGCATATTTCTTGGTTAATAATTGTTCTAAAATATTTCTAAGTTGCCCTACATGTTTTGGATGGTGTGAATGATGCATTTTTGAAGAGATATTGCATTTTCCTTACTGCTGTTATAAAAATCAGATTGCTGTACCTTGCTGTCATAATTTTCAGTTTACTATCTATTGGGGTTTGTGCAATTTCCCTTTGTTTTTAGTTAGAGCCTAGAAAGGGACATTACAGTGGTATTAGAGCATCGATCTTCCCATCTTAGAGGGTATTCATGCAGAAGGAGAAGATAAAATGGTGCACAATTTTTTGATGATGTTAGGTTTGCCCAAGAAGAAGAAGAAGAAGAAGAAGATATTTTAACGTCCGCGAGACTACCAAAGCAACCTATGGGACAACCGATCTTGCTAAAGATCTTTCTGGCATTCAGATCTCTTGTTAGTGAGTTTAATGATCAGCTCCCCTATTTTTTCAACCATATTCTCATTGAAAATATCTTGAAAGGAGCAGTAGCCACCGTCTTTAAGCAAATCGGGTATAATAATGTCATTATAAGCATTACAGTCCAACATGAAATGTTTCTTTGATTCCACCACACCAGACGTGCAAAAGATATAGATTCTTTCTTCCCATGTCTCTTTAGGTCTTTTCCATCTTCCTGTTTCACACCGAAGACAGTGTGAATTAGTTCTCAATTGAGCTATGAAGATCTTTGCTTTCCACGGGATATTAGCCCCTATAAAAGCCTTTTGTTGATGATCACATGTAGAGTTAAATTCCTCCAAATAGTACCTCTTCTTTCTCCCCAACGGCTTTCCCCACATAGCTTGACGGAATTTGTCTATAACAATTTTTTTATCTCTCGACTATTATTAGGACATGCATTCAAATGAATGTTCCATTTTTAAGCCATTTGTTGTTTTGATTCATCCATGACTTCTTTATTTTCTCCAAAAACTCATTGAGGACAACCTTAGGCCATCTACTACCTTCCATTTGCTCGATCTTTTTTAGATATGTTATGAGATGAACCATAGCAATAGCTTCTAGAGGTACAGCCCTTGTTTCAACTAGGAGAATCTCATATGGGACCGAGATCTTTAATTTGAACTTGCTAGTAATCATGTTTTTTTGAATCCTCTCGAATTGTTTCCATCTTGAGTTTGAAATGCTACTAGCCCAAACCTCACATCCGTAAAGCACCACTAGAGTCACTAAAAGCCCAAACAAAGTCTGCATAGTTTTCCAATCCCATAATTCTGCCTCTCTGCATTTGTTTTGGAAAGCATAAAAAGATCTCCACCCCCTAAAGTTCTCTTTTTGCTACAAATCTCCCAACTAAGCTTGTTATTAAAGTCTAACCCAAGATATTTATACTCTGTTACTTCCTCTAAAATGTTTCCATCGAAATAGAAATCATATTGAGTTATTTTCTTTCTATTGGAGAAGATCATAATCTTGGTCTTATTGGTGTTGACTTGCATCCCCACTTCTTTGCAAAAGTGCTCAAGTACACATAAATGCTTTTGAAGGCCTTGAGTGGACCTAACAATCAAGATAAGATCATCAACATATAGGAGAAGTCTTACAACATACTCTCCTAGGCAAACACCATCTTCACTCTGCATATTTAACCATTCCTCAAGTTTGTTGATATATAGGCCAAATAAAGTAGGCGATAAAGGGCATCCTTGTTTAACCCCAATATCACTCCTGAAACTTTATGAGATACCAGTGTGAGTTCTAATTTTAACTCGTACTAATATAATGGCACAACTAATCCATAACATACATATAGGAAGTTCTTGATGGCAAACAACAATATTCTACCACCGAGACCCATGAAGGATCCTACAACTAGGCCTTTTCAACCTACCTTCCTCCCAAGGGAAGGAGTCATTCTAAAGGTTGATACACGACGTTCAGTAGGGCACAATATTGCAGCCAACTATGAGGAGTATATGACTCTTTCTACTGAGATTCGCGATGCCCTATCGCTTGCAGAGTTCATAAGAATGAACAAAAGGTAGAGCAAGGCATAAACCTAGGTCTCAAGCACCAAAGAAGGATCTTCAACATGTCTTGAGAAAGGAAGAGGAGAAGAGTTTCCAAATTGCAATGGTGGAGCAAGAAGAAAAATCAGGGCTGCAAGTAATGGAGAGAGAACAACCCATGGAGGAATCTACAGTGCCAAAGGAAAGTGGGAAAGATGTTCCATCCCAAGACGAAAAGAATTCTCCTTTGTGCAAAATAGTGAAGAAATCGAGACAAAGAGGGCATTACTAGTTGAATGCGAAGAGATCAAGATAGAGGCACATGCACCATCCTTCGAACTTCCTAAGGATGAGCCATTGACTGATTTTCAGAACAGCCTTGTGAAGGGACATGTATTTGAAGAAAAATCAGATTTGCAAGAGGTTTATGAGGCTGAGTTTTAGGATGACCTTGATGAGAGGCATACCCTTAAAAAAGGGGCCTCACCGGATACTCATGTTGGTTTTTAGTTTGCTGGAATTCACATATCAACAAAAGACGGTAAGCAATTTGATTTATTGCATCACCCTCATACTATCTCCTTAAAATATTTTGATTGTCATGATAACTATTCTAACAATGATGAGAAGATGAAGGGTACTAAATGGAAAGAAGATCTTTTCCAAGAAGCCCCTATCCATCTTTCGAGCATTCCAAAGATTGGACCAAGGAAAGAAGAATTCAATTTGCAAAATTGTGGAGAGAATTTGGTGGATAATGATGATGTTCAACTTGCTGGAATTTTCTGAACAACAATCAATAGAAAGCAAATTGATGGTGTTCTTGACTTTGGCGAGAACCATGATGATGTTCCATACATGTGTCCACAAATTATGGAAGGAGTCAAGGTGGGAAGATCTTCACTTGTTGAAGAAGTGAAGGCAAAGGAGGGTGAGCTCCTTGTGGGCAGCCCAAGCTATGGGTATGTTGCTCCTTCTATTCAAGGCCAAGATTGCTTTGGCATGGGTGGTCCTCGGAGGATCAACGTAAATGTCCTCTATTGCATTTAGAATTGCATTTCCCATTTCTTGCCATAAATGACATATTTGCTAGGTGGGTCTCAAAATTTACACTTTTGATTTTGAGTAAGGGAACTCAACCTGGTAGCTATTATTCCATACTCTTATTAAGCATTGTGGGAGCTTTCAGCTTGTGGAAAATGATGATCATTATTACTGGTAAGTTCACCATCCTATGCATTAGGATAGAAAGAAACTTGCATATTATGAATTCTAGCAAAGTGGTGAAGGACCAATACTCATAATTCATAAGTCACTCAATGGAGCCAATTTATAAACTTGAAGGCAAGGTTAAGGAGAAGATCACAGTCGTTGGGACAACAAGATGCTTGTTGAAAGGAAGGTTCAAGAAGGGTGAGACATGGGTAAAAGGGAATCTTTTGGTTGTGTTACCAATTTAACATAGTATGAATTTGGGTAACAAGAGCTATGATCCATGGATCATTATGAGAACTACCTCCAATTTTAGGACTGCTGTTACCTACATTTCCAGCTCTCCCCACATTCTAGTGGCAGCTATAAAAGAGTTGTTAATCACAAGGGAGATGCATTTCCCACCCACGGTAATTGATGAGGTGTTTGCATTGGGCACAAGATGGTTTCCAGCCACCACAATCCCAATTTTGAGTAATGAAATGCAATGCTACAGCCATGATGGGATGTTCTTCCCAATTTCATGTGTTGGACTGTGCATATCTTCTTTGGACAACAATAGATGGGCAGGTTTGAAGACATTCTTTTCATTTAATATTGTGTGTAAGAGGGTTCACTCATTGAGATCAATTAAGGCCAATGTCCCAACATATTTGGTATTGTTTGGGAAGAAATTTAGGGCAAAGTATGACTGTTATACTTACGTACCAGCACTCATAAGTTCTGATCCAAACCAAATTTTGAAGAGATTAGTTTGGGGCAGCTTGGAAGCATCTTTTGGAGGCCAAGGTAATCATTATGACAACAATCCAAAAGAGGTGAGCATAAGTGTTGGCATGCATTGTTTATATCTTGTGTTGGAATTCAAGGATAAAGGGAAAGAGGCAATACTTCAAGGTAGAGTGAATAAAGTTCCAAGCGTGGCTACCGCACCTAGAAGATGGATGAATTTCCAGTTCGTTATCTTTGTTATAGCATTTTTAGCTAATACGGGGCAGTTTCCAGCCTTAACACCTTTAAGTTGTGCAAGAGGAAACCGATTCTACTACCATTACACCATAGACATGTTGTTGGGGCAGCTATTATCAGTCATGAACAGCTGCCAGTGGGCACACTTTAGGGGAGCTTTTGGGGTGGAAGAAGTGGGAGAAAGGGCTCAGCTGAAGGGAATCATCAACACAGCCAATAGGGTACCTAGTTGGGTAAAATCTTAGTTGAGTTATGACTGACCTAACTTATTTCCAGCCCTCACACAATGTATTCTGAACTCTACTTGCGAAGGTGCTCATTGCAACCCCTCTAAAGGAAGCCATAGGATCTTGCAAATTCATCAATTCTCAAATGAGTGTCACAAATCTTCCATCACATGGGAAGAACCAAGGTTTGCAACAAAAGCACAATGTTAAGTTTATATGGCAGCCATGGTTCTTGTGTGGGCTCGGGGATATTTTCATGCAATGTTAAATAGAAGAACAACTTTGTGAAAATGAATTGCACCCACTCATGATTGCCGGATTGTATCCTACGATGCAACGGTCATCCTTAATCATTGTGGAGAATGGAGCTGTTGTATTGATTGTATAATAACCCTTTTGAGGGTTTTATCAAAATATTATATATGCAAATCTGAAACTGAAAATTGCAGCAGACTGTACACAAAACCAGCGACTTATTCTTGCCCAAAAAGATGCCAAAAACACCACAAAACAACACCACACAACTTGCCAATATTTTATATATGATATTTGGAATTTTTAGAAGCCAATATAACCAACAAACACTGAAAACACACTGCTGGAAATGAAATACACACTGGAAATTGCAGCCACGAATTAATTATGAAATATAGATATAGAAGTCTCCAAAAATCATGCAACTCAAGATTCCGGCCTTTAAAAATATGGCAAATAAGATTACAAAACCAGGTTTATCAAATTCCTTGCCAATGTCTTCAAACCCTCCCTTAGGTAGGTCGCTCTACCCTAGAAAAATAGTATAACTGCTGGAAATGCCAAAAGATCTTCAAATCAGCTTCCTTCTTCAATGCCAAATGGTGATGAAGGGTTTTCGTCCTTCACCCAAGCCAAATGAAGGGTTTTCGTCCTTCAACAAGGCCTCACATGAGGTTTTTCATCCCCAAGTGGATGACTAAGGAGCAACAAACTCTCTTTGCCAAGTATAGAGAAAATACGCCAAGCTAGATGCAAATGAACTCTCTTCTCCTTTTATATCTTTCCTTTGGTACCAAAACTTAATTAGACAAGGCCGACCTGTATAGAACAAAAGAACACTAAAGAAAACATTATAATATTAGATAAAATATATTATAAAGTGCTCAAGGGTCTTCTCCTTCATTTCTTCTTCTTTGCCATGGAGAAGGGATGGCAAGAAGACCAATTTCCAGCTCTTAGGTGGGAAAAAGGACATTACTGATTGGCGGGGAGTTATCCCACTTAACTGGTACAGGATCTCAATTACATGGGCATTTTAGTTTGATTCATCACCTTGGTACGGTGATACTTGAGCACCTTGGTAATTGCAGACCAACCTTGCTTGAGGACAAACAAATTTGGGGAGGGAGGACTGTAATGTCCCCTTTTCCAAGCTAGTTCGATTTGAAGACTTTGAGCCCATTCCACTTCCCGTGGGCAAGAAGGAAATGAGCAAGGGAAGTAATTGTCATGTTTTTCAGTTATTTTCGTGAGCATTGCATTCTTCTTTAGTAGTTTTCTTCAAAAACCAGTCGGCTAGGTTAAGAAGAAAGACAAATGAAAAATAGAAGAGAAAGGATCCATTATGAGGTTGGTCCTAATTGGGGCATTCTAATTGGTTTTGGTGCCACATCAAGGTATAGAAGGGCGGCTTGGCTCAGTTGCGCATCATCATCTTGTCTAATAATAACTTTGCACAATTTTTGGGCTGATTGCCCAATTACTTGCACTTGAGGATAAAAACGTTGTTTGATTAAAGAACGAAAACTCTTGAATGCATTGATGATCTCCATCCCGGGTTTCTAAAGAGCTTCAAAAAGATTGATTTTGCAGATTTTTAGCTAGGGTTTAGTTCTACAACGATTTTCATGCCCTTTCCTAGGGGAGCAACCCACCTTGTGGATTTTAGGGGTTTCGTAGGGCACGACAACATCCAACTCAGCCATCATTGTGCTTCTCACATTTTTAGCACCTGAATTCTACATTTGGATTTGATTTTCGGGCTTGGAATCCTTCATTTCCAACCACTTTTGTAAGGGTGTTCATTGCTGTCATTTTATTTAATTTAAATAAATTCAGAGTTGGGGTTTGAAGGCATATGTCTTGGTTAATAATTGTTCTCAAATATTTTCAAGTTACCCTACATGTTTTGGATGGTGTGAATGATGCATTTTGAGGAGATATTGCATTTTCTTTATTGTTATCAAAAATAGATTGTTGTACCTTGCTTTCAAAATTTTCAGTTTAGTATCTATTGGGGTTTGTGCAATTTCCCTTTGTTTTCGAGTTAGAGCTCGGAAATGGACATTACAACCGGGTATACTATCCGACCAAACCACCTGACCTTGAATAGGGAACGAAAACATGCAATTTGAAGTTTGGAAGTTGTTGCTTGAAATTTGTCTATGAATTTTGTGTGTTGTACTCTTAGAATTTGACGACATGTCATTGTGCAACGATAAACAAGCTAAACAAGAGATCTCAAATTGTGTTAAACGGGAATGGAAAAATTGTATTTATCTTAGCAAGAATGCATTGTCAAAACTAGCACTGCCAAATTAGAGTGTCTACATTTGCCTCCTATTTAATTATGAAATGAAATTACATGCTTAAAGGAAAAGATACCCGAGTGTGGAGACATACTTTGTCTTTGCTGGAATGTTGTTTTGCAGAATTTTGTTGTCCTTGGTGTTGGCATACTCCATGACAAGACTTACATGTGGAGTTGTTATGTCTCTTTCGGGCTCAAATTTGAATTTTCCCAAAAGCCTAATGGAACATTGTTGAAAATGATGGCATCCACATGTAGAAAACTCGAGTTTCATGACAACAATTTGATTTTATGCAAAAATTAGGGCAGTGACCTGTTTTGTTAGGTAAAACATAGTTTACCTAGGTTAATTTAGCATTTACTGTGGTAACTAGGTAGTTTGATATTATTATTATATGGTTATGAGTGCATAACCATTTATATTGTTTTATTATATTCACGTAGGATAATTTGTTACATAGTTGTAACAAATATATTTGTTGTATTACATTATTTGTGCTTCCCGGATGTATTTTGGAAGCTACGTAATCAGGTTTATTGTTGCATAGTTACAACTACATGTTTGTCAGCATATGGCTGTGCAATATCTATAAATATTGTAGCCATTTCTATTGTATTTGATTTTATTGAACATCAATATAATTACGAGGCTTCCGTCCCTCTTCTAGGTTTGGTATCAGAGCAGGACAAGAGAGCCTGTGAACATAGGTGTGTAGAGAGAGTGCAGAAGAGATAGAGAAGCTTGGAGAAGCATTTGCAACATTTGGAGAGCCTGTGCAGCCTCCTGTAACTTCCCAGCCCCATCTCAACATCTCCACAACCTCCTATTCAATCTTCAAGTGTTTAGAAAACAATTTGTTTTACACTGGTGCCCCCTTTGCATCAAGCAAAATTTGCTTCTTTAGAAAATCTGATTCAAAAATCGATCGAGAATTAATTAAAAAAATTCATTATCTCCACTATTTTTAGGTGAAGGGGCGTGTCAAGATTTCAGACCGAGCTGCTTTGACAATCGAGTTACATTGGCGAGCCATACATTGCATTGGCAAGTTGAAAGCCACCGTCATTTGTGCTTAACATAGGCCGAGTTGATTGGCATTTCAGACCAAGTTAAAGATTGCATTAGGTGAGTGGTTCTGAAGTCTCGAGCTCTTTCGCGAGTTGCATCTCTTCACTCGGCACTCACGTGTTTGGGCACTATTCCGTGTTGTGTTTCGTTGGATCAAGCCGAGTTTTCATGCATCGGCATTGAAACAAGCACCTCGAAGACCGGGCTGCGTTTGGATCTAAGGCCGACCCTCTTGCGTCAAGATCGCTGCATGCATTTATGCCGAGTTATACACCGGCATTTGAGTCAATATTTTGCAAAGGAGATCGAGACGGGCATTCACCTCCTACACTTGTCTAGGCTAGTAATGACCCCTCTGCTCTACACCCTGCAACAAAAGCAAAACGATGCGGCGGATGCAATAAACATATAAACAAAGCAAAACAACGACCCTTCACAAACAAACAAGCAAGCGGCGTAGATAAACAACGGCGTAGTAGATAACAAGAGCTAGATCCGGTTTATCATTAGAAACCTAATTCGCACCAACATCAACCATAGCCACGTGGATCCTCCATGTCGGCGTTTTAAAGGTTAGCCCCCTTTTTATTGAGTTTAAATAAACGTTGCTTCATTTCATATGCAGCGCATTGAGCACTTGGTTGGTTGAAAGGTTTTGGTGTGGGAGGTTAGGGTTCGACCCCCTTAAAACCTTTAAGTTTTAAAATATTGAATTTAGCGGGTTTCTTAGCGGAACCGCCATACATAACATAAAAATAGTGGCAAAATCCTCACTAAACCCGCTAGTCATACCCAAACCCACTACTAAAAATCTACGTTGCATGGATACTCCAAAACCCCCCCGAATCCCCTTGGAAACGTATCGGATACGGATACGTGGGGGATACGCGTTGGATACGTACGTACGTGCGTGCGGGTATGTCGGGGATACGTCACGGATACGTCTGAGGCGTATCCGTGGCGTATCTGATGTACCCCGTGCATTACAGTATGTATCCAACAGTATATAAGTGTTTTTAAGTTCTATTTCATTTTTAATTTTTTTTTTTTTTATGTATCCAGCAGTATCCACGCTTGCCCAACTTTCATTATTTGATGGCGAAGATGACGCTCAAGGCAGTTCGCAAGGAGTGGAGAGTGGAGTTAATGAGAGTGGAGCTAGCGCAAGTGGCACACATGAACTTGATTTTGAGGAAAATCTAGATGATATATTCTAGATTTGTTTGTATTCCTATATCATATGTATGGCAGCCACATGAACAATGAAATGTAAAATCTTAAGTATATTGTTTGTTTTGAAAATTTGAACATGGATCTAGTATATTTTTCAAATTTCAAGTTTTGTTCGTATTCATGTTAACATGATATTCGTATATCATATGTATGGCAGCCACATGATCAATAAAAATGCAAAGTCTTAAGTATGTTGAATGTTTTGAACATTGATTCAAGTTTTGTATTACTATTTCAGTTTTTATGGACTAAAAAATGAGTAAAATGAGTAGATGTACATAAATATATATATATATATATATATATATATATATATATATATATATATATATATATGTACGGATCCAAGACGTATCGTATCCAAGGGTTTTTAAAATTGACGTATCCCATATCGTATCCGTATCCCAGCAATGTAGCTAAAAATAGCGAGAAAAACCCTACTTTCGGGGTAAATTTTTTTCTCTCCTAGATTGCTTAAAACTGCATTTTGAGCATTTTTGTATAAGGGGGAGCATCTTAAACTGTATTTTTAGCTGTTTTTGTGGTTTTTTTGTAGAAAGAGCCATACTGAGCTCTGAAGGCCACCAGGGCCTCGCAAAACAACTTTTTTTTTTTTTGCACAGTGTAATGTCCCCTTTTCAGGACATTACTAATATCTATTTTTCTTTGCATTGTGACCCCTTGGTATGCCTAGTGCTACAAGTGAGAGTCTTTAGTTAGTTTAAATGTGCACCTAGGATAGTTGCTTTTATTATTTAATTAAAAATAATAAAGTGCACATAGTCTTAGTTTGTCATGTCCCTTTTTTCCTTCGTCCAAGATAATTATGGAGTTTCGGCTATTCCTATCCTTGGTCAAGTTGAAGAAATCATGAAGGAAATATCAAATATGTCTTTTATTATTTTAAAGCATGATTAGAGGAAAAGTATGGGTCGGCCAAGGAAGAATAAAAAAAAAGACATGCGAGGAGGGAGACTACAATAGGATTTTTAGCATTTTTATAAATATGTCTTTTAATAAATCATTATAGTGTGTATAGGTTGGCCATGGTGGAGAAAGAGTGACATGAAAAGTCATGAGGCATATGGAGGGTCATGCCTTTTCAATTATGGTGCCACCCTTAGAAGTTCTTAAAAATAAGGGTGAGAGACTTCATTTGTAGATATGGACTAGCATTGTAATTTCCAGATTTTGGAGATAAATTCTCTAAAATTCCATTTGGGACGAAAACCCTAATTGAGGACCAAGAGAGAGACGAAAACCTCTCATCTTTGTTTTAAAACACATCAGATTTAAAGAATATTATTTATTGAAGCTCTTTTGGTGCCAAATCTGATTTTTACTGTGTAATTTGCCAATTTGACTTGGAAGTAATTGAATATTTAATTGTTGTGAACAAATAACTCCAAATAAATCATCTCAATCAAGTCGCCATATTTAATACAGCCCAAATCTGCATCTTGATGCATTTCGAGACATTTATTATGGCAAATCGAACCCATTATTTCACTGCTGCGATTTCCAGTCTGCATAATTAATTTCCAGCTGTATTCAATTTGCTCAAATCAATTCGATTTGGCCCTAAACAGTTGCATAATTAATAAATAATTGTTGGAACAGGTTTATGGATGATTGTTGATGGTTTTTGGCTCATATTTCAATAAATTCTTTCCGCTGTAATTAATTTTTGGTCTACTGTTAATAATTTCCAGAATTCTGGAAAATTTGTTCAAACCCTCAAAAGGGACTATTACAGTGGTATCAGAGCTTTATCCTCTAAGGCCTGGAAGAAACTAGTAGATGATATCATGGCAGGACAAACAAATTTCAAGGAAGCCTTGGATCTAGTTATTCGAAATCTAGATAATCTCAAGCGATCCTTTAGAACAACTCGAGAAACGAATTGGAATCTCACCTCCGTATCCAAAGATGAAGCCACACCAGAAAATAATCCAAGCACTGCCGGAAGAGAAAGTATTGAAGCAAGTTACAAGGAGTATATGGCCTTGCCCAAGGAAATTCGTGAAGCCATGTCATTTACAGAGTTCATGGATGTGAATGGTGGAAGATCTAGGCCTAAGCCTAGGCATACTCAACCACAAAGGAAGTCAGAGGAGAAGAACTTCCAAGTTCCATTGGAAGAAAAAGAAGAAGAACGAACCGAGAAGAATGATTCAGCCCCTACCCCCGTTATTTCTTCAGAAGTGTCGATCATTGCCAGATTAATGATGACATTGTTGCATGTGATGTATTTAAGGAAAGAATGGATGGTAAACAAGAAGCAGATGAATATGATAAAAGGCAGCCCGCTGGTCCGTTTGTAACAGCAGACAATAAAGAGCCCGAAGACGAAGAATTGAACGTGGGAAAGAACCAACAAGATATTCCAGAAACATGTGAACAAGGTGTGATCAAAGAAGGTGATGAAAAAGAAGATGAAAGTCTTGTTAAAGGTCCAAGGATCAAATACACCTCAGATTTGTTACTTCTAAATTTACAGTCACAGGGAGTTGAGATGAAAGATAAACTTCCCTTCAAAAATCATGAGAAATCTTCTCATAGAGAACGATATGAAAGGGCTGAACCATACCAATCATGCAAGTTAGTTTTGGGAAGGCACATGTGGATTGAGGGTTATTCCTTTGACCCATACCAATCATGGGCATAATAACTCAGCTGAATTTGAAAGGGATGATTAGGAACAGCAAAGGGATCGGTTTATGGTGCCTAGAGGTTATCATAACAAGTTCTTATACTGCTGTTTTGGAACAACAGTCACATCACAGTCTCCACACAAGGTATGAGCTCTTTAATATTTGATAATGGATTATTGACATCTAATAGTGGCATGCATAACAATGAATGGAAAGCAATGGCAAAGAAGATAAAAGGAGCAAAGATGGAGCTCCAGAAGTATGAAGGAAGATTGATGGTTGAAGTCCCTCATCCGTGGACCAATGGAAGGAAGGTGGGGCAGCCAAGGTCCGAATTTCATGAGCAGCTGGACGTACAAGATGGGCAGCCAAAGGCATCAACAAATAAGCATCAAAAAGAGGAAACTCAGCCCTATGATCCTCATCAGAAAAGGAAGACCAACAAGAGCTCCTTCAAAGATGAATTGAAAAAGAAAGATTTGTGTTCTAAGGCTCATAAAGAGGAAGCCAAGGAAGGAGGTATCACTCTTGTGTTATTCCATAAAAACACAAATATCAAGTTCACTGGCTATACATCACAACTGTGCATATGAAGCAAATAAAGAAGTTTTCATCTTGAAACAGGAGCCCCATGAAAACTCCATGTAACTACCGATTAAGGAGATGATTTCAAGATAAAGGATACCTTGTTGAGGGAGAATTGCAAAAAGAAGAAGTCTGATTTCAAATCAGAAATTCTGAGGCCAAGGGAGTTTATGGGCAGCATGTGCAAATCACGTGGAGGTAAAGCACACGACATCATTCCAAGGTATGTAAGGTTGCACCTTTTTCTATCTCTTCCTTACAAGATATACATGATAATGAATCAAGGGGAGGTACAAGGGCAAATTTTTGGGCAGCATATAGGGATGAATGAACATGTGCATATTATGGCATCATATGGATCACCATACTGCAATTCTGAACCGCGAGAGGCAGCCTTTATTTGGGAAAGTTCCATCCATATATTTTCAGTTGTTTCATCTTTCCTTGGGAGCATTACTAGTGTGTATGATGAGCATGCTTTTCAATGGGTGAATTTCCAAAATGGCATTGACAAGATAACACATGAATGTTCCTTGCATCAATATAGCAAGCTATATGAAGGTAATATGCATAAGGAAAATAAAGGGAAATGCCATCTTGTTGACCAAAGCATGAAAGGTCAGATTGATATTGGAAACTTGATGAGGAATGAAGAAAAATATGGAAATGTGCTGCTGATTAGTGCTGTTGTGTCTTCTATTTCCAGTATGTCATCTCTTTGGGTTGTTGCCCAACATGTTAAGGTGGATGATTATGAGTCTATTACAGCCTTCAAATTGTTCTTAATGATGCTGAGTTCTTTGTCTTTCGGTTGATGGATTCATGGCACAGGGTTGTTGTATGTTGCATAATTGATTTGGGAATGGCAGCCACTACCTCATGGAAGGAAAAGTACAGCAGTAAATGGGACAGCATAGCAATTTTTTGGGGCAGCCCATACATTCGGACGAAGACTTATGAATACATCTTTGAGTGGGCAGCCATGAAGCTTAGCAAAACCCATTCCTTAGATGACTCCCAATACCATGATAAAAACGCCGTCTTTTGGAGTGTATGTTACGGAGCTAATGTTCCATCTTTTTGGGGTGATGATTTCACTAAGAAGGAGCAGCTGAAAATTGTTTGGGATCCAGGCATTGGTACAGAGACAACAAACTTGAGGAGCTTACGATTGCTTGAGGGCAAGCAATCTTGGGGAGGGAGGACTGTCATGTCCCTTTTTTCCTCCTTCAAAGATAATTATGGAGTTTCAGCTATTCCTATCCTTGGTCAAGTTGAAGAAATCATGAAGGAAATATCAAATATGTCTTTTATTATTTTTAAGGCATGATTAGAGGAAAAGTATGGGTCGGCCAAGGCAGAATTAAAAAAAAGACATGCGAGGAGGGAGACTACAATAGGATTTTTAGTATTTTTATAAATATGTCTTTTAATAAATCATTATAGTGTGTATGGGTCGGCCATGGTGGAGAAAGAGTGACATGAAAAGTCATGAGGCATATGAAGGGTCATGCCTTTTCAATTATGGTGCCACCCTTAGAAGTTATTATAAATAAGGGTGAGAGGCTTCATTTGTAGATATGGACTAGCATTGTAATTTCCAGATTTTGGAGATAAATTCTCTAAAACTCCATTTGGGACGAAAACCCCAATTGAGGACCAAGAGAGAGACGAAAACCTCTCATCTTTGTCTTAAAACATTTCAGATTTAAAGAATATTATTTATTGAAGCTCTTTTGGTGCCAAATCTGATTTTTACTGTGTAATTTGCCAATTTGACTTGGAAGTAATTGAATATTTAATTGTTTTGAACAAATAACTCCAAATAAATCATCTAAATCAAGTCGCCATATTTAATACAGCCCAAATCTGCATCTTCACGCATTTCGAGGCATTTATTATGGCAAATCGAACCCATTATTTGACTGCTGCGATTTCCAGTCTGCATAATTAATTTCCAGCAGTATTTAATTTGCCCAAATCAATTCGATTTGGCCCTAAACAGTTGCACAATTAATAAATAATTGTTGGAACAGGTTTATGGATGATCGTTGATGGTTTTTTGGCTCTTATTTCAATAAATTTTTCCGCTGTAATTAATTTTCAGTCTGCTGCTAATAATTTCCAGAATTCTGGAAAATTTGTTCAAACCCTCAAAAGGGACTATTACATAGTTTATTAGAGACTTTATTATAATGAGAGTTTATGTTTTCCCTTCAAAAGGGAAAGGTCAGTCTTTCTGGATATTGCACCCCTTAACTCTATAAAAGGAGGTCACATTTCCTCTAGTGGGGTTATGTTGATTGATCATTTGATATCACTCCATGCTTGGAGTATTGGGATGTATGCCCTAGTTCTTGCATTGTGCTCTCTCTCATTTGGATCCATTATTGAAGAATATTGAAGACTCCATTGTTCTCTCCATTGTGTTCTCTTGTATTGAGTGTGTTTATGCATGGTTTATACATTCTAGCATTGGTGACTTGCTCTAGGGTGTTGGCACATTTATTGGAAGGGTAAATCTGCATGTTAGTGAATGGTTTGTGGTACTTTTGTGTTCTTTATCACTGCTGCAATTTATTAGAGGCAAATCGACTTGGTTTGGGGTTTGATCTATCATGTTTTGAGGTTGTTTATGCTAGATCTATTTGCTGCTGTGTCTAATCAATTATTTCAGATCAAGGGCTGATTATTTGAGTGTTTTGGAAGGGTTTTGTGAGCTGGAAATTATTTAAATATTTTATTCTAACCCTAGCGACTTGGAGGCAGATTTCAGGGGCAGATTTGAGTGGGTTTCAGTGATCAGAAAATTCAGTTTGATAGTTCATTTGAAAGCTCTTTATTTCTACTTTATTGTGCAATTTGTTTCATGCAAAAACTCCAAGTATTGAGTAAGATATTAATTTTTGAAGTTTCAGCTGTTCTGGGTGCATTTTAATTAATTAATTGCTGTTATAAATTTCAGATCTGCAATTTGGGATCAATTTAATATTGAATGTGGTTGTAGAAATTAGGAGGAATAAGGAGAAAGTGATTGCATAATTTTTGGAGTTGATTTGGCACCCTAAATGTGTTGGGTGACCTACTTTTTAGGGAAAAATTAGGTTTTCGTGTTTGCTATGCGAGATCTGGTTTTAGAATATTATTCTTCATATTTTTGTGGCCCAAAATCCAAAGTTTGAAGATTTTTTCTTGGATGGTTAAGCGGGAAATAATTTTGGGAGATTGTAGCAGATTGGGATGTGATTATTAATTATTTTTCATTGTCGAAATCTGATTTGAATGTGTTTGAATTCCAATTGTTTTCTTCCAATCTATCCCACCACCTTGACTAGTTCCAACCCCATTTGGGTTCGAAATAGCTGACATTGGGATATTTTAGGTTGAAGCAAAAGGGTTTATCCATTCTTTGCTTGATTTTGATAAGTACTCCATTTTCTATTGTCCCAAAAGGGGACATTACAACCTGCGATTCAATTTTTCCGCATATTGGATGTAATTGTATTTTTCAGTGGATTGTACTAATTTGTAGGTTGCCATATTCAACTGCAAAACATTGTAATTGATAAAAATTGGTAGAGATTTGTAAACAAAATCAGTGAAATTTTGGTTCTGTAACACTCACGAGATCTTCGGATCTCTTTTGCAACGTTCGGTATATATAGTGCCTTTGGGAAGCGCTTACGGGTAAAGCCGTCGCGACTACTATTACACTTAATGCGTAATATAGTTGCAACAACATCGTCGTCTGGGCATCGTCCCTATAAATCGACGGGGAGAAATAAGGACACAGTGCACACACTTTGAGCCCTCCCATCCGTCTGTGAACGATTGCACGACATAAATCCGGACACTAAAATTATCCGAGTATATAGCGAAGTTACGTGCGCGCATGAGGATATTTCTTTGAATCGATGTCAATAATCACACAGACCCCTCTCAGTATTGTCTTGGTACTACGAATCAAATTCTTTCACGTACGTTAATGCTTCTTTCACATACCGCCGGGTATATAAAAAGGGCGAGCTTCTTCCACGTGCCGACGGGAATATCGAAAGGGCACATATATAGAAAGGTTCGGTATATCGAACTGATGGTATGTAGATTGGGAGACCATATACTTGAGTGATAAGAGCCTTACCCTTTGTCAGTGATTTGGCAAAATGAGCACCAATGCCCCTAAGTTCTTTCTTCCAGACTCACAACTCCTAAGAGGAGATAATTATGCTGCATGGAAGACTAAGATCAAAACACAACTTGAGTTTGAAGAGATATGGCCTGTTGTGAATGGTTCCATAACTAGATCACCAAATGATGCAGCTCAGCGAGAGACAATTTGAAAGGCCAATCAAAAGGCAAAAGTTATAATATTATTTCTAGTATTTGATGACGTGCAACCCCACATTCGAGATGCCACAACAGCCAAAGAAGCGTGGGATAAGTTGAGCACTATGTACGAGGCCAAAAACAAAAACACAATTTGAATTTGCAGAGTCAGTTACACACACTGAAATTTAAACAAAATGAGAAAGTAGAAGTTTTTTTGCGAAGAGTTGCAGAATTGAGGGCTTCACTTCTAGCCTTGGGAGAGGAGGTCACTGATACAACTCTCATTCCCATTGTTCTGAGAGCACTTTCTCCTTACCATTTTTGTGATGACACTAAACTTGGCGGATCAGACACTTACTTTTGACTAGTTAGTGAATTTACTTTGCAACAAGAAGAAGCTATGTACAATAAAGATGATGAAGAGGAGTATGCACTATCTTCTCATCAAAAAGGAAAAGGCAAAGCAAAATCTCATTCTTCTCAAAAGTCCCAAAAACAACATCAACATCAGCATGGGGACAAACAAAAGAAGAAATGTCCTATCTGCAACAGAGGACATGATGTGAAAGATTGTTGGTATAATACATATAAGAAAGGTTCATCAAGTAATTCTAGACCTCAAAATCAACAATCTCATAAGGGACATTCACACTATAATCAAGGGCAAAAGAAGGGGAACTGGCGAAAAAACCCATCAACAAGGAAATATAGCCGAGCAAGAAGAACATTCAGAAAATGAAGACTTCTTGTACATTGCTCGTTCCTGTGAACCATCCACGTCATCTAGTGTTGTTTGGTATGTTGATTTGGGAGCCACTCGACACATGACCAGGGCACAGAGAGACTAGTTTACTACCATGAGGGACATGCCTTCAAAAATTATGTTTTGTTAGGTGATGATTCTTCTTACACAATACAGGGGATTGGGAACATTTCTCTACCTCTTGGTTCACAAAATTGTAGACTATCAGATGTATTATATGTCCCTGGGTTAATAAAGAATCTACTATCAATGAGTCAACTTCTAGATCACAATTTGAAGATTGATTTTGATAGTCATTCCGGTAAGAAAGTGTGTTTGATTCGAGACAAATCAAGAGGCTCGAAAATTGTTGCAAAAGCCTCTAATGTGGGACGTATGTTCCAGACTTAACTTTGTCCATAGGATGATTAAGAACTAGTGGCTAAGAATTTTCATCAACACAATTGTGGCATTGGAGACTTGGTCACATCAGTTTCAAATATCTCGAAACACTTCGCTTGAGTCTGACATGGTGAGAGGCTTTCCATCTCTCAAGAAGGATACAATAAGTGTCCTCACTGCCTAGCAAGAAAACAACACAAAGCTTCATTCTAGAAGAGTACTTATCGAGCTCCAGGTAAGCTTGATTTGGTTCATATCGATCTTTGCGGTCCGATGCAACCTAGTCATTTTGGATTTCAGTATTTCATGCTTTGTGTTGATGATATTCAAGAAAAATGTGGATATTTTGTCTTCGTAAGAAAAGTGAAGCTTTTGAGAACTTCAAAAAGTTCAAAGTGGTTGTAGAGAACAAGATTGGTCGTCATATCAGATCTCTCCGCTCAGATCGAGGGGAATTCACCAATAATGAGTTCAAAGCCTACCTTGAGCTCATCGGGATTCGTCGACAAATGCCTCCTCCACACACACCGACGAGAATGGTGTTGTTGAGAGAAGAAACCGTACTATCATGGAAATGGTGTGTTGCATGATCGATGATTTTGGACTAGCGAGGACATTTTGGGCAAAAGAAAAAAAGACAACTATATATTTGTTGAACAAAGTGCCCACAATTGCTCTTGATGGAGTAATTCCACATGAAGCATGGTCAAAGAGGAAGCCATCCGTTGCACACCTCAGAGTATTCGGGTGCAAAGCTAGCATGCACATACCCAAGCAAAACAAAAAGAAGTTGGATATGAAGTCACAAAAACTCATCTTCATTGGCTACAATGAAGAGACTCTTGGGTACAGATTGATGGATCCAAAGACCAAAAAAGTCTACACCAGCAGAGATGTTGAGTTCTTTGAGAAGAAGGAAGATGAGACTCCTCTCTGACTCACCTGATGTAGATATTTCACTGTTGTGAAAACAAAAGCTGATGTTCCCAGATGATGATGATGATGGGGATGATGGTGATGATCAGATAGGACCACGACCCATGGGAGCAATACAACGTATGCCCAAGTGGTATACTAACATGATACGAGATGCAAAATTGGATGTTCCACGGATACATCCACCACTGGACCACGGACTCGTAGTAAAGCACGAGAAGAAGTAAACTTTTCTTTGATGAGTAGAGTTGTTGAATCTATTGATATCCCTCTACTTGTCCCGAGAAGCCCTACGATTCAAAGCTTGGAAAGATGCCATGGATGCTTGAGTATCAATCAGTGATGAAAAACAACACTTGGCAACTTGTCGATCTTCCACTAGGGAAGAAACCCATTGGTTGTAGATGGATATTCAAAACAAAGTACAAAGCAGATGGGACCATAGACAAGTATAAAGCAAGACTAGTAGCAAAGGGTATGCATAAAAAGAAGGCATAGACTATGAGGAGACATTTGCTCCCACAAAAGATCAAAATGCGATTAGGATGATCTTTGCTCTAGCTTACTGATTTGGTTGGAAAGTCCATCAATGGATGTGAAAAGTGCCTTTACGAATGGAGATCTACGGAAGAAATCTACATGACTCACCCTCGAGTCTCATGACTCTTGAGGGGTTATGTTGTACACTGGAGAAGAAACAAAGGTATCAAACTCGGAAAATCTCTGTATGGCCTTAAACAGGCACCCTGGGCTTGGTACATCAAAATTGATGAGCATCTCGTTCAACATGGATTCGTTAGAAATCCATATGATCCCAATCTCTACTTCATAAAAAAGGGAGGAGATTGTTGTGATTGTTGTTTATGTCGACGATCTAGTCATCACTGGCAGTTTAGTGAAGATGATCGATGTAACGAAGAAAGATCTTAATCGATCGTTCGACATGATAGATCTCGGGCTCATGCACTATTGTCTTGGATTGGAAGTATGGCAAAAAGAGAATCACATCTTTGTTTCTCAGTTGAAGTATACCAAGACAACTCTCGAAAATTCGGGATGATGGATTGCACACCTATTGCTACACCTATGGAGATGAGAGCTGCGTTATCTCGTTCGAGATCCATCTCCTGTGGTAAATGAAACTCTCTATCGACAGTTGATTAGAGTCTCATTTACGTAACATATATACTAGACCATATATCGCTTGTAGTGAGCTATCTTTTCAAGTTTATGCGAGAACCTAGAGTTTGTCATTGGAAGGCAGCGAGGCGGATCTTGAGATATCTCAAGGGTATAATGGATCTTGTCTAGAGTCTGAAGAACGATAATCAATTCTTCTTGATTGGATATTGATTCGAGATCATGCGAGGTAACATTGATGACGGAAATCCACTTCGGATTTGTATTCTTTTTGGGATCTGGACCGATATCATGGGAAGCAAAGAAACAAACACTTTGTTTCTCGCTCTTCTCTAGAGGCCGAATATTGTTGCTAGGTGAAGTTGTCTGCAGAAGCGATATAGATACGTCGTATAGTGGAAGGACTTGGAGTGCCACAGGAAAAACCTACCGCCCGTATGTAGACAATGAAGGTGTTTTTAAACTTGTTTGCAATCTAGTTTTTCACGAGAGAACAAAGCACATTGAGGTACAAGTTCATTTCATACGCGAGCATGTCTTAAAACACAACATATAGCTTCGATTTTGCTCAACAATTTGAACAACGAACAAATATCTTCACAAAGTCACTTGGACATGACAAATTCGAGTTGTTCAGAGAATTCCTCTCCTCATCCCTCGAGGCAATGCAAAATTAAGCGGGGAATGTTAGGTAAAACATAGTTTACCTAGGTTAATTTAGCATTTACTGTGGTAACTAGGTAGTTTGATATTATTATTATATGGTTATGAGTGCATAACCATTTATATTGTTTTATTATATTCACGTAGGACAATTTGTTACATAGTTACAACAAATATATTTGTTTGTATTACATTATTTGTGCGAACCGGATGTATTTTGGAAGCTCACCAATCGGGTTTATTGTTGCATAGTTGCGACCATAGTTCAAAAAATCGTAATCGGCGGGCAAATTTTGACTCGGAAATCGGGAATCGGCAATTTATTGGCATTAATCGACAACTTTATCGCTACTTTTAAAAACATTTAAATTCATAAATATACTTAAATTAAATGTAAAAACAATGTATGCTATTGCTCACAGTCACGTTATAAATTGTATAAAATTAAATAACATATAAAATACAATATAACTATTATTTTATATAACACAAGATAGTTAACTATTAATTAAATATATACAAAGACTGTAATATATTAAATATATACAAAGCAACAAAAATGAAATAATATATTAAATAAATACTATTAAGTTATTAACTATTTAGTGAAGCTTATGTAAAGTCTGGGTATTGTAAAGTCGTATATATTATAAGTTACTAACTATTTAGTGAAGCTTATGTAAAGTTTGGGTATTGTAAAGTCGTATATAGTATAAGTTATTAACTAAATAGTTAAAATTGTAAAGTCTGAGGTATTGTAACAGTAATATATATTATAATATTGAAAATCTTAAAAAAAAGGAAAAAAATTACCACAAGTCTGTGATTCTAATACTTCCTTGCTAGGGCACGAAATGGCCACGAACTGGCCACGAAATAGCAGGAAACCCTAGCGATGGAAAAGTGCCCTCGAAAGCAAGTCGAATGCCCTCCTACGTGACTTGAAATGGACGAAATACAAGTCGTAGAAGCAAAAAATCGATTTGAACAGAAGAAAATAGGAGAAAAAACAAATCGTTTTGGTCATTTTTCGCATTAAAACATAAGCCACGTTTTCAGCGACGATTTTCCACGAGTTCGACGATTTTGAGGGTTTTGTATCACCAAAAATCGCTGTCGAGAATCGCGATTTTGGAACTTTTAATCGTTTTACCTGCAAAAACGATTAATCACGAATAACTTCCGATTAATCGTGATTTTTAAAACAAAGGTTGCGAACTATACATGTTTGTCAACATATGGTACATGTGCAATATCTATAAATATTGCGACCATTTCTATTGTATTTGATTTTATTGAACATCAATATAATTACGAGGCTTGTTCCTCTTCTAGATGTTTTAGGTCTAGAAAACCTAAGCGACCTAAGTAGAATTTAGATTTTAGGCTTTAGCCTTTCCCACATAAATCTTCAAAAATACATTAACAACATGAAACACGTGATGAATTCATGCAAAATAAAGATTTCAATAATAAATTACAGGACTCTGCAATTAATTATTGCTCAAAAAGAGCTGAAACTTCAAAATTCCATATCTCCATAAATACTAGGAGATAAAATGCAAATGATAGTTCAAATTGACCACAAATCAACTATCGATTAAATTAGAATCAGATTTTTCCAATCACGAAAACCCACTGAAAAGTGATTATGAAATCCCCAAATGGGTAGATCAAAATCGAAATGAATGTGGCAGCCCCCAAAAAGCGTGCCCTAGCTAGAATGTGTGCCTTAGCATTGATGGAAATTCTTTTTGTTTTAAAATTTTGAATTTTGAAGCTCCATGTGACTCCCGGATGAAGTCACCAATGCAACAAATGATGGTTTCTGTTCCCAAGTGTTGTGATTATTGAGGGTTTTCGTCCCCAATAGGATCCAATGAGGGTTTTCGTCCTCAAAGGGTGAAAATGAGAGCTCAATGCTCCAATTTCCAAAAGAGAAGTATATAATTCACAAGATGATTATAATGAGCCCCAACATTTGCTTTTATAGCCTTTTCTTTCCTTTCTTTGTGGAGCGCTCCATGTAGGCCTCTTTATTTCTTTTTTAACATTTGCTTTTCCCTCTTAAAAAGGGACGACCTCTCCCTTTTAGCCGACTAAAAATAGGCTAAGGGTCTTTTTTCTACTTTAGTATTTAAAAATACCTTTTATTTTAATAATAATATTATTAAGTTGTCCCAAAATGAAGAATTGGTCGGGCCCAACTTAAAATATTATTGTTGGCTAGATTTCCTGCATAGTTGAAAACCTAGGCAGTCATGAGATAAATCTCCCTCATTTACTGGTGAGGCTCCGTGTAAGATTTGTCAATAAAGTATGCTAGTATCTATTTAGGGGTTTTACTTTAACCATGCAGCTCATGAACCATAGTTGTATAGTTTTGTAGCAAGTAAGTAGATTTAAAGAAAGGAAATATGTAAAGAAGAAAATAATAAAACATAGGAAAAAAGAGGGAAGACGTGCAACCCAATCAATAGATTACAGAGTTGATTGCATGCACATAGACAAGACCAATAAATATTAACACTCATAATTTTAAGCAAAGACAACTTTCAAATCTAGATCTAAGATAACACAAAGTTTATAAATAAATCTAAGACAATAAGCTAGAAACAAAATGCATTGGGACACAAAGTTCTCTGGAAATTTGCTCCTTTTCTATTCCGTTGCTTGAAATAGCTATCGGGGCTTGACCTGAAAGTCTGGAACACATGAATGCTGCTTTACAAATTCCGATCTTTAACCCGAAGGTTCTTCCTCTACTTATAGCATGTAGAGGGGAAATTACAAATATGAAGCTTTTAGTTGAACTGACACATGTGGAAGTCGGAAAGGAAACAACTGACAATCTCCCTCTTGGAATTCCTCTTTGCATGACATGCATGATTTGTAACTGAAGATAGAACCTTCTATTTTGCATGTCTGCCACCTATTTCCAAGTAGTTGACTTCTTCAAGTAATGGCTTTTAAACCAATCACTTAAGTTTTATAATTTAATTGATCGCTCAATTACTTTGTCGAAGAAAATAAGAGAAAGAAGAAGAAAGAGGAAAGCTGCAGTCTTGCTCTTTTTCATATTCTGCATGCGATTCTTTTGCCTTTGATTCTCACCAAACTGGATCTGGAAGCAAGCTGGATCTAGAAGCGGCTGGATCTGGAAGCAAGTGACTGTGATTTGCTTGTGGGTATTGCCTTTGACTTGTCTTCCTTCTTATCCTTGAAGCTTTTGTAGTTCTTCTCTAGTACATGCATCAGTGCAATGTTTGCCGTAAATAACTCATCATTTTTATTTTTAATTGCATATGAGCAATTAAAAATTCGAAAAACACTCCGGTGAATGCAAATTCAATGAAGGCTTCAACTGGAAGATTGGGAGAACATGCACAAGGTCCTGGAAGGAATTCTCCATGCATTGACTTCTTCACGGGCTGCATTCGAAACAAGAGGATGAAGCCTTTGCAATTATGGATCTGGATCTGAATTTGAATCTGGAAGCTATGCATGATTATGGATCTGATTTTGATTTGTATCTGGATCTGGATCTGAATCTAGAAGCTATGCATGATTCTGCTGATCCTTTTCTTTCATCATGCTTCACCATGGCCAGAGCAATCTTTGTCTGAGCAACTCTTTTTCTTTTTATTCGGCCAAAATTCTTTACAATCGGTGCAGATATGGAAATTTCTTCAGATTCGGAGGATATGTTCAATGTATTGGACATTGATTTAAGCTCCCTTTCTCTTATATAAGCACCTGTAATGAATACCTGCAATTAATTCAGACAAAGATGGCAACCGGAACATGAACAGTTGATTTTAATTATAAAAATCTGCATATATCATGTCTGCTGCCCCAAAATTTGAAGTTTTTGCATGCATGAATATTGTCAACTTCACCTGAGCACCTATACCACTATGCAGACAATTAATCAGACACAAATCAAGCTCCTTCAAACCTAGGCGCCAAACTTTTGAAGTTTTACGCGATAAAAACACGTTCTTCTGAACAAAATTCCTCCTTTATTGGGCGTCAAAATTGCTTACACTGCACTTCTTTGCTAAAGAATTAATTAATTCATCTTTATGGCAGCCCATACTTATATAACTTTCATCATTCTATAATTAATTATTGCCCCTCCTATTCCTGGCAATTAATTAATAAATTATCATGCTTTTCTCTTCAATTTGGGCGCCTATTTTGTGCATGCTCATGGCTGCCATTAAATAAATTAAATTTATTTAATTTTAGCTTTCTACTTCCAATAGACTTTGATTTCACAGTGTGCTTTGACCTCATGCACCAAAAATAGGAATTAATTCTATTAATTAATACTTTAAAAAGTATTATCTCTCCTCAATATGGGTCGCATTTTTTGCATGAGAGGGGATTGTATTAAATAAATTAAATTTATTTAATTTTAGAATTCTATTTCCAATCTTGTTTATCCTTTCATCATGTGTTGACTTTTCTTCATGCTTGGGCACCAAATTGGGTGAATAAACATTAATAAATATTATTAAATGCATTATTATCCACCCAAGGTGGGTCGCACTTTTGGCAAGGGTGAATTCTATTTTTAAAAGTCAATTTCTAATGGGATTATTCACCCTGCACCGCAACTCCAAAAATCCCATGATCCACTTAAGCTGTTTGACTTTCATAATGAGATTTTTTACCTTGCAAGGCAGGTAAGAAATTCCCATCAATGCCTTAAGTGATTTTCTTTTATTTCACAATGAGAATTTTCACCCTGCAAGGCAGGTAAGAAATTCCCACTTGCCTGCTTGCCTCTAATAATCTCATCATGACTTAAGTGGCTTTGCCCCCATGGGAAAAAGTACCCTGCTAGGCAAGTACAAAATTCCCACCTGCCTGCTTCCACCAAAAATCCCATTGTAGCTTAAAACCTTCTTTTCCCAAAAATGCGACCTACCCAGAAGAGGCCTTTTCTATGCATGACTTCGTCTTTCTAGATAAGATAAATATATTAATGTCCAAACGTCGAATGACCACAAAAGTAGTTCATGGGATTGCAGAAACCAGACAAACTATACAAAGTGCGAGCGGGGACAACTCAAAACGAGTTCCCAAGAACAGAAAAGAAGAGAAAAGACAACAGAAAGGAAACCCGAAGCCAAAAACCCCCACAGGCGGGGGCAATGGAGCAAGTGGGGGAGAAAAACGAGGGAAGTAAAGGAGGGAATGAAGGGGGGGCAAACAAGGACCAATGGTCTAATCACGAACGGTAGCCACACCCCTCCTAACATTAGAGGCCGATGAAAAGAAGCTCTGATGGATTGTGACCCGATTTATTCGAAGGGGGTGGAAGCCTCCTTCCTTGTTGAGCTCGAGAATGATGCAATGGCCGGGCGGACGAATGGAGAGCTGGACTGCTCTCTGGTACGTGTGTGCATCCGATTCGATGGTGGTGATCAGAGAAGTGTTATCGAGAGAAGTGTGAGGTCAATGGGAAGACGACGAACGATCTATGCATTGTATCTAGGTTAGAAAGGCTCTGTCATTTAGTACCTCCACCAGTGGGTAGAACCGGAAAGAAAGCCGTAATCCGTCTCATGGGGACGACTCTTGGAGGGGGATGAAGAATATGACTCATAACAACAAAGACTCACGGATGTAGAGGGCAAGGCATCGCCGGTCGATATATCGAAGAAGACTAGGAGAGTTTAAATCCCCCGAAGAGACAGGTGAAATCGCCCTCACGATCCCATAGTATATGGGGCGTGGAAGATGAAATGAGTCTCTGTCTCCACCTCCCGAAGGCTCTGAGCTTACAAAGTCTATCCTCCCGATCAAGGTGGTGATCGAGTCTTGCACCGAAGTCTCTGTGGGAGCCAACTTGAAACCGACCCGCAGGGTATACAGAGGGCATGCACCCAATGATGAGAGGTGTGCGAGGGCGGATGATGAGTCCATCTCGATATCAAGAAAGTTCTTTACATAAAAAGACATCTTAGGCGTAAACCCCGGGGTTCACCCAAGTAGTCTTGTTGGCTAGATTTCTTGCATAGCTGAAAACCTAGGCAGTCATGAGATAAATCTCCCTCATTTACCGGTGAGGATCCCGTGTAAGATTTGTCAATAAAGTATGCTAGTATCTATTTAGAGGTTTTGCTTTAACCATGCGGCTCATGAAGTGTATAGTTTTAAAGTGATTAACTATTTTAATAAAGGAAATATCTAAAGAAGAAGGAAATAATAAAAACACAGGGAAGAAAAGGGGAAGATGTGCAACCCAATCAATAGATTACAAAGTTGATTGCATGCTCATAGACATGACCAATAGATATTAACACGAAATTATAAGCAAAGGCAGACTTTCAAATCTAGATCTAAAATAACACAAAGTTTATAACTAGATTTGAAATAAAAAACTAAAGCAAAATGCATTTGTGACACAAAGTTCTCCTGGAAATATGCTTCTTTGTATTCCTTTGCTTGAATAGCTATCTCGGAACACAAGAATGCTACTTACAAATTCTGATTATTTAACCCGTAGGTTCTTCCTCTACTTATAACATGTAGAGGGGAAATTACAAATAGGAAGCTTTTAGTTGAATTGACACATGTGGAAGTCGGAAAGGAAACAATTGACAATCTCCCTCCCGGAATTCCTCTTTGCATGACATGCATGATTTGCAACTGAAGATAGAACCTTCTATTTTGCATATCCACTTACCTATTTCCAAATAGTTGACTTTTTCAAGTAATGGCTTTTAAACCAATCACTTAAGTTTTATAATTTAATTGATCACTTAATTACTTTGTCGGAGGAAATAAGAGAAAGAAGAAGAAAGAGGAAAGCTGCAGTCTTGTCCTTTTCATAGTCTGCGTGCACTTGATTCTTTTTTGCCTTTGATTCTCACCAAAACGGGATTTGGAAGCGAGCTGGATTTGGAAGCAAGTGAGTGTGATTTGCTTGTAGGTATTGTCTTTGACATGTCTTCCCTCTTATCTTTGAAGCTTTTGCAGTTTTCTCAGATACATGTATCGGTGCAATGTTTTCCGTAAATAACTCATCATTTTTATTTTTAATTACATATGAACAATTAAAAATTCTGGAAAGCACTCCGGGTGAATGCAAATTCAATGAAGGCTTCAATTGGAAGATTGGGAGAACACGCCAAGGTCCCGGAAGGAATTCTCCATGCACTTGACTTCTTCACGGGTTACATTTGAAACAAGAGGATGAAGCCTTTGCAATTATGAATCTGGATCTGAATATGGACCCGGATCTATGCATGATTCTGCTGATCTTTCTCGTTCATCCCACTTTGCCATGGTTGGAGCAATCTTTGTTTGAGCAATTCTTTTTCTTTTTATTCAGCCGGAATTCTTTACAACCGGTGCAGATCTGGAGATTTCTTCAGATTCGGAGGATATGTTCAATGTATTGGACATTGATTTAAGCTCCCTTTCTCTTATAAAAGCACCTGTAATGAATTCCTGCAATTAATTCAGACAAAGATGGCAACCGGAACATGAACACTTGATTTTAATTATAAAAATCTGCATATATCAAGTCTGCTGCCCCAAAATTTGATGTTTTGTTTGCATGCAAAGCAAACATGAATTTTACCAACTTCACTTGAGCACCTACCACTATGTAGACAATTATTTAGACACAAATCAAGCTCCTTCAAACCTAGGCGCCAAATTTTGAAGCTTCCAGCAGTAAATACACCTTCTGAGCAAAATTCCTCTTCAAATGGGGCGCCAAAATTGCCTGGGCTGCACTTCCTTGCTAAAGAATTAATTAATTCATCCTTATGGCAGCCCATGCTTATATAATCCTCATCATTCTATAATTAATTATTGCCCCTCCTATTCCTGGCAATTAATTAATTAATTAACAAGCTTTTCTCTTCAAATGGGGCTTTATTTTGTGTATGTTCACGGATGTCATTAAATAAATTAAATTTATTTAATTTTAGCTCTTACTCCCGAGCTTCACTTAAGCTTCACAGTGTGCTTTGACTTCATCCACTAAAAATAGGAATTAATTACATCAATTAATACTTAAAAAGTATTATTCTTCTTCCAAATGGGGCGCACTTTTTGACATGAAGGGGCTGCATTAAATAAATAATATTTATTTAATTTTAGAATTCTAATTCTAATTTCTTTATCTTCTTCACCCTTGTCGACTTTACCTTATGCTCGAGCGCCAAATTTGGAGAAATAATTAATTAATTAATGCATTTAAAGCTTCCCTTTTTTCCAAAAGGGGTCGCACTTTTTGACATGAAGGCATTTCTATTTTTAAGAGCTAATTTTCAATGGGATTATTCACCCTGCACCGCAGCTCCAAAAATCCCATGATCCACTTAAGTTGTTTGACTTTCATAATGGGATTATTTACCTTGCAAGAGATAGGTAAGAAAATCCCATCAATGCCTTAAGTGATTTTCTTTTATTTCACAATGAGAATTTTCACCCTGCAAGGCAGGTAAGAAATTCCGCCGCTGCTTGCCTCTAATAATCCCATCATGACTTAAGTGGCTTTGCCCCATGGGAAAAAGTACCCTGTTAGGCAGGTACAAAATTCCCACCTGCCTGCTGCTACCAAAAATCCCATTGTAGCTTAAAACCTTCTTTTCCCAAAAATGCGACCTGCCCAGAAGAAGCTTTTTCATGCATGACTTCGTCTTTTCAGAGAGAACCAGACCTCCTGTGGCAAATTCCTTCCGACTTAACGTCCATAGATGATTTCTAGATTCTCCAGGCAAAAAATCAGACTAAACCGACAAAGGACCTAGAGAAATTTCATAGAAAACAAAACGGAAAACACCAAAAATGCAAAACGTTGCCAGAAGTCACAGATAAAGCCCATGATTCATTCTTGGTTAAAACCCTATTGGTATATGGGAATATTGACATGTAAGATCACAACAGGGTTAAACCGGAGCACAATTTGCCTCAAACGGGGCTCAGAATAATTAAATAAAAATTTCCCGTAGCAAACCCCAACGACAAAATATAACGATTTTGGGCATCTGGGTATTTGGTGAAATTGGCTAATATGACTCTTTGGGAATATCTTGACACAACACAGACACTTTCTGGCAAGAAAAACACAAAACGACCCATTATTTTAAAAGTACGAAATTTTTTACATGGGTTAGTCTCAGATTTTAGGGTGAATGCAGGGACACCAAGTCTCAATGAATCTCCCGTAGATATCCTCTCGGATGGACTGTTCAACACTTGCTTGGTGGGCAAGAGATGGTTGGGAGCATTCAGAGAATACTAAAAGGAGGGGAGACGATCAATTTGGATACCAACTGAGTCCAACAAGGCAGAAGTCTCGGCAAACCAACAACGGCCCATAGTCTGGGCAATACTCACAGAGGAGCAATAGGCGAGATATGGATACCTGTCCTGCTCATCGGAGAGATCACCAAACCTCCTTATACGGTGAAGAAAGGATGATATGTCAAATATAGTCTCCAGACGGAAAGGTCGGGCTCCAACTCAGCCAAAATAATATGATGGGGGATTGTCTGTTTGCATCTGATGAAATGGCGAAGGAGGAGAGTCTGAATCCTCTCAGTGGAAGCCCAATCAATGTCCAAAAGGGCCCCCAGACAACAGACCCATAGAGAACAGTGGGGCGAGATGAGGGAGTTCATAAGAAACATCTTGGAGGAGACGTCTTGGAAATGGTCTTTGGCTCACTTGTCTCTTGAGAATGGCAAGAGACCCATACCCTTTATTCACCCTCGGCTGAAGAGCGTGCCTCATACTGAATCTAGGCCATGAGAACTGGACTCCCAGGTAGGTGTATGTATTAGTAATTTCAACCTCCTGCCCCTTGAAAAGAAATGGAGGTGTGATGTCCGCAACCCGTTGAAGACCATGACCTTAATTTTACCTGAGATTGACTGTCAAATGCCGAAGATCATAGAATAAAGCAAGTGCATCAAGTTGTCTCAAAGCCCCTCAGGAGAAGAGGCGAGTAAAACAATATCGTCGGCAAATAGGAGAATGGAAATCAAGACGTGGTGAAGAAGGCAACCATCCCCTTCCTGAATGTGATCCCAAAGGAAAGATTCCAGCTCATCAATGTAAATGCCAAAGAGGGTAGGAGACAAGGGGCACCCCTGTTTAACCCCAATGGTGCTCCTGATGAGATCAGACAATCCGTGTGCAGTACGAAGACGACCAAGGATGGACTCATAGAGGCGCATGATGGCAATAACAAGAGTCTTAGAAATACCGATATCACGGAGTCGCTGGAAGAGGGCCATGCGAGGTACGGAGTCAAAAGCTTTTCAAAAGTCTACAAAACAACAATAGACTTTCAAAGAGCGGTGACGAGCCTCCTCAATAATAGCCCGAAGGGTGAAGATGTGATCGATGGTGTGGTAGCCAGGGCGAAAACCACCCTAACCTCCTCGCTCTGGGTTGCTTCTACTCCGAAATTTCAGACAACCACCTGTGGAGGACTGTAGCATAGAGTTTGGAGAAAGAATGGCCCACCACGATAGTCCTGTAGTTGTTCGAATCGAAATGGACCCGACTTTGTGGATCGGGTGAATGATATGATGAGACCAGAGGAGGAGGAAGCCCACTCTAACCACCCGATCGAAAAGATCTACCAAATAGGCACCAAAACCTCAAAACCCAAGCTTGAAGAACTCGGCTTGAAACCGTCCACATCATTTGCCTTGCTACAGATTCAAAATCCTTTGCCTCTTTGATATTATGGCGAGTGAAGGGATTACTGCGGCGAGATGCCAATCTGGGTAGATCTGCCTTGGAACATCGTAGAGAGGGTGGGTGGGAAAAATGGAGATAGGGTTGATCATTGTGGAGGGGGAGTGGTGGGGAAAGACAGACGCTAAAGGACCGAGGGTTACTCCCGAGGGAGGTGGAAAGCATATGTGCTCATGTGGGAAATGAAGGATCGCTTCTTACGGTGGAGAAGGCACTGTAGGCAACCTTAAGAGTGGGGAAGGAGGAGGGCACAGGTAAAAGCTTTGAGGCGACAGGTGAAGGGATTTGCACTCTACATCGTACCATTGGTTCATGGGGCAATATTTAGTAGTCTTAGTGGCCGAGGGATGGGTGGTGGAGCTAGGAAAGAATCTCGGGCAGCCTCCCACATGGCAGAGGAAAGGCATGAGTATTTGGCCTCCACACTAGGCATGTTAAAGAATAGGGGCTCGAGAGGAGAAGGTCGCGGATGTGGGATGAGTAAGATCCGTAATCCCCTTTATCAAAATGAAAGGAGATGCGAGGTGGGCAGTGGGGAGGGGGAGGAGGGGAGGTGGTGATAGGAGAGCTGGCGACCAGAGAGAAAGTTAGGATAGCATGATCGGCAAGGGGAATGGGGAAACAAAGGAGCAGAAGAGGGGTGAGATGTCCGGGCTCGCAAGGATATAGTCCACCACACTAGTGCCCTTGCCATGGGGACGACATATGAAGAAGTGTGAATCCGGGAAGCGCTCGATCCCGTTGAAGATCAGCATGCCTGTGACTCCCAAGTTGGAGGGAGAACCGACCATAAGCTGTGAAAGGGCCATCTGTATCCTCAGAAGTTCTATGCAGACCAACTGACACAGGGTCTGTCCTCTGTGTGCATAGCGTATCCTCGACTGTTGTGGAGGGGGGCCTGAAAGTGTCTCAGTACAAAATGATAATCTCCCTTGCGACAAAGTATTGACCAATACTGTCGTATAAGTCAAAGAAAGGATCACCATCTCGGCCATTGTGGATGGCGTAAGGGGAAATGTTACCGAGGAAAGTCAACAAACTTGCTATATTTAAATCCTTGGAAAATCGAGCGGCCTTGCGATGCGAATCCACATGTACCTGAAACTCATCAAAACCGACCATCAAGATCCTGTTCTGGAGGGAGTCTCTATAGAGACATGCAACCCCACCAGAGCCTCTGACACTACCCAAAGCCCGAGTCTCCTGTTTGCAAGCTGATAACCAAAGAAACCCAGTAATGCTTGGGAGAGGACGAACCGGGCTCTCGTGTGTCTCTGTGATGAAGTGAATGTCGGCACCCCCGAGTGCATCAAACAAAAGGCCCGGGGAAGACCAAAGGGAACCATTCCCATTCCAGAATCTGATAGATAAGCCTTTGGTTTGACTTCTCTCCCACTTGGCCCGTCATTGGGGAGCCCCTTGGCGGGGCTCCCAACCAGGAGGAGGAGAGTCTCTAATAACAGCTTCGGAGATTCCTGATAACAGCCCATTTACTTGCTTTCCTTGCTGCCATAACTTGCTCCCTAGAGCATTTGAGCTCCCCAACTTGTGTCCTAGTGAGGTCTTCATCAAGGAAGACCTTGTCTGAGCGTGAAAACAAAACCCTCTTAGCCCTGAGAGCTCGTAGCATGGTGTCACTCAGATTTCACCCTGAAATCTGCGACTACCCTATCCGAAATTTTTCGTACTTTTAAAATAATGGGTCGTTTTGTGTTTTTATTGCCTGAAAGTTCTTGTATTGCGTCAAGATAATCCTAAAGAGCCATATTAGCCTTTTTCGCCAAATACCCAGATGCCCAAAATTGTTTTATTCTGTCGTCGGGATTTGTCTGCAGAAATTTGTATTTAATTATTTTGAGCCCCGTATGAGGCTATTTGCGCTCTGTTTTAACTCTATTATGAGCGAATATGTTATTATTCCTATGTGCTAGAAGGGTTTTAACTTATTTTAAGTTTTGGGCTTTATTTGTAACTTTTGGCAATTTTTCGTGTTTTTGTGGTGTCCTGTTTCGTTTTCTGTGAAATTTCTCTGGAGCAATTCCTTCACCGGGTAAGCCCGATTTTTGGCCTGGAGCAGCTGGAAAACATACACGCACATTATGCCCGGAGGAAGTCGCCATCGGAGGTCTGGATCACTGGGAAAAAGCGAAGTCGTGCACAGAAAAGCCCTTGCGGGGATGGGCGCATTTTTGGAAAACAAAGGATTTAAGCTGCGATGGGAAAAATATAAGCCGCAGGCAGGGTGGGAATTTTATACCTGCCTGACAGGGTACTTTTTCCCGTGTTATAAAAGTCACTTAAGCTGCAGTGGGAAAAATAGAGGCTGCAGGCAGGTGGGAATTTATTGCCTGCCTTGCAGGGTAAAAATTCCCATGATATAATAAAAGGAAAGTGACTTAAGTGAAATCATGGGATTTTAGTGCCTGCCTTGCAGGGTAAATAATCCCATTGTCAAAGTCAAATCACTTAAGTGGATCATGGGATTTTGGTGCCTGCCTTGCAGGGTAAAGAATCCCATTGTGGAAAATTCTTAAAAATAGAATTACATGTGCAAAAAAGTGCGCCCCCTTTGGTGAGAGAATGGCAGCCTTAAATTGATTATTTTAATTAATCTATTCTCTCAAAAAGTGCGCCCAAGCTTGGAGGAAGTCAACAAGTCAAAGATGAAATAAAAGAAAGGGTTTAAAAGCATTAAAATTAATTTATTTAATGGCTGCCCTCTTCCTCTCAAAAAGTGGGCGCCATTTGGGAATTTTTTAATGTTTTTTAAGGCATTAAAACATTAAATTAATTTCTATTTTCAGTGGCTATGGTCAAAGCACACTGTGAAGCTTGAGTGAAGCGTTGTGTGAAGGATTAAATTGGATTAATTTAATTTATTGGATGGCTGTCGTTAAACATGCTATTTTTAAAAGAGAAGAGCATGATTTTTAATTAATTAATTGCCTAGAATTGTGAGGGCAATTATTAATTATAGAATTGTGAAGGTTATATAAGCATGGGCAGCCATATGGGTGAATTATTTGATTCACAGGTAAAGAATTGCAGCCAGGAGGAAAAGTGCGCCCCCATTAAAGGAAGAATTTTGTTCAGACAAAGTGCTAACAAGGCTAAAAGCTTCAGATTTGGCACATGCGTTAGAGGAGGTTGATCTTTGTCTGCATAATTGTTTCCACAGGTGTTACAGGAGCTCAGGTGTTGATTGAAAGGATTCATGCTCTCTTTATGTGCAAATTAAACACCAATTTTTGGGGCAGCAGGCTTGAAAAGTGCAAATTTTTATAATTTAAATTCACTATTCATGCTCCAGTGGCCATTTTTGTCTGAATAAATTACAGGAATTCATTACAGGTGCTTTACAAAAGAAAATGAGTTTTTATCAATGTCCAATACATTGCAAATATCCTCCGAATCTGAAGAATTGTCCAGATCTGCACTAGTATTGAAGAAATCCGGCCAAGTAAGAAGAAAAAGAATTATTCAGACGAAGATAGACAAAGCCATGGCGAAAGGAGATGAAAAAGAGAGCACGATGGATTCATGCATTGCTTCCAAACTTGCAGACATAGGAGACACAGATCTAGGCCTGGAACCTCTTTCTGATTTGATTGATAGATCCAGAGTGGGAAAGACTTCACTCATGCGTGCGGTTAAAAGCAGTGGAATTATCCGAGCTGCAGCTTTTCCATGTACAACCCAATTGCCAGAGTTTGTGATGGAGTGTGCTAGATCTTATCATCCTTCATCCAGATCAGTGCGTGATGTTGTGGGAAAGACAATAATTCGTTTGGATGCGGAGTTCATCAATTATTGTCTGAAGATTCCAGTGCGAAAGGTGGTGACTTCCATTAGCATTTAGGATGCTGACAGTAGGTGGGAGAAGCATAGAGCTGATTGTGTGAGTATCATGAACAGCCGGTTCATGAAGAAGCCTAGATCTCCTTCAAAGTTCCCAAGAACTCTTCCGCGGTCCAATTTGGTGCAGGAGGCAGATGATGTCGTCAAATTGCTATACAGGATGAATGGCGAAGCGAATGCCTACACTTTCCGTACATGGATGTATGCTTTCATCAGGACCATTGAAACCAACAATAATCAATTGGTCGGAAATTATTAGCAACAACATCGGTGAGCAACTCCGGAACGTGAAGCGTACTTTCAGCTTCAAGATGACTTCATACTTAGTGTATGCTGCAGCTTCACAAGGCGTCTTTTCCAAGTTGGATAGATGTGGTGTTCTTTCTAAGGACCCCATTTTCGAGTGCTACCCACAACTTACTAGCACTGCATGCGAGAAAGACTTCAAAGTGATCAACGATGACTTCTTCTACGATTTCATCTGCAGGCTAGACAAAGACTTGAAGGCCAACAGGGTAAGCAAGGAAGCGTGGGAAGCTGTGTCCAAGATTGACAGTCTATTCATTCAATTTGCAGATTTCACATACCTCGGGTTACATGTTTTTCTCGAGTACCATAAAGATGCCCGGTATCCGAATGATAGATTGATCGCCATGGAGCTGAGCAGCAACTTGTGGAGTTACACGACCTTCAGTCAAAGCGACACAAGTCTACGGGCTTCTTCCCAATCACTGTGGGACATTACAGCTGCATTAGCATTCATAGAGCTCGGGGGATGGAGACGCAAATGTTATCCGAGTATGAGCAAGAGTTCTTCCTGCACGGGTTGAACTTCGATCCATTTGGAGTTGCGAGAAGACGATCTCCCGAGTACGCACATGTGCCTTCATTAGAAGATTTACGGATGAAGTGCAAAAGTGAGTACGAGGTTAGAAAGAGAGATTTCAGTAGGCTATCAACAAAAGCAAGTGTTCAACTTTGGACTAGCGCGGATACTGCGGATCTTAAAGATGATGGGAATGTGGTACTTGACACTTACCATCAAATGGGAGGAGATAAAGCCATACTTTGCAGGATAACGTAGGAGGCTGCCATTCAATTGAAGAAAGATCTGGAGCTGTGTTGGTTAGTACTTTAAACTGGCTGCTGTGAAGGGATATTGCCTTGATGAAGCATTGATGAATCAAGTCACGGAAACTTCGGCGCAGGAGATTCCCTCAAGTGGAAGTATGAAGTAGAAAGCAACGAAGGTTCGAGAAGTTGAAAGTACAGAAGATCTCAAGAGAAGGATAAGATCGGTTCTACGACCATAGCTTTGACTCGGCTTCTCCGGACTCCAAGACTTCACCAACTATTGCATCGCAATGGATGAGACATTTCCATTGAATCCGGCGACATTCGTCTTCTCTCCTCAGCCATTTCGTTCATCACCCGTTCCAGAGGAGATGTTGAAGCTGCAGATGGCGGAGTTCGAAAGAGCTTTGTCGTTGGATGACTCAGAGGATGGCAGCCATAACACTGTGGCACTTTCGGCGGAGAGGATGCAGAGCGGGAGATGGTAGTGTACTCAGCGACTTCTCACTCTCCGAGGAGTAACTTCTCGGAATGGTTGGCTTCGCAGTTGGTTCCGGAAGCGAGAATGGAGATGAACCTAGAGGAGCACGACTTGCAGCTACTCCAGGATCTGAGCAGAAGAGACAGAAGGCCTAAAGTTGCTAAAGCAACTTCTAGGTTGATCATCGAGGATTCGGGAGAGAAGTTTGCTGAGATATCAATTCCGGCAGAAGGAAAGATAGAAGAGGAGCTCACGGCAGAAGATGTGATAGTGACCAAAGTACCCCTCGGTCAAGCCACCACTGAAGGATTGAAGCAAGACACGCAGACATTGATAGATGCTTTATTCCTTAGGCTTGACAATGAGAAGGCGGAGAAAGAAGAAGCTGCAGAAGCAAGTATCTCAATTATGTGAGATCATAGCCAAGGTTGCTAAACCTTCCATTCAGCCCATTTCAGAGCAGGTGAGTGATCATCTTATGCAGGAAATGGAGGATGTAAGCAATCAAGTAAAAGCTATTGTGAATGGAAGGATTTGATTATTCGTCAAGCTTTTGTACAACTTGGAGAAGTGCCAGCTCGCCTAAAGGTTATGGATGATGCAGCAAATCAGCTGAAGCAACTGATGGCGAACATAGAAGGCATGCATACAATTGCAGAGATTAACCTGAGTATCTTGGTCGAGATCAACAAGCTGCTTTAGGAGATGTGTTGGTTGCGGAGCAGTTATGCACTCGGATGGATCGAGTTGAGAAGGGGAAGCATTAGAGTTTGCAGTATCTTTCCGTTTGGAAATCTGCAGAGTTTTGCTGAATAGGATGCAGGCACTTGAGAGTAGGACATCATCCTTACCAGACAGTATCATTTCTTTCACTGAGGAAGACGTGGTCGGAGGTGTTATTTCATACGTGTGGATCGTTTCTAACAAGGTGCCTAATTCCTGGAAGGGTCTCTTCTGATGGTACAAAAGAGAATTGATAAAGCTACCAACCCTTTCACGATGAATTCTATCAGGCGGTGGCGCTGCGAGAAGACATTGTGACGTTTGGGCCAAGCTTGGAAGATGTGGAAGCATGCATCAAAGTGTTGAATGAAGGGTTCAGCGTAGTTCGGACGAGAGAAGGAAGCGATGGCTAAAAGCAGATTCAAGGATTCAACAAATATATCGATATCGAAACAAGAAGAAGACATAAATGTTACAACTGACATGACTTCTATTCTTTCTTCTTCTATTTTCTATGTTCCCGGATGAAATTGTAAAACTTCTAAGTTATTGGTTTTGCAACCATTACTTAAAGTCATGTGGAACCATTCTATTAGTTAAGTGATACATGTGTCACTTAAGGAGAAGTTAGTGGAGGATGATTGCCAAATGTCATCTTTACTTGTTCATGCTTTAGTTCAGTTAGACTTCCCATTTGTACTTTCCCTCCTACATTCTATAAGTAGGAGAAGAACCTCCGGGTTAAGGATCAATCAGAATTTGTAAGCAACAATCTTGTGTTCTAGACTTTGTGCTAAACCCCTGAGAGCAACTTGGAGCAAAGGAATACAAAGGAGCAGGTTTCCGGAGAACTTTGTGTCACGGTGTATTGTGTTTCTTGCTTTTAAATCTTAGATCTCTTAAGTAAACTTTGTGTTATTTTAGATCTGGATCTAGAGCTGCCTTTGTTTTATAATTCTGTGTGTTCATATCTATTAAGTTTCTTCTATGTGCATGCAATTAGCTCTGCTATCTACTAATTGGGATGCACATCTTCCCCATTTCTTCTCTGTATTTCCTTTACTTCCTTCTTCTATAAAATACTTCCTTTCTTGAACAACTGCTTACTTGCTGCAGAACTTCTTAGTTATGGTTCATGAACTAAGTGGTTAAAGTAAAACCCCTGATAGATAATAACACATTTTTATTGACAAATCTGACACGGGAGCCTCACCGGTTAAATGAGGGAGATTTATCTCATGACTGCCTAGGTTTTGTGCTATGCAGAAAATCTAGCCAACAAAATGACTGGCTTCTTAACCACCTCCTGCCTCGGTGGAGGCTCCTTCTGCTGAAGTTCATTTGATCCAGATGGAGGTTCCTTTTGCTGAACTCGAGGTGGAAACCTCGATTTTGGAGTGGCTAACTCCAAATCACGTGCTCTCCTAATAGCCTCATGCAAAGAAGAAGGCTCAAATGCCTTCACAAATCCAGCTAGAGCATCTGTCAAACCCTCTGTGAAAAGTGAGGTCAACCTCATCTCCGAAACATCGGGTACCATGACTGATAATCTCTGAAAATCTGCAATGTATTGATCTAAGGAACCTATCTGTCTCAAGTGAGTCAACTCTCTAAAATACATGTCAGGGTCCCTCCTGTCAAATCTGCTCATCAACCTCTCGTGTGAATTCTGCATAAGTATCAATATGTATGTGCCCTTGTGTAATCAGCCCATGATGCCACCAGTCATGTGCATCTCCCTCAAGATGTAAGATGGCAAACTTAATTGCATCCCCCTCGCGCATGGGATTCAAGTCAAAGTAGGTCTTCAACTTTTGAATCCAGGACTGCATGCGGTACACTTCTTAGAACCATCGAAGTGTGGAATGGAGATTTGTCCCAATCTCCGGTTTTACGTGAAAGACATATTATCCCTGAAGCCCTCGCTCAATGATTGGTACCTTTCCCAACAAGACTCCTCATCCAAATCAGCTGTTGGCTGCCTTACCTGTGAAACTTCTGGATCCTTCAAAAAGGAAGGTTCATGGAGTCCCAAAGGCTTGGTAGTAGAGTGGGAGACCGCTGCCTTGAATTTTCATTTTCCCCTCTTTGAGCCGTGTGTCCCCTGTTACTAGTTTCTCCCCTTTCTGTATGAGTATCAATCATGCCTTGTGCCAATCTCTTAGTGAGCTGGCTCAAATAGAGATTAGTGGTTTCCTGCTGCTTCACCATGTTGGTGAATAACTGCTTCATCAAATCCACTTCGTGGTCTTCACTGTCACTCATCTTTTCAACCCAATAGGCTAGAGAAACAACTACTTTGATACCACTGAAATATCTCCTATGGGATATCACTCAAAAACACACAAATTAAAGATAAATTGCAGCAAATAGAAGATCTGATTTTTGCCGTAAATACTCAGCTAGGGCAGTGAACTATTTTTATTTATTTTTCTCAAAATATTTGCCCAAAACATATGAAAATTTGCAGGAAGCTTGCTATGATAATAAAGAACCCTAGAACGATGTTTTTGAATTTTTGGGATTAGATAAGACTGCTAGAAAATTACAAAAACCCTAGACAACTAGAAAACCTTAAAAATCCATATCTTCTCAAATACATATGATAAAATTATGAAATTTTGGAAATAACATCTATAAATAATATGAATGAAAACCCAATTGCTAGTCCTTGAAAAATACACTGAAAACCCTCCAAAAAGCATTGTAAAATCCCAAAATGTGCTGCTCCCACTTGAAAGAGACCACAAACCCTCCAAAATTCCTCCAGAAGTGGCACCAAACCTGCCCTAATCACTGCAATAAAACAGATCTGGAAACCCTTGATTTTTCTCCACCAAAAGCCCAAAATTCCGCCAAAACCCTTCTCTGAAAACCCTGAAATTAATCTCTGAAAATCAGCCCTGAATTAGTTCCAAATTGACAAGCTAGGGTGGATCTTCCACCACCGAAGAATGCCCTGCTAGCTAGGAATGGATCTCTCACCACCGAAGCTAGGGTTCCTGTGGGATTTTACTCCACAAGCTAGAAAAAGCAAACAACAGTTGCTCAAAGGAAATCATAAGTGTGTATGCAATAATAATCTCTTTTTCTCCTCCCAATCTCCTTTTATAATTTCCCCCAAAACTTGTGGCCCAAGAAACCTAAGTCGACCTTTAAAAAATAAAGCAACTTAAGTTGCTTTTCTCCCCAAGTCGCCATAGGGACATAAGTGACCCCAACAAAAGAATATAACATTAAAGTGTTATTAGTCACTCTCCTAACGTTAAAACATAACGTTTTCCCCCACCAAGTCACTTAACACCCATGCCAACACAAGAATATAACAAATAAGCAAGGTGGAATACCCAATAGCCTCTAAAGTCTTTAGCCCCTCGGGTATGACCAAGGCTAAGACTAATGAAAAACCTCCTAGGCCAACTGCTTGGAATTGGGGACATTACATTGATCTTCATCAGCTCCATGCTTAATTGAGGGTCCTTTACTTGTAGGCCTACTTATTGATATTCTTGAACCTTGTTTCATGGCTTGGGGTTTAGTGACTTTAGGTTTATGCCCTTTTTCTTTGTCTGCCTTTCTTTTGTGCTTTGTTTTTAGTTACTTTTCCTAACCCAAAGTGTTTTTAGCCTAGTACTCATTTATAACCAAATTGTACTTTCTGAGTCCCATTGGCCTGTTCTGGTTATTGGACATTAATATAATTTCTTGCTTTCTCAAATTTTTGTTTTTGTGTGTTGATATTTTGATCGCATTGTGTGACTCCTTGATTTCTTGTCCAGGCTTTGCCAAGATGATTTCATGAATTTTTCTGATTTGCTCTTATTTTCAAGCTTCTTTTTTGGCTTGCAGTGTTGCCTGCCATCTGTTTTCCTGTTGATGCTGCAATCTATCCCCAATGTAAAAATTGAGCCAATGGCAAAGGAAAATGCCCTTTTCGATTTTAATTTGTGTTGTCTTTGTTGTAAAGCACAAATATGGTGCAAATTAACTGTCCCAAAAGACCCTTGAAGCCCTTTCCAAATAATGCCATATTATTTATTATTTTGACCTGTTTTATGATGAGCTGCTATAGACATCAAAATCTTGGGGACACTGTTGGTTTAACTAGTCCAACATGGTCATTGTTCTTAATTAATGGGTGATGTGTAGTATACCAACTAATTTCATTGTCTAAAAGTGATTAATTTTGTATAGCTATTACTTTCCTTCACTGATTTTGGCTTTCTGAAAGTGCCATAACAGGAAATGACAATTTGAATGAGAATGGTGCCAACAATATTCTTCTGTCACTGTATCTTGATTCACTCATTTTTGGTCAATTGCATATAATCATGAGCCAAACTACATTCCAACATGATAATTGTGCCAGTGTTTTAAGCATTTTGTTGTTATTTGTTGGTTCTAAGCTGCCATGTACATCTGAAATAATTATGGGTTCACCTCGAACAGATTGGAGTTCAGTGCACTGCATTTTGCACCAATGTGCTTTGTTCATTATCCCCTTTGAAAAGTAGTCCTCACCTTTGAAAAGCAGTCCTATTTTAATAATCATGCTTCAAAGTTCAGATACAAATTTATGAATATATTTTTGTCGCCGATTCCTTAAAACATATTTAAATACCGAGCTTTCCATCAATCAATATAGATTTCACAACAATGATTTGTACTGATATCAACTTTTTATGCTTCAATATTTATGCTGCGAAGCCTAGCTGGAGAAACTGTCCGTGAATTAAGTGTTCTCCAATTTTACTGTCAAACCAATCCTATGCGCTTTAGTGGCTTTGTGAATATGTGCTCTGCCTTTGCATCCATTCACCAATTCCCATGGTTAAAGCTTAAGCCCTCCTTACTGAACAAAACATGCTGCATGCATGATTCCTGTATTGATACAACGATAACATTATAACTTAATTGACATCATTATTTACAGGAGATGCACAAAATTAAGATCTAGTTTCATTTACTTTTATTTACAGGAGATGCACAAACTTAAGATCTAGTTTCATTTACTTTTATCTCCAGGAGATGCATTGTGCACCATCCATGTGCTATTATTGTGTGTTGTACTCTCAAGTCACATGGCCCTTTTCTTTGTCAGTTTTGGACATTAATATAATAATAATTTGCTTTTTGTTGAGCATGACCCAGGTTCAAATCCCTCCATTGCAATAAAGTGCTCCATAACTATGGCGGACATGGGGCAAGGTTGCGGTTTAAAAATATGGGCTAGCTTCAAGCATGAGCCATTTTACAGATCTTACAAATGTGATCCAAGCTTACGCTAAAGGTTGCCTGTAACCTCATCCAAACTTTGACTAGCAAAAAATAATAATAAAAATATAAATCATTCTACAACATTCATATGGTCGAGGGTGCATGATAAATCTGGGGAGGGGGAACCATTTATTATGCACCGAACCAGTCGACCTTACATTTCTTCTTCATTCTTCATACAATGAGAACCACCTGTCGTCAAAAGTTTGAGATGGGGATTCATCATCAGCTATTTTACAGCCACATCAGGTAATCAACATCTTAAGCTAGGAATGACTTCAATCCGAGGAAACATTTTACTCCATACCCAGATAAGGTAGCATTATATGAAACTATCCACAGTGGATATAGGGAGACTTATTAGTCATGGAAAAAATTTCAATTAAATAATGGGCTGCTGATTATTCATTCAAGTCCAGATGCATCAAGCTATGAGCTTTTGAGCTGTTTTTGCCTTACTTTCAGTTGTACCAAGCTATAAGCTTTTGAGCTGATTTTACCTTAATTTTATGTGATAATTGTTATTGTGGATATTGCCATATTATTAGTTATAGATTTAGGTATGAAATGTCTAATATACTTTTCCATCGCAACTTTGAATGTGTGTGTTCAAAAGTCGCATCAATAAAGATCATCCTCTTTGACACACCTTGAAGGGAAAATCAACTTTGTAGACTCCAGCATTGTTTATTTGAACTTTCCCGTAGCTAATATTTCAGGTCTGACATTTTACTAGTTTAGAGGTTTTAAACCATGTCGACGATAGACCTGAACTGGTGTGCACTGTAGTAGGTTCTCTGAAACTGTAATATTTATCAATAGGGACATCAGTGAGATATTGATATATTAAGATGGTCATTGGTCAGTCCTTCCTACAACTCTTTCAGAAGTTTCTACTAGAGGAGTAAAATGTTCATATGTTCAAGTTTGGATGCAATTTCATTTTAAATTTCCATTAGTAAATCTTTGTGAATTCTTCTGTTTGTATAACCGAAGCTTTTATGCATTTTTAATTTTTATTAGTGCTGACATAGAATAATATGCTTTGCATAGACTGACATATACATATAATAATATTATCCTATTACTCCGTGGTGTACTTCTTTTGATTCATCATTCTTTTGAAAACAAGGTTTACTATTCTTCATTATCAGTATTTATAATATGGAATCTTATCCACTTATCTTTTTTGATCTTGGTGTACATTAAAACAGTGCACATTTCTTGACAGGTATATACGGCATCCAGGATATTCTGGATTTTTCATCTGGTCTGTTGGAACTCAAGTGATGCTTTGTAACCCTTTGTGCACGATCGCCTATGTGGTGATTACATGGCGTTTCTTTCGGAATCGAATTGCGTATCCAAACACATGGCATGTTCTATTCATAAATAGTCCTTTTTCTTCTGTATCATTTTAACTTTGATTAAATATTTGTTTCTACCTTAGGGAATCCATTCTGTTTAACTCTGAAGAAAGTTCCTGTCTATTCTTGACCCTACTGGAAAAGATATGAAGAGTTCTTTTTGCGACAGTTCTTTGGTTATGAGTACGTTGAGTATGCAGAGAGAGTGCCTTCTGGAATACCTTTTATTAAATGAAGCTTCCTAGAACTTGTGAGTAATTTGCAGAACCATGGTTAATTATAAATTTATATACAGATTTCTATAGTGTCAGTGCTCTTCAATCGGCTATAAAAAAAGACATCAGAGGTGCAACACTGAACCTCCAGTGAAAACTTTTAGTAGCCATAGAAGCCACCACTATTCACTCTTGGATTGTTATTGATTGCAGGGTATGAAAACATTTCTTCTAAGTGGTTCTGAAGGGCGTGAGTGAACATATGCGCAGTCCTCTCTTTCTGACATGGCTTAACAAGCCTGGAAGGGAACCGTAATATACTTCTAAAGGTGACAATTACGGAATGCCTCTCAACAAGTGGATTGTCAGTCATCTACGCAAGGTCAAGGACATCATTGGATTCGATATTGCAACCCGTGATCATTAGTTGCAGACATCTGATCACTGTATTAATTGAATTTCGCTTCTGATTATAAGCTTTTGAATAGTTATTTAATATTATTGCACGTGTCCATTCTTAAAAATATATGGATATGGGAAGACCAACAACATTGGGCAAAGGCCAAAAACAGAACCCCGAAGCTGGAATGTCAAATGAAAGTCTGTGTCAATGGCTTTCATTTGGTATTTTACATTCTACTCTTTTTGGCACTTTTCCAACTAATGGCCTCTCTCCAATTACTGGTGATCTTCTAATAAAATGTAAAGAACGTATCTGAAAGAGGGTATCCAATATACTGATATTTTGTCATCTGTTGCAGTTTAACTGTCCAATACCGTCATATCATGCAATAAAGTGGAATGGTGTTTCGTTATTTATGCATGGATAGCGCTTTGGTTTACTTTTGCTGTTTCATTTTAGTGGATAATTTGTTTAAGGTACCGGGCAAAAATACTCACCTCTCTTTTAGTGTTTACTGGGTTTCCTGAAAGGCCTCAACATGCATGTTTAGTGACCTTTCTGAACTGGCATTTCAGTGAGATGCTGATTTTTTAATTGACAAATTAACTTTGTTGATAGAGATCTCTCAACTCTGCTAGGTCAAACTCCCATCTCAAGCACATAGGGCTCTAAGCCCATTAGGGTTTGAACCAGGGTTGTTTACATGAGGATGTCCTCTACCACCAAACCACATCCTGGTTTCTGGGTTTTTCAAAAGAAGTATATAACTTTGTTTAATGGCCTCTTTCAAATAGTTATTATTCTATCATATATTGTAATTATCATATTAATATTTTGATGAGATACGTTTCATTGTTTTATAGAGTATAGCCTTTCCCCTCATTTTTAGGGGTTTCATTCTCAGTCAAGTATATGAGCGATCAAATAAATATTTGAGGAATCAGTGAATTTAACTATCTCTATGAGATGATTCTAATGCTTCATTAATACTCTTAGTGACTCAGACGGAAAAGATAAGCATATCCATTGTGAGGTCTATACAAAATGTTCAAAAGATGAGAAGAGGAAGTGCTTTTCCTGATATTCTGAGTTGATTTTCATCCTTTAGTAGAAGACACGAGTTCTGTTGAAGAATTAATAATGAATATTTGCTTTGGTCACGAGTTCATGTAAATTACTCATCAATGCACATAGAGAGAAGCTCATTTCTATTTTTTTAACTTTTATGAAAATGATCTTATATTATATTAAACGCAATAATATACAAGATAGTTTTCAACAAAAAAGTGGGCGGTATGCGAACACGCCCCAAAACCATGAACGAACTAGGCCGAGCCTAGAAAACAACAAAAGTACTAGGCGATGCCTAGGCATACATGAAAACAAGAGAAACATAAGTAAGTCGCTGCAGCAAAGATCCCGAGAAGAAGGGGGAATTGTAGTCATTAGGGCAGCCCAAACTAGGGAGGTCCTTGCCGGCATCCGAAATTTCACAACTGAACCAAGGTCCTCTTCTTCATTGTCGGTCGCGATCTGTGTGGTAGAGATAGCAAGGGGAACTCGAGGGATCTTGTCCAACGGCGGCGGGGCAGAGGTGGCAAATTCCAGCCATCTTTCATTTAATATTGCGGAATGCATTAGTTAATATCTCATTTAATATTGGCTTAATGCCTAACCCAAGAGAAAGAAATTGCCACCCCAAGAATGACTATTAAATCATGTCTAAAATTAGAATACTTGTGAGTTAAACTCTGATTACTTTATTTTTATTTTTTGGCGAAGGGGGTGCATTAGATTTATAGCCCATCATGATAAACATGTGTTGTTTGGGGGTGAGGGAGTGTCTCCGGCCCTCAATTTCCTAGGGGATGCATCCCCGTGTTGGAAGGGACATGTGAAGTAGGGGAATGTCCTTGAACTGTCCTTTTCCAAAGGGGATAAGTTGGTGACATTCCCCATTCTCTTCCCTGTCGGGACATGTCCCTGGGTATGGGGTGAAGGTACTTGGAGCTTTAAAAATGCAAATAAACATATAAATGTATACCTTTCCCTAATTTGTTTGAGGTGTACCCATAGTAATTACCACTCCACACTGCAATTTGATTATTTTGAAATTGCAAATACTTCTTACTATGAAGAGCTGTATAAGTGTCTAATTATGATGGCAAATATGTACGATGTGACACCAATGCTAGTAGAAGTAAAGGTTGTGCCTTTGTAGTGTATTGTAAATACCATATCACATCCCCATGTTGAAAGGGACATGGGAAGTAGTGGGGATTTCTTCAAGCTGTCCTTTTTAAAAGGGGATAAGTCGAGGGCGTCCCCATATCCTTCCCCATTCGGACATGTCCCTCCGGAGTGGGGGAGGGTAGTTAGAGCTTCAAAAATGAAAATAAACACTTTAAAAGCATGCCTAAAAGGTGTACCTTTCCTAATCCTCTTGTGTTGTATCCATAGTAATCACCATTCAATGTTACAATTGATTATTTTAAAGTTGTAGTTGTTTCAAATTGTGAAGAGTTGTATAATACATAGTAGGAAACCTTGGTGAGTTTTCACTTGAAATTTTGAGAAAAGAATAGTCGCAGGAAAACTTGCCAACTCGTTTCGCTGAGTATTGGCGAATATTTTCATGAATATTCGCTAATACTCGTGAGTCCAAGCCTTAAACTTGTCTTATGCATAATAATTCTCTAATATTCAAAACTGAAAAATACGTTTTTGGTTTTCTATATTAATTTCTGTTTTCGACATTGTTATATGGTTCACGTGGTAACTTTGTTGTCAAATTCAACAAGTATAAAGAAAATTGAGACTTGAAACAAACCTCATCAACACATATTCGTGCGAATCTTTGCTAGCTCCCAAACTCCTTTATAAGGGTCCTTAAAAAAGCTTTTTGGAGATATAAGTTATGGTGGTAACCACATTCCTTTAAAACAATCTAATACAAACAGTTTCGACTAAAGGTCAATTTCTTTTTTGAGATTTTCTTGTAAACTTATGTCCAAAATTATATAAATAACATAGTTACCTAAGTCTCGGGGACAAGGAGACAAGGTACGAGAGGGACGGGGTTTTGGGACAACTAAAAAAATTCCCAAATTTTGAGGATGACAGAACGATTTTAAAATAATACATAAAAATTAATATTTCAATATTTTAACTTTTTTCAATGACATTTAGGGATTTAAACTATATTTAATGTATTTTAGGTACTTTCAAGATTATAATTTGATGTTCTTGGTAAAAATAACATCTTTTTAAAAGTAAAAATATTAGAAAACTTTTGAAAGATTTTAAAAAAAGTTGGAGGCGTCCTCTTGTTAAGTCCCCAAGTCCCTGAAACATTCAGGACATCACCAAAATCTAGGGGACGCGTCCTTGCATAACAACGATTATATAACAAAAAAGATGTAGAAAGAAAACCAAAAATAATATATTACCTTTTTCTTGTTCATGATATCAAATTGTTTATCTAAATTTTATATCTAAAGGTTAGCTATTTGATCTTGTTTGCAAAATTTCCTAAAAGCATGCTACCACTTTATGTAGCTATATTTTGCTTAAAATTTATGTTTTTTTAAGAAATTTGTCTATTTGTTAAGTGGGCGAATATTCCCGAATATTTGCCTAGTCTTACCTAGTTTTTGCCAAGTCAATTTTTTTTTGGTTTGCCGAATATGAGTATGCAAACCATGGTATAATCATCTAACTATGATGGGGAAAATATATACAATGTGACACCAATGATAGTAGAAGTAAAGGTTGTGCCTTTTCAATGTATTGCAAACACCATATGACAATTGAAGAAATAAATGAAGTTATGAGCACTTAGGTTTTCATCAAAATGCATTGGATAACCTTTGTATGAAAACTACAATCTTGCAAGTTGCAATTCTCTCATAATGGATGAATTGGTATCTTCCAACCACAATTGGTAAGACCATTTGGCTTTGGTAACTTTATTAACTTTGTAAAGCTATTTGAAAATTTAATGTTGGTTCTCCATTCAACATTGGATTTCAAATTTGCAGTCATGAAATTTAAATCTATTTCAATGCGCCATCCATACATAGTGGTACCTTGTACAAATTATCTGGATCGATGTATTGTCTCTAAATAACTTACCTCTTTTGATAACACTAATATACACTAGTAATTGCACTAGTTGCACAGGTACATAAAAAAGGATGCACATGTAAAGCTATTTTGGAACTCATGTTGTTTTATGTGATAGTTGTGCAATTTGATGTATGTTGAAATATGATTGTTTACGGCAACAAAATATCACCTTTTTTTTGTTATTAGATAGCAACAAATATCAAACATGGCTATTGTATGCTATTTGCAAATTGGTGTATATTGAATGGATGTATGTTGTGTGAGAAAACTTGATTTGTTCGAGGATTTGAACTCGGGTCAATTTAGTTGTAAATGTAAGTCCATAACGAAACACCAAACCCTTTGCCACTTACAAATTTTTAACTTATTATACCCTCTTAAGAAAAAGTTTAAGTTTGCTTGTCTAGACATGCCTTTTCCTGTTGATCACCATTCAGCGATCACATTGCATTGTACACATGCGATTGCTAGTATAATAAAACAAAAGCAACCACATTGACCATTTTTTGGTCAAAATAATTGCCCCATGTTATTAGAAACTAAGATTTTAAAATCAAAGACGAGAAAAGAAAATGTGACGTATTATCACATAGTAAAAATTTGAAAAAACTAAAAACTGTAACACACCAAAAAAAAACCAACACAAGGACAACACAGTGAAATACAGGATAACTTTTTTTTTTGACTTGCTTTGGCACAACACGACACAACATGTCGTCACAAGGTTACAACCAACACTAGGAACCACTTGTTACGGGAGACCACAAGGTCAGCACGGAAACGTTCACACCTATCAAGGACAATGTACTCTTCTTTTGACAAGACAACATGGAAGTCCAATCCACATGACACACTCACAACTAGGGCATCCCATGAGGAATTTCTTGTTAAATTTTCTTGTTTACTAAAGTGTCTCTTAATTCTTAACTTACGTTCTTATAAAATTTCATGTAATGATTCACACAATTCTTTTCACAAGGGAGAACTTCTTTCTTTTCAACAGTTGACTAAATAGCTTAAGGCCAAGCTTTCTAAACTGGGATCATCAATTTGATGTCCAAATCTTTCTTATTCATTTGATTTTAGAACATTTTCCATTTCTTACAAGGTTAATTAATCTTATTCAAGCCACTAACACATGTTCCACACCTCTGTTGCACAGGTGAAGGCATAAGTTCCGATTGAGGGAAGTACCGCTTAGGGTTCATAACAATAACCTTCTTGTTTAAGGATCAAATTTTGACCTTGCTTAAGAAATATCACCATGAATTAAGGCATGGGTTAACAGAACAGGACAACAGAATTTAGCTTCAGGGTCACATGGTTTACTATCCGTCTTTTATTGAGGTTAAGGGTTTATCAAGATTGGTTAAATGTTCCATCTAGACTTTACTTAATTAAGTTTGACAAAGGAAAACATTCCAAACGATAGAGAGAGATTTAAGGTTTAATTAATCGATTTCCCTCCTACTTATTAAATCCTATCATCTTCTAAAATCTAACCATTGCTTTCACCATGAGGTCATTTAAGATTTCACCATAAAAGGATAATGTTTATTAGTTTAATTTTAATAAGGACTATCCAAAGGTCACTTCATAGTACTTTCAAACTCATTTATAGCTACTAAGCCTTAGGAGGATTTACAACTCAACATTTTAACTCAAGAGCAAAGTTTAACAGTACTCGTTTGCGGAAACAAAACAAGGTTATATCAATTCATTCCAACATGATGCACAAATCAAAGGGACATACCATCTCTATTGAACCATGATTAGGGAGCAAGAGAGTAATAACATGGGACATGCCCCGCTACTATACTAAGGGTTAAAATTCACTAGAATATCCCATAACCAAGCGGTAATCAAATTTTATCTTTCACATGATAACCAAACAAACCAAGGTTTCAACAGTTACAACAACAATACTCTACAATACATTTACTAGGCACTGACCCTTCTTCTAAAATGTCCAAAGGCCCTTTCCAAATTTTATAACATAATACACATTCGTACAAAGGAACATCATAACCAAGATTGATGCAATAATCTACAAGTCTTTCCATCATCTAACCACGTAAGCCATCTCGCAATGAATTAATAACTTTGAGTCAGTTCGCGAGAACTGAGCAAGATAAGACTATACATAGCAACAATAAGCTACTAGCTAACAATACCATGAAAGGAAACATTCTATTTCAGGAAATGGATCAAAGTTCTAACCTCTAACAACCTTTTGAAACAAGATATAATTTTCAACATATCAACTAAGAAGAAAACCATAAGTTTTAGTTATGAAGATACCTCTAAAACTACAAAAGTTTGACAACCAAATACGCAAGACTATGAAATTTAAATGATTAGACACAAGAGTTGAGAGTATTAGGATTTCAATTATGTGATCCCGTAGATTACGTGATTGAAATCTAAGGTGTAACCCATCAATCCACATTCTCAAGGAGAAGTCAAAAGATTAAAACCAGACCCGATCTTAGCTGCCAAAAAGAATATAGTTTTGGAATCGTTCCGTAGGGCCATAGGCCTAATAGGCTATAAACAAACAACGAGGGTAAAAACAAAGTTCCATCATGTAATCAAAAAGGTTTAAAGGATGAAAATCTTATATTCAAACCCACAACCATTATATCTTAGGTAATAAGTGACTTCATAGCTAATAAGGATGAGTGGAAAGGACGGTAAGAATGTCCGGAATAGGTATTGCCTAACAGCTTACCTACTGAACATAACCAGGGCCGGAATAGCGACAAGCCTCATTAATACCCAAGTTGAGTAGGCAATCTAGCATTCTAAACACATCCTTGCAATTTTCATAATACCTTAGATTTATAATCCTCCCGTTTTAGAGGAACATAGCCATGAATCTAGACTTGGTTGAAATTTTCCGACATCAACTCACTTCCTAATATCATAAACGATGTATACAAAGGAAAAGGTCTCTCAACTCTCCTTAATTTACATCTCATCACTAAGTTTATGGTAACCTATGCAGAGATTAAACACATAATATACCATTGAAGATAGATATCCTCCAATAACGAACTTCTATAACGATGTAATTACAATTATTACGTTCGACACATAAACAAACTATTCCATAGCTTCTTTTCCCTTTTGACAACAAAATATATTCACGACCTTCCATCACAATCATTCTAAATTTGCAATGAAAGGTCACTCATCAAGAAGGAAGTACAAAACAAGTTTGACTAAATTAAGGAACTTCATGTTACCTTAAGCAGTTGATGAAAACCTTAACTTTCACGAACCGTGAAAGATATTACCTTGCTCCATCAAGGCATTATGCCTATACATGATTAAATCGATCACACAAGGAATCATCAACATACCATATCTTAACACCATAAAGGTCATTAATTTTATCAAATTTTACTCATAGAAAGAGTAGAATCAAAATGGGGTTCTATCAATAATTGATGCCCTTATCAACCCAAGACATATTTTCGGCCCAAAACTTCCTTCTTAACAAGCATATATATTGAACTTCTATTTTCCAAGAGCCCTAATAATTTGCACAATACACGAAGTGCATAATCACGCTTATCATAAAAAATAATAATAATAATTTAACTGTATGTTTTCCTCTAGGGCAACAACATAACAAGAAACCAATACTAGTCAACGCTGCAACGTTCTAGGGTGATTACATACCCAGGTTCACAAAAGAAACAAATGACATTTTTGCAGTAGAGGAAGTAACTTTAAAATTATATATATATATATATATATATATATATATATTATATATATATATATTTCATATGATCAATCGAAGCATACACTGAGAACCTTTGTTTGTTTTATATATAAAAGGGTTTGATCACGTCAACAAGAACAACCAACAGAGGCAAATCCAGAAGTAACAAACTGTTAACCATGTACTGAACGCAAATCCACAAAATCACAGATTTAAACCAATTTCTAGAAAGAAAAAGTTTCATTTCAAGAGGTTATTAGATACTAGCATATTATGTATATTGTTAGTCTATCTTGCTGTTTAACGCATCCAAGAAGGGAGCTGCTCTGACCACACGCCCTTCGCTTTATCCTCTGCTTCACTGGTCTTTTCTTGCAATATACCACACTAGGATTCCCTTTTGAAGGCACGACTAGAAGGATGCAATAGGTGGCTATCCAAACACTAGATTGCTTCAATGCAGCTGCTTTGGGGGTACAGGCAATGAATTGTCACACGGCCTATAAGATCGCCCTTAACCGGATTTTCCTCTTGCAATGCCTTCAATCTATATCGCAACCAAATACCCGCCTCCCTTCCACTCTGTTGTTTTTTTGCCAAATCATAAGGGCAGGCCCTAGTAGTACTCAGCACATAAGCTAGGCAAGGCTTGCAGTAAAGATGTGTGCATCGGGTTTGCAAAGCCTCATTAGGGTAAACAAGCTGCCTACAAACTGGACAACAAACCAATTTATGAGAAGACAGAGGCCGTAGTCGGTGGAGCAGCTGAAGTGGAATAACTCAACGGAGGTAAAAAATTGTGTGAAGGCGACGAAACAGAAGAAATATCTCCATTTCCACAGACAACAACAACCTTGCCAGCAATCATCACATCAGTGGCTCTCATCAGACCATCTAGCAGAGAGTGCCTGCATCCGTACAAGCTATCAAACTTGCTCTTGGTAATAGAATCATTGTCATTAATAGCAGGGAAGAGCAGCGATCCAATAGCTTGCATCGCAAACCTTTGTGAACACCGATGAGTTGTTCCTCGATACAACAACCAATCTTTCCTTCCTCTTGTGATATATGTGGACAACATCAAACTCTCGGTGCAAACAGTACAGATTGTAGCTTGTAAGGTGTGATAATTCCAACAGCACCCTTTATGCCTGCCAACATAGTGACTCGTTGAAGATGCTCATATAATTGCAAAGCAAAATGTGCTTCATGAATATTCTGATATGAAACAGATCCACGCCTATGGGATTCTCTCCCATGAGTTACATCGAACAGCAAGTAAGGTCTCAATAGAGAATCTCTGTAATAAATTTCATCGGGTCTCCTGGTAACACTCACACTGTCACTTAATCGATTTTGATAAAAATATCTTGAAGGAGAATCCCGAACTTGAAGATGCAGTCGACACTGAACCGAACGCAACATAGTTGGACAGCCTGCCTGTTGGAAGCGCTCAAAAACGCCTCTACTACTCTGCAACATGCCTGCTGCCTGGCTAATCACAGTTGCAGGACAGTGTTGTGGATCCCCGACAGAACATGCCTCGCAGCACCCAAGGGAAAAGGAGGTAACACGCCTGTTACACTAGCTTGCAGCTTCATCTATAACCACCATATCTAACCCATGGCTAGGCGCTGGAAAACTTCCGGTCAGTAATAGAAACAGTAGTGAACGAAATCTCAGCCTCACCTGCAAAACTTGCCTCAAGATTTGATCGAGCTTCTTCCATGTTAGTTTCACCACCTGGACAGAAGCGACTTCCAAAAAGAAAAGGCAAGACAACTCAACTAAAGCTTTACCTCGTTCTTCTACTACAGCTGCAAGATTCTGCAACAACTGGTCTCGACTGTGGTCGCGTGCAACCAGAACATCAGGATCAACACCACGGCTCCCTGGGCTCGCCCTGCAGCAGCTGTCGCACATACTCTCTCTGGAGGCCGCTGGTTTTCTGAGATAAGTTTACCTCTCGACCCTGTAGCTGCTGCATACAGCCAAATCTTCCTCACGGCACTTTCCTAGGAGGATTTCAGTTCAACGCTCCACGGATACTGCCTGCACTGCATGATTTTCGAGACCCACACCCACCTGTACGCATTGAAGGAGGATCCCAGAAGAGATTATGGCGAAGAAAAATGCGACTCCACCCACTCCCGTCTCCCTCACGCAAGGACAGCAGAAAACACGGCGGTCATTTCAACCCGCAGGTCAGGTGGTTGGGAGGAGGCTAAGGTGGCAGTGGAGGCAGGTGGAAAAAACGGAGGTCCTCGATGCACGGGGCATTACAAAAACAATGGATAAATATATAGTTAAGATATAATGACGAACAAACTAAATTAATTGAAATAATTAATATTTTGATAGAAATTTTCGGTGAAGAGAGTTTTATCCTTTTAGATGGTCGATGTAACGATGGAAGACTAAAGTGGAACTGCATTATGTATTTCGAGGAAGCACTACATGGAACTTTGGTTCTTCACACAACTCATAAGATTGTCTCTGAAATTAATAGGTCAAGTGGGCCGTTTTTTTTTAAATTTTAATTGTATATTATCGGTGAAAATTTCAGGAATGAGTAGATAATGGCAAGTTAAAAATTTAAAAAATTAAATAATTTTTTATTTACTTCTTTATATTTATATATAATATGTAAAAATATAAAATTTACATATGTCTATGTGAACAAACCATACAAAAATATTGGTATTTACAGTTAGAAGAAAGAGTTCAGCTGTCAACAAATTTTGATTTGACTGGACTGATAATTCGAAATTTCAGGCCTATTGGAGAGACTGCTTTTTACATTATAATTAAGATTTACAATACATAATAACAAGACTATTGTACTGTAGTAATTAAGATTTTGAGTTTTTAATAGATATCAAAATTAATGTTTATGTCAATCAGTAGTTGGTCTATTGGTGAAGTTGTTAGGCTCACAATAAATCTATTAGGGATTAATTTTTGCTGAGTGTACAAGTCTAGGCATCTTAATAAGGGACGAGGCCGGCCTAGACGTCTTAGTAAAATATGAGGTAAGAATTGTATCCCGACTCTAACAGAATGGATACCCTCAAACCTTTAACTTAAATACTCTCGTTAAAGAAGACTAGATTAATTCTAAACCTTAAAAAAAAATGCCTACAAGATCTGGGCAGTAACATGCTTTACAGAATAAAAACAATGACATTTAGTCCAAAGTACAATTGCTAATTCTAAGATATTTCTTGCTTTATATCACCCCAACAACAAAGTCATAAAGACTGATAAGCATTACATTTATACATGCTCTCCATAAAAGTCATAATAAATACGTATCATTTGGATGGGGAGGAGATTTAATTATCTTTTATAAAAAAGCGTAACCATTAATATTTGTAAGGAGAACTGGTCAAGTATGCATAAATCGTCACCAACTCTTAACTGGTTAAGTATGCATAAATCGTCACCAACTAAGATTTAGGAATCAAAGATGAGAAAGGAAGATGTGACATATTATCACATAGCAAAATTTTGAAATGAAAAGACTAAAAAACAATGGATAAATATATAGTTCTGATAATAATTAATATTTTGATAGAAAAATTCGGTTCTCATAGTTTTATCCTTTTAGATGGTCCATGTAACGATGGAAGCTAAGTGGAACTGCAATGGCGTGGCGCAAACCATGTTTGGTGTGGCTATATCTGATCCACCATAGCATTAAAAAAGAAGGCGTGTATGAACAAATCCTTAAAAAAGAAGGCGTGTATATTTGACTTATGACCCAGTTATCCTGTACAGAGTTTTCAGTAGAGGATAAATGGCTATAAATAATGAGGCTTGGATATGAAGCGAATTACCCATTTGAGTTGTTGTGAGAGTTTATCTGTTTGGGAGCTTGCATTATTAATGATGATGATGAAGAAGGGATTGATGGTGTGGGTATGTTTTTGGTTTTAGTAATAGGTATGGCGAGGCCATCAATGGGCAGCTATTTTACTGTGTGGAAGGGACCTGGTTGCAATAATCAAGCTGCTCGATACAGCAAATGTGGGTGTTCTAATATAGATAGCAATTTGCGTGGAGGATATGAGTTTGTATACCAAGGACAGACTGCTTCTGCTTACAACCAGCCCAACTGCAATGGCGTGGCGCAAACCAGATTTTCTGGCGGTGCTCAAATGTGTAGCGGTTTTGGTTGGAGAAGCTTCTTCATTCAGTGCTGAGCTGATTATAACTATGATTTAGAATAAATGTTGTTGCTTAAATAGCAACCTCACTCGTTCTCTGCTAATTATTAATATTATTATTCTCTGCTATATTATTATTCAGTGTGTGCTAATTAATATTAATGTTGTCTGCTATAAACTAAGTGCTTTTAATTATGTTAATAATGTCCAAGGAATAGACATTTGAGACCATAATATTGTACACTCTTTCTATATAACGGTTCACAGATTTTCTAGAAAAATGGTTCACAGACTTTTGTTATTTGATCTTTTCAATGGGTATTAGGAAAATTACATTAAAAAACTAAGAATAACTATCCATTCTTGGTTTGGGCGAATGGTTTATTAGGATGATATTTTAATTTATTTATTTTAAATTACAAATAATTAGAGTTTTTCATTGGTTAAAATTAATATACTGTCTTCTAATGACATAATTCAAAACATATTAAGTGTCAACTATCATCCATCATAAATCCATTAAAAAAATGCATACTTAAAATTAATATACCATGTCTTCTAATGACATAATTCAAAACATATCAAGTGTCAACTATCATCCATTAAAAAAATGCATTACATTTTTTTATTCCATTATAATAATTACATTTTCCCTTATATTATTTAATATATTTTTATATTATATTATTTTTTATTACAATTATAATTATATTCAACATTTTTATTTTTATAAAAAATTAATTAAATAAATTTTAACCTTAAATCTAACTTTCATTTAATTTAAATACCTTTTGGTTTTATTTAAAAATTCAATTAAAAAATAATATCTTAACTTTTAAATAAAAGATTTTAAAATTGATATGTCTAAATATATTTTAGATGGTAAAACATACATACTAGTTCAACATACCATATACATATATTTATATTATCTCATTCTTTTTACTGTTCTTGAAACCAATATGGTAAGATTTACTTTTGTATTAAAGAATCAATATAGAATCAACCTGCACAATCAAATAAATCAATCTAACTTAGAGAGTAATTCTATGTAACACTTATAATTCTGTGAAAGATGTGACAAGAGGACACATAAATATTATGAGCCAGTTATGGACCGAACATTTTCATAATCATTTTTTTTTTTATAGTTAAGGGACTTATAATAACTTAAGCAACTATTATAAAGTAATTAATATCTATTGGGCAAGTCTTTAAAAAATTTATTACACAAACCAATTTTTGTAAGTGGTTTACACAACACTTTGGTTTGGTATGTACTTATATTTATATGGCAATATTTTAATTAGTACGTGGATGTTATTACATTTGACATCTTAAGTACGTGAAAATTCAATCTCATGCACATTGACTTTGATTGAAATCCTCAATTTAGTGTGAGAATAACAATAAAATACACTTATAGATGGAACTAAGTAGAGTATTCTTCCATTAAGAAATATTGTAAGTATTATTTTCTCTTTGTCTTTTTGAAAACTCTAGATTCAATCTTAATATCAATAAGATAAGATCATTTATGTCAATATTGATTGGTAATCCTTCATGGAAGCTATAAATGTCTGCAATATTGAATATTTGATAGATATACAACCCTTGAGTGATCCACACTACAAAGCCCACGACCATGTGCATGGGTTTATCTTGCACTGGCTAGAGTAACAAGGATTATAAGAGTGTGAGGGTTAATGAAATACCCTTAGAATGGTCAAGTATTTACTTGACTCCCACTAGACCTCGATATCCTTAATCCCGATTATAATATGAAGGTCAAGTAAATATAAGGATGGGATGCGAATACATTTTTACCATTGCGATTAAGAGAAATTGAGAAAAGAGCTAAGTGCGAAGAGCCGAGTGATCGGGTTAAGGTGCGAAGGGTGTGAAACCAAGCGTGACAAACATATCTATGTGAAAAGCTTGCGTCCCCAGTGGTGAAGGGTTTGAGCGAAGCAGGGAGACAAAGGAGTTAGGGCACAAAGTTTCCACCTAGGGCATGATTGAATCGAGCTAGGGTTTGATTCACAAATCGCAGCGTTAAAAAGAGGAGATGTTTGCGAGGTCAAAAATAAAAGACACCTAAGGAGGTAGGCTGCAGCATGAGCAAAAGGAAAGAAGAAGGTGGTCTTCGAGGAAGAAGAGATGGCACCAAAGTGATTTTTCAGAAATGCAATATCCAAGGAAGGAGTCATCGTTGGCTAGGAATGGGATTCACCTATCATAAAGAGAAATGAAGGATGAAACATTGGGCCGCGTAGAAAGATTTTCAATAGTTAAGCAGAAGCGCGAGGCCCTGACAGCAACACAAGAGCCGCATAAGACTCGGTTAGAAGAGCTTGGGAAGCTCATTACACAGAAGATGGATCTTCTAGAAGGAAGAATGACCTCGATGTCCAACGTTGTGTTGGTTCTGCAGAATGAAAAAGGAGAGATTGCGAGGGATGAGTTGGAATCCATTCTTTGTGGACATTCCGAGAAAGTAGAACAAGCACTCGCTGAATGGTAGGCCTTGGAGGCCGGAATAAAGGAGGAGTATCTAGAGTTGATACTTCAAACTGATGCAGAGGAGGCTGCCTCATAACCTCATAAAACTTCTTTATTTATCTACATTCTTTCATTCTTATTCTTTCCATTCTTCTATTCTTTACTTCAATTTTTGGAGATAACCATTGTCGGGACGACAATGAGATTAGTGTGGGGTAATGTTGATAAGAGAATACTTGTTAGATATCACACAAGAGGTCCACGTAGGAGAAAAATCCAAGATCAAGGGCGCAGAGGGACAGGAAGAACCCGCGCGCGGAGGGCAAGTTCAAGTATTCGGACTTAGCCGATTTTGAGCATGAAGACCTATTTTTAGAAGATGGTGTGTGGAACACACCAACGATGTAGAGACGTGCGCGCCACACATTGTCTATCTTTAGAGGATCAGATTGAAGCATTTTACATGGAGACAAGCTAAGAATAGGATTGTCACTTCAATTAACTGTAAGAGGTCTATAGATAACACACTTGCATGTGTGGCTATGCCTGTAAATGATGCGTGGCTATTAATAGCATGCGGCCTATTTTTGGAATAGATAAGTGGTGAAGGGCAAGTCCCCACCCTATATATATGATGTGAAGCACATAGTAGAAGATATATAGAGAGTGTAGAAGAGAGATGGATGTATGGAGATATAGAGATATGCGCATATTATTGGATTATTGTATCAGATCCATGCGTGCATTAGTATAGATTGAAATTATTGTAAGGAGATTCTGTGTTTATTAATAAATGGAAGATATTGGTTGAATCTAAGTGTCATTCCTATGTGTAATTGAGTGGTGCATGTTATTGATTCAATCATGATTATTGTTTAAATCTTGTTCTTTCATAGATCTAAATATGGTATGCATTGTAGAATGATGGATTAGTTATGGATCTATATGTTTCTTCCTTCATCACGCTAACATCCTGCTACAACAACCCTAAAGAGGAACTTGGTACCTTTGCGCACTTTGGGTGAGCGTTCAATCTAGGCTGAGTGATGTGCCAACATGACTAGGGTGTTATCTGGTTATTCTAGGCTGCATCAAGAAGTTCTTCTATATGTAGGTGATCGTGTGGATTAGATATTATAAGTAATAAAGTGCATACGTAGAGCATATCTGAGACATGTGTTTCTATTTCCAGTTTTTTTGGTATGCTTAGTCCCTTTGATCACACCAAGGTGGGAATGTTATGAATTTATTAGTGCTTACATTATATTTTCTAGTTAGGATGATTTATTGTTATTTTGTGACTTTTTTATAATAACCTACTATATTATCTTAATGTGTGATCAAAAAAGAAAATATGATTATACATATGATTAGAAGTGGTTAGTTGTATACATCCTTATTGTTAGTGAAGGATATTCATTTTCCTTGTATTTTTTATTTGGAGATTTTCTACACTCATAGGATATGCTTTCTTAGGTGTACAGCTGACCACACTATTTTTGCTAGTGGTAATTACTACCTTTGAACGATTCTCTCGTGTAATCGGCTATTTTGGTTATGGAGGTTACCGCTATTCTAGATAGAGGTTGTTATTATATGAGGTTACGTATTCACCTCCTATATTTACATCACTTACATCATTTTATTATGATCCAGTTGGTTTAGTGAGTCATTTCTTGTTGTATTACAAATATCTCATTGTTCTTCATAACTTGTAGTTTTGTGTCTCGTATGAATAGTCTTTCCTTTGTGCAATTCATGTCTTATGTTTCTCACCGATGAATTCTTCAATTTAGCGTATCCATGGCATTCCTAATATGGTATCGAGTCTTGTTGGTATTAATATTATTTGGTTATTATTTTGTTAGTTTTACATGAGATTATTGTTTACATAGATTTGGTATTGGGTGTGTTTGGTTTTTCGTTATTTGTTGGTTGTGTATTCTCTTGTTGTTTCATGTTGGCACTACCTCTTACAAGTTTATATCATGCAAATATAGATGTTATTATTGATTTTCGCAGACCCTTGAAGGCTATTGAATTGCTTATTCATCATTTGTGGAAGGTTTTGAAGGCTTACACATCCCATGTTAGCTCCTATGAAGATTTCAACGGGATATATACCTAGTTGTAGGCCACTACAAAATGTTTTTTTGGCTCTCATAAGGCGTTTCAATTCTTGCATGCCTAAGAATACCCTCAAACCTCCCTTCCAACTCACCACACCTATTAGAATTTGTTCACTCCTTGCTGCAAGTCTAAAGACAAGTTAAAATGGTTAAAACGACCTTGTAGACACTTGGATCTTATTGCATTGGACATTTTTGGGCTTCTTTATCAACTCAAAAAATCTATCATTTCCATGTTTTCCTCGGTTGAGCGGTGCCACACAAAGCCAAAAACAACCTCTTTACAACTCACCTAGGCCTATATTCATCCTCATGATACCTATGCTACCCTAATATGGTGCAAATTCCTCCCTCTTGAGTTGTCTTTTACCCTAATGTGTGTCATTTCTGCTAAAACTGTAGACACCTAAAATAAGCTTACACTTAGCATTTCCTCCAATCCATTCAATTAACGACACTTTGTTAATTCCTATTCTTCGCTCCACTATCGGATGCCCATTTACGACACCTTCTCGGTCATATTCTAGAATCTCTTGCTACCCCACACTCTTTTTGGTATTTGGAAAGAAATAAACAAGAAAATATTTAAAGAACATGCTCGTGACTTGGGACAGGTTTTCACCGGACTTGTTTCCAGTCTACAAGAAAATCTAAACAACTACATTTGGATGAAGCATAAGCAAAAAATTAATCTAGGTCCCTCTGCTCTGGATTAAGCAATCGATGATTCCAATTACAGTACCAACCTTAGCTTCGGTTAGATCAAACACTTTTTGCTCCTCCTCCGACCGGATGGCTTAATCTTAAAATTGACAATGTTGCTAAGGGTAATCCTAGCACTTTAGGGGTGAAGCTATCCGAAGAGATGATTTGGGTCAACCTTTGGCTGCAGCTTGTAGTCAATTTTGACTCGTACCAATCACGAGCTGAAGCTCTAGCCATTCTTAAAGGATTGGGCCGACTCTCAACATTGGTATGAGTAAGCTCATTGTGGAAAGCGACTCTCTAAATATGGTTAAAATTATGAACTCGATGATCCTAGTAAATGGACCGTCATCGTAATATTCTCGGGGACATTAGAGATTTACAAGTACGCTTTCAACATATAACATTTCAACATATATATCGTAAGGGCAATAGAATGGCTAATTTCTTGAGGAATATGGGTGTCCTCCACGAAGGCCAACGATCTTGGATTGGAGACTTTCGGTGAACTTATAAATACTATTGCTAATGAATCTCCATTTGGATTTTTTGGGCTGTAGTTAAGGGACTTATAATAACTTAAGAAAATATTATAAAGTAATTAATATCTATTGGGAAAGTCTTTAAAAATTTTACTACACAAATCAATTTTTTTAAGTGGTTTGCACAACACTTTGGTTTGGTATGTGCTTATATTTATATGGCAATATTTTAATTAGTACGTGGATGTTATTACATTAGACATCTTGAAGTACGTGAAAATTTGATCTCATGCACATTGACTTTGATTGAAATCCTCAATTGAGTGTGAGAATAACAATAAAATACACTTATAGATGGAACTAAGTTGAGTATTCTTCCATTAAGAAATATCGTAAGTATTATTTCCTTCTTGTCTTTTTGAAAACTCTAGATTCAATCTTAATATCAATAAGATAAGATCGTTTATGTCAATATTGATTGGTAATCCTTCATGGAAGCTATATGGCATGATTATAAATAGTTGGTTAATGAACTTCAATCCTTATTTACTTGACCCACACTAGACTTGATATATCATATGTCGTTGGTACTGTTTTGAGGTTCATGTAGGAACCCCATGATCTACTTTGGAAAGAAGCTAAGATGATTTTTCACTACATTCAGGGTTTACACATATATGGGATTTACTACAGGGTTGGTTCAAACATTGAGTTGGTTGGATACAAAGACTCAGACTAGGATGGTGACATTGAGTGTCGTAAGTCCACTTCAGGTTACCATTTCTCATTGGTTTGTGGTCATATCGGTTGGTCAAGAAAGAAGAAAAATGTTATTGATCTATCATCCATAGAGGTAGAATACAAGGGAGTTGTTAACACAACTACTATCACTATTTGGATTTAGGGGATTCTTTCTGAGCTTGGCATCTAGATCAGGCATCCTATAGTCATAATTTTTGACAACCAAAGCACCATATCAATATGTGGGAATCTAGTCCTTCATTAGAGGACCAAACACATTGAGATTCACATACACTTTATTTGGGAGCTCATTCATGAGTAGGTCATCGATTTGATATTCTACTAGTATTTAGAGAAGGTTGTTGACATCTTCACCAAAAGTTTCACCGAGAGAAATATCATTCATTGAAAAGCTCTTCTTGGGGTGCGAGTCTACATTAGAAACTTCATCATCATCGGGGACCCTCTAGCCTCTTCACTTCTTCATGTCTCTCTTTTGGGGGAGTTTTTTCCCTTTAGATTTTCTCCTTTTCTCTATCTTATGAGAGATTGCATTATATGTGGGTACCTCATCGAGCCTTGTTTTGGGACCCACTCCTTTTTCACTATGGCGGGGTGTTAGTGTAGGATTTATTTTCCTCACTTTAGTTGTATTATCCTAATTAAGATATTCCACCTCACTTGGAGTTTCCCTACACTTATGGGATATGCTTTCTTAGGTGTACACTTGACCACACTATTTTAGTTAGTGGTATTTACTACCCTTGGCCACTTGTCTATTGAATGACTATTTCAGGTATGGAGGTTACCACTATTCTAGGTGGAGGTTGTCATGATTCTAGGAGGAGGTTACACATTCACCTCCTATATGTACATATCTTGCATTATTCTATTCAATTGTATTGAGTTGGAGCTATTTATGTGTTATTGCAATTATCTCTTTTGTATTTTTGTAATTTGCAGTCTTATATTCGTGCTTCGTTTTGTCTTGGAATAATTCATGCCTCGCATCATTTACTTGTGCATTATTCAACCAAAAATATGTGGAACTTCTCTGATACTATCTAATCCTAATCTAAGCATTCATAGGGACCAAGGTTAGAAAGAGATGCATGGAAAGAGAAATCTGAGAGCTAAAATAGGTGATAACACCAAGAAAAGGGGGAACGAACTCTTAACAAGGGAAAATGGGAAGAAAATAAAGGAAGAGAGGGCGAACAACTATGCCATAGATGAAAACATCATTTAATCTTCACTTTTCACACAATGCACAATAAGTATGGAACCTCCAAAGGAGAAAAGTATGCACAACACACCACAAAATAATAAGGAAGCAAGATTACGAGATAAAACCAATTCGGGGTAGATAAAAAACCACAAAGCTAGATTTTATTGCCTAAGTATGCACAAACCATTGTAAAGGAGTGGAAGAAGGCAAAAAACAACTTGACATGGTGCATCTATATTATTCCTGCAAACACTTTAACATGGTGCATTTGTATTATGAGAGGGTCCAACCTTTACCAATGTGCACAACTTGCTAATATATAGAAAATTGGAGAGAGAGAGAGAGAGAGAGAGAGAGAGAGAGAGAGAGAGAGAGAGAGAGAGAGAGAGAGAGAGAGAGAGAGAGAGAGAGAGAGAGAGAGAGAGAGAGAGAGAGAGAGAGAGAGAGAGAGAGAGAGAGAGAGAGAGAGAGAGAGAGAGAGAGAGAGAGAGAGAGAGAGAGAGAGAGAGAGAGAGAGAGAGAGAGAGAGAGAGAGAGAGAGAGAGAGAGAGAGAGAGAGAGAGAGAGAGAGAGAGAGAGAGAGAGAGAGAGAGAGAGAGAGAGAGAGAGAGAGAGAGAGAGAGAGAGAGAGAGAGAGAGAGAGAGAGAGAGAGAGAGAGAGAGAGAGAGAGAGAGAGAGAGAGAGAGAGAGAGAGAGAGAGAGAGAGAGAGAGAGAGAGAGAGAGAGAGAGAGAGAGAGAGAGAGAGAGAGAGAGAGAGAGAGAGAGAGAGAGAGAGAGAGAGAGAGAGAGAGAGAGAGAGAGAGAGAGAGAGAGAGAGAGAGAGAGAGAGAGAGAGAGAGAGAGAGAGAGAGAGAGAGAGAGAGAGAGAGAGAGAGAGAGAGAGAGAGAGAGAGAGAGAGAGAGAGAGAGAGAGAGAGAGAGAGAGAGAGAGAGAGAGAGAGAGAGAGAGAGAGAGAGAGAGAGAGAGAGAGAGAGAGAGAGAGAGAGAGAGAGAGAGAGAGAGAGAGACTCAAATTTATGGCTTCAAAACCAACAAGATGTATTAAATATCTAAACATAGGCATGACAACACTTTCCTGATGCCCGGGGTCTGAGGAGAGTGGACCATTAATCTGGAGGATGTACACAAGATCCTAGGTGTTCCTATGACATGAAGGAGGTTGACATTGATATAAATACACTATTTATAGATAGTGGGCCACATATATGGGAGATGGTGTGGTGCCCAATGTGGGTGCCAAATAGGGTATGAGATTACTTTATGTTGCCTCCGCACCTATCCCTGCCTTATGCAAGGCCATCATTGGTATTTTGGCTTTGCGTTTGGTGGGAGACAAGGGCAAGGACAAGCTCCTCTACTGTTGGGATCCCATTATCTAGGCTATTGAGCAGCATGGTCGATTTATGCCTAGGGCATTGATATATTGGGGACTACCTACCATGATTTGTATCGAGTTGTCAGACTTTAGGGAAAGTCCCTGAGCCATCCTACTTTGGTCATGTGTTGGGTGTATGAGAGGATGATCCCCTACTAGAGGGGAGTTGGGATAGATGATCCAGGGGCCATCAGGGCAACGAGGTGGATAGTCTTGGGTCCTCTCAGGGTGGCACATCATCTTGTATCCATGCTTACTACCGATGATATGGTCGCACGTATATATGAGGATATGGTCAGACTGTGGGGTGATGACAAAGTTACATTGATTACATGCAACACAATGGCTTAGTTGGTTGATAGGACAACCATAGTTGAATCCTATCCTATAGATAGAGTTTCACAACAATTTGGGTTGTCATATGTTGACGCACTTCCCGCTATTTCTACAGCCTATCGCGGGATTAGAGAGGCTCGCACCGGACCTAAGGGACAAATTGATTGGAAAATTATGAATTCGGAGTTCTTATTAACGCAGAGAGGTTTTCTCTAGATCCAGACATGCCCCGAGTTATATTACAGATCGAGACCGCTCCCATACATAGCGGGGAGGAGGAGGAGGCTAGGATAGAAAAGTAGACATATATTGAGGGATTTATCAAGAGGATATTGAAGAGGAGGCTCTCGAGGAGGGCCAAGCTAGAGGAGAGGATAGTGACGATGAGTGGAGTGTTATTGAGAGCTCTCTATTGCAGAGAGAGCAAAAATGAAGGTGGAGAAGGAGATTCTCTATTATGAGGAGCCTCTTTCCCATGAGGGAAGTGATGATGAGAAGTCTGTGATGGGACAATGATATGATTTAGGAGAGGCAGCCACCGAGGAGGTACCTATAGTAGCCCCACCACCATGACAAGAATAACCAAACCTTCCTAGATGCGGGAAATCTGACGAGTATGTAGATACTCTTCCCTCGACTCTATTACTTAGAAATGTTAGTGAATTACACATTGTCTTTCTTTTTGAGTTTTTAATAGTTTTCTAACTCACCATTGTTTTCACTTGTTTTTTGCAGCAAGTGCTGATAGATGGTGATATTTTATTTGCGTAATCCTCGGTCAACACATTGCTCATTTCCATGGAGAAGACTAGAGAGGAGCTACTTGTAGATGTGGGGAATTCGTTATAGGATGATTGTCATCTCGATGTATTCACACTGGTTTGGAAAACCATAGAGATTATTTTTGAGATGAGGACCGAGCTCACCACATTCTAGTTAGATGAGAGGATACAACAACAAGGCCACTCTCACAATGAGACCACTAGCGGTAGATCACCATCTCGCCTCACAATCATTCTCATCGTTTAGCGCATGGAGGCTCGATTCATGCCATAGAGCCACGACACAGAGCCCTAGCCATGCACCCTCTCGTGGATCCCATAGGGAGGTATATGCCATGGGCCTTTATTGCTTTGATGTCATTTTGTGAGACGTATATATATGATTTTTTGATTTCATGCTTATTATGAGCATTTTGACCACACTTTTTAGTGTGATGGCATCAGATACAAACCTCGATTATTATGGACACACACACACATATATATCTTTTTGATTCGGTTATCTTCATGTAATATTTTATCTCATTGATGGTTTGCTTCACTTGTGTACTCTTAGATGCTCAAAATTTCCGATATTTTATATGCTTTTTGAATGCATGTTATGGATGATGATGGTTAACAAAATGATTTCTTTTTGTTTTTTTGCTTTATATGATGCTTATGTAAAAAAATGTAACCTAAAACTTTGGTTTTCAAACAATATTTAGTACTTCTTGTTTTATTGGCAAAATGTGATGAATGTGATAAAATAAGAGAATGAACCCACTCCTCTTCTAACTCCATGCAACTAGTAAGATGTGAGGGCTCAACACCAAGAACTAGAAGGGACACGAGTTATATGTTTTTGATGAATGGAAAAGATGTAAGGAAGAAAAGATCTTGAAAAAAATCCAATTAGGAACCTACAACCTAACTCTACACACAATTTACTACATAGTCTAAAATGTGATTTTCTTGCAAGTTTATGTAGACTTAGATCCGTAGATGGCTTCTTGATTGACAAATATAGTTTTAAGGTTTTAAATCTCTTGGAACATATACATCTAATTCAATTTCTTGGGATTTAAAGTTTCAAAGCATCTTTTATTTGCTAAATTACTTATACCTTACTAATTTATTATGAAAATACCCCCTACACCTTGCCCCATGCTACCAAGTAAGAAGCATGGGCTCATCACCAAGGAAAAGATATAGGCAAGTTAGGAAACTTCCCTCCTTTCATAACCTCATGCCACTACTATGAGGCACGAGCTCATCACCAAATATTGGTAGGGAAAGAAAGTGTAGTTTTATTTGTAAATGATTTTTTTTTGCATTTATTGATTAACTTATATAATTTATTTTAACTTTGAGTTTTGCTTTTAGGAGGGAGAGCTTTCCCCTAGCCTCAACCCCACACAACTAGTAAGATGCAAGGGCTCATAACCAAAGGATGAGATAGGTGGAAAATTGATTTGGGTAAAGTGTTTAGAGTGCTTTTGTTACCAAAGAGGTTTCTTGGGAAATATGTGACATTAAGAAGCTTCTAGAATAGACTATGGGCAAAGACACCTATGCTAGAAGAAAACTATGAGCAGAGCCAAGTATGCAAGCCTTGGTACAATCAATGTCAAAATTCTATCTTAATTTATTGAGATGAAGAAATTATTAGAACTGTTGATGATAATATGGTGGATATTGGAAGAACCATGATTGAATGATTTTTCCAATATTGAGAATTTTGGAAGTTCTTTAAAAATAAGTTTCTTGACTACAATTTTACAATATGATCTAATGAATGAATTGCAATATGGATGCAATAATGTACATGGGGAAATACAGATGAATCATGTGTAGAATCATTTTAGATGAAGTGAATTGACAGATTCACCAAATTCCTCACCCTCTAATGTACACAAGTGATATGCGCCATTCTTGTAGTCCTCCATGACTTGATATGGACCCAACCATTTAGGTCTGAATTTTCTTCCTTCGCTAGTTTTCTTATATGTCCTGACTGTCTAGTCTTAGTACTAGGTCTCCTACCTATATCTCTCATTCATAAACCTTTTTTTTATACTGACAACACATCATGTCATCATAAACTCTATGGCAATGTTCAACTATAAGTCGACCTTCATCAAGGGTTTTTAGTTGTACAACTTAACCGCACTTCATGGTACACTTCTTCATCTAATATTCCTCTTGTAAATATATGCGAAGTCTTGGTAGCTCAAATTCTAGTGGAATAATTGATTCACATCCATAAAGAACAGGGGTTTCCTCCCAGTAGGCATCCATACCAATGTCCTATAAACCCATAAGGTCGAAATAGCTTCAGATTCCAGTCACATTTATTCTCCTTGACTGTTTTGAGGAGAATGGAATTCAATGTTTTATATGTCACCTCGCTTGTCCATTAGCTTGATGATAATATAAAGAGGCTATGTGATGTGAGATTTTGAATTGTGAACACACAACTCATGCACCTCTTCATTTTTAAAAGACGTGCCATTATCCAAGATAATGAACTATTGGAATCCATACCGCAGATGATTTGATTTAAGATGAATTTTGTGATCACGCACTAGGTACAATGGCAAGTGGCATAGCCTCAACCCACTTTGTGAAATATTCCATGGCCATAATAATGAACTTGTGGCACCTACATACATATTCTATGGCATCGTGCTCTAAAGTGGGCCAGAAATAACCCATTCGATGAATCTTCCGAGTAGTAGGATGCCCTCGAAAGTGACCACCACAAATCCCACTATGGGCTTCGAAGAGGATCTTCTCTAATTTTTATTCGTCTACACACCTCAAAATCATGTCATCAAAGGCTTGTTGGGGATGGGTATATGCAAAAAAATTGTAAATATATAATATCGAATCCAAAACATGCAAATACGAGATATAAAAATCCCCAAAATTGACAACAACGGAAGTATAAACAAGCATAATCCAAATCACACAAAAGTACACACACATAGCACAACATGTACCTTGGTTCACCCAATGTGGGCTACGTCCACCAAAGATAGAGATATCATATATATAATATAACAAGAGATTACAAACCAACTCTTCTACACAAGAGTACATGTATCTCTACAAGAGTATCTCTTCCTCCCAAATCTCCAACCGGATCTTCCTAAGTACACTAAACCATGCCTCCATACCACCACCTGTGTCTCCTCTAGATCTCTAACTGGATCTACCTGAGTGCACTACAACCGTGCCTCTGAAACACCACTAGATATCACATACCTGAAGCTACCCTGCATCTGCCACTATGCAACCAAGCTCTCACTGTACTATGAATCTGCAAACAAGACCTCTAGAAGGGTCTACCAATGTGCAACCGTAACCATGCACCAAGAAATAAGTCTCTCCATCATCACTGCATCAACTGTGCAAACATGAAGACAACTTCCTCTCTGATAATAGATTCTTATAGATCAAAAATACATCATGAACTCATGGATCTGTAATACAAGATCTCACAACATGTGGATCTACAAGAATGAGCAATAATAAGATCTCACAACAACCTATGGATCTAATAAGAAGAAACACTAAGTGATTTGCATACTATGCAAGCCATTACATGAGACTAAATAATACAAAGGAAATATAGTAGAAGATAATACCATCTTCTCACCAACAGTGTACCTGCACTTTCCTTCTATTCAACTTCTCTCTATGAAAGCTCTTGTCTTCATGTAATCTGATTTTTCTTCTTCTTCTTCATCCTTTCAACCAAGGATAGCTCAATTCTTCTCTTTTCTCATTCCTTATATTCTAACCCTATTTTTCTATCTTATATAAGCTTAGACAAACTTAGGGCACCTTAGCTATGCATTTACAACCTTTAAATCAGCTTTAAAACAAAAGCTAGATTAAATTCCCATGAGTTAAATATAAACTTTCACACACAGTAACCAAATCTTTATTACCCTAATGTTGACCGACGCCTTGTTACCCGATGCCGATTGTGGCATTGGTTTCCCTCGACCGACACCGGTTTCCCCGATGCTCCATTTACTTGAGTAAACCAAAAAGGTGTAAATCATGCTAACTATGAAGCAATTCAGCTCCACAATCCTAACAATCTCCCACTTGGAGATAAATTGCTGAACTTGTACTGTACATGTACATCACCATCCTCTACATACCGTGAAGACCATATATTATTTATATCAAAAATTCTCTCAAATGAAATCAAGAAGATCAAACCATCTTCTCAAACCAAGAAGATAAAACCATGACTTTCCAAACCTGCACAAAGCTACAACTGATTTGTGACACCAAGCCTAAAGCTCCCACTGAATCATAACACCATACCATTTGTTGGTATCTAAAAATTAAGTAAACCTAGCTCCTCATGCAACAAGCCATCATGGCTAACACACTTGCAAGATCTCCGACTCAAACTAAAGTACTTGATCCTCTATCGCATCCATAACCATACATGTAAAACCATCCATTTTCTCCAACCATCTATCCATGTCTCCAAGAAACTACCAATGCAATTGACTAAAGACAAGTCAAACCAGAATAAGTGTAAGAAATAAACAAGATCATGGGTAAGACAACCCAAATGAGTTCTACATGCAACCAGTGGGTGATCAATCCAAAAACACCTGCATAACTCAAAGAATCCAAACACTACAATCTACAAATCAAAACCTCCGCATAAACAACTAGCATGTCCAAGACAATCATCTATAGATAACATCTTCCATGGAGTAACATAATAATCAAGAGGAAATACAAACATCCACTACTCATGCTCATGGCATCCATGTGCAAATCAAACATTTTGCATCATCATATAATAACAAAATTGAATCTATCCACATGTAGAAACTCACCATGTACATCCATCTATATCTCCAAGATCTCCAGAATCTCCAAGTCTTCCACCGACTAACTTTAAAGTTGAATATGAATCCTGTGCTCATCAATGTCAATAAAAAACATCCATGTTAAACCATGCCACTAATACCAAGTGTAAATACTAGAAAACATGTCATCAACATACTCTACACAATCAACCAAGATGAAAGAAAAACAAGGGCACCATCCAAAAATGGTAAATAAGAACTACTTTCAAACCTGTGACCAAACTGACCATGGTTTCCTAATTGACCCAGTCCTTTCGACCGACCATGGTTACCAAATGATTGACCACGGTTAACCCTAACCGACATCGATCTCTGTAACTAACAGATTATCTCTATTTTCACCCTTAAAACTCTTAAAATTTCTCTATCATCTAAAACCAACTGAATCAACCATCAACTGCCTTCCCTAAGGAATATCTAGGAACCACAAAATAAACCAAAAGTGACATCACAAAGTAATAAACTCAAAATACCTGCAAAGCCGTGACTGCCCTCCAAAACCAACTTGTGCCTCCTACAACTCTAAATAGTAGCACTCTCTTCTCACTCCGCATGTGCATATGTGTCCAACCTATAATCTCAACAACCATGGCTTGCTCCTACTCAACATGAACTCCCCGCACTTCCTCTAACATAGATCAAAAGAAACTCCCCGCACTTCCTCTAACACAGATCAAAATATAATATGTTAGTGAGAAATAAAACTAGATGAAAGAACTATAAAATTGATTCCCTTTCTTCTCTGAGAATACTTCTACATCACAAAAGTTTGAACTTCTTGTGAAGTAGGTGAATCACCTTCTTTCCATCTATGTGTACTCAACATCTCTCATTACCTACAACTGTGTCTAATCATGAATTTTCATTGAGGATATCATCCTTAGACTAGAAACCCTTATCCTCAAGATTCCACACAACCGGAAATAAAAGTTAAACTACCACAAAAAAACTATGGTGTAAATCATGCACACTATCCAAACATAATATCAAGTTGCTCCAAACGAAAGAAATAAAACATGAATCATATCAAGATACCGAATCAAAATCTCAATGGACTAACTAAGCCAAATCCATCCTCTTTTTGATCTAAACCATGAAGTGATCTACACCGTTTCTGCCATGTACACTCTGTGTAAGAAACTCGATCCTCTAAACTAGGACAAAAAACCATCTACCCTCTCCTGTTGTAAAAAAACCTGTATAGATAAGTTTCCATAGAGACCAACCACAACCATCCCCTAACCAACCATGGTTAGCTGACCGATACCGATTCCTCTATGACCGACCTCGGTTCTCAAACCGATGTCGATGCTTTGCTAGAATGAACCCAATGCCACACAATTTGGTATAGAACACCACACCAAGTTCCTACTTTGACCAAAGTTGATAGTTGAGCTAAGCCAATCATTTCAAGAAGCATCCAAATCTCGTACAAAAATAATACAACAAATCCATGCAATAAATTACATCAAGATGAAATACATCACCTTACCAGCACCAAGATACTCAACCGCATCTTCAATTGAAGAACATGCTTCTCTGATGGAAGCCCCATCTTCGTTCTATGCTACAACCTCTCTACTAAAGCTTGTGCATCTAACTACACCAAGGATGCATACCTACTCCTTTTCTCTGTCTAGATCTACAATCCAAAACCATGCATGTGCAACTAAAACATACAAGCACTATAATACCAAGATAAAACCATACCTCTGTAACCAAGATCTGCAATCTGACCAACATGCTTGTGCCTCCAAGAACCAGGGACACCTCAACAAACAAGACACATTCCATACATCTTAATTATTCAGATATGTGATTTTCTATTTAAAACCATGTTGTTCTCAGAATCGACCACGATCACCTTGTAACCAACCACGCCACCCCCGCCAATGCCGGTTGCCACCTAACTAAAGCCATCCACCGTATTCTCTAGCAACCTTACTCTTCTAGATCCCACTTGAGATTGAATCTCTTCCTTTGATCTTCTCATCAAAAAAAGACCTTTCTCTCATACATGTCAGTAATACCACTAATAATATATGAAGCAAAACCTTTCTCTGAAATAACAAAGCTAACCAAGCTCTGATACCAATTGTTGGGGATGGGTCTATGCGGAAACATTTACAACTATAGAATATCAAATCCAAAACATGTAAATACGGATCTAAAAATCCCCACAAAATCTACAGTAGTGGAAGTATAAACAAGAATAATCCAAATCACACAAAAGTACACACACATAACACAACATGTACCGTGGTTCACCCAATGTGGGCTACGTCCACCAAAGATAGAGATATCATATATATAATATAACAAGAGATTACAAACCAACTCTTTTACAAGAGTACATGTATCTCTACAAGAGTATCTCTTCCTCCTAGATCTCCAACCGGATATGCCTGAGTACACTAAACCATGCCTCCATACCACCACTTGTGTCTCCTCCAGATCTCTAACCGTATCTACCTGAGTGCACTACAACCATGCCTTTGAAACACCACCATATCTCACATACCTAAAGCTACCCTACATCTGCCACTGTGCAACCAATCTCTCACTGTACTATGAATTTGTAAATAAGACCTCTAGAAGGGTCTACCAATGTGGAGCCATAACAATGCACTAAGAAATAAGTCTCTTCATCATCATTGCATCAACCTATGAAAAAATGGAGACAAATTCCTCTATAATACTAGATTCATATGGATCAACAATACATCATGATCTCATGGATCTGTAATACAAGATCTCACAACATGTGGATCTACAAGAATGAGCAATAACAAGATCTCACAACAACCTATTGATCTAATAATAGAATACATCATTGCAGAAAGTGGAGAGCTTAGAATAGAATAAGCAAGCACCATTGAAGGACCACATGGACACTTGGCATCCGATATACTCCTGAGAAAAGGCACGGAAATGGGTGTTGATGCTATAAATAGAGATGCTTAGAAGTAAAGAATGGAGACAAAGGAAGACATAGATGGAAGACATATAACATGAGGAAAGTGAAGCTCTGCAGAAAATATTAGGAGGCCCTAGGAGCTAGGGTTCTCATTAGAGGACTATAGGAATGTTATCATGTCCAAGGGACGGGTCTGTAAAATTTTTGTAATAAGGGAAGCATAGCTAGGACTTTTGATATATGGGTTAGATCTCTGTCTTGATATGTTCAGTCTGATACAACCCTTTTGAATGTAGTGTGGTTACTGAGACTATGATTAATATAAATATATGGCTCTGTTATGAACATTTAGTTCATGGGTGCAAACCCTAGTGTTATTTCCTCATACTTATGAGGTATATTTGTTCTTTGTATTTCATGCCATTATGTTTCCCTTGTTATTAAGTGCATGGGTATATAGATGTGATAGTTCATCCTATGCTTTTAAAATGAATGCATGAACATTTAATTTTCTAGCATCTAATCCTCTAACAATGGAAATATCTTCTCACAATGCTCACATAAAGGAGGGGCTCAACACCCACGTTTGCCTAGGGTAAGCACCCAACGCCCGTTGGGTGAGAGGCCGATGTGCATGGGGTTAGAAGTTAGTATGTGGATAAAATTGACTACATCTTGGTTCCATTTTTGGGATCTCTTTTCGAAGTTGTTGTGAGAATGATGTGTGATGACAGAGTGTTTGACCTTGGACAGTGTCGAAACATGGTTTAAGAACAAGGAGGATGATTTTTCTTAGAGATTTAGTACTGGACCTGAGTTTGATGCACATAGATGGGTAGAAGAATATCTATATCATGAGTTGTATGAAACCTTATTTTGTTGTTTTCACATGGATTTGTATGAATGGATTTCAACATATGCATCTAGATCAAGCTGGTACTATAGATACCATGTTTGGACCCAAAAGGAATATCAGAGGTTATAGGATGCCGATACGACTTGGACACGTGTTGTTGATCATTGATGGAGAAGAGTGCTGACCAGTTATACCCTAGAATATGCTATTTCTACGTATTTATCTAGAGGTTACTGAGTTTGAGTTCCTAAGGAAGCCTAGAATATTATTTTTACGGGTTATCCTGTTATCCATAAAGATCTTGATCATTACACTAAGTTTGGAAGCATTTCCTATGACCGGCTAAGCTTCTCTGAGTGTTGGGTGAGGAAGCTAGGGTGGAGGAAGATGACAGACCTTGCGGCTGAAAAGGAGAGGGAGGAGAGATGACTCAAGTATAGTGAGGCTCATGAAAGGGAGTTGGATAGAAAATGTGAGGTTGCAGGAGTGATGGATCTATGGAGGCAGACATTGTGGGAAGGAATTGAGGTTCACGCAGAGGACATGGAGCATGAGTAGTCTGTGCTACCCCATCTTGGAAAGCATGAGAGAGAGAGACCCTTCAGCTTCTGATGAGAGTTCGTCACTTAGAGAAAGGATATTTGTCGGCATGCATATGAATCCGTCTGGTGACCAACCCTTGGCGCTTAGTCTTCTAAATCAAGAGATAAGTATTACTAACCTAGTTGGTATTGGTGGGAGTGACTGATTTGCACCTAGGAGATATAATTTCTCATTTGGTACAATTATATCTCAAACTTATTTCCTCTATTTGGAGGAATATTGTCTGGAATGATGTTTGGGAAAAGTATGAGTACAAAAAGTTTGGGTATCGCATTTGGAAGTGACACGGGACACACATCTGGTAGCGGTGCAATATCACAAACTATTGGCACGTAGTTCAGTGGGACATTGGGAACGTTAGGCACGACCACTTTAGGCCCATTACCAGCTACATGAGGTTGATCTGGTGGTATAGGAGCTGGAGGAACTAGTGGACCTCGAGATCTAGCGGATTTGGTGGATCAAGAGGGACAAAAATTGGTGGATCTAGTGGATCTAGTTATGGAGGTAACAAAATCAAGGTTTTGGATTAAGCGAACAAGGACCTCAACTACCTTAGCAAGTATTTTTTGAGATGTCTTTGCACCTACCATACTACAAAGGTGTTGAGGATGCTGTAGAGAATGTACACAAGTGTGAGCTGCTATGTCACGTAAAGGGGATCACTACCCCAGAGTAGAAGGCAATTTAGTTTGTAATAATGTTGCAAGGATGCGTGCATATTTGGTACCAGAAGTATGACCCCCATCAGATAGTGGTAGATTACACCGCGTTGTGGAATGCCTTCTTGGCTGAATTTCATATCCCTGAGTTTAAATAGAAGAGCATCAATGCACTAAAGGAGATCCAACAAGGAATGAAAAAGAGTGTGTGGGAATACGACATGCATTTTAAAAATCTCTTATCAAAGCTATCTTATGATATTCACCCCTCTCAGCATGCTCAGTGGTTTGTTGGAGGATTGATAACACCATTTAGGAGAGCGCTTTCACACAAGAATTTCACTAACGCACGAGGCCTTGGAGGCTACCCCGCACACCGAGGTCACATTAGAAGCATGGATACTTGATGTTATCCCCTTCCTTGAGGCTCAAATTGCTACAATGGTGAAGTAGCTGGAGAATCTATCTATGAACTCGGCGCATGAGACTCGCAGTGGTCTATGGTGCACAAATTATGAGGTAGAGGGGCATACAAAGGATAGTTGTCCCTGGAGATCGGTATGCGCCATGACGGTGGACTGTGAAATTTTCCACGGAGATCATGATGCAAGTAGATTCCTCTGCTGTAGTGCACAATCCGTAAGAATGTAGATTTTCACCTCTATTACTCATGACACCAAGGATTGTAGATTGATTGAATAGATACATGACACCATTGATATTGGTGTGCACCAGACTAGCCTCACAAATAATTCCAAGGATGATGGTCATCACTATGAATGGCACATGGATGGAGGGGCACGTGGAAGAGGTTTCCAAGGAGGATTTTGTGGTAATGGAAACCATAGAGGAGGAAGAAGTGAGTTCCCATGTGGAACCTGTTACAACTATGGATCTATAGAGCACTATAAGTGTGAATGACCTAACATGCTACAATGCTCTTGGTGTGAGAAGAAGCATAAGTATGAGGAGTTCCTAGAGCTTTTGAACATATGAGCCAGAAAAACTAAAAGGAAAAAGGTGCCGGATGGTAAGCGTGAGGAAGGTTGATTCACAATGGATGCCAAGGGGTGCGCGTGGTTGAACTAGATTATGTACTACTTACGATGTAATTTGAGGATGTGCGTGCAGTGAAGTACCAAGAAAATATTGTTGGTTATTAGAGAAGAGGTGGTGCATGGAAAGTATCTGGACCCTACTCATCAGAAATAAGTGTATCAAGAAACCATGGATGTGATTCGAAGCCTACAAGGAGAGATCCAATGCCTAAAAGAGTAGTCAAGACAGTTAGAGAAAAGGAAGAATGTTGAGGCTCCACGAAGGATCTGGATGAGGTTAGAGAAGTATGTAAAATGTTGAGGCAAGATAATATCATCCCCTTGCTAGGAGAGTGGTTACGAGAGAAGGTAATGTACGTTGGAGGAGGGCGCAAGAGGTAGGTTTTACATGCCAACCTTCCTCCCCACAACCTTGATTATGACAAAGAGATTACCTTGAATTTACTTATAGATGGGTGACTTCTGAGTAATATTTTGATTGACATGGGCGCAGAAGTCAATGTTCTCACTCTAGATGCATGGCATTAAATGGGAAGGCCCCCATTACAACCATCTTCAAATGTGTTGTATATGGCTAAAAAGACAAAGGAAATGCCCATTGGTGTCTTGAAGGATGTTGCTATCACTATCCAAGGGGAAAATTTCACTAGGAACTTCAAAGCCTTGGCGCTAGCAGAGGTGGACAACTTTCCAGCATTACTTGGGTACCCCTGATGTTATAAGAATAATGTTGACCTAAGGTTCAATAAGGGATACATAATTTTTGAGAATAATAAAGAGTGGGTCATCATCCCCTTAACTGATGGAAAGTCAGCACCCTATACTTGATCCCTTGGGAGAAGAAGTTCTTGACATGATCTATGTGCACTCTATCAAGGACCCTGAGGTGATTCACCCTACAAAGGGAGTTATTCAATTTGAATATGCTTAGTCCATGAGTGATACAACTAGTGTGGTATGTGACAATTGGGTGCACGAGACTTATGATTTAATTGGGTAAAATTTAAGAGGCTCTATTATAAGGGTGAAAAAGGCACGCTTAGTCAAGCGCCTGGGAGGGAAGAAGTTGTCGAGCTACTCTGGAGGGGCCAACCCTGATGATTTATTACGAGAAATGGAGGATCAATGAAAAATGAGATTGAAAGAAGAGGTATGCTCAACTATAACTTGTTTGGGACTGCAACACATTGGTGGGTGACACATTGTGATAGCCTTCTAGAGTGGCGCAAAGTGATAATCATGTTCTCTATTAGGTTTTCCTGAAGCAATGCACCCACTACAATACGAGACTACCATGGAAGGAACCCACCTCATTTCATGTCCAAGCATGTGAGAAAGCATGGATGGAAGGTACAGATGCCTTACCTTCTTCTTTATGGGTGCATAAGATGTATTCCACCTTACAAGGTTGTGCACGCACATGGTATATTCAATCGAGATGTTCCGTCGAGACAGAAGTTTGCGACAGGAGTTGATGAGATGACCTCCTTCAAACTTTTGAGTATCGGAGTACTATACCATTGGTGGATAGGGCATTGCAGGTTGTAAAACACCTAATGATGGGAGATAGTACTATGAAAGAAGGTAGAATACTAGAGTTATTGGGTGAACTTGGCTTAGAAATGTGCTTTGATGAGGAAGAGTCAGAAGAGGTGCAACTTGAGCATGCATGCATGGAGAAAGAGAAAGGAAAATTTTTCTATGTGATAGATGGTGAAGAGATTGAGAGATGTGTTAACCATACCGAAGGTATGTGTGAAGTTATTGATAGTGTTGATGACTATGATCCCCTCAAAACAAAGAAGGTTAACATTGGTTCAAAAATAGAACCTAAAGAGGCCACTATTGGAGATTATTGGTCAAAGAAGGAGGTTTCGAAGATCATTGATCTACTACATGAGTTTCAGGACTTATTTCCACATGGATACCATGAGCTTAAAGGCGTCCACCACTCCTTGGGAGAAATGAAAATCAAGTTAAAAGAGGGTGCAAGCTTGATGCAACCTAGAATTTACTAGTAATAATCCAGGGCGTGCTAGCACATCACTCAACTTAGAACGAGCACTCACCCAAAGCGCGCAAAGGTAGCCCCTCTTTAAGGTTGTTGTTACAAGATGTTAGCATGATGAAGAATTAATGCATTTAGATCCATAATTAATATAACATTCTACAGAGCATGTCTAGATCTAGATCTATAGAGTAACAAATTTAAACAATATCCATAATGAAGTCAATCATGCAAGAACCAATTATACTTAGGATTAATACTCTGATTCAGCCAATACACTCCATTATATTAAACACAATAAATACATAGAAGCTTATTAAATAAGTAATACCAGAAGCTCATGCGTGCATCAGATTTGTAGCATAATCTCACAACAATTCAATTCTCACATCGTCCTTCTATACTACGCATATCACTACATATTTATAAGGGTGGGGACTTGCCCTTCACCACTTGCATAACTCCCAAAATAGGTCGCATGCTGAAAATAGCCATGTGCCTTTACAATAATAGCCACACATGCAAGTGCACTAACAATAGACCTCTTCTGGTTAACTGGTAGTAACAATTCTATTATTATCCCGCACCCATGCAAAGCGCTTAGTAGTTACTCTTCCAAAATATCCGATGCATGTCATGCAAGTCTTTATCTAGTTTGTGTGCTCTGCACGCTATCTCTAAAAAGCCCATACATATGAAAATGGCTAAGTCCTGAATATTTCCTTGTCTTTTGCACACGTGTCCTTCCCTATCCTTCCTCAACTTTGAATGTGCCTGTTCTCACGCGTGAACCTCCTGTGTTCCTTCTACTAAGTATCACACTTTGTCTGCTCAACATTACCCCACACTAAACTACATTGCCACCCCAAAAATGGTTGCCTTGTAATATGAAATGAATAAAGAATAAGGAATGGATGAATGTAAAGAATTACTATACAAAGAATAATTATTTACTCTACAACATCCTCTGCTTCAACTGGAAGAATTAGTTTTGGATATTCTTCTTTTATTTTTGCCTCTAATGTTTGTCACTCATTCAACGCAGCCTTTGCCTTTTCTAGAATATTTACTACAATAGAATCCAACTCATCTTGGGAAATTTATCCCTTTTCATTCTATAATACTAACATAATGTTAGACATTACAGACATTCTCCCTTCCAGAAGATCCATCTTCTGCGCTATAAGTTTCCCAAGTTCATCCAACCTATTCTTATGGGGCTCTGGGCCACTACAAGGGCCTTGCACTTTTGCTTTACCAGTGCCCATATCTCCACGCAGCACACAAGGTTTCATCCTTCATTACCTTCAGGACCTCATTGTCCTCTACCATGGTCCTTATTCTTATGACTGCCTCTGAAGCTGTATAAATATTCAACGCTTGATCCACTTTCTTTAGCTCCTCCCGCAAGGTTTGGAGCAATGCCTCGTATGATGAAATATTTCACACTACTAAAGCCTTTTCTTACTCTACTTCTTACTCAGGGTCCTTTGGTGCTGGCATTTGAACTGGTCCCTCCTCAAGCACCAAATCGACTAATATACGCACATAGTGCATAGCCAAAGGGAACCTTTCAGGTACATTGGACTTTAAGTGTGGTGTCGCTTTCAGGGATATGGTCTCTGATCTCCTCTGCTCTAGGTCCTTCTCTCCTTTCAAGTGTGTGATCTCTACATATTTTTCCTTGATCTCTTCTCTTAGTGCTTTAATAGTGGCAGATTTTTCTATGTTCCTCTCGTGCCACCTCTGTAGATACTTTTACCAAGGAATTACTTACCTGTTCATCAGACATAATAGTGGGTTTTATGGTTATATTTCTGGCTTGAGGTGCCTTCTTCAACCTTCTTGACACACATGATTCTTCACATACGTCAAAGTCTGGCTCATCCATGTGTGTGTGCATAGACCAAGATAGTTACTTCCTTGTGCGCGTGGTGGCCATGTCTTCATCCATCAGCTCCCATCCATATAACTCCTTAGGGCTCACCGTGCTTTGAAAACAAGCGTGGAAAATTTTACTTGTGTCCTCAACATAGCCCAAAGATGGAACATTATACTCTCCACTTGTTCTTTTAGTTCTTGGCCCCTTAGGAACTAGAGCACTAAGATTTGGAGCTGGATCTTCTATGTCTTGAGCATTATCTGGTCTTAATTCTCCTTCCTTTACCCCTTCTCCTCCATTCTTCACATCCTCATCTTTCATTTCTTCATCTTTCAGCTCTCCCACATCCTCTGGTTATGTAATGTAGGAGATTTAGGTGCACTATCTTAGGACTCCTCTCGCCTCCTCTGCCTCCTCGGCCAGCTTCAATTTTCTCCTCCTTTTCTCAGTTGTTTCCTTCTATGGAGAGATTCATGATGATATTCATACTGATTGTGGAGTAGCGCCTTGAGTTCTTATCTTCCGAACACCCTCTTAAAGCGGTGTTCTTCAAGGTCTGCTCCTACCTCCAATTATTCGTCTCCTTCTTCTTGTGCCTAGGGTGGAGTACTTGCATGCTCAGATTCTACCTGTCCGAGGGTTTCCTTCATCCTCTATGTACCAAGTTACCACTATCTTCATGATCTTCCTCCTCATCATCTACCTCTATAGGTTCAGTGGGCTTCGAGTTGGTACATTCTCCACTGTATGCTTTCCCTTAGGTGGCCCTGGGAGCACAAACTCATTCTCCACATATTTGTTACCCTCTAACTTAGGCTTAAGCTGAAGGTAGATAAGCGTGGCCCCACTGTCTCTAATCACCAAACTCATGGGATTCATGCTTATCATATATGAAATTAGCCTCTCAATGTAGGCAGTTTTGACTGGATATACATAAGTCTTATGTAGTGTGTGGTAGTCACAGTCTACCTTTTCTGCAACAAAATTTAGGCGTCACACATTATTGAACCGATGGACTGATGCCTGGAAGTAGCATGTTGTGAAGGCATATGAAAACTTACACCGAGGCTCCAAGTCCCATCCTTCATCACAAATCACGTGATGCAGAAGTGCTGATATACCGTGAACTAGACTACCTTTCCCACCACCGAAGGTAACTCCTTGGGGATGCACCACTCCTCTTCGAATTCCACGTAAAGCCTATCATACCACATCTCCACCCTCTTCTTGAATGACCCACTCATTGAACCTTCACACAATTATTTCTCAAATCTTTTGCAAGGGACTTATTCTGCATGGGGTACTCCCAGATCTTGTTCTTTGGCCCATCGGGCACTCCAATTTCCATAAATACTAGGGACAATAGGACAGCACCGAAACTAATTTTCTCACTTGTGCGCACTTCCTTGATGATAGTATCTGCGCAACGTAGTCCGACATGTTTTAAATTATACCTGTGACATTCTTCTTATAATATGTAGTCACATTGTATTCGCTTTAGAACCATCTCTCTTGATCATTCAATTTGGTCACTAAATGTGCAGCTACTTATACCATTGGGTACTTCTTCAGTTTTATTGATATCCATTCTACGTGGACCCTTGGTATACCCTAACTCCTTCCACATCTCCAGGATGATTGATTTATCTATCAAGTCACTATTTAAATCCACTCATGTGCCCTTTAATCCTGTTATAGTTGAAATCAAAGCGGATGTTATCTTTACCCTATGTCCGGTGAAATAGAAAAATTCTTCATGTACCCTGCTCATCAGCCATTGGTACAAAGGTTCATCCTTGCCAAAATATGAAAGCTCATGCAACTAGTAAACTCCAATCTACTTTAGCAGCCTTTTCTCCAAAGGTCATCATACACCGGATTATCCTATGCTATGCACTTGTTCATCTTCTTACTCAATAATGCGTCCAATTCCTTTTTGTTATCCGATGTGTGGTGGTTGTAGTTACTTATCTTGCACTTTCGACATGAGAATCCCATTCTTATCCCACTATCACGCCTTTTGGGTATTGTATCTCTAAAAAATTACTCTCGGGAGAAATTTCAACTTCTGATTCCACTTTCTTCTCCCCTTTGGCTCCTACGGTAGGTTCTTTCTTTGGTGCCATCTAAAAATCGCAACTTTCTATCCTTAATTTCTCACCTTCTATCTTATGTAATATGTAAACTCAAACCCTAGCTCGAATCATGCATGCCCTAGTTGAAATCGTGTGCCCTAGCTCTTTCGAATGCTCTACTTTCACTCAAACCCTTCACCAATGGGGATGTAAGCTTCTCCTGCACACAAATCTACTCCTCACGTCTTATTTTACACTCTCCACACCTCAACACGATTCACTCAGCTTGCTTTGCACTTGGCTCGTTCAAATTTTTGTGATTTACAATGGTAAAAATGAACTTGTATCCCTTCCTTATATAGATTTTGAAAAATTTAGTGCATTTATTGCTCCTTCACCTACCAACAATCCTCATTAATTGACCCTTTTCACATTTTTCCGTGCAAGTACATATTTTCACCTCGGATATAACCTTTTAGCATGCCTTCTACCTTTTGGCTACATAATTCTCTTTGGCATGCTTCGATGCGCCTGAGTACCTCATCACCGCGCCTTCTCCATGTAGTCTCCACATCCGTTGCTTACCTTGCGTTATACTTTTCCTTCATTTATCTCCATTTATGGTCTTTATTTCAAGCAATCTTCTGCTTCACCAACTCTTCAAACTTTAAATAGGACCTGTAGCATTTTGTTCCTTTATGTGTACCCATTTCTCAATAACCACCCCACACAAATGATATGTGCATTCCTCTGCGCATTAAAATACTGTAAATGGTGATTAGCTTCTGGCCTGTAAACACACTTAATTCACAAAACACCAACTAAATTGACAAAGCATAGTGATGAAGAAGGAAATACATTAAGGGAATACATAATTGAAAACATAATCTAAATGGTAACAATTCCTTATTACAAACACCAAGTAGACTTATTTATAGTAGAACTTCACCCTACTCCCGTTAAAGTAACCATATTCCATAAAGCATTTCTAACTCGATAAGATCCTATTTACGATGTGAGTGATAATATATGGTCCTAACCAATGTACTTTGAGTTTTCTTGGATGGTGCAGAAACTTAGAATCATAAAGAAGCACCATCTATCCTATCTCAAGCTTTTTATCCCTAATGTGCATATCATGTCATGCTTTCTGCCTAGATTTTTCTTGCTTTTGACTCCAGCAGTGCTATTGCTCATCGCTCATCCAACTTAATCAACTTTTCAATTTTTTATTCTAATGCTTACTCATCAGCTAGGCCTCCAAAGATGCGCATACGTAAATAATATAACATGAATTCCATAGGAAGAACTCGCATGCGCCAAACAAAATTTGAAAGGGTGTGGCCTTGTTTAACCACTTATATGTTGTTCTATACGCCCAAAGTACTGCATAAAATTTATCATCCCAATCCATTCTTCCAACATCAATTTTTTTTTCAATGTCTGGCTCAAAATTTTGTTGAAAGCCTCGGAGGTCCCATTTTCCTGAGGATGATATGGTGTAGTCTTATGGTGTGCAATCATGAATTCATCCAATAGATTTATGATTGTCTCATTCAAAAACTGTGTGCCCCGATCACTGGTCAAACACAACGGGCATCCATACCTTGTAATAATATTTTCCCATAGAAACCTAGCTGATGTAGGCTGCACGTACAATCCTTTGTAGGTGTCTTTCTACCCACCTTGTTAGATAATCTATACAAGTGATGATATAGCCTCGATCTAGTCTTGCGTGCGGCCGGTGAAATAGGACCCACAAAATATATAACCAATTTATCAAATGGTTTTGCACTAGTAATAGGTCATAGAGGCATTTCATCTCTTTGACCTAGTTTTCTAAGGTGTTGATAGTGATCACAAGCCTTGCAATATGCCTTACAATATTTATACATGGTCTCCCACCATAATCCAACGAGTAAAATCTTACGTGTTGTGGCATCACCTACATAGTGTCCACTTGCAATACCACCATGAGCCTCCTCCGTGATATCTATACGCTCATGTTCAAGTACACAACGGTGTAATACTTCATCCCGACCTAACTTATACAGGTCACCGCTAATCAACATAAATGGTTCCGCATAAATAGCAAGTTGTTTCTTCTCTAATGATTTCATCCCTTCTGGTGCCATACCTATTCTTAGAAAGACAAAAATGTCCTCTAATTCGATGGCACACATTGTAACCTATATAATTGTGCATCGGGCATGGTATCTTCAATTACTTGTGCTTCTTCTCCTAATCGTATTCGATAGATGGTCCGGTCCAGTAATTACTTTTCCCCGGTTTTACCACAAATGTGAAATCAAATTCTTGGAATAAGAGTACACATCTGCATATGTACCCTTATAAAAATGGCTTGTTTACCAAATACTTCAATGCCATGTGATCAACATAAAATACAAATGGTGTTGCTAGCAGGTACTGTCTAAATTTATGTAGCACATAGATCATTGAAAAAGCTTCGCACTCTATAGTTGTATAATTTTGCTCTACATGAGTCAACTTTCTACTAGAAAAATAGATAGGATGATCTATAATACCTTCTCTCAGGCTGAGCCAACACCGTGCTAATGGCCATGCCAAAGGTGTCCACATGTACATGAAACGGTTGGTCCCATGAAGGAAAGCATAGAATAGGCACTGTAGTAAGTTTCTCCTTCAATGTCTCGAATGCATGTTGCTACGGTTCTCCCCAGTAGAACATCCCTTTTCCTTTTAGTAACTCCTCCAAGGGTGCAACAACCTTAGCATACCCCTTTATAAATTTTCTATAATACCCAGTGTGACCCAAGAATCCACGCACCTCACTTTGACTGGTAGGCTCTTTCAGGTTGATAATGACTACAACCTTAGCTGGATCAACCAACAAACCTTCCTTGTAGATGATGTGCCCTAACAGTGTTCCAAATGGTGTAGTAAATACACATTTCTTGATGTTCAAAGAGATGCTTAACTATCGACATATTTCAAACATTAAGTGTAAATTTTCACAATGATCCTTAACAATTCCATACACTGTCCAATCATCTAAATAAAACTGCAAGAAGTTATGAATAAAATCTTTGAATGCTTGAACAACTATGCACAAAAATACAACAGACATGTTTTTCAAACCAAAAGGAATCAAAGTATAGGAAAATCTTCCCCATTCAGTAGTAAATGTAGTATTTTCCTTATCCTCCTATGAAATCCTAACCTGATGATACCCAAGAATCCATCTGTAAACAAATAGATTTCATGCCCTACAATGCCTTATAGTATTTCCTTGATGAATGGCGTAGGAAAGAGATCAATCAAACATGTAGAATTCAGCTCCCTGTAGTCCACACAGATCCTAATTTGACCACCCTTCTTGATACAGATCACCATTGGGCTAACCCATTCTGACTCATCCAGGGGCTTGATGATTCCAAATTTCAACATTTTGTCAATTTCTTCTTTGAAATTTTCGCGCAAGTTGGGGTTCATCTTGTAGGGTCTCTTTCTGACCGAGCATGCACCCTCCTTAAGATTTATCTTCATTTCCCCTAATGATTCATGCATGCCTTTGAGTTCATGGTATCCCCAGGGAATAAGTCATGATAATCTTGTAGTAACTCAATGATTTTTTCCACTTCAGAGTCAGACCAATAGTCCCCAATTATGGCCTCCTTAGGCTTAGCTTCGATCCAATATTCACTTTCTTTGTCTTCATAGGTTCATGATAGGCACACGTGGTCTTATCTACACTATCCAAAACCTCACGCCTACTTGTTGAATGGTCTACATCCAGATTTTCTACTTCTTCATCATCCACTAAGTAGACCATCTTTCCTTTTTCCTTCTCAAGGAAAGTGCACCTAAGTAGTGTGGCATTTGTCTCTATTTCTTCAACAAAACACACTCCTGAGTCTTCTTCATCAAATAACTCCTAAATGAGTTCTTCCACCTTGGAACTATCTCCCATACTTAAGCACTTTATAACCTTTAATGCCTCTTCTACTAGGAGGTTTAGTAGAAAAAAGTCAAATGTCTGGATCATTCCTATAATTAAATCTTGCCAATTTCTAGTCTCTCTATAGAGTTTCGCATATACATACCAAACACGTGTGCAACCTTGTAAAGTGGAATAAAATTTGTGCACCCAAAGCAAAGGTGGTAAAGCTTCCTGCCCCTCGTCTAGAGTCTCTCACACTATTGAACGTGGTGTTGAACAGGTTGATTACCATGATAAGTGCAGATTTGAGTAGGTGCATTTCTCCTGAAGAACCTAGTAGAAAGAGAAATCCTAATTTCATTCCATCCTACAAGATTATCCTTGTGAACCACCCACCAACATGTTGCTATCCCACGTAGGGTATATGCTAGCATATTCCATCTCTCCAACTAGTCTATCCACTATTCCTCCATAGTGCGTAGAAACACCATAGGATCTCCTTCTCTAGTGTAATGAGGTACCGAGTTGTTACCTATTATCCTGATACAATGAGGTATACTGTTCCATGTAAATGTGCTCTTTACTTTGTGCCCTACCAACTCATAAGTACTATGAGCCCAATTATCACAAGCAACACTTGTAGTATCACTAATAGACTATGCATCTTCCCACTAAAGGATTACTTCTTTAGATGGATCAAGTACCTCTGGGTCTTGGATGGTGCATACATAAATCCTATTCAGTTCTTCCTCACTCAAAGGCTCCACATAGGGCACATATTTTCCATCTTTTAAAGGTATACTATCTCTTTCCTCCTTGCTTTCAAAACTCATATAACCCTCATTGAACTGAAGATAAACATTATTTGCATAACACCAAGGATTCCCAAGTAGAGCTGGGAAGCTATATTCCTCTGCCATCACCAAAACCTCAAAATCCTAGTGAACTTGGCTCTCTGTATGGTAATGGATGCATCTTTTAAAACTCCAATGGGAGTGGCCTTAGTTCAGTTAGCCATGAATAATACATTCAAAGATGGCTGCAATGGAGGTCTCCCCATTTGTACCCATGCATATAAAGTAAGAACATTGACTTCCACACTGTATCAATCAATATATTACTCAAAAGCCATCCATCCACAACAACATTCAAAGTGATTTCCTTATCATAATCTAAACTATGAGGGGAATATTTGCATGCAATATTTTCCATCCAGTCTTAATACTTACGTGCGTAATGTTTCCATTTAACCAATTCCCTAACCATGGAATGATATTCTCTTGGCGTAACATACCGCACACTTCTTTAAAGTCATCCATATCAGATTGGACTATTTTTGCTGCATTCTTTTGATGCATATTTCGTGATTTCTCCTTTAAATACTATATTTCACCCTAAAGATTTATGATACCTCCATGGTTTCCTGATAAACCTCCTTCGACACACAGATCTAGGTACCGTGCATGTAGAACCTCCTCCTTAGTGATGGTAGGCTCCCGCTTTCTGATAATGCTTCTTTAGCGCGTGCCGCTTACATGTAGGTAGTGATATTTATAGGAAATACCTTGGACTCTAGTTCAAACTCGGGCATCCATTGATTTTCCACAACGTGAGTTGTATCCTAACCATCCCTATGCCTTTGTTTTATTGTTTATGTTGCTTACTAAGATGCTCATATAGGTCTGAGCATTCCTCATAACTATGATTCTTTCCATAGAAAGAATATACAATATTCTAAGGAAATTAGCACCTGTAGTGGTCAGGAGATCCGCATGTATAACATGTTCCGCAAGGAAACTCACCTTGTCCACCACCACGGCCTTGTCCATCGAATCCACCACGGTATCCTCAACCTCTACCACAACCTCCTTCAAAACACCCTTCATTCTGATCATAACGCGCTTGATTGTGATCCTGATCCTGATGCTCGTTCTTTCCTTTAGAGTTATCTAATACTTTTGTCTATCATACACCAATATCTATAGCATCATGGATCTGACCAATCAGCATGTAGTATTCTGTGTCATGAGTCATGGACTTGAAAATTTTATAGTAACAAGAGACGTTCTTCCTTATTACTTGTTGTAATAATGGGTAGTGGCTAACATCATGGTTTGAATGACATTTCTCACAGTCTAACAACAATGAGTGTATTGATCTACAGGGGACAACTATCCTTGGTGTGACCTTTCACCTCATAATCTATACACCAAATCCCCATGCGCGTCTCATGTGCTTTGAATTTGTCGATTACTATTCCAACTGTTTTGTCATGGCTGCGATCTCGTGCTTTCAAAAATGGGCTCACCCCAGTTGTCTTTATCGCTTGCCTTAGCACATAAGGCTTCTTCAAGTGCTTCATGCGGATCAGTGTATGTATTATGTGATAACGTCCTTCTAAAAGGTGTAATCAGGCCTCCAACGAACCATTGCACATGTTTGCTTGCATGAATATCATAAGAAAGATTAGATAAAAGCATTTTGAAATGGGCATCATACTCTCTAACACTCTCAGTAGTTTTTCTTAATATCCTTGAGCGCACTTATAATCTTCTACTCGAACTCAGGGATGTGACATTCTTTGAGGAAAGCATCTTTTAAAGCTGCATAGTCTACGCAAGTCTGATCAGGGTTAAAATTTTGTACCAGCTATGTGCGCGCCCTTGTAATGTAGTGGAAAATTGACTTGCCCTACACTTAGAAGTCGTGATTCCTTTTATGTGCCATAAGATTTCACACATGTGCACGTGTTCAACAACATATTTTATGCCCCTATACTATGGAAGATGAAGAGACATCTCCATGTAAATATTCTAGGGTTGGTGCGGAACCTTCCCACCTAATCCAGAACCTCATGTGTTTCCTCTACATCAAGAACCACTAGATCCATCGAACTAGAACCACATATACCTCCTGATCCTCCACCTATAGCCAAGATGGACCAGAAGATGTACTTCCCTGTGTCCCAACATTAGTATTGAATTGCACCCCTACAGTATGTGAAGTGTTACCACTCCCAGAAGTGAGTCCAAAATTTTGCACACTTGAATTACTGTGTGGATGATACATTTGAAAAGGTACCTCCAAACAACAACAAAGATGTTTTCCCTGCCATCAATGTACTTGCTATATGACTTACTCCTACTCTCCCACTACCTAAATTAGCTTGCTGACTATTTTTCGTACTAGATATTGGAAGACCAAGCACAAGGGCAAGGTTACTAGGTAGATTCAGATGTGCACCTGTGGCCTAGGTCATCTCTCATTGTCATATTCTACGTGAGGCCGAGGGGGGTTCCCTGTCATGTTTTCCCAAATGGGGGAGTTCTTGATGCTCTGGTTCCATGTCTTCTGTGTGAACTTAAAATCCTTCATGAGCCATCTCTCTCCACAATGCCATTCAATCTGCAACATCCCGATGCTTCTCTATCTCCCTCTCGTGCGCCTCATTATACTTAAGCCACCTTTCCTCTTTCTTCCTTTCTATCACTAGGTCTTCCATATTTCACCAAACCCGCTCCTTCCCCCACGCATGGTGGGGTTTAGTTAGCCATCAGTTTGCTTTCCAAGTTTAGGGTTACCATCAAGTTTTTTATCACTAGTGTAATGCCTTGCAGGTAAGTTCTCTTGGGATATTGTAAAAATTGGAATTCTTATACCTTTGGGAAAGAATCCACAACACGTGTCCAAATCGGATCAACATCATAGAGGGTCTAAAATTATTTCGCATCTAAAAGAGTGCATGTACCTCCAATACCTTTTAGACGCTTAAGCAACTAGCCACTTGTATGCAGTTCCACTCGAAAAAAATAGCGAAGAAGCTCTCATACAAACTATCATACAAATTTTTTTCCACCCATGCACGTGTATTAAACTCGATTTAGTGTTGAACCTCCATGCGTATTCTTCTTCTAGATCATGTATCCACTCCTCAACACTTGTTAGGTCAACCGCATATGTGTTCATCATGAACCATCTTGAAAACAACTGAAAAAAGGTCCCGGCAACGAAATCGATGATGCAGCCTAGAATTTACCAAGAATAACCCAGGTATGTTAGCACATCACTCAGCCTAGACCGAGCGCTTACCTAAAGCACACAAAGGTACTGTGCCCTCTTTAAGGTTGTTGTTACAGACATTAGCATGATGAATACTTAAGGCATTTAGATCCATAATTAATATAACATTCTACGAGCATGTCCAGATCTAGATCTATAGAGTAACAAATTTAAAATATATCCATAATGAAGTCAATCATGCAAGAACCAAGTATACTCGAGGATTAATACTCGATTCAGCCAATACATTTCATTATATTAAACACAATGAATACACATAAGCTTATTACAATAAGTAAAACCACAAGCTCATGTGCGCATCGATCCGCAACATAATCTCATAGTAATTGAACTCTCACATTGTCCTTCTATACTACGTAGATGACTACATATTTATAAGAGTGGGGACTTTCCCTTCATCGCTGCATAACTCCCAAAATAGGTCGCATGATGAAAACAACCACGTGCCTTTACAATAATAGCCAAACATGTAAGTGTGCTAATAATAGACCTCTTAAGTTAATCGGTAGTAGTAATTCTATTATTATCCCACACCCATGAAAATAACTTAGTAGTTTCTCTTCCAAAAAATAATTAGTGTGTGTCGTATAATTCTTTATCTAGTTTATGTGCTCAAAATGTCTAAGTCCCGAATCTGTCCTTGTCTTTCGCGTGTGCTTCCTTCCCTATCCTTCCGCACCTTTGAATGCGTCCCGTTCTCACGCACAAACCTCTCCATATGCCTTTCGCTAAGTATCACACTTTATTTTCCCAACAAAGCCAAATCTGAAGAGGCCTTATTGAATGAATCTGAATATTTGTGTCAAATTCAAAGAGGAGATAGACAAGATGATCACTTTAGGCATCATTGAAGATGTGGAGGAATTAGAATGGGTAAGCCCCATGGTTATCAATATTAAAAAGTATGGAAGGATAAGAATCATGTTGACTACAGGAACTTAAATGCTTTGTATGTTTAATTGATCCTTTTCCAACCCCTTTTACCGAAGATATCTTGGAAGGAGTGGTTGGGCATGAAATCTATTCCTTCACGGATGGATTCTCGGGATACCATCAAGTTAGAATTACTAAAGAAGACCAAGAGAAGACAAATTTTTCCACTAAATGGGGAAGTTTTACCTATATATTCATGCCTTTTGGATTGAAGAATGTGCCTACTATTTTTTGTGCATAGTGGTCCAGGCATTTCAGGATTTTATCCATAAGTTTCTGCAAGTCTACCTTGATTATTGGACAGTATATGAACTAGTGAAAGAACATTGTGAAAATTTGAGAGGTATGTTTGAGAGATGTTGGCAGTTGAGAATATCCCTCTACATAAAGAAATGTGTTTTTGCTACTCCATTTGGGACCCTTTTGGGGTTTATTATATGTAAGGAAGGTTTTACGGTGGATCCCACCAAAGGTTCCATTATTGTGGGATTGGGGGAGCCTACCAAGAAGAGCACAAGCACACATTACTTGGGCGTATAGGGTACTACCAGAAGTTTATCAAGGGGTATGCCAAGATCACCATGCCATTGGACAAGTTACTAAAACAAAGAGTTCCTTTCACTAGGGATAGGCGCAACAGACGACGTTTGACACATTGAAGGATAAGCTCATCATTGCGCCCATATTACATTTTCCCTCTTGGGATAAGCCATTCCATGTACATGTTGATGCTTCAAGGATGGAAATTGGAGCATTCTTAGCATATCCTAGAGAAGGGATTATTGACCACCCCTTGTGTTTTGCTAGTAGGAAGTTAACACCACATAGAGTAGAACTACACCACTACTGAGTGCAAAGCACTATCGATGATCTACGCGCTGCATAAGTTTAGGCGATATCTTCCGCAACACCACGTATATTTTACATGGATCACATGACATTGAAGTACTTAGTGAACAAGCCCATTTTGCAAGGGCACATATGTCGGTGGGTCCTGTTGTTTCAAGAATTTGAGTTTACAATTTTTGTGAAACCAGGAAAGAGTAACTTAGGGCCTAACCATTTGTCAAGAATTGACTCGGGGAGGATGCGCATAGCATTAAGGATGCTATGCCAGATGTGCAACTATTTATGTTATGGTGTGCACCTCGAATGGAAGATATTTCTATATTTCTCAAAATGGCTATGGCGCTTAAGGAATGAAAATTTTGGAAAGGAAACAGATTAGCTATACGTGTCATGCCCTACATGCTAATTAGTGGAGACTTATACAAGTTAGGCCATGATGAGGTTCTATGCCGATGCATGTTAGAACATGAGTGTGTTGCAATCATGGAAGAAACACATGGTGGGATTGTAGGAGTGAAACACATGGTGGGAAATTATCTACTAGGATTGCATTGAGTTTTGCAAGGCCTGTGACCATTTCTAATGCCTTGGTAAGCTAGGAAAAAGAGATGAGATGCCCTTGAGACCTATAGCCAATGCAAAACCATTTTAAAAATGGGAAATTGATTTTGTAAGACCAATTTCACCTATCACGCAAAGGACTGGTTCACGATATATCATCACTTGCATTGACTACTTAACAAGGTGGGCGGAGGTAGTGCCTACAAAGGATTGCACAATGGTGACAAGCTGCTAGATTATTATGGGAGAACTTAATCAAGATGTGTATGGATTTCCTTTAAACTTGACTAGTGACAGGAGTACACATTTTTTGAATGAAACAGTCAGGATTTTGTTGGCAGAGTTCATGGTGGCCCATCATAAGATTACCCCATATCATCCACAAGCTAATGGAACCACTTTGAGGTGTTTAACAAAATTATGAGTCACATAATGACAAAAATTGTGATGTGTGAAGACAAGATTGGGATGTGTTGCTTATGGCTAAAAGGTAGTATACCCCAAGAAGCGTGCTTATGTGGAGAAGTATGTCTCCCATGAGGTACATATGATGAAACCTGTGACGCTGCCAATTGCTTGAAGGACTCGCATTGAGGGTATACCTGCACATTAGGCCCAAGTATGAGAAATGTGCCTACGTGGAGAATGATGTCTCCATCCTAGAAGACCCCACCGAGAGGAATAAGGTCGTGCCAAGGAAGAGGGAGAGAGAGGATACCCTTGAGAAAAGGCACCGAGTGCATAACCAACGCAATCTGTAGGCGTGCAGGGAGTCAAGAGTGAGGCTAAGCACATATACATGGAGGAAGAAATCACCTGTTAAGGAAAAAGAAAAGACACATGAGGAAGAAGTGCCAAAGCAAGAAGATCCCCTATAAAATAAGATTCATTGAGGAAGGAATCGCCTGCTTGAAGAAGATGAGAAGGAAGAATCCCTATACTAAAGTCACCGATTATGAAGAAGAAAAGGGTGGTGGAGAAGCCGAATCAAAAGAAATATAGAGCCCGGAAGCCTATAGAGGGGAAAAGGAAAATGAAAAGCACGAAGCGGCTTAGGACCATCTCGTGTATGATGTACATGACTAAGATGGAGGAAATGAAGAAAAGGATGGGGAAGAAGAATGTGCCCAAGGAAAAGAGGAGAGTGAGGAGGTGAAAAACAAAGATTAGAGAACCCTAAGCCTCACCAAGGAGTAGATCAAAGATGTCGTAGAGAGGGTAGTAGTGAGAAAAGTAAATGATTTGGTGGAACAAGAGGTAGAGTGCAGTGTTGATGAAGTGCTCAAGGAGATAGAGGAGGAAGTCGTGGGAAAGGAATATGGAAGTATGGGTGGAGACCCTAGCCTGGTGGTGATATTTTCTAAGGTAGCATGCATGGAGGGAAAAGGTGTGGTAGTGGCACATGAGTAGGGAATGAGTTATATAAATGATCCAAATAAGGTAGTGTGTGTGTGTGCTTCCAAAGTACCGTGCCTATAGACCAACTCCTTACATGGTCTTCATTCAAAGAAGAAGGTACGTACCCATGAACAAGGAAGATGCTATCTTGGGATTTTGAGTCCCACATTGAGGAGCCTAAGTTCGAGATCGGCAGAGGGGCACCGATGAAGATAATGTAGACACCAAGGGAGTGAAACCCTTGATAAATGGTCATCATTTATCCGATGAGAAAGTTTGCAATGCACTCAACAAGGTATCGGTTGAGGTTGAGGCAAGACTCTTCAGAAGGAATGATAGGGTAAGGTTCTTGGAGGGAGAAATGGAGAAGAAGAATGAAGAGATCATTGAGAAGAGCAAGGATCTAAAGTAGGAGGAGTTGATCAGCGCATAGTTAAGGCACGAAATAAGGGAGGAAAAGGAAAAGGTGCATGAGGTCTAAAAAATATAGAGATGATTACAGATGCCATTATCTTAAATCATCTAGACTTGACCTCACCTGAGTAGAAATATGAGTCAACCTTGCAATGATTGGAAAACTAAATCTGCATCCTCACTCACCATGGAAAGGTGATCACTCACCTTAGAATCAACATAAGAGGTATTGGTGCACTAGAAGGAGGAAGAGAAACATAATATTGGGGAGATAGTCACTCGGTACTTTGAGCTCCTTCCCGATGTGAAGACCATCACATGAATGGTGAGGTCGTGTATGATAACTATGCTAACATAGATAGGGTAGAAAGTATACTAGTTGCTACACATGAGGTGGATCTGAAATAATTCTAGGAGAAGAATAAGGGAAATAGGGCGGAGTGGGATAAAATCCTAGCTAAAGTTGAGAATAAAATGGAAGCAATCAAAACCTTGCGAGGTTTGGTTAAAAATCAGATTAAGGAACTGTACCCCCAGGTCACTCGCAAAATGGATGTGTTGGACGACCTTAATAAGTAGCTGGAAGGGATTGTAGATACACTAAATGCTAAGGGTGATGAATTAAGCTTTGAAGAGGTGAGCACTCTAGTGGGTGACCTACTCCAGTAGGCACAGGGTGAAGTGGATGCCTGGGAGAAGATTGAGAAAAAACTGAGGAAGGATTTCCCACTCCTCTTGCAGTAATAATAGATTTTTCCCATTCTTCCATTCTTAATTCCTCCATTCTTTCATTCTTTATTCAATTTTTTCAAGTCCCACATTCTCTATTCTTTGGGGAAGCATGATGTTTCCAAGGATGTAGAACAATCTTAGTGTGGGGTGATGTTGGGCCTCGAATTATTGGCTAAGTACCAAAAGGCATGAGCACACGGGAAAAATAAGAAGAAGGGCACGTGAGAAGAAGAGAACATGAAAAGAGGTGTAAGAAAGGGTTTAGGAGAGACCAGGGCACATGCGGGGAGGAAGGACATCGAGGCTTGAAGGACTTAGCCATATTTGGGATTTTGAAGGAACTTAAGGAAAACGTGACCCGTTTAGGCATGCTTTGAGTGGATAAGGTGCCATCCTAGAACCTTGGAGGTCAAGAAAATAATATCCCACACATGGAATATTCTTAGAAGACATCATTGCAGAAAGTGGAGAGCTCGAAACAGAATAAGCATGCACCATTTAAGGACCACATGGACACTTGGCATCCGATATACTCCTAAGAAAAGGCATGGCAATGGGTGTTGATGCTATAAAGAGAGATGCTTGGAAGTAAAGAATAGAGACAAAGGAAGACATATAACATAAGGAAAGTGAAGCTCTGTAGAAAATATTAGGAGGCCTTAGGAGTTGGGGTTCTCATTACAGGATTGTAGAAATGTTATCATTTCTAAGGGACGGGTTTGTAAAATTTTTGTAATAAGGGAAGCATAGCTAGGACTTCGATATATGGGTTATATCTCTGTCTTGATATGTTTAGTCTGATACAACCCTTTTGAATGTAGTGTGGTTACTGAGACTATGATTAATATAAATATATGGCTCTATTCTGAACATATGGTTCATGGGTGTAAACCCTAGTGTTATTTCCTCATACTTATAAGGTAAATCTATTCTTTGTATTTCATGCCATGATGTTTCCCTTGTTATTAAGTGCATGGGTATATAGATGTGATAGCTCATCCTATGCTTTTAAAATGAATGCATGAACATTTACTTTTCTGCATATAATCCTCTAACAATGGTAAGATATTCTCACAATTCTCACATAAAAGAGAGGCACAATGCCCACACGTGCCTTAGGTGAGTGCCAACGCTCGTTGGGTGATAGGTAGGTGTGCATGGGGTTAGAAGTTAGTAGGTGGATAAAATTGACTACATTTTATTTCCACATAAAACACGTACTCATCGGGAAATCCAGTCTAGTAGTACCCTGCAATCTATCAAGTTATTTGCCACCTACCCGATCGGTGATAATTTATCATTTAATGGACTTATGATTGATGGAGGTGAGTTCGAATTCACCCATCAGAGTGAGGAAATGTTCGGCCTTTTGAGACAAGGAACCTTGAGTTAAAAACATTCATAGCTTGTTAGACTTGACTATTACTCGTGTTTCTTGGTTAAGCATGTAATTCTTAACCTCATCATTGTGAACACTATAGACAGAATTCATTTTCCACTGTGTATAACACATCTCATAGTATATCAAGTTATGAATAATGAAATAAAATATGCATTCATGTTTATCATCATCTTCCTATGCTAACATACAAGCTAGGAGACATTGGTAGACCAAGAGTACAAAATTAGAGGATGGTCTGATTTTGGTGGCATGAGTGTGGGTGGTGACATGAGGAAACATTTAATTGACTCAAATGCTTCGTGACATTCAAAATTTCACTCTTTACTACAATCCTTTAACATATTGTTAATCGAATTAACAACGCAGTTAAATCGGAATGAACTTACATATTTCTCTAAGCTTACCGAGAAAGGACATGAAGCTTTGACTCGTCGAGCGTAGGGTAATTTCTAAGACCACCCAAATATTTAATGGATATACATAAATCCTTCATGAGGAAATAATGTATCCCAAAAATTCCCTCCCGTCACTCTAAATATGCACTTTTCCAGTTTAACGTTACCTACTCAAAGATTCAATGAGATGAGAGAGAATCATGGGAAGCACCTCGGGTGATCACAAAGGTTTCCTAGAATTAGCCGAACATCACTAATGAAGATTCCACAATCTTATGAATAAGATCATGGAATATGTATGTCATTTCTTGTTGATATGTAGCTCTGGCATTTTTTAGGCCAAATGGCATGACCGTGTAACAAAAGGTTCCCCAAGGAGTGGTAAAAGTTTTCTTTTCTTGATTCTCCTTGGAGATCTTAATTTGGTTATAACTTGAAAAAATATCCATAAGTGACAACAAATCATATCCAATTGTTACATCTACAATGATGTCAATGGAAGGAAACAAAAAATCATCTTTAGGACATGCCTTGTTTATGTCCCTAAAGTCAATGCATATACAAATTTTCCCATTCTTTTTAAGAACGAGTACTATGTTCGAAACCTACATTGAGTAGTATACTTGGTTTCCTAAATCCCACCTATAGGAGCTTCATAACCTCTTCTTTAAGCATCAAAGCTACTTTCAGCTTCATAGGTCTTGATTTTTGATTTATGAGCTTAACATATTGTTTGGTTAGTAGGTTATGAACTATAACATGGGGAGCAATTCATGTCATCTCCTTATAAGCGAAAGAAAACGCTTTAGATTATTAATTGAGCACCTTTGTATGTGCTTCTATTTCGTCTGGAGTAAGAGAAGAACCAAGCTTCAAGATCTTTGGTTCCTCCTCCATCCCTATATTAATATCAATGGTACCTTCAATCAGAGAGGCATTACCCTCTTTGAATTCAAGTGGGGTTGGAGGTAATTCTAACTCCTCTTCCTCTATCTCATAGATCTCTAGACCTTCCGATGAGGAAGGACACAATGTGCGATCTCTAAAATAGGAGGAAGGGTGAGGTCTAAGAGAAAATCCTCTCTTATGGTGAGTGGGATGGAGATCATTATATGTATTGAGGAATCCTAGGATTGCCTCATCATTCTCCACAAATTCCATAGTGACAGGCATCATTCTCAGCCTCGACATATGCCAAAATTGGATTAGTTGGCATTCTTCGAATTAAAGGTTCAGGTCTGACCAAAACAGTGAACCTAGTTTCTTTCAAATCTTCTCTTGGACAAAAAGAGAAGATGAAGTAATTATAGAGTCGGATAATAGGTTTTTCTCACGTGGGATAGCCTCAATAGAGATGAATTTAGAACCTTTGCTAAGGTCGAGCACGGCGGTCTTATAGAGTTTTAGATATTCCACTCTAGTCTTATAAAATTATAAGACCTGATTGGCGATAAGTTGGAAATCACCTAGAACCTTAATTTTAAAAACACCCATCCTATTAGTTACGATGAGGCCAAGAAAGAGAGCCTCATGTTCGGTGATATTTTTTGTACATTCAAAAATCATATTAAAGGAGAAGGGTATCACCTTCCCTTTAGGAGAAGTTAGAATCATTCCTACCCTGCAACCAAAATGAAATTTCACACAATCATAATCGAGCGTCCAGTAGTTACTAGGGAAGATAGAGGTTTTAGCATCCTTGGTTTCTTCTTCCATTACATCTAAGACTTTGACCATTCAAATATCTTTGTATCCACCAGATGGAAGAGCGGCGAGTTTGAGACCCTACCCCATACCCATGAATTCAAACATAAGGAAGATTGGTAGGTCATTTTCCAACAACTCTACAATCTTATCCATGGTCTTTGTCGATAGTTTTTCAACTATAGCAGCTTCGTATTTAGGTAGAGGACCCCCTTCAATCACCTTGGGGCTTTTAATTCCATCATAGGAATCAGATTGGACACTAGTGTTGAATCCTTAGGTTTGTTCAATTGATTGGCTAGGAGTTCAAACTTAGAATGAACACTGGGTTTCTTCTTTAAGTTGGCTAGATGAATGTCAAAGGGCTTTGGGTCACCATGAGAAATGAAAACTTTCCCTAGATGTAGGAATTTAACTTCCTAAAAGAGCATGGAAGGGATTTCCTTCATTCGATGGATCCATGGTCAACCAAGAATCATATTATAGTTGGTTTCCCAATCTATAATATAAAACTTGGTTAATACCATCTTTGGCTTGAGGGTAACCAGAAGCACTATTGTCCCAATGGTTTTTTTTAGGTTGTCATAACCTCTTAGCATGTTTCGTGTTGAAGAAAAATTGGTTTGTCCATAGCCTAGCTTCTGAAGAAACAAGAAAGGAACTATGTTGATGGATTCTTCGTCTTCTATCATCACATGTTTGACATAGTTTCGTTAAATCTAAACCTGGAGGTACAACTCGGATCACCTCTTCATACCAACTAAGCAACGGTTGGAATTTTTCTAATGTTGAATATGAAACCAAGATCTCTTTTGGGATATCATAGAGGATAAAAATCAAAGTCTATGCGATTAACTCCGGGCCTCTAGTGGAGGGGTGACATGAATTAAGTGACCAAGGCCCAATGTGTTTAACAAATCCACTTGATGTGCGGTGAATTATTCAAAAAATATAAGAAGGAAATGTGAGAGAAGGATTTGGTCAAGTTTGTAATTAAATCATAGGCCCCCATGTGTTTGGAAGCCACCGGCATATCATCCTTAAATGAAGGGTAAACAAGAAGAGGTGAGAGGAAAATCATGAGAACGGGTTGTTGCATTAACCTCGGGATTTGTCTCCAACTCAGCCAAACCTAAAAATTTGGTCTAACTTCAACAATCCAAAGGAGGGGTTACCACCATGTTTGGTGACATGGATGCTTCATGGTCATTGTTTCCAATGGTAGTTCCCTTGTTGGTTCTATGGGGTTAATCTTTATGTTCTTGGGGTACATTGGTAAAGGGTTTGTAAAATCCTGAGAGTAGAATTTTGAGGGGACATGGGCCCCATGTGAGCATTTTGTGTTGGCACCATAGGATTAGCCAAAAACATCTTGACAAATAGGTTCCTTTGGTCCTCTGGAATCCATTGGATAAATTTTTACAATCGCAACACGTACGAGCATCATGTCCTCTAACCCTATGGAAACCACAATACAAATCAAGGTCGTAATCACGAGGCCTTTGATTTTGGTTTTGTTGCATGCCCATAATTTCTATTTTTATTTTGTTTTTGGTTATTATAATTAAAGTTTGGGGGCCTCTAACCTTGGTTTTGGTAGTGGAATTGGTTCAAGTAACTTCTCGTACTAAAATGGTGTTTGGGTGTATACGTGTTGAGGTGGGGAGGACGACGACCGAAGTCCACCGTGTTAATGGAAGGAGTAAATTTGTTACTCCTTTGATTGTTGTTATTCACATTATTGTTACTATTATTCACATTGTTGGTGTTAACAACATTCAACTTCTTGGATTGATCTATTATGCCATCTATCGTGACACCACAATTCTTATTGAGGAATTTTGGTCCTTGGTTATTGTTGTTTGAACCATTAGGGTAGCTTGAATTACCCTGAGAGGGGTTGACCAATCTCCCATTTGAGCTGTAATTTTTCTGGTTGTTATCAACCGCCGCTTGGTCGATGTGGAGAGCACCCTCTAAAATTTCCTCGTAACTCCTGAGAGGAAACTTTTGGGCCTTTTCCTTGGTTATTTGGTTAAGATAATGAAGGAATAAATTGTAAAGCTCCGTTTGGTCCATGTTCGTAGCACTAGCACGAGATAGAGGAATTTATATCATCTTTGAATAAAATGCCCACAAAGGGACTCATTGTGCTCTTGCTTGATATGGAGGAATTCTCTAGATTCTGTTCGTAAGAGTTTATTCATATAAAATTCCTTTACAAACTCATAAACAAGTTGTTTAAATGAATGGATCGAGGCTTCTAGTATCTTGTAGTACCAATTGAGAGTGATCCCCTAAAGGTTCTTGGGAAGATCTTAGATATAACCATATCCCATGGGAGCAGCTCTCTGACGGAAATTGCATACACTTTAATATGCACATTTGGGTCCCTTTCCCCTTTAAACTTTGGTAAGTTGGGAAGTGGCTATGGAAGCATTATGATTCAGATGGTAAAATAAAGGGGCTCCTTAATATGTGCCCAACACATAGGATTCTACCATAGATGACCCTAGATGGAAAGGTGGATGTGGCATAACAGGATAATATGGTGTAACATGAACATTTGTAGAGGCTTAAGGCATCCCCTGAGGATGAACATATGAGCCGGAAAGAAAACATGTCCTCCTGCAGTGATTTGGAACACATATGCAAATACGTGAGAACATTATTATGGTATAGAGTGGAGGCATAAAACCAACGAACATCACATTGTCAGTTGGGATGGCATTCGAGAACGCACTTCCAGTTGGTTCTTATTGAGGGTATCTGTATGAGGTGTGAGGGGAATACCTAACGTGCCCAATCTAATGAGGATATCTCTGGGGCTAGGAACACCCATGTAAACTATAGGAGTTGATGGCACAAAAGGCACATAACCAGGGACTTTGAACATGGTAAGGTACCTTGCCTTTCCCAGAAAAAAATATGAAAGACAAGACAACTAGGAAAGCTCTAATTCCCTAACTCTATATACCAGTAGAAATTATATTGCCCAAAGATGGTGTTGTATTTTTATTGGTCATGTTTTGAGCCTTGTTAGGAGGTAGAGGTACGTGATGTCCTACTATAAATTTTTCTCTATGAGGCCACCCTCTTTGGGTATGTTTTTGTTGTAAAGGGAGGGGTAGCAGTGTTATTTTGAAGTAGAGCATCAGTATACTCTTGTATCCTTTCTAGAGACCGGTCCATGGCATGAAAACACTCTTTGCTTCGAGTGAAGTGTGCCAATATTTTAGAATTATATGAGAGGGAGGAAGAGAAAGGATCATAATGCATGCTGACTTGGGGTCTTGACAAGACCCAAGGATAGAAGCCTTGTTCTCTAGTAAGTGTCATATTATTCGAGTTGGAGAACTCCGATTGATAGATCTCCTCAAGCCTAACAGAAAAACCATTGTTGGAACCTTCCGGAGGAGGAGTGTAAGTTGAAGGTAAGTTATAAGAATAATTGTTAACCCACCTTGACAATGAGGGCGACTACTACATATTCATCCGGTGATAATAAGCCTCCAGACCCAAAAAGGGTCTGATGTAATCTGACTCCGACATATTTGGGGGTGTATGAATACCGCAGAATAATGGGAGAGGAGAATGATGGATGAAATAAGGTAAGAAAAAGGAAATGAAAAGGAACTAGTCCTTCATGTTAGGTTCACCAATTTGTATGACTGAAAATCAACACGTGACCTTCAGGCACACTCGACCTCCCAAGGTCGTGCCAGGATAACCGATGTGGAATGGATAGATGAATATGTGGGAAGATATACTTAAAGGGGGATGAGTATAGTCAACAGGTTATCAATTCAATCTAATTTCCTCTACGGGAACTAAAGGGATCTACTCATCTAGGGCAATAAAATCCTCTCTAACCTAAATGGGTGTGATGGTACAGTCAAGAAGGATACACACACATAAGAGTATATCAATGTCTATGTGTGAAAATATCTCAACTAGTTGTGGAATGCATGGAAATTGTCCTTTTTCACCTTGTATAAATTTCCAAACAAGGTCATGGAAATGCTAGAGAAAATGGATGAATAAGGACAAATGAGTGGGCTATGGGCACTAGTTTCACCTGTGATGGTTTCTCCAAAAGTATTAGACTTTGTCGATTCTTTGTTGAGGACGTGTAATTGTGTGATAGTGATGGGTGGAAGTGGTGAATATCTAAATACCATAATTTGAAGACCCATATCAATGTCAATCTCAAAATAAGTCAGTGTTCGGATGTGGGAATCGGGGATCGTATACCTCGTCTCTTGGTTGTTGTGGTCCTTGAATGGTCATATGGGATGTGTATTCAATTAAGCTAATGTAAGAAAGAAAACTAATTAAATAAAGGAAATCTAATCTATGTTTTTGTGTTTTTTCAATTATATAAAAGAAATGAAACAATAAACAACAATCTAATTTAATTAAACTAATGTTTTTAGATTTTATACTTTCTGGAAAATAACAGAAGAAATAGAAGAAATGAAGAAATTGCTTCTATAATTTAATTAACAGAACCTAAAAAATAAATAACTGGATGTGATTATCTATTTGTGTAGAAATAAATCTAAGCTATTCTAATCAAGAAAATATTTTCCAAAATGTAATTGTGGATGTGAATCCTCTGTTCTGCCTCAAAGGCACAGGAAGAAATCAAAGCTTCTCAGAAGCTTTTCTTCCCCTGTAACTTCCCCAGGTAGAAGTAAAGAAGGATTCAATGGAGGTTGTAAATTGAAATGGATTGTAATTTCCTAAAAAATGCAGAAGCTTTCATCCAGACAATCTTCCCTTGCAAACCCACAGGGATAGGCAGGGAAGCTATCTATCACTAGAAGCTTTACATGAGAAATAGAAGCTATGGTAATGATCTAACTATTGCAATGATTTAAATTTAAATTATTTTCTACTCTAATCAATAATGTGTATATAGATTAAATAAATAATTCAAAAAGCTTCTAGAAATCCAAGTACATCCCCAACTTGGAATTTGCATTACTGTGGAAAAGTTGGTTGTGGTTTACTTTTGTGTCCCCTTAGTTTATTGAGATTTTTTGCCCCGTGGGCAAGATTTTCCAACAAGGTCCTAGAATGGTCACAGGCTCCTAAGTGGGCCCCACACATTGCAAATATGTCACATGTGTTTCCAAGGTCTTCGAAATAATTCCAAGTTTTTGGAGCATTTAAGCTAAATCAGGCCATTCAGGGTCATCTTGGGCTCATGGTCCCAATGTAATGAAAAATGCTCTCCCGACCTAAGAAATGGTGAAAAATGACTCATGATGGAAAATTTCAACATTTTTGTGTCCTAGGAATTCTTCCCCCTCCCTCGGTTAGAAAATGCAAAAATCAGTAAACAAGCTTCAAAAAGCATAAATCCCATTTTTAGCCTCAATGGCCAAACGAGCTAAAAAAACATCTCGGTGAGTTGAGTTGGGAGGTCACCGTGGGCCGAGCCGAACTAGCTCAAGAAAATTTCGTGCGGAAGGATCAGTTAATTTCATGGACAAGCCACTTTGGGAATGATAGGCTCGAGTGGAGGCATCAACGTAGGTAGCAGATGATGATGGAGGTCGAGTCGTTGGGAAAAGTTAGGACCAAACTCAACAAATGCACAAAACAAGATGGCCATGGACGCCGAAGGTGAGGTTGTGAGTAAATCACAAGTCATGGCAAGGTAGAGAAGAAAACCCAATCTCCTTGAGCTCGACCAAGGTAAGGGCATCACGAGAGGCAATGCCATATGAACGGAATTTGAAGTGGCGAGCTAGAGTTGATGACAGTGAGTTTGTGGTTGAAGGCTAATTGTTAGCAATAGTGGAAAGGAGGAAGGCTCATGGTTGGATGAGCAAGTTCTAGAAAATGGATCTTAGAGGTCGAGCTAATAAAAAGGGGGAATGAAATCCTGAAGTTTGGATTCTTTTGGACTTCGAGAGGTTGTGCGCTTTGGAGGTTCGTGGTGACTTATTTTAGAATGAGGCGACAGAATCCCGAAGTGATCTCGGTGGAGATCTCGAAGGAAAAAGGTGGAATTTCATCATTTAAAATGAGTTGGGGTGAAATGGTGAAAGGTGACTTCGGTAGTCAACGTGGAGGTCTTGAGTCAATTTTAGGGTTTTCGGGAACACATTCGGAGTTTGTGTTGGTGTAAATTATGAGTTATCACACTTTGCCCTAGTTTTCTATATCCATTTCTGCTCAATAAACGTTTTATTTGCTTGAGTGGGTGACCTGCAACTCATTTTTCCTAGTTGAATGCTTTGAAGGTACTCACAATCTTGTCATTTTGCCCTATTTTGAAACAAATTTCCAAGTTGCCCTCTTTGTGCCCTAATTCCTTCATTTTTGGGCCATGTCATTTTCCCCTTGTTAAATCATGCAAGAAACTCGGGCTTGATCGAATTCCATTTATGTGCAAGTGGAATCCCAATCCTTAGTTGAAACCATTGTGAAATCATGATTCATTGGATTCAAAACAGAAAATTCTGCCTTCCTTATGATTTTTTTCAATTTCTAGGGCATCCCTAATTTTTATGTTTTGACGGGCATACGGGTGTCATCTTCCCGTCAAAATTATCCTTGCATGTCATCGCTAACATGGCAGGTTGCTATTGGCGGGAGTGGTCGGGAAAATGTTACAACTTGTCATTTTTTGACTTTTAGCAAAAGGAAAATTTTACTCCACGGCCCGCATCTGCTACATTTGATTGGTCAGATGGACCGGTGGGTGGTGGGGTCACTTAGAATTTTTCTTCAATTTTGGAAAAATTCTCAATGTTAATTTTTGACCCGAGGGCCCGTGCCCAATGGGAAGTGGACACGTGTCTAGGGAGGTCAAAAGGAAAAGTGGGGACTTAGAAAAATTTGAAGTTTTGACTTCAAAATGCTAGAGGAAAATATTTGCTCGGGAGTCCGCATCGAATGGGAAGTGGACATGTGGCGGGAGATCGGGCACATAACAAAGGACTTGAAAAAGTTTTGTCATTTTTGGCTCACGACATCAAGAGAAAATTTTGACTCAAAGGTCCGCCTCCAACAAGAAATGTACAAGTGTCCAAGGAAGTTAGCATGGGAGAGCAGGGATTTAAATTTTTTTGAAGTTTTTAATCTAAAAATGTTAAAAAGTGAAATTTGGATTAAAATCCCGTGACTAATTAGAGGAACACACGTGTCTAGGAGGCAAGATGGAAGAAGGGGCCAAAGGAAAACTTTATGAAATTTTTCCTTTGTGTTTGCAAGGAAAAAATTGAAGAATGGGCCCGCCTCCAATGAAAAATGGACACGTGTCCAGGAGAGTCAAATGGAGCGGCGGGGACTTCAATTTTTGTTTTTTTTTGGGCTTAGTGTTACAAAAGAAAATTTTTCCCAAAGGCCCGTGTCGAATTAGAAGAGGACACGTGTCCCGGATTTGGCAGAGGTTTGGAGCGTGGAGAGAAATGTTGGAAAAATTACAAACTTTGGAGAGAAATTTCAAAGGGAAAATTGATCCATGGAAAATTGGGAGGTGTCCCCCGCAGCCAATAAGGGGGTGACACGTGGCATTTACAGAGGGACAAAAGGGAGAGCATGGGCCCGCAACATTTTTTAGTGCTCACGGAGGTTTGAAGGAGAACTTGGAGGGTCGGCTCCGCAGCGAATGGGAGACCGCCACGTGGCGGGGAGAGTGGGTGTTCGGGCCCGCGGGGTTTTGAAGAATTTTCCTTTTCTCAAAAAGGAGCAAATTTCATTATTTTGGCCCACAACTTTCGGTAGGGTCCACCTAGGGACACGTGGCATGTCCAAGGGGCATGCGGGGAAAATTTTCAAAATTTTCCCGAGGTCAAAAAAGGTTTGAAATGCATTTTTAAGGTTGGATGCCTGGTCCAATGGTATTTGGACACGTGTCCACCTTATCCAAGTCAAAGAAGATATTTTTGAGCCTACGTGTCGAATCTCATCAAGACACGTGGAGGGCGGAAATTTAAAGTTGATTTTAAATCAACGGTTCTTTGTGTAGTTTCATTTTTGGGCGCCATTGGAGCTCTAAGATGCTTGGAATCATAGTTTTTGCACCAAATCACATGAAATTTTATATAAAATCACATCCCCTCGACCTTCTGGATGCAATGGCATCATTCATTTGAGCTAATTTGGTGCGATATAGTGATTTTCATGAAATATTCTTCTCAGCCCATGTAAAAACGTGAAAAGTGAAAAATTAAAGTTGCAGAGTTAAAAATGATGAAGTAAGAGGTGGAAAATGATTGAAAATGCATGCTGGCATGGTGGAATGACAAAAACATGACCATAGGATGGATAAGGATCTGAATCCATGTAATATTTTAAAATATTTGTGCATCTCTCGGTATTTTATGAGTCACATTTCTGATTTTATATCATTTTTCATGAAATGGATAGGGTTTTGTAACAAATTTGACCCCTTTGGCATATTCTTTGCTTGGGATGCAAGGATCCAAGTGGCATAGGGTATATTATGTAATTTGGAGTCATTTTGTAAGGTCTTTTGAAAAATTTTGGAGAAAGAGAAGAATTTTCGGGAGGAAAATTGGAAGAAGTCCGTTTTATTTTGGAGAAACTGCTTGAGAGCCATTTTTGATCCTGTTTACATCAAATGTTCATCATGTTGAGTTGGTTTCAGCTGTAAATCCATCAAAAAGCTTTGAGATTGTCTAAATAACATTCCCTTGCTGATATATTTGATCAAATTCTTGGATTAACTGGTTTTATCTCTTGGCAAAGCTTGCATACACTTGTATTTCAGTATGTTTTCAATTTGTGTTTCATGCTCATGTTGCAATCTTGTGTTTGGGATATTTATTGGTCATACATGGTCTCATTTCTTGTAGAGGTTTTGAAGGCATCTGCAATCTTCCATTCATAAGAGCATTCATTTGAGTGAAGATAAACATATTTAAATTCATCTTACCTTCCTTGTAAATTGAGGGTGTTTGTAAACCTTTGGGTGTACCTTAGGTCATGATCTAACAAGGGTTTCTAAATGCTTCATTGATATTTTGCTTCAAGCCTTTGTGGCAGGTTATCAAATTTTGTATGGAATAGTGTAGATTTGGGCATCCATGTGTGCACACATCCTGGTTGAAAGAGCACTTCAAATTCATTGAAACATCTCTGCTATTTAGGTGTTGTTATTCATTTGCAAAGTTTCCCAAAGAAGGTGATGATTTCTAGCTACTCTTGTCCCAAAATCTCTCATCGAATTTCATTTTAAACTAAATCATCCTACATACAATCCCCTACATCTACATTGTGTGCCCACAAAAGAATTCAATCCTTTCACTAAAATGCACAAAGTTGATCAGGGTTTTATCATGTCTTTAGCAGCCCTAGCTTTGCTTTGAAAACATTTCCATCATTTAGTAGTGACAACTCCTTTGAGTTTGGATAATGGATACTTGATCATGTTTTCACAAAGCCTCTTCCATATCATATGCAAAACACAAGGATATCTCCATCTCCTTACTATATAAGGGCTACAATATAGGTTCTCTTTCCTTGGTTGATAGGCACAACCTAAAATAGTGAGGGTTAGATCAAAACCCTCTTGAAGGTGCTATCCACTCCCTCAATTCTTGAAGGAAAACAAGTAGATAGGTGTGATCCTTGGTTACAAATGACATACAAACCATATATCTATCCTTGAGTGTCTTGTGCAAGTTCATGATGTTGTTCAAGTTGTGATGGAGATTAAATCTGGATACCAACACCCAAGTGGCGCCATTGTTTGGGGAGTTTCTTTGATTTCTTGGTGGTTTTGAAGTATTTGAAGGGTTTGACCATTTGTGTGATCAAGTATTTGAGATGTTACATTCTTGAGATACCATTTCATACTTTAAATATGCATGTTTTGGGGAAAAAAGGATTTCAAGCTTAGCTGCTCTTCTCATTTACCAAGTTTATATGATTTGGATGCATTGTTTTTGGTTGATTCAATAAGGAGAAAATCTGATTTGCTTACCCTTGAAAAGTTTTCAGACATAGCATATGTTTGATAGAATATTTTAGTACTTTCTTGCACAACTAAAGTGGAAATCCTTAGTGGAGACTCCATGCTATTTAGATCTTGAAATACCGGTTGTCTTACACATTTACTGTCATTTGAAACTTGTTGTTTAAATCTATCAAGCTGGAGGAAGAGATCCCTCTTCATCAAGGACTCTTCTAAGGAATTGCTCACCGAATCAAGGAGCTCGAACTAGAAGGAAGAATAGTGTGGAAAGTGGTTGGTGATTTGGTTGCGAAGGAAAGAGATCCCCATAGTTGAATTTGAAGGAGAGTAGCATTTTATTGAATACTATAATTCCTCTTCAAGTAGATCTGATTCAGTAATCTTCTTGCTGATTTTCATTCTCCATTAGGTGAGGGACCTTCTTGTGTATTTAAAAAACTTACTCCTAGATCTGCTCCTGTGGTTTCTAAGTTTGCTAAAGTTTATCAAGAGAGAGAACCTTTGGGGGGTTGTCATTTTAGAGATCATTCATCTATTCCAATCAGACCCCTTACTACTCCTCATCAGCTTGTTTCACCTCCAAGATCACCCCCACCAAACAATATGGCTCAACCTAGACCTCCATTTGTTGTTAACACCTTTGGTCTAATAAATTTTGGAGGAATGGATGGTTATCCAAATGCTATCCCACAAGATGTGAGAAATAGGTTACCAAAATTCCAAGGTAACAATGCCATTATTGGAGATCAGCATCTCAAACTCTTTGTTAACATGATGGAAGATTTTGAGATAAAATTTGAGGATGTGTATATTAAGTTGTTTATTCATACACTTGAGGAAGATGTAAGGGATTGGTACAAAGCTCTACCTGATAACTCTATTGACTCATGGGAAGAGATGAGTAATGCATTTAGATTACAATATGGAGACAAAACAGATCCAAGGTTCCTTCTATCTGAGTTTGAGAACATCAAGAAGAACCCTAATGAGACCGTTCATGATTTTAATACAAGATTTAATAAAACATTGAGAAGGTTTCCTGTCATTTTGAGGCCTTGTGATGAATCTTTCTTGATCAAATATGCAAATGCATTTGATAAAAAGGTAGCCTATTACTTGAGAGACAAAAATCCTACAAACTTGAGGCAAGCTTTCACTATGGCACTCCAAATTGAAAATATTATTAAAGCTATTGGTAAACCACTTAAGAGGGATGGTGTGAAGCTGATAAACCCTAAGAAGACTCAAGCTAGAAAGGGTGCTGATTTAGATGTTGTCAAGACTTTGGCAGAAGGTACATTAAAGAAATTTCTTACAAGTTAGCCTGGGTGAAAGGAATTCGGCAAAGTTCACAAGGACAACAAAGAACTCAAAACCATGATAGATTTGGCAATCATCCTAGGGGTGATCAAAGACATGATGATAGAGGTAAAGGGCTTGTTGGATCTACAAATAGGCAACCCCAAGCTCGTGAAAATAGAGTGGTGCCTGACCCTCTAACTGTAAGAGTGAATGTTGTTCAAGAAATTGATGATGTGGATTGGTGTGATAGATGTTTTATTCCTCATCCTCCATGTGATATGGACCAACAAGATATTGATGATGATAATGAAGATGAAATGGATGATGACATTTGTATGATGTGCAGCTCTTTAGGCTCACAACAAGCAGCAACATCAACAGATGTGATAAGTGCAAGGACTACTGTAACCTTTTAGGATTGCATAAAGAGGGTACCATTTCTTTCTCTTCCTCAAACTCATGATGTAGATGTAGTTCAAGCCTTTGAAATTCCTAATAATGACTTTGAATATCTAAGGGCTTTAATGATCAAGAAGTATGATGGTGGTATTCCTTCAGAGGAAGATAGACAGTTGTTAATGAATGTTGTGGTTGGTCAAGAGAAAGAGTACAATACTAGAAGTAAAGTTGTTAGAGGAGATGGTCCTCAAGCCAAGCCAAAGACACCCTTGCTCACAAGCATTCCCAAATAAAATCTTAGAAAAGAAACAATTGCCAAGAACCTTGCTGTCCCATGCAAGAATATCAGTCCTCTTCATGCCCAGGCTGCCAAGAACGCTTCTCCATCTGATGAACCTTCTTGTTTCCCTTCTAATGCTATTTTACCAAAGAATGTTCCGTATGATATAGCCCAGGTTTTGAGCCAAATTAAAGTGAGTGTTCCAATTATTGAATTGCTTAGAATACCCGAGCACAAGAAGAGAGCATTTGAATACTTGGGATTGAAGGAAGAAAAGAGTATACCAAGTAGAAATGTAAATATTGTTGAGAATCCTCTTCAAAGCTTTGCTGGCCTTGAAACACCACCACCAATGGAAGATATTGGAGAGGCACCTAAAGTATATTTGGGGACATCCTTGGTTGATTCCCAATTGAACTTTGATCCATTTTTCACAACTTTTCTCATAAAAGATAGGTTACTTCACAATTGCATGTTTGATTAAGTGTTGAATTTAAAACTTGATGTTGTAATTGTTGATTGCCCTGCCAAATGGGGTATGCTTTTGTCAAGAAAGTGGGCTGCAAGTGTTGGTGGTAGTGTTCAAATGGACATGTATTTTGCCACCATTCCCATTGAGGGAAGCCTTGTCAAACTCTATGGTGAAAAGAAGATGTTACACTTGATTGAAGACCCCAACAATGCTTCTTATGAAGTGTTGTTTGCTGATGTAGATGTTGACAACTTCATTGGTTTTGCTGATGGAAAAGAAAGTAGGATGGAAAAATCAGAATGCCTTGGTATGGTAGGTTCTCCATGGACATTACTATTTGATGGAGCTTGCTCCAAATTTGGAAATGGTGCTGGTATAGTGTTGGTTTCTCCTAGTTTGGAAGAATTTCTTTTCTCCTTCAAGCTCAATTTTGAATGCACTAAAAACATTGCTGAGTATGAGGCATTATTATTGGGATTAAGGATTACATGGAAATATGGAGTGAAGGATATTGTTGCTAAAGGAGATTCAGAGCTGGTTGTCAAGCAAGTAAGAAAGTTGTATGCCACAAAAAATCAGCGTATGAAACAATATAAGCATGCTGTTTGGGACTTGATTGAAATGTTTGATTCCTTTAACATTGTTTACCATGATAGAAGTCTTAATGCTGATGCTGATAAGCTGGCTGTCCTTGGCTCTAGATTTGACAATTACACCGTTTCACCTTTTTGTGAATATAGCATTGAAGTGCTAACAAGGCCAGCTATCTGGATAATGTGAAACATTGGCAGATTTTTGATGATGATGCACAAGTATTGAGATTATTACAATGCCAAGGTGAGTTTGCTAGTCAGAATATTGATTGGGAACCAATGGTGTGCATGAATGAAGGTAAAGAAACCTTGTTTGACAAGGATATTATCCAATTGAAAACAAATACCATTCCTAAAGGTCTTGTTGCACTTGAATCCAATTTTAGCAATGTTGATTGTATCATTAATAGAAAGATGTCTACTTCAAGGGATGTGGAAGAGCACAACTTGGGAACCAAGGATAAACCAAGGAAGATCTGGTTGGGCAGCCATCTCAGCAAAGAGGAGAAATAGTCATATGCCTAACTTTTAAAGAAGTATCAAGACTGCCTTGCCTGGTCTTATTCAGAGCTGAAGGCATATAGAGAAGATTTATTTCAGCATGAGATTCCTCTTGAGGCCAAGACTAAGCCATTTAGACAAAAACAAAAGGCCTATTAACCCACTAATTTCCATGAAAATGCAGGAAGAGTTGAAGAAATTGAGAGATGGTGGCATCATTCAGCCTACTAGATACTCATCTTGGGTGGCAAACCTTGTCCCAGTTAGAAAGAAGAATGGTGATATCAGACTTTGTGTGGATTTTAGGAATCTAAACAAAGCATCTATGAAGGACAATTACCCCTTGCCAAACATGGAGAATATGTTGTAGCTTGTAACAGGGTTAGAGATGCTTTCTACTTTGGATGGTTTCTCTGGATACAATCAAGTAGTTGTCAAAGAATCAGAAAGACTTAAGACAACCTTCACTACTCCTTGGGGACTTATGTTTTTGTAAGGATGCCTTTTGGATTGATGAATGCTGGTGCTACTTTTCAAAGGGAAATGGATGTTGCCTTTGCTGGTTATATCAATGAATTTATTGCAGTTTACCAAGATGATGTGACTGTTTTTTCAAGGCAGCGAGGAGACCATTTGCAACACCTAGAGAAGATGCTAATCAGATGTAGAGAGTATGGCATTTCACTTAATCCAAAGAAGTGTCATTTTGGCATGTAAAAGGCCAAGTTGCTGGGACATATTGTGTCCAAAGAAGGTGTTATGATAGACCCTGAGAGAGTGGAAGCAATCAACAAGGTGCCTATTCCAAGAACCAAGAAAGGTATCCAATCTTTCTTTGGCCAAATCAATTTTATTAGAAGGTTTGTTTCCAATTTTGCTGAGCTAACTCTTCCAATCACAAGCATGCTAAAAAGAATCAAGTTATCAAATGGGAGGAGGCTGCCATGCAAGCTTTTGAAGGAATAAAGGATGCACTTAAGCATGCACCTGTTTTGGCAGCTCCAAACTATAAGAGGCCTTTCCAAATCTTTTCCTTTGCCTCTAAATTTACTATTGCTTTAGTTTTGTTACAAAAGGATGAGAATGGAGCTGAGAGGCCTATTGCTTTCTTTAGCAAGGATTTACAAGCAGCTGAACTGAAGTACACAATTATGGAGAAACAAGCATTTGCATTAGTAAAAGCAACAAAGATTTTTAGGCCCTATATATTGAGTTCAAAGGTTGTTGCCTATGTTCCTCATACAATGGTTAAAGACATCTTATCTGACATGGAGATATCAAGCAAGAGATGTAGATGGGTCAACAAATTACAAGAATATGATATGGATATCCAAACAACAAAGCTGGTAAGAGGTTTGGGTCTTGCCAAGCTCATGGCTGAGAGTAATTTGCAAAATGTAGAAGTGAATCAGCTAGAGGAAGAAAGGGCAGGTCTACTTGACAAATTGATGAATTCTGAATGGTACAAGGATGTAGTCTTCTACCTCAAGCACCTATGCTGTCCTAATTACTTGAATAAAAATAAGAAAAGAGCCCTCAAGCTGGCTTCTCAGAAATATATCATAACAGACCTTGGGCTGGCTTGGAAGAACCCTAAAGGTGTCCTCTTGAAATGCATAACTGAAGATGAAGCTCCCAAGTTGATTGCTGATTTCCATGGGGGAGTTTGTGGAGGAAATTTTTCTGGTAGAGTGATAGCACACAAGATTTTAAGAGTTGGTTATTGGTGGCCTACTCTTTTTAAAGATGCAACCCAGCTGGTTAGAAGATGTGATAGTTGCCAATGTTTCTCTGGAAGACTGAAAGCTTCAGGTTCCCTTCCTTTACAGCCTGTATCAATTGAAGCTCCTTTCAAACAATGGGGAATGGACTTCATAGGTGAGATCTCAGATCCTTCTAGTGCTGGTTACAAATGGATCCTTGTAGCAACTGATTACTTCACAAAATGGGTTGAAGCCATTCCATCTAGAAAGGCAACACACCAAGTGGTGATGGATTTCTTGCTGAATCATATCATATGTAGGTTTGGAGTTCCAGTTAAGATTGTATCTAATAATGCTATGTGTTTTAGAGCCAATCCTTTGATAGAAATGTGCAATGAATATGGGATAAATCTGACTTATGCTTCAAATTACAATCCATAAGGGAATGGGCAAGCTGAATCAAGTAATAAGAACTTGCTCAAGATTATTAGGACTTTGGAGATCAACAAGAAGAAGTGGGGAGAGCAATTAAAATTTACAGTTTGGGCAGATAGGATCACTCCAAAAAGAGCAACTGGTAAGAATCCATTTGAATTGGTCTATGGAATACAAGCATTGTTACCCTTACATTTGTAATTGTCCACATTTCAGTTTTCCCAGTAGTTAGAAGATGAAGAATATGGCCCATATGAATCAAGGATAAATAAAATCATTGAGATGGATGAAGAAAGGAAAGCTTCTCACCAAAGGCATGTCAGATTTAGAGAGAAATTGAAGAAGTTGTTTGATAAGAAGGTCACCCCTAGAGCTTTCAGTGTTGGAGATCTGGTTTTGCTGTGGGATAGTAGGCATGAAGACAAGGGCAAGCATGGCAAGTTTGATGCTCTATGGATGGGCCCTTATGCCATTAATATCAAGATTAGAGAAAATACATTTTTTCTCAAGGATTTGGATGGAGATTTGCTGGAGCTACCTATTAATGGCAGACATTTAAAACATTTTTTAGATTAAATCCCCATGGGTGGTATGCACAAGTTGTAAATTTTGTATAGCCCTTGTTTTTGCTTTGTTGTTGCTTTGTCCTTGCTGTTGTTGGCTCATGGTTTGCCCTTTTGTCCTTGGCAACCACTTTTTTTGGTGTGGTTTTCTCGGTCTGTTTTTGGTGAAAATTCTAGTTTTTGGGCTGCTCTGTATTTTAGACTCCTTGCCCAATGGATTTTTGGCACTTGGTCTACGTTTTGATCTTGTGTCACTCACAGGGAGTGCCCATCCCCAAGCAGGAGCCAATGTTGGTGAAAATTATGAGTTTTCACACTTTACCCTAGTTTTCTATATCCATTTCGCTTTCAAGAAACGTTTTATTTGCTCGAGTGCGTGATCTCGAACTCATTTTTCCTAGTTGAATGCTTTAAAGGTACTCACAATCTTGTCATTTTGCCCTATTTTGAAACAAATTTCCAAGTTGCCCTCTTTGTGCCCTAATTCCTTCATTTTTGGGCCATGTCATTTTCCCCTTGTTAAATCATGCAAGAAACTTAGGCTTGATCGAATTCCATTTATGTGCAAGTGAAATCCCAATCCTCGGTCGAAACCATTGTGAAATCATGATTCATTGGATTCAAAATAGAAAATTCTGCCTTCCTTATGATTTTTTTTTCAATTTCGAGGGCGTCCCTGCAATTTTTACGTTTTGACGGGCATACGGGTTTCATCTCGCTCGTGAAAATTATCCTTGCATGTCATCGCTAACGTGGCGAGGTTCTTTATTGGCCGGGAGTGGTTAGGAAAATGGTACAACTTGTCATTTTTGACTTTTAGCAAAGGAAAATTTTACTCAGCGGCGCCACATCTCTGCTATGGTTTGATTGGTCAGATGGACCGGTGGGTGGTGGGGGTCACTTAGAAATTTTCTTCAATTTTGGAAGAATTCTCAATGTTAATTTTTGACCCAAGGGCTCGTGCCCAATGGGACGTGGAAATGTGTCTAGGGATATCAAAAGGAAAAGTGGGGACTTAGAAAAATTTGAAGTTTTTGGCTTCAAAATGCTAGAGGAAAATATTTTCCCAGGAGCCCGCATCGAATGGGAAGTGGACACGTGGCGGGAGATCGGGCACATAACAAAGGACTTGAAAAAGTTTTGTCATTTTTGGCTCACAACATCAAGAGAAAAATTTGACTCAAAGGTCCGCCTCCAACAAGAAATGGACACGTGTCCAGGAAGTTAGCATGGGAGTGCAGGGGGATTTAATTTTTTTGAAGTTTTTAATCTAAAAATGTTAAAAAGTGAAATTTGGCCCAAAGCCCATAGCCAATTGGAGGAACACACGTGTCTAGGAGGCAAGATGGAAGAAGGGGCTGAAGGAAAACTTTATGAAATTTTTCCTTTGTGTTTGCAAGGAAAAAATTGAAGAATGGGCCCGCCTCCAATGAAAAATGGACACGTGTCCAGGAGAGTCAAATGGAGCGGCGGGGACTTCGAAATTTTTGTTGTTTTTGGGCTTAATGTTACAAAATAAACTTTTTCCCGAAGGCCCGTGTTGAATTAGAAGAGGACACGTGTCCCGGATTTGGCGGAGGTTTGGAGCGCGGAGAGAAATGTTGGAAAAATTACAAACTTTGGCGATAAATTTCAAAGGGAAAATTGGGAGGTGTCCCAGCAGTAGCCAATAAGGGGGTGACACATGGCATTTATAGAGGGAAAAAGGGAGAGTGTGGGCCCGCAACATTTTTTAGTGCTTGCATGGAGGTTTGAAGGAGAATTTGGAGGGTCGGCTCCGCAGCGAATGGGAGACCGCCACGTGGCAGGGGAGAGAGTGGGTGTTCGGGCCCATGGGGTTTTTGAAGAATTTTTCCTTTTCTCAAAAGGAGAAAATTTCATTATTTTGGCTCACGAATTTTAGTAGGGCCCACCTAGGGACACGTGGCATGTCCAGGGGGCATGCGGGGAAAATTTTCAAAATTTTCCCGAGGTCAGAAAAGGTTCGAAATGCATTTTTAAGGTTGGATGCCCGGTCCAATGGTATTTGGACATGTGTCCACCTTATCCAGAAGTCAAAGAAGATATTTTTGAGCCTACATGTTGAATCTCATCAGGACACGTGGAGGGCAGAAATTTAAAGTTGATTTTAAATCAACGGTTCTTGTAGTTTCATTTTTGGGCGCCATTGGAGCTCCAAGATGCTTGGAATCATCATTTTTGCACCAAATCACATGAAATTTTATATGAAATCACATCCCCTCGACCTTCTGGATGCAATGGCATCATTCATTTGAGCTAATTTGGTGCCCTGTAGTGATTTTCATGAAATATTTTCTCTTCCCGTGTAAAAACGTGAAAAGTGAAAAATTAAAGTTGCAGAGTTAAAAATGATGAAGTAAAAGGTGGAAAATGATTGCAAATGCATGTTGGCATGGTGGAATGACAAAAATGTGACCTTGGGATGGATAAGGATCCGAATCCATGTAATATTTTAAAATATTTGTGCATCTCTGGCATTTTACGAGTGGTTTTTACGATTTTATATCATTTTTCATGAAATGGATAGGGTTTTGTAACAAATTTGACCCCTTTGGCATATTCTTTGCTTGGGATGCAAGGATCCAAGTGGCATAGGGTATATTATGTAATTTGGAGGCATTTTGTAAGGTCTTTTGAAAATTTTGGAGAAAGAGAGAAGAATTTTCAGGAGGAAAACTGGAAGAAGTCCATTTTCTTTTGGAGAAACTACCTGAGAGCCATTTTTGATCCTGTTTGCATCAAATGTTCATCATGTTGAGTTGGTTTCAGCATTAAAGCCATCAACAAGCTTTGAGATTGTATAAATAACATTCCCTTGCTGATATATTTGATCAAATTCTTGGATTAACTGGTTTTATCTCTTGGCAAAGCTTGCATACACTTGTATTTCAGTATGTTTTCAATTTGTGTTTCATGCTCATGTTGCAATCTTGTGTTTGGGATATTTATTGGTCATACATGGTCTCATTTCTTGTAGAGGGTTTGAAGGCATCTGCAATCTTCCATTCAGAAGAGCATTCATTTGAGTGAAGATAAACATATTTAAATTCATCTTACCTTCCTTATAAATTGAGGGTGTTTGTAAACCTTTGGGTGTACCTTAAGTCATGATCTAACAAGGGTTTCTAAATGCTTCATTGATATTTTGCTTCAAGCCTTTGTGGTAGGTTATCAAAGTTTGTATGGAATAGTGCAGATTTTGGAATCCATGTGTGCACACATCCTGGTTGAAAGAGCACTTCAAATTCATTGAAACATCTCTGTTGTTTAGGTGTTGTTATTCATTTGCAAAGTTTCCCAAAGAAGGTGATGATTTCTAGCTACTCTTGTCCCAACATCTCTCATCAGAATTTCATTTTAAACTAACTCATCCTACCTACAATCCCCTACATCTGCATTGTGTGTCCACAAAAGAATTCAATCCTTTCACTAAAATGCACAAATTTGATTAGGGTTTTATCATGTCTTTAGCAGCCCTAGCTTTGTTTTGAAAACATTTCCATCATTTAGCAGTGACAACTCCTTTGAGTTTTGATAATGGATACTTGATCATGTTTTCACAAAGCCTCTTCCATATCATATGCAAAACAAAAGGATATCTCTATCTCCTTACCATATAAGGGCTGCAATATAGGTTCTCTTGCCTTGGTTGATAGGCACAACCTAAAATAGTGAGGGTTAGATCAAAACCCTCTTGAAGGTGCTATCCACTTCCTCAATTCTTGATTGCAAACAAAGCAAATAGGTGTTCTCCTAACCACAAATGACATACAAACCATCTATCTATCCTTGAGTGTCTTGTGCAAGTTCATGATGTTGTTCAAGTTGTGATGGAGATTAAATCTGATACCAACAGGTTGGAGGAATGTTTTCACCGAGAACAAGTGCAAAATGTCTAAAGCCCGCAATCTTGAAAAGCCGAAATGCAAAAAGGTGGGTGATGTGGCACAACGTGGTGTCTTTGATGGTTGGTTTTGGACTTGGAAAATGCATGGAATCTTATGTGGTGATCCCAAAAAGAGGAGTTCCAAAATCTGAAAACCGTGCAACCTCACCAATAGATTCAAACATTCTACCAAGATGTACATCGAAATATGAGTCACATTGGATGTGGCGAGTGGTAGGTAGGAGTTGATGCGGTGAGTTACCACTTAGAAATGGGTGATCGGCATGTAGTGTGAAAGAAGATCTCATCGGTGCATAGAATACAAACTAGCCTGGAAGGAGCTTGATAGAGCTCGAGGAGAAAATGAAACCCTAAACCAAGCCCCCATTTCAAACCATCATAACTTGATTAATTATTAACCATATTTAACAAAATTATGTTTTCTGGAAAGAATTTTCAATGAGGAATTTGATGGTAATGGTTAATATGAGTTCCTAGGAGGTTAAATGATAGAAAAATATAGTCAAACACCCAACAAAAGAATGGACATATCTTCCAATGTAATCCATCATTTCTTGCAAATTTATAGTCATTGGAAAGCTGATTTTGGGATTTGCGGCATGGGAACTTCAAATTTGGATTTTGGGGTTCATGGACCTCCGAAAATAGGAAAAATTATAGTGGTAGGTGAGGGTGATTAATGGAGGTTGGTGAGAAGTAGGCTCATCATGAGCCTACATGAGCTAGATTAGATAGGAGGTGCAATCATAATAAGTTCCTTCAAGCACAAGGCAACACCATTAATGAAAACAAATATTTTGGAGATCTTCAAACACTAACTGCAGGATTAAACAATGGATTTTTATGGGTTTCAAGCAATTTACGGATTTATTCCCTCTTCTCAATTTCTTCTATAAATATGTAAGGGGTTGCACATACAAAAGGTTGATAATAGTTTTTCTCCCATGTACCCCATTCCTCTTGGGTCTTCAAGACTTCCTTTAAACACCGCAATGGCTTCATGCCTCTTTACGCTTTAAAATCATACCGTGTAAACTTCTCATGGAGCAGATTAAACATATATGTGTTGCATATTTTCCAGCCTCTATGTTCTTTTTTTGCATCTTACATATTTTGTGCTCGCAGGATGTGTGCATTTCTCATTCATTATAGGGTTTGTTTGGTCGCGCTCATTCAGGAATGAAGATTGTTTACATTTTGGGTCTATGTTGTAGCTATCCAACCTCCCCTTAGTGCACTTGGTGTGATTTTGGTTTGTGTTGCATCTTGTCCAACCTCCCAAAATTCACCCTTTCTCTATTTTATAGGGCTTGGGAAGAGTGATTGGAACTCCTTTCTTGGTTTATCACCACTTTAGTGTAGGAATTTTCTTTCATGTAGTCCTTCTGCCCCTATCCCCTTGGAAGTTTTAGTTTAGGCTTAGTAGTAGTTTGGCCTGCACTTGGAGTAATTAGTGGCAAGTAGGTTAGGAGTAGGAAATGTCCTTCTCCAGAGATCTATCCCATTTTGCAATGTCCCACACTCAGGATAGTTCAATGTTTTACAATCACGCCAAATGCCCCATCTCAAACCAGGTAACCCAGGGGTGCTTTGATTCCACATCAACAATTTTCACATGCCCAGTGGGACAACAAGAAGTATAGTTTTATAATTTTAATTTGTTCTACTACATATCAAGGATCACATTCAAGCCTCGAATTCAAATAAAAGACAATTTCGGAGGTTTCCTTTTCAGAGTTCGAAGATTCCATTTTCAGATTTAAGAGGTTTCAGTTATAGGGTCAAAGTAAGAATTTTTTTGGAGGGCTTAAAATGTGCAAAATCGACTCAAATTTCACCAAATGATAGTTCAGGGGATGAACTTTAAAAGGGTATTTTCAGATTTATGAAAATTTGATTTTTGAAATTTCAATTTTTTTAAAATTTTGGGATTTCAGTGTTTCGTGATTTTGGGATTTTTGAAAATTTGGAATTTTCTATATTTTTGGTTTCATACTTTCATAATTTTGGGATTTTGGAGTTTTAGAGGTTAGGGAATTTCGGAGGTCTCCATTTCGGGATTTCGAGGTTGCACGTATTTCAGATTTTGGAGTTCTTTCACTTGATTTCAGACTTTTGTGGCATTTTAGGATTTGAGGGATTATTGAAGCCAAATAAGTTTAACTCCTACGGCTAGGTTTTGAGCCCTTTCAAGTTGTCTATTTAAGTATTCATTGCATTTCGTCAAGTTAGTAATGCTTTTGGTGAAATCATTTCCTTTGGAGGCACGTGTAAGCACAACTGGCAACTCCGTTTGATCAAGAACCCACTATCTGAGTAGTAGAATTCCCATTTCTTCTCCATCCATATCCATTCCTACTCCCTTCCATGCATTCCATTTTATTATATTCATGAAGTTGTGTAGCCATGACTTCATTCCTACAATGGAATTCACACATACAACAACAATGTCATTCAGACCCACCTCCACACTTGCAACATGTATTCCATGACTACTATCAATCACCTCCAAAACCTTTCTATAATGAGAATCAGTATGCATACCCTTATGGACAAGAAGCAGATCAATTTGGCTATTCACTAAACTATGCAAATTTTCAAGGTCAAGAGTATGCAAATGTTGGAGGGTATCCTACGCCCGAATATATTTTCTTGCAAAAGAAAGCTCAAGACATGGAGGCCAATTTGGAATGGTTGAGGGATGCATATTAGTTAAAAGTGTCCAAGGTTGGATTCAGGATACCTTTCCTGTGGTTTTCCCTTTTTCGAGTTATCACAACCCACAGGAGAAACTTGATCTTATGGCTGAAATGACACCACACCTCGAGGCATGGATCCGGACATAGAGGCCTATGAGTATAATGTCAATCATTCCTGTCAATGGGAAAATCCTACATTTCCATCTTGTAGTCCCCTCTCTAATCCCCATCCAACGTCTTTTCAACCAAAGCCACAGTTTCCAAATTTCACACATGTTGCTCCCATTCTGAAACCCACTTCTCCACCTTCTACTCTTCCACCTCATCTCAGTTCCGCTACCCTTTTCCCTTCCAAGAAAACATCTCCTCCACAAGATCAAGAAATTAAACTTCCTCTTCCACCACCAATGAAACAAACATCAGTGGATACCCCACCCACCACTCCTCCCATCATCTCAAACCCATGTCGGGAAAAGACTCAAGAAACCATTCAAGAAGAACAACAAGAAGAGGATCCGAACAAAGAGTAGATGATGAAAATCTTGGTGAATTTGGCTCTAAGGTTCGGGATCACTAAAATCCCCTTGATGGTTAAGCCTACAAGAGGAGGGTGAGGTCCACCGTAGGTGGTGCAGAATGGTCTTGCAATTGAAACAAAGTAAGAACAAGAGGACGATGACCAACAATCTACTTGTTTTGAATGTAGTGTCCACATTAGCACTATCCTTCCAAGACTTTCTAACCCATCACAACTAACATATTCAAAAGAATAAGTAAAAAAATCAGCTCATGATGTGCGAGAAAAGAGGCATGTGCAAGTGAATGAAGAAAAGCTCCCAAGTGTGCAAGGAATTGTAGCGGAATGCAACAATCCCAATTTCCCTACATGCCTTGAGCTTGCCGCCTTGTTGGAATATTACATAGACATACCAAAGTCATCATTAGTTACAACTAACCAAGAAAAGCCTCATATTACGGAGAGAGACCTTTTAGGTTCAAAAGGATTAAACAATAAGTAGGTGATGGAGAGAATGAAAATCGTCTCTTCCCCTTCATTTTTAAAAAGTTTTGATTTTGAATACAAGTTTCAACTTTCAGACTTCATATTTAAGGATGAGGTAACAAGTGGTGAGAAAATTACAAACCTAAAGGATTCCTTGGAGGAGGAAGAACCCATGGTAGAGTTTGAATGCCTATCTGACTTGGAGGAATGCTTCAATGAGGAATAACCTATAGAGATCACAAAATTTTCTACCCCATTGCCTATCTTTCAAAATGAAGAGCCTCTTGCCATGGAAGTTAACATTCAAGAGGAACCTTTTGTCCATAGTAGCCTTATTGAAGTAGAGGAAATTGGATCAGATTCATAGGGATTTGATGAAGATGCGATCATTGAAGTTTTATTATTGTCAATAAAAGAGCCTAAGCTTGCCGATGAATCAACCATAATCCAAGAAGAGGATGGGAGAGAGCAAGAGAACGTCATCATTTCCATATTATTAACCAAGTTGATATATCAGTTGTCTGTAGATGTGTAAAAGGAGGAAAACCATGTTACAAACAGTCACCTTTCCCAGGAAATCTTTCATGAAGGCTTTCTTACTGAAAGTAAAAGTAACAGACACATTCGGTAGTTCAGGCCATGCCCCAATAGGTATCCAACTTCGTTGAAGCTGTAAATAGAGTTGCCACAACTAGTCATGTTCATCCCCGAGCATGAGGGTGCATTTCATAGTGTTAAGGATCAACTACATCAACTAAAAAATCTCCAGGAGCCTGAGGTGAATCATTCCGAATAGGTATTAGTTTGGTTTCCGATTTATACCTTGATGACGTGGGTGGAAGGTTGTTGCTATATCAATTTTCCACTCATGTGTACAACCATGACTAGTATCAAATCATTCGCATGGCTTCTTGTTGTAAGAAAGGGAGATAATTTTCACAACCAATGTCGGGATTTGTTTGAAACCTTCTCTCTCTCTAGTTAGTGTAGGGTAGGAGTAGGAGTTGTTTTCAACATCACAAGTTCTTAGGCACACTATGTATGACTACTTGGGCATGTATGATTTTCTCATTCTATACATAGTTTTTTTCCATGTTTCTCTAGCATAGTACATGTTATTTTAGTAGGCCTCCCACATGAAAAAGGTTCATATTTGTGGGAAAAATAACAGTGTTAAAGGAAAAAAAATGCAGAGAAACTAAATCCGGTTAAGGGTTGATTTTAATGAATCTTCATTCTTTGAGTCCTTCAAGGCCAATCACAGGTGAACTTCCAAACCTCCATCAAATCGGGAAAATATCCTCGAAGAGTATGTCAAAGAGTGGAACTTTCAGGAAAAGGAGAAAATCCAAATTTAATATAGTTCCATGAGGTAATAAATTAAAAATTGGCTTATTCAAAACTCTGCAACATGCAATATATGTCAAGAAATCATCAATTGTGTGCTTCATACTTGGCATAATCAAGTTTTGGGATAGTCCATTTTAGTCTCGCAGAATAGGGTTTAAGAAAGGAACAAGTGAAAATATTCAATTAAGGTAATTTTCTACTCTCACAAATCTTATTTTAAAGATTTTCTTATAAAAAATTGAGAATGCAATCAATAGTTCAAGTTTAGCGGTTGCGGTGGTTTCGGTTTCAGCTTTCTTCAAGTTCAAAATCAATTTGCATGTTTATAGTGATTCTCGTGCCCAATGGATATTCCTAGGCTACTAGGTCGTAAAATCTAGCATGCGATTTCCCTTGAGTCGCCAAATTGTTGACAATTTTTGCCCTTGTGGGTAATTTTGTCTAACAAGTTCTCGAGAATGGTCACAGGGATCCTAAGTGGGCCCCATAGGTTGCAAACAGTCACGTGTGTTTCTAAAGTCTTCTTAAGAAATTGTAAGTATTTTGGAACATTCAAGCTAAATTAGGCCATTTAGGATCATACTTGGGCTCATGGTCCCATTACAATGCAAAAATGGTCTCTAACCTCAAAAATGGTGAAAAATGACTCATGATGGAGAAATTCAACATTTTTATATCTTGGGCATTCTTTTTCCCTCTCTTAGAAAAAAATTTAAAAAATTCCGCAAAACGAACTTCATAAAGGAAAAATCCCATTTTTGGCCTTAACGGAAAAATGTGCTAAAAACATCTCGTTAAGATACTCGGAAAGTAGCTCGGCGAGTTAGGAGATTGTTTTTAAATTGGGTGAGCTAGTGGTGTCTCAATGAGTAGCTCGGTGAGTCGAGTTAGGAGGTAGCAGTAGGGCTAAGCCAAACCGGCTCGAGATCGGTGCATGTGGAAGCACAAGTTAATTTCAAGGCCAAGCCGCTAGGAACTATAGGCTCAAGTGGAGGCATCAACGCAGTGCGAGGGATGATGGAGGACGAGTGGTAGGGAAAATCTTGGACCGAGCTCGGAAAATGCATCAATTTTTTTTTCCATGGACACGAAGGTAAGGCATGAGTAAATAACAAGTCATGGCGAGGCAGAGAAGAAAGACCGAGCTCCTCGAGATCGGCCAAGGAAAGGGCATTCTAGAGAGGCAATGCCATACGAATGGAATTTGAAGCGAAAGTTAGAGTTGATGACGGTGAGTTCATGGTTGGAGGATCAATGTTAACAATGGAGGAAAGGAGGAAGGCTCGTGGTCGGCCAAGCAAGTTGTAAAAATCTCTTGGAGGTCGAGCTAATAAAAAGGGGAATGGAAGCCCGAATTCAAAAGTCTTTTAGATTTTATAGGTTGTTCGCTTTAGAGGTTCGGGGTGAGTTATTTCAGGAATGAGATGGTCAAAATCTCAAAGCAAGTTTGGTGGAGATCTTGAAGGACAAAGGCCCGAAAGCTTGCAAGGTGTGTTGGTGCGAAATGGTGAAAGGTGGCTTTGGGAGTCAACGAGGAGGGCCCAAGTCAATTTCGTGGTTTTCGGAGGAACACATTCGGAGGTGGAAGGAATGTTTTTGCCAAGAAAAGTGTAAAATGTCCGAAGCCAACACAGAGGTCCCAAGTCAATTTTAGGGTTTTTTGGGGAACATGTTCGAGGTTGGAAGAATGTTTTCATCGAGAACAAGCAAAACATTTGAAGCCCCCAATCTTGAAAAGCCAAAAATGCAAAAAGGTGGGTGATGTGGCACAATGTGGTGTTTTTGAGGGTTAGTTTCAGACCTAGAAAATGCATGGAATCTTAAGTGGTGGGTGATCTAATCCCAAAAAGAGGAGTTCTAGAACTCGAAAACCATACAACCCCGCCAACGCATTCAAACATTCTACCAAGTCGTGTATCGTAATCTGAGTTACATTGGATGTGGCGAGTGGTAGGTGGGAGTTGATGCGGTGAGTTGGCACTTGGAAATTGGGTGAGCTGGCATGTAGTGTGAAAGAAGAGCTCATCAGTGCATAGAATACAAACCAGCTCGATGCTTAAAGGAAGGATCTTAATAGAGCTCAAGGAGAAAATGAAACCCTAAACCGGGCCCCGCTTTTAAACCATCATAACTTGGTCAATTATTAACCATATTTAACAAAATTATGTTTTCTGGAAAGAATTTTCAATGAGGAATTTTATGGCAATGGTTAAAATGAGTTCCCAAGAGGTTAAATGATGAAAAATCTAATCAAACACCCAAAAAAGAATGGGCATATCTTCTAATGTAATCCATCATTTCTTGCAAATTTATAGTCATTGGAAAGGTGATTTTGGGATTTGTAGCATGGGAACATCAATTTCAGATTTTGGAGTTTATGGACCGTATGCCGAAAAGTAACAAGCGAGCGTGGGAATCTATAAGTAACTCTTCCGCGTGCCCGACCTCCGTGCCGAGACAACCGGTGGGGATGGAATATGTGTAGGATGCAGACAAAATAGTTAGGCAATCTGATGTCTTCGACACGCACTAATGGAATTTGTGAATCTAAGGCAAAGAAGGCCCTCCTAACCTGAACTGGTGTGATAGATCGATCGGTAAGGATGACTACTCAAAGGCTCCAATCAATATCGAGCTCTGGCGTTATTCGATCTATGGGTTATGGTATATGTGGAAAATGGCCTGGGATAGTTTCGTGTATGTCTCCAGACAGGGTCATAGAGTGGATGATGGCTATAGTTGTTTTTATGGGTAGTTCTTTGGCCTAGTCCAGAATTCTTTAGCTTCGTTAGCCGCTATATCTAACAAGGATAATTGTGTGATGATGATAGGTGGAAGTGGAGTAGATCTGAATACGAGTGTGCGTAAGGCCAAAGTCTATGTCCGATTCTCATGGATTCATTAGGTCAGGATTTGTGGGTCACAACCATAGACTCGTAGTTGTTGTGGACCTGCTTTGGTCATGTGTGAATTCAGTCCCTGATCCCTAGTATCAAATAATCATATGCTTTCTTAGCTTCTATATTTAGAATCAACAACTGTGTGATTTCTCTGAATATCTTATAAGCGTCCGTGCAACTTGAATCCTTAGACTAGTATCTATATCTGTAAGAGTATCTCCTGCGTTTGGTTGTGGGACCAAAGGATCACAACCGAACAATTGCTCTCTTTCAAATCTTTCTACAGTCATGTGGATATTTTTCTAGGGTAATCTGTAGTTTGGCTGATTTGACCAAAACGTGTACGCTTGGTCGTCTTCTATGTTTAATCCCCTCAACTGAGAGTTGATCTACTGTAAGTCTATTGTTGTTTGGAAGACTTGGATTCTAAGATTTTGGTCTATGTCAACTATTATAGCTGTGATGAGATTGGGTTGAGGCACGATTGGCTCGAATACGTATTCTCTGGGCTCCCTAGGTCCCGTGATTGTCATACAAAAGCAATGATGTAAATCTAATTGCAACAAAGTGAAATTTAACTACGTGAAGTATATCTATAGCATATATGATTTCTCTATTTTTGTATTTTCTGATGAATTATATGAATTTTAAGAAAGCAACTATTTAAAATATCTAGAATTGATAGCTAAAATAACAATTTAAAAACAAACAAAATAACCGAGTGTAGCTATTTGTCTGTGCAATTTGTAGATCTATTCTAAACAATGAAATAACTTATCTAATCTATTTGCAAGACTCTTGATCCTACCTCAGAAGTGAGGAGTGAATCATAGTTTCTCGGAAACTATCAATCCCCACAGCTTCCCTGGCAATATCGAGAGTAGAATTTACTGAAATAAAGCAATTAACTACTCTATTTGATATGCTTCTAACTAGAACTTTGAAATTTAGAACCTGGATTCTCGCAGAGTAAAGCTGGCAAATCGACGGTGTGTGTAACTTTGTCCCCTCAAGCAGTGTGATCTCCTCGTTCTTTCGTGCTCACGTGGATCCAGAAAAGCGTGTAATGCTTGCATCAACAGAAGTAGATATTGGAACAAGGGACAACTTTAGAATACAGACTGAATACAACGCGAGTAGGAGAGGGATAGCACAAGAGTACAGAGCTTGGCTTATGCAATTCCTAGCGGGATCTATTGCGAGTCATGCAACATAAAACATCTAGAACCTAAAACTATCCTGTTTGAGGAGAAAACCTGCAACTTTAATGGCTTCCTACTATAAACAACTATCTTACTCCAATGGTTTGGATGAAATGATCAACAAAGCACCTTGCACAAGATGGATATGTGGCTTCCTAACAGCAAAACAATGCTAACTAAGCATGTAATGAATGAAACTACGAATTCTAAGTAAAATGAAAACTAATCTATTGCAAAGAGAAGTTCAGAGGCAAATTTGAGGGGCCATTTTCTTGAGCACAAGCCATCTATTTATAGCATTTGCATTTACCCAAGGTAAAAACCAAATTGAACTCTTAAACTATAAACAATGGAAAAACACTATTCCAGGGGACCAAAAACATAAATGCAAGCCCAAGGCGGTGAAAAAGATGGTGAATCGTTGATTTTTACGTGAGTTACGTAAAAAAGAACGTTCTGAAAACGTGTGCAGGACCACCACTGAGTAGGGCGGCACAGACCGCCCCCCGATCAGGGCGGCGGTGGACACGAGACCGCCGCCAGGCGGCGGTTTTTCATAACTAAAGAGAAAAGGGGAAAGAAAAGAGGGAAAAGAGAAAACAAAGGACGCAGGGGCTAAGCGGGGCATGCGGGATGTTAACGCACACTTGGAGAGCTTTTCCGATCCCGAACACCTTACGAGGAGACCTGTATCATCATTGGGGCACGTGTCACATTGTTTCGGCAAAGACAGATCCTTACAATTTTGGGTACGTACATATTGCCCCTCGAGAAGTGTTTTAGCCATGAAGAGGCGTAAAACGGTGGGTCCGAGTATGGCGGTCCCGAAATGGGAAGTTAGAAGTTATACCTGATACATCCGTGTGTCGAAATGACGCCATCCAAAATTCCCACCACCTGCAAAATGAAAAGAGAATCAAGTGCAGATAGACACAATAATTTGGAAAATAAACGCTAAAATAATAGGAAATGAGAACGTACCATTTGTGTGGGGATAAGAATTTACCTCCGTCGGCGCTCCAAACCTGTGAAAAGGTCATTTTAAACAAATCAGGATGATATATATATGAAAGTGGGCCCATTTTCCTATTCATTTGCGCGAATCGATTTGATTGATTATGAGCTCTGGACCCACGGTGATGGTTTCTTTGAGTGAGAGTCAAAACGTCCGTGTCGAGATAGCGATCATGCCTCCGTGCATGAAACATCGACCCACGAGATCACAAAGTTAGTTTTCTTCAATTTATCCTTTTTACCCCCTTTATTTTGAAATGCTAAAATCTTTGTCGTGGGGGGGTAATTTTTGAAAATGTTAGTGTTAAAAGGTCTATCTAGGGGGCGCCTACTGGGTAGGCTTTGTTTTTAGGAAAAATGGTCTTTTTTTGCATTTTTAGGCTTTTAGGCTTAAAAACCCGCGTGGGTTTTCGGGCCACGACCGCCGCCTGCCTGGGCAGGCGCGGTTACACGACCGCCGCCTGCTCAGGCGGTGGTTACACGACCGCCGCCCTTAAGGCGGCGGTTACGAAACCGCCTCCCTGCTCAGGGCGGCGGTTTTGAACAGAATGTAAAAAGAACATCCTTTTGAAATTGTTTTTGCTTTTCTAGCATTTCTACGTGTTTTCATGATTTTTCCAGTATTACTTGGATGCTAACTTGCTCTATTTTGTGTGTTTTTGGGTGTATGCAGGTGAGAGAGGAGTATATCCGGTGGAGTAGAGAGAGGGAGTGTGACTGGCTCCCAGGAGTATTGGATGCCCTCTCACAGGATGAGGAGGATACTCTTCAGAGGCCTGGTATACTGCGCATATCGCACGTGCCCCATGTTGCTCCTTCCAGTCAGATTCTTTGTGACTTATTCTCATATTGGGATGCTGATCGGAACACCTTCCGATTACCAGGGGTCCGCGGTGAGTGGACCATCACTTTAGAGGATGTTTACCGTATCCTGGGGGTCCCGATCATCGGGAGACGACTCACCCTAGAGACAGCAGGTTCACGGGCCCAGATTGCACAGTGGGCTACATATATGGGAGATGCAGTCATCTCCACGGGGTCGAAGAAGGGGGTTAGAGTTCGATCCATTCCTACTTTGCCCATCCCCTTACTTCGCCAGGCTATCATGGGGATCCTTGCCTCGAGACTGATCGGGACAAGGGAGGAGACACTTTGTTATACTGTTGGTCCCCCATCATTACACAGATAGAGGGACATGGCCGGATATATGCCTGGGGAGCAAAGATATTCTTGGGACTACCTACCATGATCTATACAGGGTAGTCCGTTTACAGGGGCAGTCCTTGAGCCACCCGACCTTAGTCATGAGTTGGGTCTATGAGCACTTCATCCCCTATGGCAGAGGTGTGGAGGTGGCAGATCCCGGAGCTGTGAGGGCAGCCAGATGGACAGATATGTCGGTGCTCCGAGCACCTCATCAGCTAGTTGCTTCTCTGACTACTGCCGACATGGAGGCCACACCATATCAGACTATGGCAGGTATATGGGGCGAGGAGGCTCTTACTTTGATCTCCTACTCCACCACAGGCAGCTTATCGATAGAGTGGGGCGAGTGGAGATACACCCCTTTGGCCGAGTTCCTCAAATAGCTTTGGCTACCCTACATGGGTATGCTTCCCCAGAGTGCCAATGGTATACGATCAGTCCGAGAGGCTGAGAGGGGGCCTAGAGGCCGGGGTTGGATAGTGGTTACTCCTGGCATTCCTATTGCAGCCAGGAGGATAGTACGTGCTAGAGGGAGAGCCGGTGCGCCTCAGCACCCTTGCTTTAGATTGCCACGGGTCCTGCCCATAGCAGCGATGACCCTATTGAGATAGACTCCGAGTCTGAGGAGTTTACAGGGGGAGAGACAGAGGAGGAGACTGAGGAGGACAGTGATCCTGAGTGGCATGACACTCAGGATATCATGTAGGCAGAGAGGGCCGAGCAGAGTGCAGAGAGAGTTACTCTGGTTTTAGAGGAGCCACTCTCCCAGGGCCATGGTGGGGAGGATGAGTCCGTTGCAGGGCGCTATGTTGCCCCAGCCACAGGAGGAGTACCTACCGCTGCAGCGGCGGCATCTGTGGCAGTGCTGATCCTAGAGATCCATCCTGGAGGCCTGGTGATCCGAGTAAGTTACCCTCTCCCCTTCTAATGTTTGTTTAATTTAAGATCATTTTAGTTGCTATCTCTCCTTTTGTTTTATCTTGTATTTCTAATCTCTTGTTTTGTTTCTAATTTGTTTTTTCCTTTGTTTTGCAGAGACTACCGATGAGTGGCGAGACTTGATTCGCAGGGTATGCACCGATACCCTGATGATCCCCATGGAGAGGACCCACGCAGAGTCTGTCCGTGGATGCTGGGGAGCCCTCAGCAGCTGGTAGACACACTGACGTCTTTTCCCTAGTCTGGCATGTGGCCAAGATGGTATCGACTCTCCGCACGAGTTAGTGGGGTATAGGATGGCCGAGCGCTTGATGAGGAGCCATTCTCGTGGTGAGACTGCGGCTGCCCCTCGAGATCCTGAGCCCTCCATGCACTCAGAGCACCGGCGTAGCCGAGTCCTAGGCGTGGGCGTGCACCTTCAGAGGGGTCTCGTAGGGATTGAGAAGCCACTTGGCTCTCCTAGATTTTGTATGATACATTCTTTTGTATATCCCGGCTCTTTGAGCATTTTGACCATGCTTAGTGCATGATGGCATTGTATAGAAAATTTGATCATTTATATATATATATTCTTTTTTGGATCAAACCTTTGGCATTTATGGCTTACTTTCCATTTCCAGTTTCCTTATGTAGATTACGATGTATGTTTATATGCTCTTTAGAATGTATGCAATGGAGAACAATTGATGCAAGTGTTTTATCTTTCTGTTTGTATTTCATGATGCTGATATATGATAATGTAGATACAATGTGATTTTGAATCTTAGTTTCGTAAGCAATTTTGGATACTTCACATTTTTTTGGCAAAGTGATGAATATAAACCGGTATGATGAATAGATAAACCTGCCCCTACTCCCAACTCCACGCAACTAGTAAGATGCGAGGGCTCATCACCGAGAGTTGGGAAGGGCGCAAGTTATGAAATGTGCTGAAATGATAGTGATGAAAGATAGACAAAGCTTTGATGGAACCAAATTGGGAAGCTACAAGCCTACCCTACCCGAGTGACTTCATAGTTTTTGGGATGCAACTTGCTTTGCGGTTTATCTAGACTTAGATCCGTAGATGGCCACATAGTAGACAAAATCTGGGTTTTTAGGATTTTAACTCTCTTGGAATTTTGAACATCTGATTCATTTATTTTTGACTCAAGGCTTCAAGATTTGAATTGTTTGCTTATGACCTTTAACATTTGTTTGTCAAGAGGACCCCCTACACTTTGCCCCATGCTACTAGTAAGAAGCGTGGGTTTATCACCATGGGCAAGGCATAGGCGAGTAAGGGCATTTCCATCCTTTCCCAACCCTACGTCACTAGTAAGAGATGCAAGCTCATCACCGAAGGTTGGTGAGGCAAGAAAATGTGTAAATTTAAAATTTTCTATTTGATTTACATGTTTGACTTGTTTATCTGAGCAAAATGTCAGCATGCTCTTATTTCCAAAGAGATATACATACGGGATAGATGTGACACGATGAAGCTTCTAGAACAGACCATAGGCAAGACACCCATCCTAAGAAGAAACCAAAAGTGAGAATAAACCCGCAGATCTTGGTATGGTTACCGTTAAGACTTTGTCATATCTAGATTTATTTGATGACATGATTCCAAAATAACTTGACGATATCATGGAGATGGAGAAGTATGATTAGAGTGTTTATGCCAATACCATCAGAAGTTTGTAATGAATTGCTTTAAGAATAAATTCCTTGATCACAAGATTCGTACGAAACATGTGGACAAAATGAACCTAACTATATGAAGATGCAATGTAAATGTAGCTATATATTATGCCGGTTGCTTACGCGTAGAATCGTTTAAGGTGCAGGGAATTGACTGTTTCACCAAATTCCTCACCTTCTAGCATACATAAGAGGTATGCACCATTTCCGTAGTCCTTCGTGACTTGGTATGGGCCCAACCATTTGGGCCGGAACTTTCTTCCCTCGCCGGTCTTTTTGTCGATCCGACTGTCCAGCCTTAGAACTAGATCACCTTCATATATGTCGCATTCATAGACCTTCTTATTATACTGCCGGCACATCCGATCAACATAGACTCTGTGCCACTGTTCAACATCTAACCTAGCTTCATCTAGGCTTTCTAATTGGGAGAGACGTGCTTCTCTGTAAGCATCTTCATCCAGAATCCCTTGTAATGAAATACGAGAGACTGGGTATTTCAACCTCAAGTGGGAGAACTGCCTCGCCCCGAATACTAGCGAGAAAGGAGTCACTCCCGTTGGTGTTCTTATTGAGGTTCTGGTGGGCCCATAAGGCCGATATAACTTTAAGTGCCAATCTCGTTTGTTTTCTTTCACCGTTTTAAGGAGAATGGCTTTTAGTGTTTTGTTTGTTGCTTCAGCCTGTCCATTGGCTTGAGGGTAATACAAGGAAGCCGTATGATGGCTTATTTTGAATTTTTTGCACAATTCGTGAACTTCGTCATTCTTAAAAGAAGTCCCATTATCCGAGATAATGATTTGTGGGACACCGTATCTATAAATGATTTGGTTCAAAATGAACTTGGTGATTACAGAACCTGGTACAGTAGTAAGAGGCATGGCCTCTACCCACTTGGTAAAATATTCTGTGGCCGTGATTATGAAATTATGGCCGTCTCTAGAGAAGGAGAGAATTTCCCTATTAAATCGAGGCCCCACGTAGAAAAGGGCCATGGAGTAGTGATTGGTTGTAGAGCTTGTGCCGGCATGTGAATCTCATGGGAGAATTCCTAGCACTTATGACACCTTCGTACAAACTCTACTGCGTCGTGTTCTAGAGTGGGCTAGAAATAGCCCATTCGATGTATTTTGCGAGCGGTGGCATGGCCACCAAAGTGGCCTCCACACATTCCACTGTGAGATTCGTGGAGAATCTTCTTGGATTCTTCTGTGTCGACACATCTTAGGAGCATTCCATCGAACACTTTTCGATAGAGCACTTGCTCTATAACGACGTATTTGGCTACAATAATGCGTAACCGCCTTCTTTGTTGTGGTGTAGCCCCTTCTGGGTACGTATGGTCCATGATATAATTAATGATATCAGTGTACCAAGGACACTCAGAGATAGGAGGTCTGGTTTCAATATAGTATACGCATTCATCCGGAAAGTCTAGGTCTACTAGATCGCCTCCGTCTAATGGGTTATCAGCTAACCAATCTGCGATGATTTGTCCTTTAACGGATTTCTGATTTACAAATGTTAATTCAAATTCTCCCATTAAGGTTATAAAATGTCCCGCCTTTTTAGACAAGGACCCTTGTGTGAGGAAAGTTCATAAATGGTCCGTTTTTACCATGACCCTTGTTTCTTGATTTAGCATATAATGCCTTAAGCGTTTGGTAGCAAAGACTATGGCAAGGCATTCTCGTTCTACGCCTGTATAACGTGTTTCGTAGTCGAGTAATGTTCGACTAATGAAATAAATCACACGCTCTCTCTTGTCATCATCCTCTTGGGCCAACATACAGGCCAGCGAGACATCGGTAGCTCATGAATATAAAATTAACGGGCGGTCTAGCTTAGGTGGCATTAGCGTAGGTGGCGATAACAGGAAACGCTTAACTGCATCAAAAGCTTCATTGCAGTCTTTGGTCCAATCAATACTATAATCTTTCTTGAGCAGATTGTTGATTGGATGGATGGCGAAGCTTAAGTCCGGGATGAATCTCCGATTGCACCAAGCTTTCCGAGAAATGACCTGATTCCAGATTCATTCGAAGGTGGGACCATTTCGAGGACAACCCAAATTTTGGTTGGATCAACATCTATCCCTCATGACGATATGATGTAACCTAGGAGCTTCCCTCCTGTTACACCAAAGACGCATTTCTCCGGATTTAGCGTGACCCCGTATTCTATTAGGCGTGAAAGAATGACGCGGAGCACTTCCGGATGGTCACAACGCTTCTTGGCCTTAGCCAACAAGTCATCTACGTAGGATTCCATGATCTTATGAATTAAATCATGAAATATATATGTCATAGCTCGCTGGTATGTGGCGCCAGCATTCTTGAGACCGAATGGCATAACAACGTAGCAATAGGTTCCCCAAGGAGTTATAAACGTGGTTTTAGCTTGATCTTGTTCAGATATTTTAATTTGATTGTATCCCGAGAATCCATCCATGAGAGACAAGAGTTCAAATCCAGTTGTTGCATCAACAATGACATCTATGGATGGTAATGGGAAGTCATCCTTAGGACACGCTTTGTTAATGTCTCGGAAATCTATGCAGATGCGTATCTTCCCATTCTTTTTGAGAACGGGAACGATATTAGATACCCATTGAGAGTAATCGACTGGTTTGATGAATCCTACTTGGAGGAGTTTTATTACTTCCTCTTTCACCATGAGAGCTACCTTAGGTTTCATGGGTCTTGATTTTTGTTTAATTGGTTTTGCATCTGATTTAGTGACGAGGTTATGTACCGCAATGTGTGGTGCAACTCCTATCATTTCTTTATAATTAAATGCAAAAGCCTTCTGATGTTCCTTGAGGATCTGAGTGTGTATTTCTACTTCTTCCGGGTTAACGAGGATCCTAGTTTCAAGATCTTTGGTTCATCCTCCGTTCCGATGTTAACATCAATTGTTTCTTCGATTAAAGAGGCATTACCTTCTTCAAACTCAGCGAGGCTGGAGGTAATTCCAGATCGTCCCCATCCTCTACCATGTATATGCTAAGTTTTTCTTGTGGGGGTAGTTCCATCATGGGATTTCCGAAGTAGGAAGACGAATGTGGGATTAAGGATGAATCTATTGTGTGATGGGCGAGATGTAATGCCGCATAGGTGTTTAAGAAATCAAGAGTGGTTGTATCACTATCGATGTGGCCTAGGACAGTAGATTTGTTTTCATTTCCGTTTAAAAGAGGATTTGTCATTAATTTTTTATCAATGGTTCATCACGAAGGGATACCATGAAACGGGTATCTTCTAACTTACTATTTGGAGTAAAGCGTGATGCCAAGGTTGCTATAGAATCTGTGAGAAGATTTTGTTCTCATGGGATTGCTTCAATTGATATGAAGTCAAACTCTTTGCTTAAATCTAATACAGCTGTTTTGTAAAGTTGTAAGTGCTCGGCTTTGGTTTCATATATCTCAGAGACTTGGTTTGCTACCAATTGTGAGTCTCCTAATACCCTGATGTTATTAACACCGATCCTCTTGGCTAAAATGAGGCCAAGGAGGAGGGCTTCATACTCAGCCGTTGTTTGTTTGTACATTCAAAATTTAGTTTAAAGGCAAATGGTAGGACTTTTCCCTCGGGGGAAGTAAAGATTACACCTGCCCCAGCTCCGTAACGACATCTAGCTCCATCGAAATGGAGAGTCCAATATTTAGCTGGGAATACGGATGTTGGGATATTTGTTGTGTTTACGTATTCTACCTCCACCATGCAGAGATCCTCTGCTGGGAGAGAACCAACACCTAGGGAATATCCCATGCCTACAGAATCAAATGGTAGGAACATTGGTAGATCCTGTTCTATCAATTCAACAATTTTTGCACAAGAGTTCCTAATGATACTGTTTCTACAATGTTTGCCTCATCCTTGAGGGCTGGGATTGTTTTGACTAGACTCATAGTCTCGAGATCCGTTGTAGGTACCAAATTTTCCTCTGGTTTTGCGTTGGTAGGTTTATTGAGTTGGTTTGTTGGGAGTTCAAATTCCGAGTGCACCCCGGTCTTTTTTTTTAGGTCAGCTAGGTGTATATCGAATGGCTTTGGATCACCTTTGGCTACGAATATCTTTCCTAAGTGTAAAAACCTTACTTCTTGAAATAGCGTAGAAGGGATTGCCTTCATTGCCTTCATGTGTATCCATGGTCGGCCGAGGATCATATTATAGTTAGTTTCCCGATCTATAATATAAAACTCAGTTCAGATTGTTTTGGGTCCTAAGGTGACTGGTAGTATTATAGTTCCAATTGAAGTGGCTTTAAGGCTGTCATAGCCTCTTAGCGTGTTTCGAGTTGTGGAACAATTTGTTTCTCCATACCCTAGCTTTTGAAGGAAAGAGAAGGGGACTATGTTTAACTGCTGCCCCATCGTCTACCATCGCACGCTTTACATAGTTGTTATAAACCCATACTTGCAAATGTAAGGTTGGATCACCTCGGCATGCAATCTCAGCATCTGTTGGCATTTTGTTTATTTCGAAAATGAACTTGATATCCCTATCTAGCTGCCCCGGAGGGTGGATATCAAAATCTACATGGTTCACCTGTGTTTCGGGAGGTGGGGTGATGTTAATTAGATGACCTAAACCTAATGCCTCTAAAAGAGCAGCCCTGTGGGCAGGAGAGTTTTTCAGTAAGTCTAAAAATGAAATGTGCGAGAAGGTTTTTGTTAGGTCGCTAATTAAATCATAGGCACCTACGGGTTTTTCTACTATTTGTTGGATCTTATCTATTCCTGACAGGTGACTTGGGCTTGGCTGAGAGAAATACTCTCGTGTTCTTGTTATAGCTTTGATGGGTAGTTCAGCGTCTAACTCTACTAAACCGACTATCTTGGGTCGCGGTTGACTTCCTAATTGTGGCGCAACTGATGGATTTAGTGAAGTCGAGGCTTCATGATCATTGTTTCCGTATCATTATGCTTTTGTTTGTCCCATTTAGACTTAGCCTATTGTTATCGTGATTTGGGAGTGGATCATTAAAGATCTTGAGGGGAGCATTCTGAGGGGAAACTGCCCTGTGAGCGTGTTTGGTGGTGGTGACACAGGATCTGCCAAGAACATATCTGTGAAGAATTGTCTTTGTTCCTCTGGAAAACGTTGCATGAATTTATTGTAGTCACGGCACGTTCTAGTGTCATGACCTCAAATTTTGTGGAAACCACAATATGAATTGGGATTATAATTCCTGGTTTGTTGGTTTGGTGTATATTGTGGCCTAAAACTTTTGATCAAACCGTTGCCTATTAGGATTAAAGTTTTGCATTTGTTGTTTCTGGTTTTGATTCTGGTTTTGATAACCAATTGAGTTTTGGCTTAGACCCTGTAGGGTTTTTCGTTGTCATTGTTGTTGTTGTTGTGATGATTAAAATCCACTGCATTGATTGTTGGGGTAAAGTTGTTGTTTCGTTGATTGTTCATTGGTGGTGAAGTATTCACAGTATTTACCTTTTTAGGCTGATCGGTTACTCCATCTGTTGTCACCCCGATTTTTGTTAAGGATTTTAGGTCCTTGATTGACATTCATGGTAGTAGGATAAGTTGTAGTGTTCTGGGTGGAGGTGATTAACCTCCCATTTGTTCCATATGTCTTACGACCACTATCTATTGCTGCTTGATCTATTCGGAGAGCGCTCTCAAGTACTTCATCGTAAGTCCTTAGTGGGAACTTCTGGACTTCTTCCTTCACTTCTCTGCTAAGAGAATGAAGGAATAAATCACATAGTTCCATTTGATCCATGTTTGGAGCACTAGCCGAAGAATAAAGAACTGTACGCCATCTCTGGATGAAATGAGCGACAGATTCATTATGTTCCTGCTTAATGTGCAAGAACTCCCTGATTCCTGTTCTCAACAGTTTGTTCATGTCAAATGCCTTAATGAACTCTGAAACGAGTTGTTTAAATGAATGGATGGAAGCTTCAGGTATTCTATAATACCAATCGAGAGCGATGCCTTCCAACGTTTTGGGGAATATTTTAGCAACAACCCCATCCCAAGGGAGTAGTTCTCGTATGGCTGTAGCGTAAGCCTTGATATGTGCATTTGGATCTCCCTCACCTTTGTACTTGGGTAAATCAGGAAGGGGTCTTGGAAGCATGACGCTTCGTATGGTGAAATCTAAGGGCTCTTTCAAATATTCTGAGTAAGTCCCTATCGCATAGGTTTCGACCATTGACGGTGCCTACTGGGGGAGCGGTGGTGGAATGGGTTGTTGATATGGCGTTGCATACGCATTGATAGGGGCATAAGGAAACCCCTATGTTTGAGAAAACATGCCGGAGAGGAGAACATATCCCCTTGTGGTGATTTGGAGTACATGTTTAAGTATGACGGGGTATTATCCAGGAAGGGGTTATTTTGCACTAGACCGGGAGGAGTGGTGTTAGGGATGGTGGGTCTAGTTGGCGTTTGTTGTGAATACTGAGGAGGCATGCCTAACGTGCCTACTCCCGTGAGAAGGTCTACTTGGCTAGGATGGTGTGGAGGATTGGAACTTCCTGCTTGCATGAATTGAGAATTTTGACTTGCTTGAGCAAGTTCTAACCCCTAACCTTTTCTATTAAAGTCGAAATGACTTCATTTGGTGAAGTCACGATATTTTTCCTTGGTGGCATTTGTTGTATATTCTGATGTTGTATAGGTCTATGATACCCCGCTATGAACTGATCATTATCTTGCCAAGCTTCCTCGAGGGTATTTCCTATATGCAGTGGTATGAGAGGTATTTTCTTGAAAAGAGGCCTCGGGTTGTGTTTGTAAACTCCCTATAGGTGGGTACATACTCCGAGAGCGTTGTTCATTCCTGGGATAACGTATTGACTGTTCATCATCTAAAACTAGGTATGGGTCTGATTGTCTACTAATTTGTGGTCTAAGCAGCACCTGAGGAGATGAACCAGATTCTCTAGTGAACGTCATATTATTCGAGCCTAAAGGCTCTGTTTGTTGCATTTGAGTGAGCTGATCTAACTCGTTAGTTTGAAAAGATGAGTTATATCTAATCCTTGGAGTTTGTGTTGACAACTGGTTAGTTGAGTAGTTATCACCCCATACTGAAAGTGAGGGTGATGATTGCCTATTCTGTTGGGCGTAGTATGCCTCAAGACCCAAGAGGGGTCTGCCATATGCATCGAATCCCGACATATTCGGGGGTATATGAATACCCAAGGAAATAATGGGTAAGAGCGAAGGTGGATGAAAGAAGAAACACTAAAAGGTAAAAAAATGACTTTGAATGTGAAGGCTAATGAGGTAGGAAGGTGAAAATAGTTTTGTTTGTTCACGTGGTTCACCAATTTTGTACGCTGGAAAAGTGACAAGCGAGCGTGGGAATCTACAAGTAACTCTTCCACGTACCCGACCTCCCGAGGTCGTGCCGAGACAGCCGGTGGGGATGGAATATGTGTGGGATGCAGACAAACTAGTTAGGCAATCTGATGTCTTCGACACGCACTAATGGAATTTGTGAATCTAAGGCAAAGAAGGCCCTCCTAACCTGAACTGGTGTGATAGATCGATCGGCAAGGATGACTGCTCGAAGGCTCCAATCAATATCGAGCTCTGGCGTTATTCGATCTATGGGTTGTGGTATACGTGGAAAATGGCCTGGGATAGTTTCGTGTATGTCTCCAGACAGGGTCATAGAGTGGATGATGGATATAGTTGTTTTTATGGGCGGTTCTCTGGCCTAGTCCAGAATTCTTTAGCTTCGTTAGCTGCTATATCTAACAAGGATAATTGTGTGATGATGATAGGTGGAAGTGGAGTAGATCTGAATACTAGTGTGCGTAGGCCAGTGTCTATGTCTGATTCACTTATGGATTCGTTGGGTTGTGGGATTTGTGGGTCACAACCATAGACTCGTAGTTGTTGTGGACCTGCTATGGTCATGTATGAATTCAGTCCCTGATCCCTAGTATCCAATAATCATATGCTTTCTCAAATTCTATATTCAGAATTAACAACTGTGTGATTTCTCAGAATACCTTACAGGCGTTCTCGCAACCTGAATTCTTAGGCTAGTATCTATGTCTGTGAGGGTGTCTCCTACGTCTGGTTGTGGGACCAAAGGATCACAACCAAACAATTGCTCTCTTTCAAACCTTTCTACAGTCATGTGGATATTTTTCTAGGGTAATCTGTAGTTTGGCTGATTTGACCAAAACGTGTACGCTTGGTCGTCTTCTATGTTTAATCCCCTCAACTGAGAGTTGATCTGTTGTAAGTCTGTTGTTGTTTGGAAGACTTGGATTCTAAGATTTTGGTCTATGTCAACTATTGCAGTGACGAGATTGGGTTGAGGCACGATTGGCTCGAATACGTATTCTCTGGGCTCCCTAGGTCCCGTGATTGTCATACAAAAGCAATAATGTAAATCTAACTATAACAAAGTGAAATTTAACTACGTGAAGTATATCTATAGCATATATGATTTCTCTATTTTTGTATTTTCTGATGAATTATATGAATTTTAAGAAAGTAGCTATTTAAAATATCTAGAATTGATAGCTAAAATAACAATTTAAAAACAAACAAAATAACCGAGTGTAGCTATTTGTCTGTGTAATTTGTAGATCTATTCTAAACAATGAAATAACTTATCTAATCTATTTGCAAGACTCTCGATCCTACCTCAGAAGTGAGGAATGAATCATAGTCTCTCAGAAACTATCAATCCCCACAGCTTCCCTGGCAATATCGAAAGTAAATTGACTGAAATAAAGTGATTAGCTACTCTATTTGATATGCTTCTAACTAGAACTTTGAAATTTAGAACCTGGATTCTGCAGAACAGTGGCAAATCTGATGGTGTGTGTAACTTTGTCCCCTCAGTGTGATCTCTTCGTTCTTTCGTGCTCACGTGGATCCAGAAAAGCATGTAATGCTTGCATCAACAGAAGTAGATATTGGAACAAGGGACAACTTTAGAATATAGACTGAATACAATGCGAGTAGGAGAGGGATAGCGCAAGAGTACAGAGCTTGGCTTATGCAATTCCTAGCGGGATCTATTGTGAGTCATGCAACATAAAATGTCCAGAACCTGAAACTATCCTGTTTGAGGAGAAAACCTGCAACTTTAATGGCTTCCTACTGATAAACAGACTATCTTACTCCAATGGTTTGGATGAAACATCAACAACACCTGCACAAGATGGATATGTGGCTTCCTAACAACAAAACAATGCTAACTAAGCATGTAATGAATGAAACTATGAATTCTAAGCAAAATGAAAACTAATCTATTGCAAAGAGAAGTTCAGAGGAAAATTTGAGGGGCCATTTGCTTGAGCACAAGCCATCTATTTATAGCATTTGCATTTACCCAAGGTAAAAACCAATTTGAACTCTTAAACTATAAACAATGGCAAAACACTATTCCAGGGGACCAAAAACATAAATGCAAGCCCAAGGCGGTGAAAAAGCTAGTGAAACATTTATTTTTATGTGAGTTACGTCAAAAGAACGTTTTGGAAAATGCGTGCGGTGACCGCCGCCTCGAGCGGGCGGCGGTTACAGGATCGCCGCCCTGATCATGGCGGCGGTCATGAGACCACGCCTGGGCAGGGCGGCGGTTTCATAACTAAGAGAAAAGGGGCAAGAAAAGAGGGAAAAGAGAGAAAAACAAAGGACGCAGGGGTTAAGTAGGGTATGCGGGATGTTAACGCACACTTGGGGAGATTTTTCGGATCGCAAACACCTTACGAGGAGACCTGTATCATCATTGGGGCACCTATCACGTTGTTTCGGATAGACAATTACCTTACAATTTTGGGTACGTACATGGACCTCTCGAAAATAGAAAAAATTACGGTGGTAGGTGAGGGCCATTAATGGAGGTTGGTGAGAAGTAGGTTCATGATGAGCCTATAGGAGCTATACTAAATAGGAGGTACAATCACAACAAGTTCCCTCAAGCAAAAGACAACACCATTAATGAAAACAAAGATTTTAGAGATCTTCAAACACTCACCATGCAGGATAAAACAATGGATTTTTATGGGTTTTGGAGCAATTTCAGGATTTCTTCCCTCTTCTCAATTTCTTCTATAAATATGTAAGGGGTTGCACATGCAAAAGGTTGATCATCTTTCTTCTCCCATGCACCGCATTCCTCTTGGGTCTTCAAAATTCCTTCAAACACTGCAATGGCTTCATGCCTCTTCCTGCTGTAAAATTATACTGTGTAAACTTCGTGGAGCAGCTTAAACATATATGTGTTGCATATTTTCCAGCCTCTATGTTCTATTGTTTGCATCTTACATCTTGTGTGTTTTGCAGGATGTGTGCATTTCTCATTCATTACTGAGGGTTGTTTGGTTGCACTCATTCAGAATGCAGATTGTTTACATTTTGGGTCTATGTTGTAGCTATCCAACCTCCCCTTAGTACATTGATGTGATTTTGGTTTGTGTTGCAACTTGTCCAACCTCCCAAAATTCACCCTTTCTCTATTTTATAGGGCTTGGGAAGAGTTATTGGAACTCCTTGGTGTATCACCACTTTAGTGTAGGAATTTTCTTTCATGTAGTCCTTTTCCCCTATCCCCTTGGAAGTTTTAGTTTAGGGTTAGTAGTAGTTTGGCCTGCACTTGGAGTAATTAGTGGCAGGTAGGTTAGGAGTAGGAACTGGCCTTCTCCAGAGATCTATCCCATTTTGCAATGTCCCACACTCAGGATAGTTCAATGTTTTACAATCACGCCAAATGCCCCATGTCAAACCAGTAATCCAGGGGGTGCTTTGATTCCACATCAACAATTTTCACATTCCCAAAGGGACAACAAGAAGTATAGTTTTATAATTTTAATTTGTTCTACTACATATCAAGGATCACATTCAAGCCCGAATTCAAATAAAAGACAATTTCGAGAGGTTTCCTTTTCGAGTTCGAAGATGCCATTTTCGGATTTAAGAGGTTTCATTGTAGGGTCAAAGTAAGAATTTTTTTTGGAGGGCTTAAAATGTGCAAAATCAACTCAAATTTCACCAAATGATAGTTCAGGGGATGACCTTTAAAAGGGTATTTTCATATTTATGAAAATTTGATTTTTGAAATTTCAAATTTTTTTATATTTTGGGATTTTGGGATTTTGAAATTTTGGAATTTTCTAGATTTTGGGTTTCTTACTTTCAGAATTTTGGGATTTTGGAGGTTAGGGAATTTCGAGGTCTCCATTTCAGATTTCGAGGTTACACGTATTTCACAATTTTGGATTTCTTTCACTTGGATTTCGGACTTCGTGGCATTTCAGGATTTGAGGGGATTATTGAATCCAAATAAGTTTAACTCCTACAGCTAGGTTTTGAGCCCTTCAAGGTGTCCATTCAAGTATTTAGTTGCATTTCGTCAAGTTTGTTGTTCTTTTGGTGAAATCATTTCCTTTGGAGGCACGTGCAAGCACAACTGGAAACTTCGTTTGATCAAGAACCCACTATCTGAGTAGTAGACTTCCCATTTCTTCTCCATCCATATCCATTCATATTCCCTTCCACACCTTCCATTTTATTCTATTCATGAAGTTGTGCAACCATGACTTCATTCCCACAGTGGAATTCACACATACAACAACAATTTCATTCACACGCACCTCCACACTTGTAACATGTATTCCCCGAATACTATCAATAACCTCTAAAACATTACTATAATGAGAATCAAGTATGTATAACCTTATGGATAAGAAGCAGATTAATTTGGCTATTCACTAAACTATGAAGATTTTCGTGGTCAATAGTATACAAATGTTGGAGTGTATCCTACGCCCGAATATATTTTCTTGCAAAAGAAAGATCAAGACATGGAGGCAAATTTGAAATGGTTGAGGGATACATATCGCTTAAAAGTGTTGAAGGTTGGATTCGGGATACCTTTCCCGTGGTTTTCCCCTTTTCATAAGGGCCTATGAGTTATAATGTCAATAATTCATATCATTGGGAAAATCCTACATTTCCATCTTGTAGTCCCCTCTCTAATCCCCATCCAATGTATTGGAAGGACTACAATTCCTTACACACTTGGGAACTTTTCTTGAAACTAAGGATAGTTTCCTACATTTCCATCTCGTAAGGATAGTTTCATATGAGGATTTTCTTGGTTAGTTTCAACGTCTTGGAAGGATAGTTTCAACTAAGGATAGTTTCCTACATTTCCATCTTGTAGTCCCCTCTTCCCTTCATTTTTAAAAAGTTTTGATTTTGAAGACAAGTTTGAACTTTTAGACTTCATGTTTGAGGATGAGGTAACAAGTGGTGAGAAAATTACAAACCTAAAGGATGCCATGGAGGAGGAAGAACCCATGGTAGAGTTTGAATTCCTATCTGACTTGGAGGAATGCTTTGGTGAGGAAGAACCTATAGAGATCACAACCTTTTCTACCCCACCACCTATCTTTCAAAATGAAGAGCCTCTTGCCATGGAAGTTAACATTCAAGAGGAACCTTCTTTAGTAGCCTTCTTGAAGTAGATGAAATTGGATCAGATTCATAGGGCCTTGATGAAGATACGATCATTGAAGTTTTATTATTGTCAATAAAAGAGCCTAAGCTTGTCGACGAATCAACCATAATCCAAGAAGAGGATGGGAGAGAGCAAGAGAACATCATCATTTCCATATTATTAGCCAAGGTGATATATCGTCCGTAAATGTGTAAAAGAAGGAAAACCAAGTTACTTCATTTCCTAGAAAGCTTGCATGAAGGATTTCTTACTAAAAGTAAAAGTAACAGGCACATTCGGTAGTTCATGCCATGCCCCAACTCCTTCATTTAAGCAGAAATAGAGTCACAACCAATCATGTTCATCCTCAAGCATGAGGGTGCGTTTATAGTGTTAAGGATCATCTACATCAACTAAAAAATCTCCAGGAGCCTGAGGTGAATCATTCCAAACATGTATTAGTTTGGTTTCCGGTTTATACCTTAATGACGTGGGTGGAATGTTTTTGCTATATCATATTTCCACTCATGTGTATAGCCATGACTAGTATCAAATAATTCACATGGCTTCTTGTTGTAAGAAAGGGGAGCTAATTTTCACAACCAATGTCAGGATTTGTTTGAAACATTCTCTCTCTAGTTATTGTAGGGTAGGAGTATGATTTGTTTTCAACATCACAAGTGCTTAGGAACACTATGTATGTCTACTTGGGCATGTATGATTTTCTCATTCTATAGATAGTTCTTGTCCATGTTTCTCCAACATAGTACATGCTATTTGATAGAGGACATGCAAAAGGTTCATACTTGTGGGAAACAATTACAATGTTAAAGGAAAACAAATGCAGAGAAACTAAAATTAGGTTAAGGATTGATTTTAATGAGTTTTCATTCTTTGAATCCTTCAAGGCAAATCATAGGTGAACTTCCAAGACTTCCATCAAATCAGAAAAGATCCTTGAAGAGTATGTCAAAGAGTGGAATTTTCAAAAGTAGAAAATCCAAATTTAATAGAGTTCCATGATGTAAGACATTGAAAATTGTCTTATTCAAAACTCTGTAGCATGCAATATATGCCAAGAAATCATCAGTTGTGTGCTTCATACTTGGCGTAAATCAGGTTTGGGGATAGTCTATTTTAGTCTCGCGAGAATAGGGTTGAAGAAAGGAATAGGTGAAAATATTCAATTAAGGTAATTTTATACTCTCACAAATCTTATTTTAAAGATTTTCTTATAAAAATTTGAGAATGTAATCATCGGTTCAAGTTCGGTGGTTGCAGGTGGTTTCGGTTTCCATTTCTTCAAGTTCAAAATCAATTTGCATGTTTAGAGTGACTATGTGCCCAATGGATATGCATAGGTTACTGGTTCAACAAATCTAGCAGGTAAATTTCCCGTGAGTTGACAAATTGTTGACAATTTTTGCCTCATGTGGGTAAGTTTCTCTAACAAGTTCTCGAATGGTCGTAGGCTCCTAAATGGGCCCCATAGATTGCAAATAGGTCACGAGGTGTTTCCAAAGTATTCGAAATAAATTGTAAGTATTTTGGAGCATTCAAGCTAAATCAGGCCATTTAGGATCATACTTGGGCTCATGGACCCATTGCAATGCAAAAAATGGTCTCCGACCTCAAAAATGGTGAAAAGTGACTCATGATGGAGAAATTCAACATTTTTATGTCCCGGCATTCTTTTCCCCTCTCTTAGACGAAAATGCAAAAAATTCTGCAAACGAACTTCATAAAAGGAAAAATCCCATTTTTGGCCTTAAGGGCAAAACGAGTTTAAAAAAGCTCGCGAGCTACTCAAAAAGTAGTTCAAAGTGAGTTGGGAGATTGTTTTGAAATTGGGTGAGCTAGTGGTGTCTCAATGAGTAGCTCAGTGAGTCGAGTTAGGGGAGGTAGCGGTGGGGCCGAGCCAAACCGGCTTGAGAACGGTGCATGTGGAAGCGCGAGTTAATTTCGAGGCCGAGTCGCTAGGAATGATAGGCTCAAGTCAAGGCATCAACATAGGCAATGGATGATGGAGGCCGAGTCATAGGGAAAATCTTAGACCGAGCTTGGAAAATGCATTGAAAAATTCATCCATGGATGCGAAGGTAAGGCTGTGAGTAAATAACAAGTCATGGCGAGGCGAGAGAAGAAAGACGGAGCTCCTCGAGATCGTTCAAGGAAAGGGGCATTGTAGAAAGGTAATGCCATATGAATGGAATTTGAAGCGCAAGCTAGAGTTGATTACGGAAATTTTGTGGTTGAAGGCTCGACATCAGCAATGTAGGAAAGGAGGAAGGCTCATGGTCGGCCAAGCAAATTGTAGAAAATGGCTTGGAGGTTGAGCTAATAAAAAAGGGGAATGAAATCCCGAAGTCCAAAGTATTTTAGATTTTAGAGGTTGTTTTCTTCAAAGGTTTAGGGTGAGTTATTTCAGGGATGAGATGGTCGAAATCTCAAGTGAGCTCGGTGGAGAGCCCGAAGGACAAAGGCCCCAAAGCTTGCGGTGTGTTGGGGCGAAATGGTGAAAGGTGACTTCGAGAGTCAACGCAAAGGGCCCAAGTCAATTTCGGGGTTTTCAAAGGAACACATTCGGAAGTTGAAGGAATGTTTTTCCAAGAACATTGTAAAATGTCCGAAGCCCCCAATCCCAAAAAGCCAAAAACGTGAAAATGTGGGTGACGTGGGACAATGTGGTGTCTTCATGGGTTGGTTTTGGACTTGGTAAACACATGGACTCCGAAGCGGTTGGTGAGCCAATCCGAAAAGAGGTGTTCTAAAAATCTGAAAACCTGTGGAACCTCGTAATGCATTCAAACATTTCACCAAGTCATGCATCGAAGCCAAATCACATTGGATGTGGCAAGCGGTAGGTGGGAGTTGATCCGGTGAGTTGGCACTTGGAAATTGTTGAGTTGTGGAGCTCAATTAATTTAGTTTAGTATGCAATATAAAAATTTTAGGAAAATACAAGAACTGGATTCGGTTATGGAGGGACCGACATTGGTCACCTATGACCGACATCACCAAGAAAGGAGAAACTAACATCGGTTCGGGCTAACCGCATCGGTTACTCGTACGGGAGTGTTTTATTTAATTCTCAACAATTAAATTTAATTTTAGCATTAAAACAGATCTATTGATTGTAATTGCATGGCTAAGTGCCCTAAGTTTGTATATGTATTTATAAGCATAAAATCTAGGGTTTAGAAGTAGGAGGATTGTGAGTTAATGATTATTGTGAGAATAATTATGAGAGAGAAAATTCTTGGAGAAGAAGGAGAAGCTTGAGAAAAAGAAAGTATTGTACATCTAAGAGGTGTGGAAGATTTTAAATCTTCAATTATATATCTTGTGAAAGTTTTGGATAACAGATTGGCTTGTTTCTTGGTGGATGTATCCCACACTGAGTGAACCCCGTTAAATCTGGTGTTGATTTATATCTCTTGTTCTATATATCTCTTCGTAGAATATTCACTTTTATTACATGTATGCTTAGATCTGATATATAATTTGTACAACCTTGTGCTAACTCAAACAACTGGTATCAAAGCTTTGTTTGAGGGTTTTGTGTGTTGACATATTTACTCACTGAGGGTTTTCTGATTGAGTGGGAGCTACAACAATGGAAGAAAAAAATACAAGGTAGAGAAGTTTGATGGCTGAAATTATCAATTATGGAAGATGCAGATTGAGGATTATCTATATCATAGAGATTTGTACTTACCGTTGGATGAAAAGTTTAGACCTATGAAGATGACTGATGAAGAATGGAATATTCTTGACAGAAAGGCTTTGGTATTTATAATATTGAGCTCGACAACATCTGTGGCTTTCAATATTACGAAGCAATTTCTATGGTAGAGTTAATGAAATATCTTGATAATTTATATGAAAAACCTAGCGCTTCAAATAAAGTTTATTTGATGAAGAAACTATTTAGTTCTAAGATGAATGAAGGTAGATCTACGTCTATTCATTTGAATGATTTTTGACCTATTGTAAATTAGTTAAAATCGGTAGATATTCTATTTTATGATGAAGTGAAAGCACTCTTATTCTTATGTTATTTTCCTGATAGTTGGGATAACTTGGTAATGGTTTTTAGTAATACAACATTTGCTAATAATATTTTGAAATTTGATGATGTGGTTAGTATAATATTGAATGAAGAAATTCACAGGAAAAGTATAGAGGAATCATCAACTTGGGAATGCTTTGAATGTAGAAAGCAGAGGCAGGAAGAAGGAGAGATCCAAGAGTAAGAATAATGGGAAATCAAATTCAACGCATGGTAGATCTAAATCCGTGAGGTAAGGGAATTACTGTTGGAAATGTGGAAAGAAAGAACATGCAAAGAAAGATTGTTGGTCAAAGGATAAAGAGAAAAAACACCCGATAAAAGGTAAAGAGTCAAATAAGGAGGATAAATATTGCAGCGAGAGGTAATGTAAGATTCTCTTATTCTATCTTTGGATAATATAATAGAATCATGGGTTTTAGATTCAGGAGCTTCTTTCCATGTAACCCCTAATAAGGGATGTTTCAGAAATTATGTCCAGGGAAATTTTGGACATGTTTATTTGGTTGATGATGAACCTTGTGGTATTACTCGGTAAAGAGTAAGTTCATCTGAAATTACATAATGGAAATACATGGGTATTGAAATATTTGAAGCATGTGTCAAGCCTCAAAAGAGGAATCTTATTTCTATAGGGCAACTAAGTGAAACCGGTTGCATGGTTATGTTCACAACAGACTCTTGGAAAGCCACCAAGGGTGCCTTTGTTGTGGCAAGAGGTAATAAGGTAGGAATGTTATATTTATCTACCTATGTTACATGATTCTTTTTCTTTTGTAACTACTTTAGATTCAAATGTATGCATGTGGCATAATCAGTTGGGCCATATGAGTCAAAAAGGAATGCAGATCTTAAAGGCTAAGGGTAATTTATCATATTTGAAAAATTTATATCTTGGTTTCGTAAGCATTGTATCTTTGGAAATAAAAAGAGAGTAATATTTCTCAAAGTTGGGGCAACTAAGAAGGAGCAGAAAGTGGAGCTTGTACACTCGGATGTGTGGGGACCATCCTGTAGCTTCTCATGGAGGATCCTAGTATTATGTTACTTTCATTAATGATGCCACAAGAAAGGTATGGGTTTATTGTATTAAACATCAATCTCATGTTTTTAGACTTTTAAAAGATGGAAAATCCCTTGTTGAGAATGAATAAAATTCAAAGTCAAAATGTCTTAGATTTGACAATGGTGGTGAATACTATAGCAATACTTTCAATGATTTTTTTCAAAGAATGGAATGTGTAGAGAAAGTACGGTTCCAAAAACACCACAAGAGAATGATGTTGTAGAAAGAATGAACAAGACAATCATGAAACACGCTAGAAGTATGAGGATACATTCTAGATTGCCCTTGCAGCTTTGGGAAGAGTCTCGTTGATACAAAGGTTTATTTAATTAACTGTGGGACTTCAAGTTCAATAGATGGAGGAATACCAGAGGAATCTTGGACCAGGAAAGAGGTAGATCTTTCTTTTCTTAACATTTTTGGTTCAAAATTCTTTGTGCATATTGATAAGGAAAATAGGAAAAAGTTGGATGCAAAATCCAAGAGATGCACTTTCATTGGTTATGGATTTGGTGATTTCGAATTCCATTTTTGGGATTTAGAGAATTCTAAAATTATTAGGAGTTGTGACATTGAATAGAATGAAAAGAGAATGTACAAGAATAAAATTTTGGTACCCAAGGACGAACCGGTTGAAAAGTTTGTGAATGAAAATGAACTCTCGGATTTAAAAGTCATACCTACAAGGTTACACAATAATCGGTGTTGGTTGACCCCGACCAACATCGACCGATGAACCGGTATCGCTTAAAGAAAAGCCAAACCATCATCACCAGCGCGAACCAGTGTCAATTACAGGTGATCGACGTTGGTCACTATCAGAATTGGAAACAAATGTCCAGGAGGTCCAGAATGAGCCTTCAGTACCCCAAACTTCTGTGAGAAGGTCACAAAGGGTAATTAAACCTCTAGAAATATTTACACCTTCTTTATCTTATTTATTATTGACTGATAATGGTGAACCAGAAATTTTGAAGAAGCAATGCATGATAAGAACCACGTGTAGTGGGAGCATGGCATGGATGAGGAGATGGACTCCTTGGAACAAAACCAGACTTAGGATTTGGTTAAGTTGCCAACAGGTAAGAGGACATTGTAGAACAAGTGGGTTTACAAGATCAAGGAAGAAAATGGTGGATAGAAAAGATACAAGGTAAGGCTTGTAATAAAGGGATTTACAAGAGTAAAGTAGGTATTGAATTTGGTGAAATATTTTTTCCTATTGTTAAAATGACTTCCATACGTATTGTATTGATTTTAGTTGCGGTAGAGGATTTTCCTATAGAGAAACTAGATGTGAAGACTTCTTTCCTTCATGGTGATTTGGATGAAGAGATTTATATGCAAAATCCACTTGAGTATGAAGTCAATGGTAAGGAAAAATTAGTGTGTAGGTTGAAAAAGAGTCTATATGGGCTTAAGAAATCTCATAGGAAATGGTACATGAGGCTTGATAGTTTCATGCACGAGCATGGTTATTTGAGATGTAAATCGACCATTGTGGTTATATCAAAAGGCTTGAAAATGGGAGCTATATTATTTTGTTACTTTGTATGTGGATGATATGTTTATTGCAGGATCTAGTATGTAGGATATTGGCAATCTTAAGGGAAGTCTAGCTCACACATTTGTTATGAAGGATTTAGGAGCTGTAAAAAGAATACTTACATGCAAATACATAGAGACATGAAGAACAAGAAATTATATTTTTCTTAGGAGGCTTATATCAATAAGGTGTTGGAAAGGTTTAACATGCAAGATTCAAGCCTATAAGTACACCTATGGTATGACACTTCAAATTGAGAAAATATCGTGTGTCCTTCATCACATGAGGAGGTCAAATACATGACACACGTACCATATGATTTAGAAAATAAGAGTATCATGTATGCTATGGTTTGTTCTAGACCGGACATTGCACGAAAGTGGGAGTTGTGAGTAGATTTATGGCCAATCTAGTTAAAGAGAATTGAAAACCAGTCCAATGGATTCTCGGGTATTTGAAATAGACATTTAGCATGTACTTATGCTATGGAGGTTTGAATATTTCTTTATGCAGCTATGTTGATTCGATATTACTAGAGATCTAGATGGAAGAAGGAGCACTATTGGATATATTTTCATAGTAGGTGGGACAATAGTTAACTGGATTTTGAGATTACAGAAGGTTGTGGCTTTGTCTACTATAGAGGTAGAGTATGTTGAAGTTACAGAGGCTAGCAAAGAGATGATATGGATGAGCGAGTTCATGGAAGAGTTGGGAAAGAAGCAAGATGATTAAAAAAATTCAAAGGTGATGTCAGAGTGCAATTCATTTGGAAAAGAACTCAACATTTCATTTTAGAACAAAACACATTCGGTTGAGGTATCACTTCATTTGGCGGTATCGGAGGATGGACGACTAAAATTAGAGAAGATTCATATGAGTGAAAACCCTACGGATATGCTAACGAATCCATTAGAAAAAGCGAAGTTGGAGCTACACTCCACTTCTATTGGTCTTTGTGTTTGAGAATTGAAGAGGAAGAAACAAAGCTAAGGATCCAAGAATGACGTTATACATGTATAGTGTAGTAATTTATCTCCAAGTGGGAGATTGTTGAGTTTTGGAGCTCAATTACTTTAGTTTACACATCTAATATGAAACCGACAGAAAAAAAAGTAACCGACATCGATTATAGAGGGACTGACATCAGTCACCTATGACCGACATTAGTCAAGCAAGGAGGAACTAGCTTGATTAAGGCTAATCGACGTCCAGTTACTCGTAAGGGAGTGTTTTATTTAACTCTCGGGAATTAGATCTAATTTTAGCATTAAAGTAGATCTATTGATTGTAATTGCATGGCTAAGTTCCCTAAGTTTGTATATTCCTATATAAGCATAAAAGCTAGGGTTTAGAAGTAAGAGGATTGTGTGTTAATGATTATTGTGAGAATAATTGTGAGAGAGAGAATTCTTGGAGAAGAAGGAGAAGCTTGAGATAAAGAAAGTATTATACATCTGAGAGGTGTGGAATATTATAAATATTCAATTATATATCTTGTGAAAGTTTTGGATAATAGATTTTCTTGTTTCTTGGTGGATGTAGCCCACACTAGGTGAACAACGTTAAATATGGTGTTGATTTATATCTCTAGTTCGTATATTTATTTTGGTATAATATCCACTTTTATTGCATGTATGCTTAGATATGATATATAATTTGTACAACCTTGTTCTAACCCCAACATAAATTAGGTGAGTGGCATGTAGTGTGAAAGAAGAGCTCATCGGTGCATAGAATATAAACTAACTTGGTGGCAAAGAAAATAGCTTGATGCTTGAAGGAAGGAGCTTGAAGAGAAAATGAAACCCTAAACCAGGCCCCAGTTTCAAACCATCATAACTTGGTCAATTATTAACCATTTTTAACAAAATTATGCTTTCTAGAAAGGATTTACAATGAGGAATTCAATGGTAATGGTTAAAATCAATTCTTAGGAGGTTAAATGAGGAAAAAATATAGTCTAACACCCGGGAAAGAATGGGCATATCCTCCAATGTAATCCATCATTTCATGCAAATTTAAAGTCATTGGAAAAGTAATTTTGGGATCTCACAAGATGGGAACATCAATTTCGGATTTCAAATTTTTGGACCTCTCGAAAATGGAAAACATTACAATGGTAGGTGAGGGCCATTAATGGAGTTTGGTGAGAAGTAGGGTCATCACGAGTCTACAAGAGCTAGATTAGACATGAGGTGTAATCACAACAAGTTTTTTTAAGCACAAGGCAACACCATTAATGAAAAAAATATTTTGGAGATCTCCAAACAATTATTACAGGATTAAATAATGGATTTTTATGGGTTTCGAGAAATTTCGGGATTTCTTCCCGCTTCTTAATTTATTCTATAAATATGTAAGGGGTTGCACATACAAAAGGTTGATCATATTTCCTCTCCCAAGCACCCCATTCCTCTTGGGTCTTCAAGCCTTCCTTTAAACACTTGTAATGGCTTCATGCCTCTTCCTTCTACAACATTGTCTTTGTGGCTTCATGCCTCTTCCTTCTACAACATTGTAGATCTTGTGTAAAATTTTGTAGAACAATAAACATATATGTGTTTTATCTTGTACAACCTCTATGTTTTGTTGTTTGCATCTTACCTCTCTTTTTCTTGTAGGATCTGTGCATTTCTTGTTCATTACAGGGTTTGTTTGGTTGTGCTCATTCAAGAATGAAGATTGTTTATATTTCGGGTTTGTGTTGTAGTTGTCCAACCTCCCCTTAGTGCATTGGTGTGATTTTGGTTTGTGTTGCATCTTGTCCAACCTCCCAAAATTCACCCTTTCTCCATTTTGCAGGGGCTTGGGAAGAGTGATTAGCACTCCTTTCTTGGTGTATCACCGCTTTAGCATAGGATTTTCTTTCATGCAGTCTTTACTCGCTCCTGTCCCCTTAAAGTTGTAGTTTAGGGTTAGTAGTAATTTGACTTGCACTTGAAGTAGTTAGTGGTAGGTAGGTTATGAGTAGGAACCGGCCTTCTTGAGAGATCTATCCCATTTCGCAATGTCCCACACTCACGATAGTTCAATGTTATGCAATCACATAGAATGCCCCATCTCAACCTGGGAAATTTGGGGGGTGTTGTTATTCCACATAAATAGTTTGTTTTCTAACTTCAATGTTCATGTGAGTCCAAAAGGTTGTGTTGGTAATACAGAAGAAGCAAGGAAGAAGGTGTTGGAGCAATGGTGGCTTACTAACAATATGGTAGCAGAAGGTAAGTAGAATAAGAATGCAAGAGAAAAATGCTAGGTTGTGTAATTTCTTGCAATATTATTGCAATATAATGGTGTAAATCATGACAAAATCTCCAACCAATGCTTTGGGAAGAAGCTTGGTTTTATAGAACATAGGCTGGGAAATGGTCTAATCCATTTGGCAACCATGGGGTGCCACATCACAACAAAAAGGGGAAGTTAACTGCAATTAGTCATCAAGGGAAGAAGAGGAAGTTGGTACACATCTATCAAGCCTATAAATAACCAATTTGACTAAGAAATGTGCGCAAAAGGTGAGTTGGAAGAAGTTAACACGCATCTAAATCACGCCTGGGAAGTCTTGGTCAAAACGGACATAACCACTATTTTGCATAGGGTAGCGGTTGCATAACCGCCCCACTTAGGGTAGACCGTCGATTGCGTGAATCGCCGCCAAAGTAGACTAGAGGTTGTGTAACTTAAGGCTAAAAGCTAAAGAAAACACTGCGGAAAGCTAACGAAGATTGGGATATGGATAATTAAAGTATTCTAAGATACAAATATAATTTGCAAAGAGGGAAAGGAGATTGAACACCATTGAAAAAGATAGTTATCATCATAGGGGATTTCAAATTGTTTTCTCGACAATGTAACACGTGCAAAATTGGGTGCGTATAGCTTCCTATTCTCCGAGGCTTTTTAATTTGATCCTTACAATGTTAAATTTTTGAAAGGTGTTTTGGACAAAAATTTAATGGCTTCCAACTTTGTAGAAGTATTTTAGTGCTTACCCTCAAAAAATATACCTATGATTTTTATGGCTTTCGATTACCTTGAAATGTTGTTAGTTAGAGGCTCATGATATCAATCTCATTTCTACTTATTTTCTAAGAAACGCGAGTTCAGAAGTCTTTGTTTATATTAGTTAATATAATTATATTGTAATGGAGTCTTGTTTAGCATGTCACGATTTTGCATCTCACTTGTGACATGAATATTTTTTTGGTTAAATGATGAATTTGTTTTATTGATGATATCAGTCTCTTTTCTACTTATTTTCAAATCACTATTTGTTAAGGGGTCGTACTTTCTATCAATTTATCTACATTTTACTTTTGAGTTAGTTATTGAAATGCATGTCACTAGGCAAACCCGATAGACATTGCAATAAATTCACTCGGGGTACACTCCACCGTCATTCCATATATGTAGAAGATTAACAACATTTTGCATACTTCTAAGAATGATCAAATCTTGTGATGTATATTCATCAATTTTGAGCCTTGCACCAACACAAGGAACTCAAGTAATGGGTTCTTTGGAGGATAGTTTGAACAATTTTTGTTTTGATTGAGTATTATTTAGACGTGTCATGGCTCGAGGAATTTTATAATGCATGATTTGTCACTAAGTAATGAATTTGCATTTTTTGAGAGGGTAAAACTTGTTTAGTAGGTTTTTAGATATCATACTTTCACATAATCTAACCAATCTTTATCACTAGACTTCGAGTCTAGAATCAAATTGTTCATAATTTTCATTAGCTAAATCATGATAGACTTACCTAGGTTGTTTCACTAGAGTCACCATAGGCAATGCCAAAGAAACTTCATAATCCTTATTCCCTTCCTATAAAATATGCACCTTCTTGCTCAACTTTTTGTATGTATTTCTTGCATTTCTTGGATTTATTTTTGTAGAAAGGTGGGGCAAGCGTAGGTAAATTTCACAAGTAGTTCTACGAATCTCGTTATTCATAAATTTTTCCGTCTTGCAAGAAACAATTACATGTAGGGCTAACAAACAACATTGTCTCAAACATTTCTCAAGAATCATAGGTAGACACAAAGGACATAGAGAGTATAGTTGTCTACTTCTTTAAGAAATTTCTTCAAAGATACAATATGATTAGAATAATATGATTATTGTTTACTTTTACAAATAGATCATTTCTTCTTTCTTGTTATCTTTGAAAAAAATGTTATTTAAACCTTTTGTATTCTAATAAAATTTTTTTCTCAGTCCAAAATTTTTAATTACTTTGTGTAGAATGGATTTATATGTTACTAATTGATAATTGCATTTAACTTTTTAGAGAATTTTTGAATTAATTGGATTTAAGAAATGCCATCAACATATACTATGATTAGAATGATATGATTATTTTTACTTTGACAAATAGATCATTTCTTCTTCCTTTTATCTTTGGAAAAATGTTATTTAACCCTTTCGTATTCTAATAACAAATTTTTTCATTGTGGCTAAATTTTCCAATGCACAAATTTTTAATTACTTTGTCTAGAATGGATTTTTATGTTACTAATTGATAACTCGCAATTAATTTGTTTAGAGAAATTTCAATTAATTGGTAGAAATATAGTTCATTGTTCTATCATGCCATCCATTAATGTTATGCATTTGAATTATGATATTGATTTTTCTAGACATTATGTATGGGTTTTCATATGCATGTTTACAACAAAGTGCACTTTGTGGTAGTCGAAATATTTTGGACTTTTGTCTACATGTGCCTTGCTCTGTACTAGGAGATAGCATTTTTGATGGAATATTTCCATAGGAAGAAATCCTAACACGTCCCAAGTTGGACGTTAGACTTTATATGTGAAATTTTAAAAAGTAGCCTAACTAGTGTCCTCCCAAAATTATATCCTCCATGTTATGTTGATGGGATGTGTTGTCCTAACGTGTCTCTCTTTTGTGCATTTATATTGGAATAAAATGAGGACTAGGAACACGTGAAACATCCCAATACCTCATGACACGTTGACATGAACATTATCTGTGAAAAAAATTCATTGTGAAGAAAATTATTTTAGAAAGCAATTTGTGATTCATGTTTTCTTTCATAGAAGACAACACTTAGTACATTGGAGATAAACAAGGACCTTATGAAAAAATTAGTGTTCTTGACCCTTATATGATTTTCCTTTCAAGTTTAATACAAAAAAACATACTCGGAGTTTTGGTCTAATTTATGATAGTTTGAATCATGTAATTCAATACGAATCTGGGACCAATTTGATTCGAGAACAAGATTGATGTTCGAAATCCTAAATCTAAGAAAGATTGTTCGAGATAGAGCTAAAAAAATTCGTGGAGTCAAAAAAATTCAATGGTTCACTAAAGGATGCAAAATATATAGTTTTTGTCGAGATATACACTTTTTACATTACTTAAAGAAATTTAAAATGTTACCCTTCCATGCGCTTCTTGTCTTTTCTTTGAAAATAAGATATCATTTTTTCCTTTGTTTTTATATGGCTGATTTTTTGTTGGTTTATATTACTTTTGTACTACTTCTTCTTGGAAGTGTAAGGTATAACTATCCGTGCGGTATTTCATTTACCTTATTTTCTATATTGATATTTACTCAAATAAAACTACGCCATTACCTATATATATATATATATTTAAAATAAAAAAATTAACGTTAAAATATCATCAAGTTTCGTGTCATGTATTATCTTTTCACCAACTAATTTTAGTTTATATGGCTCTTTATCATATTTGTTGGTGTAATTATATAGTTCATGTTTAAAGATGATATGTATGCTTTCTTTCCTTTTCAATTATTTTTGGTTATTTATATCATCTAAACGTTTTATTTCCCTTTTTCTTGATTGCTCAAATTATGTAGGACTACTCAATTATAAAATGGAGCCCCAAAATACATGTATGCCAATGAATGCTTCTACTATCCAAATAACCCGTAGACATGAACAACAAAGAATTTTGTCTGCATACTTCCCATAGGAGCATTGTCTCTGTTTCATGATGGATGGACTATATAAGGTAGAGCCACTTCTAAGTTAGACATTTGTAGATTCAACACCACTAGGGGGAGTGGAAGGTATTCAACTTCAACATCATTGATAAGGATGAAGAACAAATATGGATTGTGTGTTTCAATGAGAAAGTGGATAATCATTATGATAATATCCAAGTTAACAAGTGGATAAGAATTATGATAATATCCAAGTTAACAAGTGGATAAGAATTATGATAATATCCAATTTGGAAATGTGTATACAATTTTGAATGGGAGATTACGTAAGGCTGATAAAATATTTAACAATCTCCCATTTGAATATGAAATATTGTTGCATAACATGTCACTCATGGAAGCTTCTTTAGTTTATAATGGATCTATTCCATTTAACAAGTTTCACTTTTTTTATAAGTCAAATCCACAACTTGGAGAAAATACAATCACGGATGTACTTGGAATTTTTGTTTTGCGAGTGATCTTGAAACACTATTCAGGAAGGACAATTCAAAAGTGAAGAAGAGGACAATGCAAATTACAAATACTTCTGATTACACCATTGATGCTACGCTTTGGGGTGATTTCTCCATGATAGAAGGTTCTAAACTCCAACACCTCATTACCTTGGGTCCCCATCCTATTATTGCTTTCAAGTGTGTTTGCATAACTGATTTTTATGGAAATTATTTAGGGACACTATCAAACACTAAGATGTTTATAAATCCAAGTATTGAAGAGGTGAATGTTTTGATAAATTAGTGTGAAGTACATGGAAAAATTTATGGTGGTCGGTCTCTAACAAGCCATGATGAACTTGGGGTTCACAATTATATCCAAATAAATATATCTGAGATAGTGTCTGTGGATCTCTTAGTTTTGAAAAACCACTTTGGCTATCACTAAGAGGAACTATAGTTTCAATTGATGAAATGGATTGTTTTACTTATCCATCTTGTCCATCGATGCACACAGGAACTCCATGTAAGAAGAAGACTAGAAATATATTTGAAGGAAAATGGATTTTCTCCACATGTGATATGGTTTCCACAGGTTGTGATTATCGGTACTTATTCAGAGTTCAAATTGTAGACCACACTTTGGAAGTTTATGGGAAACATTTTTTGATGATGCGGGTAAAGAATTACTTGGTGCAATAGAAAAGGAAACATTCAACCAGGTTCAAGAAAATCCATTGCACATACGTCATCTCAAGAAGATGATAGCCTTCCATCAATATTCATTCACATTACATGTGCGAATGGACACATTCAACAATCCGCCCAAGTTGAAATCTAATGTTGTCAAAACTAAAAAGTTGATTATTCTTTAGAGAGTAAATTTATCATAGGATTAGTTACTAAGATTTGAGTACATTTCCTATTGTATGTATTTCCCATTTTTGTAATGAACTAATTTGAATATGTTGGCATTAAATACTATTTTGATATTGTTATGCCCTCAATTTTTATAACAAATATATAATATTCACGTGTGGATTTTCCTACTTCTTTAAATGCCTTGACTCTTGTAAATTTATGTGGTAATTTTTTTATATTCATGCCCTAATTTGAAATCTCATTTTCTTTTCTATGTATATTTTATCTATTATTTAATATGATGTTAAGTGTTATTTCTTTTTTTTGATTAGAGGTAAAAGAGGGTTGAGGGGACCCTACCCCATACAAATATTACAACCATACAACCACGAAGGCCAAGGGTTCAACCATTGAAGCCCATACAGAACCAAAAGAGCAACAGATCAAACCATAAAAAAGAAACTACATAGATAACCCATGGAAGAGTAACTAACAACAAGGGTCTGAGTAACTAACAACATAAAACTTATGAAGCAATAGATTCTTAACAAGTAAGAAAAAAAAATCCAAGAGATTAAACCCCTTCATCCATATTTTACCCCTGGTTCCCCACAAGAAAAAAAATCCAGGAGATTAAACCCCTTCATCCATATTTTACCAGTTCCCCCACAGTACTCATGCATCCATCCCATTCTTTGACAAGGATGGCTATAGTGGACTTCCAATACTTGTAGTTCGGTTCAACGATCTGTACTTTGGGGCCATTTCCTTCTTTTTCTTTCTCCTTAGCTAATTCCATAGAATGGATCATCTCAAAAAGGATTTTAAGGTGATGAATGGTACTTTTAACATTGAGAATGTGAACATATATGATATGAAGAATAGTTTGCTTCATCTTCAACATTTCATTTTCCATAGCCAGGCTTCTTTCATTAGCATTTTTTAATTGTTCACTCAGAACAATAGAAGACAACTTCTCCACTTTTTCATTCAAATCCCTCAAGTCCATAGACACCATACTGATCTTATGTCTATTAATTTTAGTGTCTAACATGCAATTCTCAAATTCCCTCATAAAAACATTGGATTTGACTGCACAATATTGAGCATTAAAGAGTTTATTTTGGGCAGTTTTGAGGGCATGCAGGCTTTCAATATCCTCCTTTGAGTTCTTTGATCTCTTTCCCTCAGAAGCTTCAGGGTCTTTCCCACTTTCCATCTCCTCACTATGATCCCCTTCCAAGTCTTCTTCCTCCTGACATTCACTAGGAGTATAATGAATAGACTTATCTTCCCGAATCTCTTCCGACTCCAAAAAATCCACCTTCTCCACCGCACCAAAACCTTCTCCTCCCCGCACTACTTCTTGAGGACGACATTTGTAAGGTGGGATCTAGTTCTTTTTCCACAGGTATATAGCATTCAAAGCCTCACTAACAATAACCCCCTTAACATCTAGGCTTTCAAATGATTCCATTCTAAGGAATCATTCTTTAGGCTCCTGAGAGGCCCCCATTTTTCATTTTTTCCAATGAGGGAGTTCCCGGTCTACGCATATCTTTAATGAGACCTTGATGCAACAAAAATGAGAAAGTACCTTTCTCAACCTGAGATATAGATTTGGACAAAGAGGAGAACAAAAAATATGGGAAATTATAGGGCTTGTTGTTTCTAACATGGTTCAACATGGGAAAGTGGTACCCATAGATCACTTTGGAACGCCCTTCAAGAGTAATATAGGCCATAATTAATTGAGTAATTGCCCCATAAGGATGGGGCAAATTACCTCGAGCATAATCATTATGGAGAGAGACAGAACACCCTTACCTGCGCAAAACATTCAATCTCCAAGATGTAGTCTGAATTAGGTTTGAAAATTCTCCTTCCTTCCATGGAAAGACCAGAAACTTTAGCAATAAGCTTGGGGAAATGGTGAAAGAGAAATTTCCAACCCGGACGTGACCTTCCTTCCAAGTTTTCGCCACTTACTTTGATTTGTTTATAGCCTTGTAATTTTTGACAAATTTAGAATATTTGACTATGGAATTTTCTATCTACTTACTTATGTCCCTGTTTGCATAGTTAAGCTCTTATTCACTATTTTTAGTGTGATTGCAATCTATAATTTTATGTATGTTTTGAATTATATAATAATTGATTGTTTTATGTGGAACTTTCTATGCTTATCATTAGTATTGATTTTTTTATTACTATTGTAGATGTTAGACCCGGATGCTACTATTTCGAATTTGTGACGTCAACACAAACTAAAAGATATTAATGCCATCATAACGTGGTCAATCCAATCGATTTGACTAATGATATTGCATGTTACTACGATCCAAAATACATTAATATTCCTCAAAACCATTTATGTAGTGATTAACAGTGTGAGAAACCTGCAACACAAGAAACTATTGTGTGCCCACCTCAACAACAAACAAATGTTACTCGGCATGCATGTTATGCAGAGAGGCATGAAGAAATAAATAGACGGAGAAGAGAAAGATATCAAGAGAAAAGAGAAGAGATAAATAGAAAGAAAAAAGAAAGGTATCATGCACGAAGAGAAGAAATAAATAGGTGAAGAAGAAAACTATATGCATCTAGGACTCGGTTTTTAGAGACAAATTACATGTTGATACAACTTGAAGTGTAGGAAAATGATTTTACGATGGCACCTCACTTGTATCCAAAAGAGAGAACATGTAATACTGCTTCTATTCATTCCTCGACTATCTAGCATAATGTTGGCATTAATAATATAGAATACATTGCTAAAAGAGACAAAGGGAAGTCTAAATTCCAACAAGTGTACAATCCTCCATGCATTCATTGAATTGATGTTGGTTCTTCAAGTGCAGAAAATCTTAATTCCTTCATGTTTCTAAGCCATCAAACAAACCATTGTGTTTCCATTAATTTCCTTCAAAATCTTGTATTTACTATAAGGAATTTTGAGGTACAAAACCTCAATGTGACTCATAACACATGTGATTTACCGAATGCTTTGGAATCATGAGTAAAATTATCTTCAAACATTATGTCCATTCAAAGGTCATTTCACTAAAGATTGGATCAACTGGAAAATATGCCAGTGTGTACTATTTGTAAAGAGGCATACCCTGGAATCAAATTCAAACTGACAAGTGCAAGACCAGTTTGTACAAGATGTTACTCAGAATGTAACGGTCATCACTTTTCATCATGGAATAATATGGACCTTGGTGTGCAACCATATGTTCTACGAGTTCTCATGCAAGTTGAAGAGATGTTTATTTCTCATGTCAATCCAATAATGCAAGTAATCCATGCACGAGGTGGCCAATACAAGTATAGGGGGCATACTATAAGTTTTCTGCAAGACATAACTTCAATTGCTACATATCTTCCTCGACGTGTTTGGGACCTTGATATTTTGATCGTTAGAAGACATGGAACTCAGTCAAAACACTATGATTGTTTGGTAAAGAGATATCATGTATTAGATGCTCTCCGATATAAAATCTCCAATGATAGATACTACAAGGATGTTGAATTATGTAATGTTGCAATTTCATAACTGCCTGAAGAAGAAACAAACATATCTCAAAGCCTCCAATTTGTTGAGTCAAACATTGAAGACAATGATAATGTGGATCAACTTCTTGAAGACTCTACAACAACAAATATTGAATAAAATCAACATCAACCATCATCTTTTGTAGTCAGAATGGGAAATACACGCCATGAAATGGAAGCAGTAAGAAACATTATTGAAAATGAAGGACCAGGGTGATTGATAGAATTGATTGGTCCCCAATTGGGTTATCTCTAGTTAATGAATATAACACTGAAGGTTTGTTCGACATGGATTTCCCTACATTATTTCCAAATGGGTAAGAAAAATGGTTACAACCTTTAATAAAAATTTACGTATTCATGAATATGCTCTACATTTGATGAAATACCATGACAACAGATTTTGTAGCCATCCAAGATTCAAGTATTTCTTGTTGAACCATATCTTTAGGCACTGAACACAAACCACAATGTTGTTGTTTGTGAAGAAAAATGTGGGTGACAATATACCTACTACTATTGAAGATCTTTACCTCCATCTTCAAGAGATGCCAAATGACAAGCTTCCAGATCAAGTAATGCATTATGCAAAAAATATTAGAGGGACTAGGGCATATTGGAGAACATGTAAAAATGAATTGATAGACATGATTACACAGTTAGGGTGCCCAACATTCTTCATTACATTAAGCACTATTGATACCAAATGGCTAGACCTACATCGAGTCATGCCTAGCTCGCCCCCAACTAATGGTGCAAATTATTACCAATGGAGGAATACAAATATTGTTACCAATCCACATATTGTTGCTATGTATATGCACCACCGCTTCAATATTTTCATTGATGAGGTCCTCATCAACCACTTCGGTACAAGAGACATTTGGTCAAGGTATGTTCTTTCTTTTCTTCATTCATGTAAAATATAATACGTTCAATAAATTTTATTGCAATGTATTCGATGTAGAATTCATATATATTCATCATGTTAGACACTATAATGTGGTTACTATATTTGTCCACTTTCTGTAAAAAAATAAATGGCAGTATCGATCATCAGTTAATAGACATATGTTTGTTTGGATCAAGGATGTTTAAAATCCTGAAAAGATGGTTTGGAATGATCCCTCGCAAGTTGAAAAGAAAAAATCATATTATGATAATTTTATTAATGCATGGAATCCAAGAGAAGAACATCAAAGGAATAACCAATTTTCTAGATCTATTAATGATGACCCTTGTTTGATGGACACATCACAAATATTGCAGTATGATATAAGACATGATTATGAAGAAATTGTTAATCGTGTTGAGCGACATACGAAATGCACCTTGGACACATGCTTGCAAAAAGGGTCCATAAATTTTTGTCGATATAAAGCTCCGTGGGAGTTGCAGATAAAATCAAAATTGTTCATAGATGAGGAAGGCCAAAAAAATATCTTCCAACACATAATGATGATAGAATCAATGTACACAATCCTGATATGATTTCATTATGGAGGGAAAACATAGATTGTCAACCTATCCTTTCCCACCGAGCAGTTTTGAATTACATTACAAAGTATGTTGCAAAAGTAGAAAAAAGTTTAGAGAATTATCATGATATGCTGACGCATTTTTCTTTGCGCAACCATTCCCAGACCTAACATTATGTGCATACCAAAAATTGTAGACCTTAAATTTGGTTACCCAATTTAGTGTCCCTCTCTCATTCGTTTACCTGCTTAGGTAACCTGGGGCACGTTTACGTCACCATCTATCCCCTTGGGATATTATCCAATTTGTGATTTAATCACTTACTCTAAATTTAATTCATCCCATCACATCTTGCCCATGAGTGATTAAATATTAAATATTTAATTACGCTTCTTCCCATGCATCTTAATCACTTATCCACCCCAAATTTATTCTACCCATGTATCACATCTATTTTTAATCTTCCATAAGCGGGATATTTTCCCGTAGTCGGGATAAGTCTTATCTTTCTCGAATCAATCAATTTGGCCATCTCGGGAGTCTTTTCCGCGATCGGCGCCGACCCATATGGTCGGCGCCGATTTTCTAGGAGCGGCGCCGATTATAAAAGCAAGTCCAGAACTCAGTTCTAGGGACCGAAGAGACGGAAGAGACGGAAGAGACCGAAAGAGACCGAAAAGAGATCACGAACAGGCGAAAAAAGGAAGCACTTACGCACGAACAGAGAGCGAGAGAGATACAGGGTGTGAGAAAGAGAGATCTTTTTAGCATCAATTGTCTCAGATTAGGACAGATCCTGTCCAAATCAATCCCTGAGAGGAGCACCGTTACTCTGTCCCTGTCACGACCATCTATCATCTGGTGACTCTGTTCCAGTATCTCGCCAACTTCGGCACATCCAGCAGACCACATTCACCTTCCAATTCCCGAATCTTGTCGCACAGTCCCTGATTGATTGATCTGTCTCCAGTCGACGCCGATCTTATCCAGTCGACGCCGATCCCCCTCAATCGACGCCGACCAGTCTCAATCGACGCCGATTCTACCCAGTCGACGCCGATTTATCTGCAGATAGGTAAAAGGATACAGGTAACACAAATCCAGCATTTATTTCATAGTTCCCTGTTTTCTGTACTTTCTGTCTGCTGTTTAGATTCTGTCTTATTACTGCAATCAGAAAATCTAGTCTTTATTTACATCTTTTATCATGTATGCTTCTTTTCTTAATTGAAAACGTGGACTGACATCCGCCGAGGAAGCTTATCGCTTCTCGGACCCGCTTCTCGGGCAGTCCACTAAAATATCTTTTAACGTGGTCTTTTTCTGTCAAGCATCGGTGTTTTACAGGTTATTCGGATCTATTGTGCGAATTGCTCGTGTGCGCCCGTCTTATCTACATCGGCTTCCTCATCCGTCTACATCTTCATCAGGTATCAATTTCATTGAGGTTTTTCAGGGTTTTTGTGTTTAGTTTGGTGCATTAACTTGGACAGGTAACAAGCGCGAAATTCTTGATCTACATTCTGGCACGCCCGGTGGGACTCAACCAAAGTCCCTTATTGGTAAGTTCATTTCTTTTCTAGTTTTGAACTTTGTTCCTTTTCTTCACTGATTTCTATCAGTCCTATTTGAGCATTTCTGTTCATCATTTCAATCTTGCTTTTAGGCGAAATCATTATCTTGAAATTTTTCTATTTCCTTAAAATAGAAATTTTTCGTTTCGCCATTATCTGGATGTATCTTTCCGGATCTTGTTTGTTGTTTGCTTGATCTTTTCTTGCGGAGCACTTTGCTTGTTCGTGGGATTGTTCGAGGGGAAGAGCTCAACAACGCGCTTTTTGAAGTCCACACACCTTGGAGAGCTAAACCTACAGGTATTCCTCTTTTTCGGTGTTTTCTCCTTTTTAGGATTTCTTTGTTGGTTGTCTATCACATCCAAACACTTCAGTTTTTGGTGCTTAAAAAGAACCTAATCGCATTTGGGGAAAGAATCTGTTTGGCTTGTTTTCATCGAAATCAAACACTTCATTTTTAAGTGCTTAAAAAGAACATTTTCCTTTGTCATTGCTGCATGCTTTTCACCTAGTTTTAAATAGGCTGGAAAAATTGATCAAAATCGGTAGTGACACTATTTGATTTTTATTTTTCACCCTTGCACACAAAGCCAAAATCACTAGGTATAAAGCATCTAAACAAAACTCCTTCCCTGGCCTCGCCTACTTGGAAGTGATATCCAAGAGGAAGAGCCTACGCGGTACTCGGGCCGCGCTATAAATTCACGAAAGATTTTGGTATATATTGGCAAAGCACCCGACTCCCTTATCGCAGCGGTGTGTGAAGTGCGGGGGTAGGCCCCTATATCAAGCCACGTACCGGTCTTTTACTGAAGTGCCTTCGGGACTCCTCACCAAACATTACCCAAACCATCCTTAGTTTGGCTATCTGAGTAGTTCCTGTTCTAAAAAGCCTTCCCTAACATTTTCTTTTCTTAAAAGCATCAAAATTTAAAGGAGATAATCACTTGCGCTGCTTGAATTGTTTGTGCATTAGTTAGGACAATCTTCTTTCTTGCTTGTTTATGACGGTTATCACCCGGTCACAATCTAGGAAAATGGCCCAACAGGTTCCTTCTTCCTCCGAAATCACCACCAGCGTGGATGTTTCGGCACCCCTCCAATCTTCCTCGGGACCGCTGTTAGTTGGTTCCCCGTCATGGTCGTATAATCCCTTCTATCAAACCAAAGCGCCTCCATCACGTCCAGCTTCTCCTAGTCCCTCCGAGATATCATCTGGCTCGGAGTATGTTCCTCGCGGGGATCCTGAATTTCAGGCTTTCCTCGATCGCAATCCAATAGCCCTCATGGACTACCTAGTACACAAGTCGATCCAAATATCTGACCAAGACCCACCAATCCGACAAGTGTACGATTATCCTCGTGGATCATCCCAGGCCTTTTAGAGCAGTTTGCACCATCTCTCTTGCCTCGAGCCACGGAGAAGGGCGAGGCCCCTATGCCTCCCTTTTCTCTTCCACCTACCATGTCGACTAGTTCTCAATTAGTCTTACCTATCCCTAACACCGCAGTTACCTCGAATATTCCACAACCCATTTCTGAGAGGTCTTCTGCCTTGGCTATAATGAATGCGTCTGCACACCCACACATTGCCGTCAATTCGTCTATGCCCTCCATCGTGTCCCAAGGTCAGTATCACTTCATGAGCCAACCCCCTCCGAATAGTCAGTTGGCTCCTACTTCTCATCCTCTAGGGGGTTTTTCTTCTAATATTCCAGCAACTGTGACCTTCGCCCATCAGCTAACATCGGCACCCTTAATACCTAACCCGGTAGTAGAAGGCCCCTTTCAGGTCTTGTTCCCCAACATGTCCAATCCAACCAACACCCACGTTCCTCAATCTGTCCCGATCCAATCAACAAACATAGGAGTCCACCAATCACAAGCTCCACCCGTCACCCAACCCTCATTTTCTCATCCACTCATTATCTCACAGCCTACCTATACGCAAGCTACTTCACAACAAATACCCCACCAAGTGTCACCCAGAACCCCTGGTTATTCCTCTTACCACCCCACCAATCAACAGATAAATCCCCCATTGACACCTCACCAACATCCACCATCTACTTCTTATGTGCCTCCTCCCCAATCCGACGTAGTTCAAATTCTCTTCAAGAAAATTGCAGACTTGGAAGCCTCCACAAAAGGAGCCCGTCCTTCATACTCCTTTGAAGAAGTGTGCAATGAACCCATTCATCCTTCGGTGGCTTTTAAGCCTTATCCTCCCCAATGGGAACTTCCCAAATTCTCAAAATTTCATAGTCGGGAAGACCCCCAACAACATCTGCGAGCATTCAAACATGCTTGCTACCTCATCGTCCAGGATCAGGAACTCATGCTCCGTACCTTTCCTATGTCTCTAGCGGGTCCCGCTTTGGACTGGTACAATAATATTCCTCAACATTCCTTATTTTCTTTCTCTCAATTGGCCCAGATGTTTGTTGAAAACTTTTCAATAAATATTGCGCATAAGATCTCAATTACAGATCTTTACAACATTCGCCAATTCGACGATGAGTCTATTGCAGACTTTGTCGCTCGTTGGAGAGGGATAATCAACCAATTGTCTTTCTCCCTTCCTCAATCCCAACAGATCGAGTTGTTCACCCGATCTTGCGCTAGTCACATTTCTTCCACGTTAAGGATCCAAACTTTTCATACCTTCGAAGAAGCCTTCACGATGGCACGCAAACTTGAATCTCGTGCCATTGAACAAGGAAAACTAAAACTTCGCTCCAAATCTAAACCAGATTTCTCTCGGTTCACCAAACCAAATTCTTTCCCTCCTAAAGATAAGAATCAAGGGTCCACCAATGCTATCGTATTAAAAACATCAAGAACCGATAGTACTCATAATCAACCACCACGAAGAGACCCTTCATCTGCTCGAAAAGGGGCTTCATCATCTCGATCCTTCGCTCCATTGGGGGAATCATATACCTCCATCTTAGAAAAAATGTTGGAAGTTCGCATGATCGAACTTCCACCCATTAGGGATATTGATGAAAGCCGAGAACGCCCATTCTGGTATAGGGAAAACGATTTCTGTCATTATCACAGAACCAAAGGTCATGACATCGAACGATGTCAGACTTTCAAAAATCTTGTCCAAAAATTCATTGACAAAGGCGAGCTCATTCTAGATAACCCAAATGCTCCCCCAAATCAGGCGCTTGATGTTTTTAAACAACCCTTCCCCAATCATGCCCCAAATCATAATTCTTCGGAATCTCAAAAACCAAACACCCACACTATCAACTTCATTTCTACTGAAGAATCCGCTTCTGAAACCACGTCATCTACAAACGCCGCAATCGAATCAGAACCCTCTTCCACTCCACCAATCACTGGAATTCCTCCATCTTCAGATAACCCACTTTTGAATATTCCTACATTGCTAAGCACGGAGTCATCTCTCTCCGCTCCTTTGTCCGATCTCCCATCCATACCCGAGACAGTGTCTTCCTCATCTGTCTCATCATCAGACATCCTTTCAATGCTCGAGGCAATTACATCCCTTCGAGTTTCCACTACGGACACATCTACTTCTGTTGCTCCCATTCCCGCTACAACTATGCCCTTGGTGAACATACCTATAATCGTGCCGACTTCGACGGAAGTGTCTTCGACTTTGACTCTTCCTATCTCTTTTCCTACGGTAGTTCCACCCATGATCACTACACCAAAAGTGGTCCCTTCGCAAGGAACTTCTTCATCACTTACTTCTTCCATCACTAATGTTACTTCACCTATTAAGGAAAAATCAAAAGAAGTAGCACCAACATCTATACGCTCGGTTCCTGAACCTAAACCGAGACAACCAAAATCTAACATTATACCATCAGTATCTCCCCATTTGCTTCCTCCGAAAAGGTTACAATCACCTTATGCCGTTGAAGTTGTCACCATCCCTGAAAAAGGGAAGCCCATATTTCGGACCATCAAGACTCTTGGTGCTCTTCCACAAAAATCTCTCTCCACGCCTCATAAACGATTGGATTTGCCCGCTGAGAAGGCGTTTTCTTCTACACACTTATCAAAACCATCGTCTTCTTCTACAACACATTCCTCACCAATACTCCGAAAAATAGACCTACCTACTAAAAAGACGTCACCTCTTCTATCAGGATCATCATCTTCATTACCAAAAACCAAGGCACCCTATGTTCCTCTCGACTACACTTACTTTGAGAGCTTCTTCCTCTTCTAAACCGACATTATCTAAATCATCAGTACATTCGACCAAGCAACCCCCTTTGTCTCCAAAGACCGCAAAATTTGTCACATATCCATCATCTTCAAAATCTATTTTAGGGGCTCCTCCTCCACCAAAGTCAATCATGTCTCACTTGCTCCCATCTCAAGTGCCCAAGACTGCTCCTCCAAATGTCCAAACAAATAAGAGGATTCCTAAACAAACTGTTAAACCTAACATGCAAGTCCTCTTACCTCGGCAGTCGGTTAATGTGAAAGAACCATCTTCATCATCTCTATCCTCCTCTTCATCTACCGGATTCTATACCGAAATCCTTCATCAACTTATCCAATCTTCATCCATAACCCTTCCTCCGATTAAACCTTATAACCCTAAAGGAGTCAAACCTACCTGGTTTAACTCTGATCTGATTTGTGCTTACCACCGTACTCCGGGTCATGATACTGAGGGATGTAAGGCTCTTCAAGCCGTTGTCAAGAACCTTCTAGAAGAAAGTGACCTTTTGCTGGAGGAGGAGGAACAAGTACCTCCTGTCACCTTAGCCTCATTTGAGCCCCAACAATCCACTCAGATCTCTGGTGGTTCCACTCCACTTGATCTTCCACCTTCTCAAATTGACACAATCCATATCGCCACTAGAACCCAACACTATGATAACCCATCTTCATCTTCAGCATCTCGACCACGAGTTGTCATTTCTGCAGCCCCTGAAGGCGTTTCTCCTTCCTCATCAGCCCCACGACCTAAGGTCTCTATTCGTGCTGCACCTCGGGCTCAAGTTCCCGTGTCTGTTGAGGAGAGTGTTATGAAACAACTCACCCAGGCTCCGGTCAAAATGTCTCTTTTTGACCTCATCCAATCCTCTCCACAACATCGCCAAGCTTTGATTGATAATCTGCGTCGCATCGCAGTGAATTCCGATGAGCCCCAGCCCTTCGAGTTGGTTGTTGGACTGAATAGACCATCAACTACCATTTCTTTTGAAGATTCAGAAATTCCTTCTCTTTCTTCCGAAGATTTGGAGGCTCCCCTCTTCATCACAGTCCAAATCAATAACACTACCTTAAAACGTGTTATGATCGATAGTGGAGCTGCACTCAACGTCATCTCCTCGCACACATTCGAACAACTTAAGTTACCAAAGAATGTGGTGTCACCCCCACCTTTCGCCCTTCGATCATTTAACGATCAGCTAGCAGTCACTCTAGGAACTGTGGTCTTACCCATTCGAGTAGGTAAGAAGCTGCTTCATGAACTCTTCTACATCGTCGAAGGAAAGTTCCACTATAACATGATCCTCGGACGCTCCTGGATTCGCGCAATGCATTGTGTCCCATCCACCCTCCATCGATGCCTAAAATATCAATATGAGGGCAAAATATATACTCATCCAGGAGATCCTTTTCCTTCCGCACAATGCGACATGACCACAAGATCTGCCCCTTTAAAAGAAAATCCATGTTCTCCTGACGGGGCCTCATCTTCTTCTATACCTGCAACCAAACTACCGGATTTACAAAATCTAGAAGAGACATTGCAGCGTTTCTCACTAGGAGAGCTTCCTCTCTTTTCTTTTGATGCCCATCTCAAACCTAATGAGTATGGTAGACCAGACAAACAACCTGAATATCAACCAGGTCTCGGTCGCATCGTCACCATTGGTCTGCCCAATCAACAGACCAATTTCATCTACGGTGGTCTTGATACGCCTTATTATCGCCCGGATTCTCCTCCTAGAGCCAAACCTTATCTAACAGGGTTTGATTATCTACAGAATCCCACGTTTGCAAAAACTTATCTATATCGATGCGCGTGGAAAGGTTTTGGCCTTGGAAAATATGAACAAGGTATACATGACCTCAAATCCATTCCTACTCTCATGCCACATCAGAAATTTGGTTTAGGATTTAAACCTCTTTCGAAGGCCACTATCACTATTCTTGATGAGCCTCTTCCTACTGAAGAACCATCTTCCCCCACCAAGTCAGAAGCATCACTTGATGTGGACGATGACATTTCCATCCCACCTAACTTTTTTTTTTGATCAATACCATTTCCTTAGGGCCGTTAGTCTATGAGACTAACAATCGGTCTGCTTCTATACCATTAATCTTCCCTGAAATAGTTGGAGACGACTCTCCCACTATCAACACTATCCACTGTGCGGATGATGATTCTGTCCTCACCTATCTGGGGGCAGAGGATTCATATCTCCCAAGACTATTCCTTCTGACACGTCTACCCTTCTCAACGAAGCCACTATCGACCTTAATATAGGGACTTCTGAAGACCCTCGCATCATCAAGGTCGGCCAATCCCTTAATCCACAGGAATTAGGGGACTTTACCGCTTTTCTTTCCAAACATCGTCAAGCCTTTGCTTGGTCATATGAAGATATGCCAGGACTCGATCCCGATATTGTGGTCCACAATATCGTTACTCTTCCCAACATCAAACCAGTTAAGCAAAAATTGCGTAAGATGCACCCTAGAGTAGCCCTTCTTGTCAAAGAAGAGTTACAACGCTTGCTCTCGGCTAGCTTCATCCAACCCATCGATTATCCGCAATGGGTGTCCAATGTAGTACCAGTAACTAAGGCTACTGGGAAGATTCGAATTTGTACCGACTTCCGGGATCTTAATCTTGCCTGTCCAAAGGATGATTTTCCTCTTCCTAATATCGACCAACTCGTAGACTTAACTGCGGGCCATGAGATGCTTTCTCTTATGGATGGTTTCTCTGGATATAATCAAATCCTCATCGCACCAGAAGACCAACATAAGACTTCCTTCATAACTCCTTGGGGGACCTTTTGTTATCGTGTCATGCCTTTTGGCCTTAAGAACGCGGGAGCAACCTATCAACGAGCAATGACATACATCTTCCATGATCTCTTACACAAAACTGTGGAGGATTATGTTGATGATCTCCTCGGCAAGTCCACGCGTCGTCAAGATCATCTTTTCATCCTTGCACCTCTCTTTGAGAGGCTTATCCGCTTCTGTCTTCGTCTAAATCCAGCTAAGTGCGTGTTTGGCGTTCTCACTGGTAAACTTTTAGGTTTTATCATTTCCATCAGGGGTATTGAAGTCGACCCCAAAAAATAAAGGCTATCCTTGAGATGCCTCCCCCTTAACTAACTTGAAGCAACTCCATGAGTCTCCAGGATGTCTTGATCGGTCGTCGTTTTATCTCCCAATTGTCGGACCGTTGTCAACCTTTTCACCATCTTCTCCGTAAGAATGTTCATTTCGAATGGGATGAGCATTGCCAAAAGGCCTTTGATGATCTCAAAGCTTATCTTCTTTCTCCACCCGTGCTTACACCTCCACGCGAGGGGGAGCCTTTCTATCTTTATATCTCTGTGACTGACCATGCTCTGGGAGCCATGATTTCGCATCGGGACACTTGTGGTAAAGAACAAGTGTCTATTACATCGTCGCACCCTCCATGAGTATGAAACACGTTACTCCGAAGCTGAAAAACTATGTTGTGCTCTCTTCTTCGCAACTTCTAAGCTTCGTCATTATCTCCTTAATCACAAAACTTACATTGTCACAAGTGTCAATCCCCTCAAGACAATCCATGCAAAACCTTATCACAATGATCGCATCACTCGTTGGCTTATGCTCATGACTGAGTTTGACCTCGAGTTTATCCCGCAAAAGTCTATCAAGGGTCAGGTTATTGCAGATCAATTAGCTGATGCTCCTCTTCCGGACACTCAAGACCCCCTTGCTCAATTTCCCGATGAGTATATCCAACAAATTGATTTTGGTCTATCTCCATTTAAAGTAAAGCTCTTCTTTGATGGATCCAAATGCCAGCAAGGGGGAGGTGCGGGTTTCGTGATGATTCCTCCTTGGGGTACGCCTATCCCAGTTGCACACAAATTGAACTTTGAGTGCACCAATAATATGGCTGAGTACGAAGCTCTTGTCTTAGGTCTTCAAAATGCCATTAATCTCGGCGCTCGTCATATTGACATCTTCGGTGATTCTGAACTCATCGTTAATCAGGTCACGGGTGTCTATCAATGCAAGAATGATATCCTTCAAAAATATCGTGACATCGTTCTTGCCCAACTCCAATCTTTCGATAAGTTCACTATCCAAGCCATTCCTCGTACTGCAAATCGATTCGCGGATACCATGGCCTCTTTAGCCTCCCTTATCCCGCCTTTTACCGAAGACTCGCGTCTTTATGTGGCTGTGCAACGATTAGATCAACCATCTCATCTTGGGCAACTAACGTCAATCAATGCTGTCACAACCCATACTCAGGATGAGTGGTATCAACAGATTGTTGATTATCTATCTCATTCGATCCTTCCTCCAAATCTGACTTCCAATGGTAGAAGGTCTTTTGTCCAACGCGCCAATCGCTATACTATCCTAGGCGGGATTCTTTACAAACGCGGCTTTGATGGTATTTTGCTTCGATGCCTCAAAACCCATGAATCATCTAAAGCTATCCAGGAGGTCCATGACGGTATCTGTGGTGGACATTTTAGTGGCTTAGCTGTAGCCAAGCGTATTTTACGTTTGGGATATTATTGGCCTTCTCTTAATCAAGATTGTTGTGAATACACTAAGAAGTGCGTCAAGTGTCAGCAACATTCCAATCTCACGCACATCCCTAGTCAGGCTTTGCAACCTGCGGCGGATTTGTGGCCTTTTTCGCAGTGGGGTCTTGATCTTATTGGTCTTATCAATCCCCGTTCTTCACAACGTCATCATTCTATCATTACTGCCACTGAGTACTTTACTAAGTGGGTAGAAGCTATCCCTCTTTCTTCAACAAAGGCTAAACCCATAGTTGATTTCGTCTATCAACACATCATTTGTCGCTTTGGCGTTCCACACAAGCTAATCACAGATAATGGTAAGTCTTTCAAGAACGCTGATTTGCAGAATCTCTGCAATGCTTTCAATATCAAGCTCAGTTTTTCTTCTCCATACTATCCTCAAGCTAATGGTCAAGCCGAAGCGTCCAATAAAACTTTGCGTAATATCCTCATGAGTAACTAGTCAATTTGGGGATTGGCATTTACATATCCCTTTTGCTCTTTGGGCTTATCGGACTAGCATTCGTACCCCTACTGGTGCTACTCCTTTCTCTCTCGTCTATGGATCTGAGGCTGTCCTTCCTTTGGAAGTCCAAATCCCATCTCTCCGTGTTTCTCTCAGAGAATTTGTCTCCGATGAGGATTATCGTCAAAATCGTCTAGCACAACTTGAATTATTAGATGAGCGGCGTCTTAACGCTCTTGAGCATCATCAAGTCTATCTCGAGCGTGTCAAACGTGCTTATAACAAGCACTTGCAACACCGTGACTTCAAAATTGGTGATCTTGTTCTTAAGGAAAATCAAAATGTCACTACACTCGAAAGGAGTCAACGTGGTAAGTTTGCTCCCAACTGGATGGGCCCCTACATTATCACTCATAAATATGGGTCTGGGGCTTATCGTTTATCTTCCATGGATGGTATCCCTGAAGCGGAACCTCTTAATGCTTTGCATTTACGGCCCTTCTATTGTTAAAATCTATCTTACACAAATCTAGTCGCAACTCAGATCTTTCATCCGTCCTAATAACCAGTCATCTACTTTTGTGGTGATTTGAAATCGTGTGGTTCTCCGCCTATTGCCTCATCTACCTTAAATATGAGTATCGCGGCTCTACTCATTGCACGTTTCTTTTGGATATGTTCCTCCTCATGGTAGGAATACCTTAATCACCACTTCATCTGTCCCAAGTACTTATCTTAATTGGATCTACTCGGGGCATGAGTACATGTTCTTCTATGCTCTCTTCCCCTCCATCTGATCTATCTAGGTCTAAACTCAGCTTCTTTCAAAAAGTTTCAAAAAAAAAAAAAAAAAGAAAAGAAAAAGATGCTATCCAAAAAGATAGACTGATCCCTCGAAGGACAGCTATCCATATATTACCAAGTGAATCAAAAATTCTAAAAATATAGACCATACCCTCGAAGGATGGCTATCATTCAAATTCAAAATACAGACCGCTCCCTTGAAGGACGGCTGTTTCTCAAAGAAATATTCAAGGCTTCTTGTAATCAATCAGCCTTCCAGTCAGTTTATACACTTTTAGCATCACTGAAAGACTTCCCGCATCGATCAGTCTTTCCATATCAAGCAAACTTCCCGCATTGATCAGTTTGCTTTTCTGTCAAAATCATGAAGCTGAGATTTAGGACCTTTTTGTCGATCATATGGAGAATCCTATTTTCCCACTATGGACATGTATTCTGTCCCTTGTAAGTTCCGACAAGATACTTACTTACTTTTCTTTCCGTTTCTATCCTAGATCTGGTTTGCGACTAGTTAGTGTCAGATTTATTTTAATCTTATATAGGGCCTTGTCTGCTTGGTCTTTCGGTTTCCTTTCTGGATTTTATCTATGGTCGGTTGGAAGTCCAACTTATCATTTTTCTTCTTCTCCGAGTATCTTCTCTTCTAAGTCACGGTTGTTTCCGCTTTCATCTTTGGCTCTTGCAAGGAGTATTCCCCATTTCTTTGTCTTGCAACCCTGTTAAATTGGCATTTCACATGTTAATTAAATCAAAATTTATCTTCTATCAAAATTCCTCTTATCTATCAAAACATCTATCTTTTTTCATTTCTCATTAAAATTACATCTATCTATATCTAAATCTATCCATCAAATGTACATCCAAGATACATTACATCTATCTATATCTAATCCATACATCAAACACATCTATCTATTTATTCATCAAAATATTTAAACACATGTACATCCAAGTTACATCATATCCATCTATCAAAGTTATATCCACATGTCAATCTATCTAATCACATCTATTTCTATCATCTATCAGTCTATATCTATCCAATCACATCTATTCATCATCTATCAGTCTATGTCTATATCATCATCTATCATCTATCGATTTATACTCATTTTTTCCCGTGGATTGCGGTATCGCTTCTCCACGTCGTTTACTTCCATCTGCTAATATCTTTGCCATAGTGTTGATGCTTGGCTTATTTATCTGGTCATTATTGTGTGCTGAATGTTACCTTTTGGCACATCTTTTCGATATCCTTGTCTATTTCGGGTTTGTTCCCTTTGCGTGGAGCACTCGTTTTTTGTTTAGCCGCTTAGAGTTACGCGGGTCTGTAGGCACTAACGTCGTCTGCTTTGCAGACCGTCTAGTTGTCCCTACCAATGTGTCTCTCTTTAGATGCTGACTGTTTTGCAGTTCTACTTACACTCATGGGTCTGTAGGCACTAACGTCGTCTCATGAGGAGACCGGCTAGTTTTCCCTACCAATGTGAGTTCCTTAGGTTGCTGCCCTTTTGTTTATTTTTATGCGTCATCAATGATCAGATCTACTCCAGATATCCGACTGGGGCATCCTGCATTTTTCATCTACCTCTTTCAAACTCGGGATCGTCTGTTCTGTTATCCATCCCATCCCTAGTTTGAGGGGGATCACATCACCACAAATTCTTCTCTTCTTCCATCTCCTTGTTTTTGTCTCATAACCTTGCTTATCGCAAGTTACTTGACAAAAAGGGGCAAAATGTAGACACTTAAATTTGGTTACCCAATTTAGTGTCCCTCTCATTCGTTTACCTGCTTAGGTAACCTGGGGCACGTTTACGTCACCATCTATCCCCTTGGGATATTATCCAATTTGTGATTTAATCACTTACTCTAAATTTAATTCATCCCATCATATCTTGCCCATGAGTGATTAAATATTAAATATTTAATTACGCTTCTTCCCATGCATCTTAATCACTTATCCACCCCAAATTTATTCTATCTATGTATCGCATCTATTTTTAATCTTCCATAAGCGGGATATTTTCCCGTAGTCGGGATAAGTCTTATCTTTCTCGAATCAATCAATTTGGCCATCTCGGGAGTCTTTTCCGCGATCGGCGCCGACCCATATGGTCGGCGCCGATTTTCTAGGAGCGGCGCCGATTATAAAAGCAAGTCCAGAACTCAGTTCTAGGGACCGAAGAGACGGAAGAGACCGAAGAGACCGAAAGAGACCGAAAAGAGATCACGAACGAGCGAAAAAGGAAGCACTTACGCATCACGAGCAGAGCGAGAGAGAGATACGGGGTGTGAGAAAGAGATCTTTTTAGCATCAATTGTCTCAGATTAGGACAGATCCTGTCCAAATCAATCCCTGAGAGGAGCACCGTTACTCTGTCCCTGTCACGACCATCTATCATCTGGTGACTCTGTTCCAGTATCTCGCCAACTTCGGCACATCCAGCAGACCACATTCACCTTCCACCCCCAAATCTTGTCGCACAGTCCCTGATTGACTGATCTGTCTCCAGTCGACGCCGATCTTATCCATCGACGCCGATCCCCCTCAATCGACGCCGACCAGTCTCAATCGACGCCGATTCTACCCAGTCGACGCCGATTTATCTGCAGATAGGTAAAAGGATACAGGTAACACAAATCCAGCATTTATTTCATAGTTCCCTGTTTTCTGTACTTTCTGTCTGCTGTTTAGATTCTGTCTTATTACTGCAATCAGAAAATCTAGTCTTTATTTACATCTTTTATCATGTATGCTTCTTTTCTTAATTGAAAACGTGGACTGACATCCGCCGAGGAAGCTTATCGCTTCTCGGACCCGCTTCTCGGGCAGTCCACTAAAATATCTTTTAACGTGGTCTTTTTCTGTCAAGCATCGGTGTTTTACAGGTTATTCGGATCTATTGTGCGAATTGCTCGTGTGCGCCCGTCTTATCTACATCGGCTTCCTCATCCGTCTACATCTTCATCAGGTATCAATTTCATTGAGGTTTTTCAGGGTTTTTGTGTTTAGTTTGGTGCATTAACTTGGACAGGTAACAAGCGCGAAATTCTTGATCTACAAAATTTCTTATAGACACGATGCAGAGCATGATATTGGTGCACAAGAAACATGTCATATGCTATTAAAACTACCGCTTGTGGAATGTAGCGAAACTTTATTACTCTTAGTGTTGGTCAACAAGTCTATAGGCGTTTCTAACTAATATTTGAGGATGATTCATCGATTAAATTTTTTTACATGCTTACGTACATCGTCCTTCACAAAAAAGGGGTCATAAGTGGATGCCATATTGCAAATAACAACATAATATCAACTTGTAAGGATTATTAGCAATGCATACACTCAAAATTAGAAAACATTTATATGAATATGAATCGTAGCATCCGGAATATAGTTTCTAAACTACTAATTTTTTAAAAAATAGACAAGTTTAGCTATATTAAACACTCAAAATTCAATGACTTGGTATTTTTTAAAAATGCCTATAAGATTGTAGTCCGTTTGCCCGCGATTTGGATGACCAAAAATTGATATATATATATTTCCTTTGGTGAGAAGTTAGATGCCGCTATCTATCTTGGGATAGATTTTATTTTGTATTTTTTGAGCAATATTTTATTTTTATGATTTTTTTCCGTGAAAGTGGTTTGAAAACATAAAGAAAATAGAGCACTTTCTGTTTTCCCGCCATAACTTCATCAAAAAATATTGAAATCAAATAATTTTTTTAACATGTATATAATTTCACCACGGTTGGGATGGTATAATTTTTATCACATTCTAACAAGTGAAACAAAATTTTCAGTCTTAAACGTAGACAAACATTCACGGGAAAAAGTGTCTTAAAGACCTACTATTAGTAAAAAATTATAAAATGATATTTATCCTATTCTATTCACTTTAAAATCAATATTTCTACAAAGATAACAATCTCCCCTATGTGATGGTACCATTTTTATGACATATTTTTGACTTTTCGGCATGGTTCAAGTCCGTGGAAGACTAAATTTGATGTTTTTCCTTTTTGATGTAAAATTTAGGATTTGATGTCCACTTAATTGTCCCCCAACTTACTGCACTTACCCCATGCTTACGTATCATCGTCCTTCACAATTAAAAAATATGCCAATGTTGGTTGTTACAAAGTCATGGTCTTATTATCAAAACCGTAAAAGGGAACAATGGAAAATTTGACAACAAAAATCTATAGTCCGCGTATGACCAAGATTTTACTACATCCCCGATGAAGAATCGGATGAATATGTGGATCAATTGAACCATTTGGATGTAGATCAATGATTCTTGTTGGCGATCTTGCTCAACTACTACTTTTAATGGATGTTCCTATATATGTCGGTAAGATTACGTTGTGTTTCTACCCTCCACATATTCGGATTTTTGTAATTTTCTTTCATTTATAATAATCATGAATACTTTACATTTATCTCCACTTACATGGGTCAATTTACACCAATTCCAGGAAGCACAATTGGGAGAAGACTTTGGGACACTTTCAACATTGTTATTACCTTAGATGTAATATTTCGACAACAAGGAAATGATCCATAACAAATCATCTTCGTATGATGTTGAAAAACATTAGAAATGCTAAACCTTATTTTCATGATTGGGAAACACTCATGAAACAGATAAATGCATGCCTTAGCCATGGGGGCATAAGGGAATCCTTTGATTCAACAATCCATTTATATGCAACTAACAAATTTGTTCATTTGCATAACAAGAAAAATCTGAATTCTTTATCTAGGCCCATTACACGAAGTGTTGCTAAATATACAAGTCATTAATGATTAGATTATGTTGATGATGACCAATTGGATAATGAAGTTCTTTTATGTATAGGTCAACGTGTTATGTTACTATGCAATTTGTGCATTGAAGCTAGATTAGTGAATGATTCTCTTGGTACTATACAAAACATTATCTATATTCTTGCTCTCAAACCACCATGCTTGCCCATGTCTGTAATATTATAATTTGAAAACTATATTAGTCCTGCATGGGATCCAATAAATCCTAAATCGAGTTCCGGTATTTCCAGTAATAAGGGCAATCGTAAATAGGTTCCGCTAAAAATGGCTTGGGCACTTACCATACATAAGTCCCAAGGATTGACTTTTCCTAAAGATACAATAAATATTGAATATGTTGAGAAACCAAGATTTTGACTTTCGCATCATTATCCCGAGTTAAGTCTATTGACCATTTGAGAATATCTCCACCATTTACTTTTGAGCACTACTCTGAAATCAAAACAACAAGGTATGTGAAACAAAGATTGCTTGAAGAGAAATGCCTCTACATGTTGTCTTCAATTGTACTGGAAGGTATATCTCTGCTAATTATAACTAAATTAAATTTTCCCATTATTTTCAAGTAAATTATTTATCATTTAATTACTTTACATGAATGCTTTTCAAAATAATTTCATAAAACATTTTCAACTAGTTGATTTGGAGGATTTTTCAGATTTTGGAAGTTTCCTAAACCTTCCTAAACCATTACCACACTATAGAGATTTATGATATCTTTCTGACGATGCCAAGAACGTCAAAAACAAAGTTCGGATGCAAAATTTATCGTGGGTCAAAGATGTGGTTTGAAAATGGGTCAACAATGGTCAATTGGCAAATAACGCGTTGACACGTGGCAGTTTGGAAAAAGGTAAAAAAATAGTGTTTTCAAGCCTCCGAGTCTTCAAAAATGAAAACATTAGTGGGCCCCGTTATTTGCTTTGGCAAGGGCCCTTAGCCAAGTTGGCACACTCTTTTGTAGGAGGGGTGCCTTTGCCTCTTATTCTCATATTTTCATTATCGTATTTACGATTTTATATGCCACATATTTTTCTAACTCTCCTAATGTGGGACTATGTTGTTTTGGAGAGTTGACTTATGATTTTAGGGTTTAATTGAGTGATCACTCTATTACCACATTGTTCGGGCATATGATATACTTCCTAACTCAGTAATTTGGCTATCTATCCAACCGATTACTATGTTATATGCCACGTTCTTATCTATTCACCCACCTAATTCATACTATTTTCAGCAAAGTATCTATATTTCTTTAGTCGACCTTCCAATTTTCAACGAGTGGTTCAAACCACTCCAACAAACCATATATACTCGACCTTCCCCATGTAGTGGGTAGTCCAACCAATGCGTCAACCCATTCTTGGGCATTTCCACTATACACGATGCCAAAATTATGTGGCCAAACAAAACAAGACCATAACATGGCCAAAGCCTCGTATTAATATGTTGGGTGGCATATTTTTAAACTACAAAGCCACCTTCCCCATGTAGAATGTGGGATTTCTCCCTAAATATTTGATTGCTACAAATCTTGCATGATTTACACCATTGTTCCATATACCACACATTTTTTTCGTATTGTTTTTACTTTTATATCACAATGGGAAGACCCTTTATTTTGGTTGTACTAGGGTAGCCCATCCCTGTCAAAAAACCTTTATCCTTAATAAAGAATTAATTTCTCATGGATTTTTGTCTCTTAAAATTTTACCGATATATGACAAATTGGAAACTCTTCACAAAGGGATAATCATGCATCACACTATATTTCTTTAACATTGTGAAGTTGCAAGTACCATGCTAGGTGTGCATGGAAAATGTGAAAACATCTAAATACGAGGAATTTAAAAGCAATATTTACTCTCCATTAAATACTTCACAATTCTTTGTTTTTGTAAAATCAAGCAAATCCTTGTTTCTTATTAACTACCTTTAAATTTACTTTTATGGCATAATCTTGCTTTGTAGCATTCAAATTGTCAAGAACACTACTATTATTATTAACATATTTCCAATCGCAATTGAGCTTCAAAACCTCCAATGGCTACTTGATTCTTGCAAGGCTTCCAAAGCTTCCATGGTTTACATCATACTTCCACAAACTTTCCACTTTCTTACTAATATACTACTTTTAAATACTCTTATATACCTATCGGCCTCTCAAAAACACTTTTGGATGCTTTTACTAATTTAATTTTATGTTTTGTATCACTTTTATATTACAATTTAAATAATAAATGTTGTTTCCATTCCAAATACACAGATGATCCGAATATGTCTAAATATATCTACGATATATTTGGCCGTATCCAAATTGTCCATGATATATATCTACAAATGCTACGGAACCATGTTTTCAGGCATACAGACGATGTATCAATATTCACATAAGAACACCACCTTAGACACCATCAACTTGTGACATCCAACCAAGATAAAATAAAAATAGGGATTTTACTTATGTTTGTTTGTCACAACTAACATACCACTTGGGACTTGATATCGCTTTATCAAAGTATGCCATGCACCGCAGAGCATTTAAGACTCCCAATCCAACCAATCTAACGATGTAAAATATATACTCCAAAGGGGAAAAGAGCTTGCAAAAGGAACGCGTAGATTTTGAATCTTGGATTGCTCGTCATCAAATTTATGGATGTGTGATAAAGTTCTCAATAAATTGTTTCCTTGCTATCTTCGATTAGAAGTGATTATATATTTGAACATGATTGAAATGAAATAATTTTTAATTACTATGTTTTCAACATTATATATATGGCGTGGTGAAACATTTTCCAATTTAAAATATATATTTTAACATTTCTTTGTAAGAAATAAAATTATTATTATTATTTTGATAGTTATTTTACAATGGAAGTCGAGGTGAGTGTCATCTAGTGAATTGTTTATTTTTATGCTTAATGTCCAATAAATTGTCACAAAGTAGTTGTAACTTTAAATTTGACATTCATTCTACTATTATTTAGAAGTGTATTCTTTTGTTTGAAAAAATTAATAAAAAATCACAATTGATCATGTTATACATTAGAGCTTGGTGTCTTTTACTTTTGTGGAGGAAAATAATTATTGTAAATTAGTATAATAGTGTAACCAAATAGATGTTATGGGACACCAATCAATATAAAATTTGTAGAGTAGATAATGTTGTTCGATACCAATCAATAAAAATTTGTGGAGGAGGTAATAATATTATATTTGATGCGGTATGTGAAAAATTCAAGAGAAGAATATTGAAGTTGATACTTGATTACATATTTCATTAATATATTTATACTAGTCATAAGCATCCACAACACCTAACGATCTTTAGAAGGGAGTAATATTAGATAAATGTAAATAACATAATGTGAAATTGAATACATAGAAAATATTCTTTATTTATTTGTTTCCTTGCTAAATACATAAGGAAATTACTAGGCATACATTAATATTGTCATAAAGTACGATAGAAGACATAGGCTCACCATGGTGAATAGGATCAAGTGAAGGAAAATGATCAAGTCTCGAGAGACCTACTCATTTTAATTCCAAATAAATTATCCCACAACCATGGTGAAAAGGATTAGTGGATGAAATATGATTACGTCCCAATGGGACTAGTAGTTTTAAATTTCCCATCGTTATGGTGAAGAGAATCAAGGCTATATGGAACTAGATGTTTTAATTCAACGTAATGAGTCATGTCAAGGGGTTCAATATGTTGAGGATCAAATGGGCCTGCCATTTTGATTCCACATAAATTTTCTCACCAGAACACCTTGTTTTGATTCAAAGATAAAGACTTCGAGGAGGAGGGTTATCGGGAGATGGCATAGGATCGGCCCATATGGAACTCTTCGGTCATATCCATCATCAATATTTGATTCCTTGAAAACACTTCCACTAGTGTTGGGAATAGAATCGGCCAACAAAGCGATTGAGTTGGTCGCTTTCAATTCCATAAAAGTACTCTTTCCACCATAGTTAAAAGAAGCGAGATGATGGAATTGGATCATGCCTTAATGGAACTACTAGTTCTGATTCCTTGTAATTACTCCCAACACTTTGGTAGATAGGATCAATGCGTGATGGAATATTTACCCGCAGATCTGCATAATACAATCCATCAAGAAAAGATCATAAAATTTTATGGAAATATAAAGATTGCAGACCATTGTTACACGAAACAAAAAGTAAATATTTTTTAGTATTAAGTTCATACAAAATGCAAATAAATTAAATGTTTTCCATTCAATTTATTATATTACTAACATTAACAATACTATTTTAATGATATTAAGAATCATTATTAAGGAAGAGATTGTGAATGCAATCTGTTTTGTGCTAAATCACTCTTATATCATTAATATTAATTTGGATTAACCTGATTACACTCTAATTATGTATTCATATATTAAGTTAAAAAGAGAAATATATTATTAGTCTAATTAAATGGTTAGTTAAATTCAACTCAACAATAGTTAACTATTTACACCTCCAGAAATTCAAAGCTTAATTACACCAAATGAATAACTTTTAAAATATTTTCCCGTTAAAATAGCATAAACATGTTTGAAACATGTATTTTCCTTTAAACAATATTAATTTTTTTTTAAATATATTTTTCTTAAAACAGTCTGCTGAAATGCATATTTTCTTACTTAAAAAGAAATAAATAGAATAAAAATACAATTTAAGAGTGTTTAGGCTTTTCCAATAAATTTAGAATATACAACCCAAAAAAAAACAAATTACCTTTTCTCATAATTGTAGGGCGTACTCCATATGTTGGAGAGAATGCAGACACCATAAGAACCACAAACAGTAGAAGAGAATTCATGATTGCTGCCATGCAAAACATTTCTTTGTAGTGGACTGAATGCATGCGCTTCCTCTATTTATAAGAAGAATGTATCAGCCATTATTTTTGAATGGTAATTTGAGTTTTAAGGTCTCACTATTTTTGAAACTGATAATGTCAGTACAGTTTCCAAAATAAACATTAAAATTTTACCTGCTGCAGATTTTCTAAGCCATTAATGTGCAACAGCTATCTTCTAAATCCTCATCTGAATTTTGGATTTCTGCGCAGGGAATTTCTTATTTTTCGCTGCCCCAAAACAGGGTAGATTTTGAATTTTGGATTCCTCGTCAAAAAATTTATGGATGTGTGATAAAAGTTCTGAATAGATTGTTACCTTTCTATCTTCCGATTATGAGTGATTATATATTTGAACATGATAGAAATGATTTTTTTTTTTTTAAATTACTATGTTTTCAACATTATATATATGTCCTGGTGAAACATTTTTCAATTTAAAATATATATTTTAATATTTTTTTAAGAAATAAAATTATTATTTTTATTTCAATAGTTATTTTACAATTATAGTTGAGGGAGTGTCATGTAGTGAATTATTTATTTTTATGTTTAATGTCTAGTAAACTGTCACAAAATAATTGTAACTTTAAATTTGACATCCATTCTATTACTAGCAATCACATGTATACAATGCAATGTGAACGCCAAACTATATGTGTTATTTGATTTAGAGGGATAGTTATTACTTTTGTAGTTGATGTTGATAAGGGGTGTGATTGATTTTGTTAATGTAGGAATATAGTTGAAGCATTATATTTAAAGGTTCTATCTCTACATTTCAAATTTGTTACAAATTTGGACATATACATTGGCCATTCTTGAGAAGTTTTATTCATTACCCAATTTGTATTCCATTCTTGAGACAAAATGGCCTTTACATGTGCATGAAGATAACAAAAACTCATCAAACCACATTTATGAATATTTAAGGACCAACCTTCATTCTCCAAATTTTGTAGCATTGAATTCAAATACTTAAGGCACGTGGATTTTCTAGTATGCATTAGAGTACAAGTAGTTGTGGAGGAAGAATGGAAGAGCAAGCCATCCTTGTTTTGATGTCTAAGTACTTTGTTCTAATCAACTATCCTCTCAATACCCTCAACAATATAAATCAGGGATGCGTCATATTCAGTCATATGGTCTATTTCTATGCAAAAAAATCAAAATAATACTAAAGTTATAGGAATGAACAAAAATGATTTGGACTATGAGGCAAACATACCTTTTGAGGATTTCTTTTCGTTTGGTGAGCATCAGTTTTAAAGGAGACGATTCATAAGGGAGTTCCAAGCATAAGTCTTTTGCATCTTCCAACATTGCAGTGAAGATAATCTCAAATCCAGCGGGATTATGTTTGTCCTCACAGATTTAGGAAATATCCAGTAAATCCATGACAGGATGTGATCATGGGAAACAAATAGCCAAGCACAACATAATAGGCAAAACTACATGTAAGATCTAATAAAAAAATTGATTTCTCGTAAGGTCTCTCTTGGGATTTTTGTCATTTTCATGAAGAGCTCTGCAATCTTCAGTTCTATTTCAACTTGTCAAACAATTACAAAGTTGAGATCCAGTAATGAAACCATTTCCCCACCATGTTCATTGCTCTCTTGAATCACATGTGCACAATGTAATGTGAACACCGAATGGTATATGTTATTTGATTTAGAGGGATAGTTATTACTTTTGTAGTTGATGTTGATAAGGGGTGTGATTGATTTTGTAAGTGTAGGAATATAGATGAAGCATTACATTTATTTATGGTCTCTAGTTTTTTCCTTGAACTGACTTTTAGGGCCTAATTTGTAGAACCTTCTTCAGGGTAAATTAAAAAAAAGGTTTTCTGATTATAAAACCAACTACTATTATTATTGTAAAGTGTGAAATTTAATATTAATACCTTCTTTAAAATAAGATTTTTAATATCACATGTCATTTTCTTGTAACGTGATCACTTTTTGTTGGAAACAACTTTCAATTTCTATGTGAGAGAGAGAGAGAGAGAGAGAGAGAGAGAGAGAGAGAGAGAGAGAGAGAGACATATATGGCCATTTACCAAAAAAATTCAAGGACTAATACGATGAACATGCCTCATAGATATTGCTAGCACCAACTATATCTATTCTATAAAAACAAATGTCCTTGAGCATTTTAATAAAAATTCAACAATAAGTAGGGCATATTTTGAGTGGAGTATAGGTAAACTTCCTCAATTTCTAGGAGACATTTTGCATATAGTTATTGTGCTATGTAATTTTCTTTGAAAAGATCAATGTTATAGAAATGAAATGTGTTGTTGGTTTACATAAAGAAGCGAGCAATAATAAAATGGTAATATTGAACATGTATGTTGAAAAGTTAGATTTTGTAAGTGTAGAAATATAGATGAACCACTTCATTTAAAGGTATCATCTCTACATTTCAAACTTGTTACAAATTCGTACATATACAATTGTAAATCTTATATCTTGAGTGGTAGCGTTTTATGGACTATTTTATTTGAACTTAACATGAATACATCATGAAGACTTCTATGCATGTGCATGTGTTGATAAGTGGTGTGATTGATTTTGTAAGTTTAGGAATATAGACGGTGTAATACATTTAAATGTATTATCTCTATATTTCAAATTTATTACAAATTCGTACATTTGCAAATCTACATGTGCAAATTTTATATCATGAGTGGTGGTCTTTTGTGGCCATTTTTTTGCACACTAAACATGAATAAATTTTATACTGATTTGGATAGTTAGTTGATTTCTTAGTTGATGTGGTTTGCAATTATATTGGGGTAGTTGTGTTAGTGTGTTAGGGGGTAAAGGTGGGTGTCATGCATTGGTTGTCCTGTTGGTCTTTTGTTCTCACAAAACCTTTTTGTACGGTCGATAAGGGGTGTGATTGATAGTGGTTGTGTAGGAATATAGATGAAACATTACATTGAATCCCCTCACATTCCAATCTTGCCATCAAATACAACTACTGAAGGATTGCCAACCAACATTCCCCAAGTCACTTCCATGGAAACAAATTTGCACGACCATACCAATTACTTCCGTACAAACTCTTCTTTGCTAACTACTTCATAGAAACACGAGATCTACTGACTTAGAAATCATACTTTTTAAAATTAGTTCCTTCCTTTTGTATAAGAACTATGTCCAAATCTCCATATACAATCCTTCAATAATTGTATTTGATGGCAAGATTGGAATGTGAGGGGATGGGGAATCCTACAAAGTCCCAATGTTTTGGGTTGAATCTTCCTATTATTAATATGTAAATCTTTGCCCATGTTTTCAATTACATATAGTATATAACAATGTTAAGTAAGTGTACATCCAAATTATTCTCTTCCTTTGGCTAAGTAGCCATGACTAGGGGGATTCCAATCCATCAAAGTCAGGAAAGAACTAACTTTGACTGTAATGCCACAAAAAAATTCGCTCAAAAACTAGACAATTTTTTTAATACCCTATATTATAAACTATAGTATTGTTTGTTTAAAGACATGATAGCAAATTTATATAGAGATTTATAAGTATTAAGTAGTTTAATAACAACCTAACAGTACTCAATGATTATATGTTAAAACATGGTTGTAAACTTACAATCCTACTAATATAGAGATAATAAATCGATTATGAATAACCTAACGATATAACGATGTGATAGGAATAATATAAGCAATGCATACATTATAGAATTAGTATAGGCCAAATTACATTGTAATGTCCTCATATTATAATTAACACTATTTCATAATGCTCATATTTTAATATGATACTTATATTATAAAACTAATATATAATATTATTATCACCTATTTTCAACCCTAACTTCCTTACGTGTGTGACTTCTAAACAAGATTATAATAATGTCAAACGATGTGATTATAATATATTAGATAATAGCATTATAAGTATTACAAATGATTTAGTAGTGAACTTTATAACCATTATACTTTTTATATTACGATTACATTATATACATACAATAAGCATATACATTTTATAAATCTCTAATGCTTATAACCTTATACGACATTATAAATAACGTTATAACATTATATCCCTATAGATATATTGCCTCGCGTACTAACATTATTAATAATATCTAATTTTGGATAATATGATGATAAGTATTAAAATAATATCATAAGAGTATTATTACGCCGAAGGCGTTCCCCTATGGGAAAGGCACCTACAGACGTTTCTATGACTATGTTAAATTTGACGGTTTGACGGTTGCCTTTGACGTTTGTGCTTTTCCTCCCTATTTTAGCTTTTCTCTATTATTTTTAATAATTTTGTTTCTAATAATTAACAATTTTAGCTTTTGTTTTTAATTAATAACAATTTTAGCTTTTACACCTTTACACAATTCCTTTAAGAATTTGTGGATGATACTATTAAGGTTTAATCTTTGTTGTTTAAAATAATCATTTAAATTTGACGGTTTGATCTATTGCCTTGACGTTTGTGCTTTTCCTCCCTATTTTAGATTTTCTCTATTATTTTTAATAATTAACAATTTTAGCTTTTGTTTTTAATTAACAACAATTTTAGCTTTTATTTTTAATAATTTTGTTTCTAATAATTAACAATTTTAGCTTTTATTTTTAATTAACAATTTTAGCTTTTGTTTTTAATTAGGCTGAGCTGAAAATAGAAATCTCTACTATTTTTAATAATTTTGTTTCTAATAATTAACAATTTTAGCTTTTGTTTTTAATTAACAACAATTTTAGCTTTTATTTTTAATAATTTTGTTTCTAATAATTAACAATTTTAGCTTTTGTTTTTAATTAACAACAATTTTAACTTTTATTTTTAATAATTTTGTTTCTAATAATTAACAATTTTAGCTTTTGTTTTTAATTAACAACAATTTTAACTTTTATTTTTAATAATTTTGTTTCTAATAATTAACAATTTTAGCTTTTGTTTTTAATTAACAATTTTAGCTTTTGTTTTTAATTAGGTGAGCTGAAAATAGAAAAAGGGAGATCAATAATAGATTGCAAACGCTAGAAAAGAAAGTATACGCACACAGAAAAAGGGAGATCAAAAGGAGATTCAGGAATTTAGAGTGACGCAGAGAATATACAGACACGAGAAATAAAAGAAAACAACAATGGAAGCACGAGAAGTCAGATTGATGTTTCAGACACTTCTTCTGGATTGGTAAGTTATGCTCCAGATGCCTTTACACAGTTCCTTTAAGAATTTGTGGATGATATTGTTAGGGTTTAATCTTTGTTGTTTAAAATAATTTGTTTTTTTGTATGTACTTTGATCACGGTGCCATCTTATCAGTAGTAGTATTCATTTAATTGACAGACATGAATCTGAGTTGTATTATCAACATTGTGAGATCATGTAATTGACAGACATGAATTTGAGCTGTATTATCAACATTGTGAGATCATGTAATTGACAGACATGAATCTGAGTTGTATTATCAACATTGCGAGAGCATGTTTCGCCAAGCACTAGTTGGCAACTTGGTGTTTCATATGTAAAGTTGCTTCTGAATTTTGCATGAGATAGTCAGCCACATATCTGATCAACGATACTCTCTCTTGTGATCTGAATGATTGCCTATAAGCAAAGTTGTGTTTCCGTCCCAAATATCCCTAGTTTAAAATTAAATAAGTAAATGAAAATTATGATAATCAACTCATAAACAAAAAAATGGTTGATTTGCGGGCCTGATACAGTTGATGAAATTGGTTATACAACAAATATGGATGTGAATTAGTTTATCTCAATTATTTCTATTTTATAGGGAATAATTAACTTATCTTATTATTTCTATTTACTAGGTGCTCTCAGGCGTTTAATAGTGCTCAATCTAAAAAATAACTTGCTTTCTGGACAAATTCCCAATTCTCTGAATAACTGCACAAAATTGCATCACTTGTTGTTGTCTAATAATACGCTTGAGGGACCAATTCCATATGAGATATTAACAACATTGACCAGATTAGAACATCTGCTTCTAAATTCCAACAAACTCAATGGTAGTATCCCATAAGAGATTGGTCAATTATGGAAACTGAGAGAGCTCAAGTTGAATAACAATATCCTTACAGTGCCATTCCCAAGGTGCTAGGAAACTGTTCTTTCATGGAGGAGTTAAATATATATTCTAATTCCTTGTATGGATATATTCCACAAGAATTGGGTTCACTTTCCTAACTACGAGAACTTTCTTTGGATAATTGCACAAAATTGCATCACCTGTCACTGTCTAATAATACGCTTGAGGGACCAATTCCATCTGAGATATTAACAACATTGACCATATTAGAACATCTACTTCTAAATTCCAACAAACTCAATGGTAGTATCCCTAAGAGATTGGTCAATTATGGAAACTGAGAGAGCTCAAGTTGAAGAACAATATCCTTATAGGTGTCATTCCCAAGGTGCTAGAAACTGTTCTTTCATGGAGGAGTTAAATATATCTTTTAATTCCTTGTATGGATATATTCCAAAAATTGGGCTCACTTTCCCAACTACGAGAACTGTCGTTGGATAATAACAACCTAGGAGGGTCCATTCTATATTCTCTCATGAACTATACAAAATTGAAAAAGTTGAACCTATATCACAACAAGTTTGTGGGGAAAATTCCAGAGGATGTAGGCCATAAGCTAGCCAAATTGCGACTGGTGGACCTGTCCATCAATCAACTAAATGACAACATCCCAAAATCCATAGGAAATATTTCAGCGCTTAATTTTCTTCAAATAGAAGACAACCAATTAAGCAAAATGGTACCCCAGAATTGGGAATGTTGGGCTACCTACAACAACTGACATTTGGCAATAACAATCTGAAGGGAGATGTTTTTTCCATTCTCTTGAACTGTACAAAGTTGCAAACCATTGGGTTGGAATTCAACTAGTTTTTGGGCTCTGTTCCGGCAGAAATTGGCTTCAAGCTCACCAAGCTACAAGAACTTGCTGCAACACATAATCGATTCAGTGGGAGGACCCCACATTTCAGATACTGCACTTGTCCTCCCTAAGGTCCATTCTCAACACTGGTGCCCAACATCATGTTGACTTCATTCTCAACTAATTTCTTGATGTCTTTGCCTCTACCTTTTAGTTTCTTTATAGCCACATCTTTATCTTTCAAATTACCCTGATACACTCTTCCAAAGCTTCCTTGCCCAATTTCATAACACTGGTTGCAAATCTATGGGTTGACACAGGTCTCGTGAATGGTGCCACGAGAACAATCACTGAAATTGTCTACGACACATCAATGCAACCACCAACATTACCTTTATTTGTTGTTGTCAAATTTGATAGATACAATGGCCCATGTTGGGATCCCTCCAACCTGTTACATATTCCCATACCCCCTATTTCAAGAGGGAATCGAAGACAATTGCCGATTAAAATGGCTTGGGGATTAACTATCCACAAGTCAGGACTTACTTTGCATAGAGAAACCGTCGACATTGGAACCACTAAAAGGCAGGGTTTGACATTCACAGCTTTCTCCAGAGTTCCCTCACTTGCAAATCTGCGTATTTCACCTGCTTTTTCATTCGAGAGATACTCAAAAATGGTGTACGTAACAACACTTGGAGCAAGAAGAAAGGAGGAGTCAAGACTACTATCACTCAGCCTATCGTAAAAGCTACCCTCTGCTTTGATAGCACCTCCACCACTACTATACTCAACACTTCTTCTATCCAAAGCGACACTGTTGTTCAAGGGGTATCAAATGTAATCATGTTTATTGAAACTAAAATTGCCCACTAAAGGCTACCATTCATGATATAAATACTGCAAATGTATACATGTCTCATTATGTGCACGCAGATCTACATTTATTTGATGTTTTGAAATATGATATGCAACTTTAATTGTATGAATCTGTAATAGAATTAAATGTACACATACAACATTTCAATGTAATGTTTCAACTAAATTCCTACACTACAACTATCAATCACACACATTATCAACTGTACAATAAATGTTTTTCCAACAAAACACCAACCGAACAACCGATGCACAACTAATAAACACGAATTAAATACATACAACATCAACTATAAAATAAATTAACTATCGAAAATGGTATCAAATGTATTCATGTACGAATTTTTAACAAGTTTGAAATGTAGAAACAACCTTCAAATTAAGTGGCCCATCTATATTTCTACACTTACAAAATCAATCACACCCCTAATCAACATCAACTACAAAAGTAATAATTATACCTCTAAAACAAATAACATATACCGTTCGGCGTTCACATCTCATGAAACACATGCGATTGCTAGTTTATAATACTATCGTAAATGCAAATCTAATAATATTATTTTATATATAATATTAAACAACTTAATAACCTTATATATATATATATATATATATTATGAATCGTATATTTTCAAGGGTAACGTGATGTTGTTTGTTTCTCCATGTATTGAGTGGCAAAATGAAAGTAGAGTGGGAAGAATATACCCACTTCAACAAACCCACCAAACCCAATGCAGAGCATGGACAACGAGGCGCATTTCCCTTCCATAATAATACAAACACTTTATTTGAGATCTGAAGGCGTTAACCTGCAAAAACCCATGATAACATTTTAAATCATCCCAGCTCACACCATAAATCTGAGCCTCAATATCTTCACATTTTACTATAAACAAATTGGTTGATCTTGATTTGTTCATGTATATGAAGCGGGTTCTATTATCATGTTTGCCATTTACCTACACACAAAAAAATATTAAAACCCTAACTAAAACATACAAAACCAGTAACAATACAAACCCATCCTATGTGAATACATAAAAACCCTAGTTAAATCCATACAACGAATGATTTGAAATTTACTCTTGGTTCATGTATGTGTTTTCTATTAAATACATGATTAGTCGGTGTGTTTTCCAACTATTCACGATGCATGCGAAGAGAGGGGAAGTCCAACCCGCGAACGGTGGAATGACCAAAAAATGTCAAAACACGTCTCACGTAACACAAAAACATTTGGATGCTCGTCGAAACCGTCAAAACGGACGTCAAATTTAATCGCTTTGAAAAAACGTCCAAACAAACGTCAAATTTAACATAGTTTCAAAAACGTCCGCAAGGGCCTTTCCCATAGGAGAACGCCTTCGACGTAATTATTTAGAAATGTATCTTTTGTTTGAAAAAATCAATTAAAATTCACATTTTATTGTGATTTATTATGTCATAAATGAAGGAACAATTGTATGGGTCTATAAATGATTTGTAAGACTTACAAATCAATTATGTCTAAGAATAATACAAAAATTGGGAAAATCGCATCTATTCAAGAGAAAAGTAAAAAGAGGGTTTAAGTATGAGGGGCAATCAAATTCAATACACCCGAAAGCCAACTCCAAGTATATTTTTAACTACTTAGTTGAAAACCCATAAATGACACCCCGAAGTGCATAAGAAACAAAATCATACAAACAACATTTTTGCTGAAACTGCAACCGACACTTTACAATCAAGAAAATGTATAAGTTAGAATTTTTGAAATGCCTGCAACAAAAAGACGTCGAAAGTTAGACTATAAAAACATATTTGTCTCATGATGAGACAACTTGTTAAGTCTAAGAAAGTGTTGGAGATCATTAAGACATAAGCCTATCAAATATAATATTTTGTAATTATGTAAAAGCTTGTGTAATATAGATAATTGTATATTACCTTCTATGAAATAAAAAGACAAAGGAGAATGTAACTCTCGTAGAGAAAGGGAAAAAAGATAAACTAATCAATCAAGAATATCTCGAGTCACAAGGAAATATGTAAAATATGTATGAGACCATGCACAAAATATTTGTTTTCAAAAAAGTGATAATATACATTATATAGTCTGTTACTTTACAATATGCACATATTTTTTTGGTAATAGTCATTTGGGTAATACTTGTACATTATCTTGATTTTCTATTATGCCCTTTGCTCATATGCATTAATGAATAATCTTTGCCATGTAGTATAAGTCTATATCTTAAATTTAAGATTTACTTAATGATATATTATTGAAGTTAAATATTATGAAAAGTAGTAAAAATAGACTACAACATTAGTATGCTATGGTGAGGAAATTAAGGGTATAATAGAAGAAACTACATTTTATGTATATTGAAAACAAAATAATCACAAGATACTATTGATAGTTTTATATCAATAAGACGTTTCAAATGTCATGATAAATATTAAATAAAAATTTGAAAGTATCAACATCAACATAACATCATGATGTAGAACTCATTAAAACCACATGCACTTTGTGAATTCTATAATGCCAAAAGTATCACTTGATGAAGTAACATAGTTAAATGAGAAAAAAATGCAATAAAAAGAAAGAAACTTAAATATTTTACTTTTATGGTTCATGTCATTTTTATATTAGAATTTAAATAATAAATGCTTTTCCATTCCAAATACATAAATGATCTGAATATGTCCAAATATATATACAAATATATTCATCCATATCCAAACTGTCCAAGATATATCTGCAAATGCTACGAAACCATGTTTTCAGACTTACATAGCGATGTATCAATATTCACCATCTTAGACACCATCAACTTGCTAACATCCAATCGTTGATATGCAATTTATTAGACCAGGGCATCTAAGACTTCCAATCCAACCAATCTGACAATGTAAAACATATACTCTAGTGGGAAAAGAGCTTGCAAAAAATAACACGTAGATTTTGAATCTTGGATTGCCCGTCATCAAATTTATGGATGTGTGATAAAGTTCTGAATAAATTGTTTCCTTGCTATCTTATAATTACAAGTGATTATATATTTGAACATGATTGAAATGAAATAATTTTACTATTGAAATTGACCTTTAAATTAATTAAAATAAAAAAGAGTTACATAGTAATGGGGCAACCAGATAACTCATGGTCCCACAAAACACCACGAGGTCACCAAAAACATGCCACAAAGGTTAACATTAGAACGTCCACAGGGTAACCAAAGAATAGAAAATAAACACCATCGAGCACAGTCGTCACCGCACTAGGAGGAGGGGAGGGATGAAGGTTCCACTGTGTCAAGGCTCTAAGGATGGAGGATCCACTTGCTAATCATCCCGATCAAGATACCACATCTCGAAGACGCACCATAATTCCCCAACTAGGGGGTGGAGATATAGCGAGAGTCTGCATGGCCAATGATGGAGATCCCCACTGCGAAGTGCTAAGAATACCTTTCCCCTATGGAAGCGAGGCCCACCTGGTCCATGTGGAGGACGAGGTAGACGAGCATCCGCACGTGGAAGTAGAATGATGATTGTGTGAGCGGTTCCTCTAGCATGTGCACGAAGAAGGTGGTCGTCGGGGAGGCGAAGGCCAAGGTAAGCGGCAATGATGATCTCGGAAGGACCCGGTTCATTGTGCATGGCGAACTCCCCGTGATCCAAAGAGCTCTCAAGATGAGAAAACTCTAAAGCAACGTTGGTGGCTTAAGCTTGAATCTATATGCGAATGGTAGATAGAATAATCACCTTATCATTATTAGAAAAGACGATAATAGAATGATCTTGCTTGAAAATAAAGGCATTGTGAGATTTCCATATATGAAATAAAATAAAGGCATATAAAAATGCCACAAATTTGTAATATAATGAGGCCAGGGGATAAAGTCACCAAATAATTCCAGACGCCATGGGAATAACTCGAGGTGGTAAGTTCTAAAACAAAGAGTGTATCCATCGCAGATAGATTGGGCACGCTGACAATACTAGAAAAGATGCAGAAATGACTCGGGACAGGAACTGAAAGGGAAAGTTGAAGGAGTAATGCCAATATGTCTAAGCCTTCCACCTATAGGTAAACCTTGATAGCCATGACTCTACATAAAATGGTTGACTTTGGGATCCAGAAGAGGGTTCCAAGTATGGGAAAGCCAACGAAGCCAGGTATACTGAGTCGAGTGAAGCCCTCAACGATCATTGAGCTTATCGATGGAGAGAGAGAGAGAGGACACCAAAGTTAATAAATAGTTTGAGTGTTATAACGTAGAAAAACAATGTCTTGATTCCATTGCCATTCACACCACCAGGCAGCCGAAGGATGAAGCCCAAGCTTATGAAGCATATAACATCTGGAAGGATCTCCTAAATTTTATAGATTTACGTGAGATCCAAATTAATCAAAGAAAATTTAAATTTGAGCTCAGGCCAATGAATCCAATCTTTGTGATGCTCAAGATCATGTATGGTATAAATTCCCTTACGATAGAGTTGAATGGCTTTAATGCTAGGGTTTATTACGAATGGAAGAGTGCCATCAGTGATGATAGAAGATCACCAGATGTTCTACAAATTAAAGGAAAGGATGATGTGAAATCCATCGTTAATCCATTGCATAAGTGGCTTCACCCGCTCAAAATATTTCCAAATACTCTTCGCGACAAAGGTGCTAGAAATCTTGACATGAGTCTAAGTTATGATAAGAGTTTGTAAGCCAACTTCGCTCCAACACTTCTTACCATAAGGGGTGATAAAATCAATGCAAATCCGCAAAATAATTTTTCATACTTGCAGACCGGAAAGGCATCGATAACCTAATTAGCACATGAATTCACGCTCTGTCGATATACATCGATAATGCCTGTACCGCCTTTATCACAAGGAAGATAAAATAAATCCCAAGAAACTCGGTGAAAACTAGTTGAACTAGAAGTTTTACACCAAATAAATTCTCGAAGCAACTTGGTAAGCCGATTAAAGGAAGTACGAGAAGGGCACCAACAAAAATAATAGTAAACATGAGTAAATGCAAGATTTTGGTGTAAACCTAGAATTTTCTAGCCGAGAACATAATTATATAAAGTAGTTCAATAACTATCAAACACAAATGGAATGCCAATAAATCTGAATTGTTCACCACGCCCAATCCACTTCTAGGGGTAAGCATTTAGCCAATTAGGACACGATAAATAGCTCTGTCAATACCCTAAGATTTTAGCCATTTGTATGTTGGATCTGGAAGCCAAAAAAATATGTCAAGATAATCAAAGGCCACAACAACGTTTTGTTCATAATCGGCCACCGTAATAAAGGAATCATCTGCAAAGTTCCTATTGATCAACTATGTTTTGTGATCCGAAAGAATAATCCCCGAATAAGACCCTAAGCAGTTTGATGGGAAATTAAGTATCCTAGGGCATTCGCAGCAAGAAAAAATAGAGTTGGCATAAGAGGGCACCCCTATCTGATGGAGCGGAAGAGGCCAATGGAATTCGACTGATGGTCATTAATAGTGAGTTGAGTAGAGGCATTCGAGAAAAGCGTGGTCAAAACTGACTGCAATAAATCTCCAAAACCCAGAGCTTTAAGCATAACTAGAATGAAAAGTTGTTTGATGTGATCATACGCTTTCTCAAAGTTAATTTTAAGAAAAAGAGGCTTCTATGAGGAAACACAAGCCCATTCTATGCCTTCCCAAATAGCAAGAAGATTATCAAAAATATATCAAATTTTGACAAAACTTGTCTGTTTGGGCCGAACAATCTTTGAAAAAATATCAACAATATGAAGAGCCAATTCCTTAGCAAGAATTTTATAAGAGAAATTTAATAGAGTGATTGGTCACCAATTATTTATTTGTTTAGGATCACCTACTTTAGGAATGAACTTGATGTTGCCTTGATTGATGAAGTTCCTGAGAGATTGCAAAGCTTCATTAAACACTCGAAGTAGATCAGGTCCAAAAAAGGATGAGGTTTCTTTGTAAAACTCACATGGGAAGCCATCCAGACTTGAAGACTTGTCATCTGCCAAACAAAAAAAAAGCATGAAGTTCCTCCAAATTAAGAGGGGATTCGTAGTGAGTACGATCTCTGGGCATGAGTTGCAAAGGTACAACATCAATACATTTTTGTAAGGTGGAGGCACACTCAACAGAATCCTCCTAAGCTTGAAAAACTAGACGATAGTGCTTGACAAAAGCATTAGAGATCTCTGGTAGCTTGGTAAGCCACTGGTGAGAATCATAGATTGCCTTGATCTGTTGTCGAGCATGCTTGGCCTAGAGGGATTTGAAGAAGCTTTTAGAGGCTTTATCTCCCACCTAAACCAACGAATTCTCAAATGGATCTACACACCACAAAGTTGAGTGGGATTTAATGACCTTAAGTTGATGGAGAAGATTTACAACCTGAGCTTGAAGCTGATAATAAAAAGGATTGGCCTCCAAGATAAGAATAACTCTTCAGAATTCTTTTTGTAGAGTCCATTCAACCCATCTTCGAATCCACGAAACTTGTTTTTCAATCCAGTGGAGGAACTTGGTGGTGTGTTGAATCGTTTCCTCCCACCACGAAATCTAGCTGGTAGCAAATGTCGTATGTGGCGCCATATTCTAGATCTTGGCAATGAGCTATACCAATCCAAGATGACTCAACAATGACACATTAAGGAAGAATTTAGTAGTGGGCACCTTGGAAGCGCCCCCTACCAAACAACCTTAAATGTGATTGGATGGTGATATTATAAAAGGAATTTTGACCAAAGCTTTATAACAACAGAGCCATGTGTTTCAAAGTTAAAAATGGACTGTTGTGAAAAAAGAGCACAATCGAGTTATTTTAATACCCGATCATATCCTTCTCGCATATTGGTCCAAGTGAACCAAGTTTGGTCATTAAATTCTTGCCATCGGTTGAGTAATGGATTGGAAAGGCCCCAATAGCTTTTACTGAATACTGAGGCTACACATTTTCCAAGACACCAATGCATTGGTATTGTGCCACATTTATCATCTATGTGCTCCACCATATTAAAGTTTCCACAAACCAACCAATACCATCTCCATAATAAATGTCTTTAAGTTCCTTCATTAGGGGCATAAACATTGAGAATACTAAAAGAAATATCATTAATAACCATAATCACCCAAACAACCCTATTAGTGGGGTCTTGACCCAAGGAAAAATTAATGCCAAAACTTCTGTGCAATAGAAATACTAGCTTCACCTCTACCATCAATGTGTTGAGTATGGAAATGCACAAAATCTGGAGCAATGCACGTCACCGTAGTTTGAAGCAAAAACTAGAAATCTTGATTTCTTATAAGCAAATAACATCTAAATTGCTAATTAACTAGCAAGCTAAATGAATAGAGAATTTTTGTGAGGGCTCTGTCAAACCCCGAACATTCCATGACATGAAATTCATGAATAGTCAAACATATCAAACTTTCCCTACCCATCAGGAATTCCATCCTCAAATCTGAGTACGACAAAGTCATTGGAAAGAGGAAGCTAGTTTGAATCAATATGCTCAACTTGAATGGATTGGTGTTTGGTCCAATTAACTCCCCACATGCTTCGTGAAACCTCTAGAGGTAGACTATGTGAACATTGTAGAGTAATAAAGGTTGAGGCAATATTCCTAGTTTTCTCTGAATCCATCAAAACAACTTGGCTCTAGGAGGTAGTGGAAGGAATGGAAACCGAATGGCTAGGTTGCACCACCTACGACTCATTCCTAGATGGCAGAAGAAGGAGGAAAAACTTCTATAGAAGCCTTAACCCTCGAATTCTTCTTAGAACCGACAACCTTCCACTCATTAGTCGGAGGGTCAACTGTGGACTTCATCTCTCGAGGGATGCGCAAGAGCAAGCTTGGAACATACCAAAAGGGGACAGTCTTGAATGCGGTGGTCCTGGTCAGCGGTGAAAACATGTATTAGGGATATTAAAGTAAACAACCATTTGAGAGATTCACAGGGAACACATTTGAATATTTAGATGGTCTTGTAGATCTTTCTCCGAGTCCACTTTGACACACACACTCACTTGTTAGGACGAGTGAAGAAAAATGTTCTTGTTCATGAAAAATCACCTTGCCAATGGGCTTGACAATCTTTGATAAGGACCAAAGGTGCATGGGAAGCCCTCGAATCTCAATCTAAACGGGATTTTGAGTGAAACTTACCCGATCGATCAAGTCCTGGGTCCATGGGTATAACACAAATAATGTGTTGTCTAAATACTAGCATGTTGCTTTAAGCGAAGGGCTTGGACCTACGAGGACTCATGGAAGGTGAACAGATATAAACCATTGGTGAGGTTACGGACCCTAGAAACTTGGATACCAATAGAATCCCAATGGTTTTTCATCCAGTTCTACAAGTAAGTTTCAGACGGGATGTGGCCACAGTAGGCAATAAGACAATGGTTTTGATACCACTTAACCATAGGGTCTAAAAACTCATTAGAAATTAAAACATTCGGAGAGGGTTCGAGTCCATACCTCGTTGTAGATTTTTGGCAAAAACTTCCTTTTGCGCTTGGGAGCCATTTTCGCCAAGATAGCAGTGAGCTTTTGCACTAGGGGAGAGTTGGCCATTTATAGGCATGAAATCACCTTAGCGGTGGGAAAAGGCTGGAAAACACTATGATAGGACCAAGGGAGACTGCAAGTAAGGCTAAGGATGCACAGTTTCCATAGTGAAACAAGGCAAGAAAAAGAATAAATGAAATATTTTTTAATTACTATCTTTTCAACAATATATATATATGGCTTGGTGAACCATTTTTAAAATATATATATATTTTAAATATTTTTTAAAGAAATAAATGTATTGTTTTTATTTTGATAGTTGTTTTACAATGGTAGTTGAGGTGTGTGCCATCTAGTGAATTATTTATTTTTATGTTTAATGTCTAGTAAATTGTCACAAAGTAATTGTTTTTTATTTTTTTAGATATGAGGAATCATTACATTTTACATTTTTAAGCACAACCTCCCAGCCTCGGTAATTGTTAGCTTGAAGTGAGGAAGGGATCCCCATGTGCACTAATTTCATCTTGCCTTCATACAACTGGAGCCTAGGTTTCATACCGCATTCGTACAACTGCGCACACTCGGGGATGTCGACGGACTACCGTGATAGCTCGCAAGGACTCTGTTAGATTAATCCAAAAGCTCGAGACATGCCAATTGTAACTTCAAATTTGATATCCATTCTACTATTATCTAGAAGTGTATCTTTTTGTTTGAAAAAATCAATCAAAAAATCACAGTTTATCATGTCATATATTAGAACTTGGAGCCTTTTTCTATTCTTTTCAAAACAAATATATTGTAAATCCAATATAATGGTATAACAAAATAGAAGTCATATCACACCAATCAATATAAAATTTGTAGATTAGATAATGTTGTTTGATACCAATCAATAAAATATTTGTGGGGAAGGTAATAAAATTATATTTAATATGATATGTGAAAAATTCAAGAGAAGAACATCGAGCTTGATACCTCGTTATATATTTCATTAATGTATTGATACTCAAACACCTAACAATCTTTAGAATGGATCAATATTAGGTAAGTGTAAATAACATAATGTGAAATTGAATACATAGAAAACATTATGTATTTATTGGTTTCCTTGCTAAATACATAAGGAAATTACTAGGCATACATAGATATTGTCATAAAGTTCGATAGAAGACATAGGCTCACCGTGGCGAACAGGATCAAGTCCAAATGAGATCTACTCATTTTAATTCCAAATAAATTATCCCACCACCATGGTGAAAAGGATTAGGGGATGAAATAGTATTGCGTCCCCAAAGGAACTAGTTGTTTTAATTCTCCCATCGTTATGATGAAGAGAATCGGGAGATTGAATAGGATCCGTCCGCATGGAACTCGTCGGTTTGATCCGTCATAAATATTTCCACTTGTGTGGTGAATCGAATTAACTCGTTTTGATTCCTTGAAAACACTTCCACTAGTGTCGGAATAGAATCAGCCAACGAAATTGATTGAGTTGGTCGTTTGAATTCCATAAAAGTACTCTTTACACCATAGTGAAAAGAATCACATGATGTAATTCGATCATGCCTTGATGGAACTAATAGTTTTGATTCCTTGTAAATACTCCTAGCACTTTGGTGGACGAGGATCATGCATGATGGAATATTTCCACTGGAGATTTGCATAATACAATCCATCGAGAAAAAATCATAAAATTTTATGTAAATATAAAGATTGTAAATCTTTGTTACACGAAACCAAAAACAAATAGTTTTTTTAATTTAATGTTCATACAAAATACAAAAAAATTAAATGGTGTTCATTCAATTTATTATATTACTAACAATAAACATTACTATTTTAATGGTATTAAACATGATTATTAGGAAGAGATTGTGAATGCAATCTGTTTTGCGCTAAATCATTCTTATATTATTATTGTTATTAATTTGGATTAAACTGATTACACTCTAATTATGTAGTCATGTTAAGCTGAAAAGAGAAATATATTAGTCTAATTAAATTTCTTGTTAAAACTCAACTCAACAATATTTAACTATTTCCACCTCTAGAAATTCAAAAGTTACATTGAATGAATAACTTTCAAAAATATTTTTCCCTTAAAATAGCATTGACATGTTTTGAATATATATTTTCCTTTAAACAATGTAAAAAAAACTTTTAAAATATATTTTTCTTAAAACAGTCGGCTGAAATGCATATTTCCTTCTATGCCCATTTTAACAGGCAACAATGCTAAACTATTGTGTTTCTTACTAAAAGAGAAATAAATAGAATAAAAATACAATTTAAGAGATTTTATGCTTTTCCAATAGATTCAGAATATACAATCCAAAAAAATGATTTTCTGAAATAATTATGAAAGAAATATTTCATTTTTTGAAAAGCATTATACAAAAAATTATTATTATAAAACAGAAAACAAATTACCTTTTGTCATAATTGTAGGACGGACTCCATATGTTGGGGAGAATGAAAACAGGAGAATGAAAACACCATGAAAAGCACAAACATTAAAAGAAGAGAATTCATGATTGCTGCCATGCAAAACATTTCTTTGTAGTGGACTGAATGCATGTGTTTCCTCCATTTAAAAGACCCCAAAGATTATTTTTGTAGAGTAATGTAAGTTTTAAGGAATCTGACTATTTTTGAAACTGATAATGTCAGTAGCGAATAAAACAGTTTCCAAGCTCTCATATTCACTAAAGGTAAACTTTATGAAATTTATTTTAATATATTTCAAATCTATATAAACATGAATTTTAACATTGCACTCAGTGGGAAACCATTTTATTTCTTAAATACCTATTTAATCTGTGAAATTTGCAGTTATTTTACACCACACTAAAAATTAACATTTAAATTTTACCTGGTGCCGATTTTCTAGGAAATTAATGTGCAACAGCCTTTCCCATTTGCATTTTGGGATCTAACTGCCAAAGATTAGACGCTCGGATTCTTTCTGAATTTTGTAGCTTCTGATGTCATCTTATATCAGAGCCACATGCAGAATAAAAATCTGCTGAGTTGTCCAATTAATTGGTCTACCACCCAACTTGTTTATATGTCTAAACAACATTTACACTGTAATTCCATTTGGACTGCGGGAGTGATTGTCAATTTAAAATATTTGAAATTAACAAATGAATATAAATACTTACTCATGATGAATTTTCAATACTTTCAACATAAAACACACAAATCATTCAATAAATTCCTCTTATAAAATGATTAATAACATTGTCTATTAGTCAATATTCATAAGAAATGTCTGCAAGTTTTGTCAGCATATCTATTTACCAAACATCATAATTGAATAGTTAATGAAATGTCATTAATTTGAGGCCTTCTTGTTATCATATATTCTGAATCCTGTAACAGTGGAATGATTATAATTATAATAAATAAACAACTCTTCCCTTTTGTTGAAATCCCTAATTGCCTAAAGTATTATTTGTGGAGACATTTTTTTTTGGCATGTATTGCTCCTCTTTGTCATTACCACACTCCATCATTCATTTAGTAGTTAGCTTGCTTTGCTTACATCCCTGAGAGAGATTTATCTAACTGGAAATATTCGTATAGGCATAAACATCCATCTCTATATTTGTGATCATACATTGGATGAACTTTATGGCCCTTTGGCGTTTTAAAATAAACCATATTTGGGGTGGGGCATCTATTTTAGTCTCACAAGCTACAGATGGGGTTGGGAGCCTATCTAGATATCCATATCCATCGACCCATCTAAACTTACACCTAGCCAATCTTTTCCAATCTTTAAATGAGATTTCAAGTTTGTACAATAGTAATATAAATGCTATGACCTTGATAGGTTTTGATTCAACATTGATGAGGATACAAATAAAGAGACCCGAACCTTCATCAAACATAGTGGACGGTCGTATCACATATTATCACCCCTATAAGCTAAAATATTTATACATAGGAGGAAGATCTTTGTTAGTTTTCCATACAACGAATGTTTGAAATGTTCAAACTTTGCATCATATAATTACATAGCTTTTTTTTTTGAAGTTTTAAATAATCTTGTGACTCCACTTTATAAGGCTTGTATAATACCCACCCTTTGTGTTTGATTATTTTATATAATCTTGTGACTCCACTTTATAAGGCTTGTATGATACCTACCCTTTGTGTTTGATTATTTTATTGAACATAATTGAATACAAAAAAAAAAAAATCAACTAGTTTTTATTCTTTTTAATCAAAAGTGAAGTTATCATAAGGGTAAGGTGATTCATTTAGTGCTTCAATGAAAATTACACCTCAAAAAGATGATACATATGAAGAGTTAGAAAAAGTAGTTTATTGGTATTTACCTTCAAAAATGAATTTCTCTTACCAAAATTTGGCCCCTACCCATCTCTCCTAGTTGATCTTTGTCTTTCTTTTGTATTAGTATAACTTTATTTCACTTAAATATAAAAATTATTTTTCAAGTAAGCATCTACACACATACATGAATAAAATCTAAAACATCAAATCATTTTTAAAACCAAAACATACACAATGGGTAGAGAATTGTCACTATTAGGAGTTGTAGGAGGACTATTTATAGAAGAACTTCATAGAGGATTTAGAGGAGAATCTTAGCCATAATTCTACAAATACTTTACACTATCATCTGACTCACTTACTATATCTATTTTAAAATGTTATCAACATTTATCAATGTCCTTATTCATAAATTTATGCATTAATGAGAATGCATTTATTTCTAGAGTTTCTATAAAACCTAATGGACCTAAAATGAAATGCATTTTTTTAATATGATTCAACATTGAGTAATTAAAAAAAAATGTAATAAAATTAATAAGATGAAATTATGTACTTAGAAATATGTATACTACCCACTTAACAAATTAAGATTTCAATTCAATCCGAATTAATTATCAAATTCCCAACTAAACCTACATTCAAAGGAAAAACTACGATAATAAGACTGATCCTAAGGATGTTGTTAATGCTTTATTCAGCCTACTAAGCTACAATTGCAACATGCACGAAGATAATTTGTGCATTTACCTCATACTCCCCACATTATGCTAAAGAAATTACTTGAGTGCAAGGGTGTGTCTCTCCCTCCATTGTTGAGGTCACTGCAAGCAAGCCTCACAATAAGATTTTTGATCCCAATTTCTATTTCAATTGTCATTGATGTATTGGTCACATCACTAATTGATGTGTCAAGTTAAAACATATTATACAAGATCTTATTCATGTCAAAGAAATCGAAAGGGATGATGCCACTAAATATTTTAAGCTCTGCTAATGATAATGCAAATATGAAAATTTTTAAGGACTCATTGCCTCATCATGACACTAGAAAATATACTTTTGTAAATGCATAATACCTATCATGTGTTAACACATCTTCTTTCTTATGACCACCCACTATATGTGATAATCGAGCAACATTATCATTCCTACACCAATTTTTCCACCGTTCATTACCTTTGATGACTCTGATTACAATGATACCCTTATTTCAGATACTATATACATTCTTGCATCTATCAATCAAGTTCCTATCCATAGTGTTTTAATTGATCCACACAATAAGAATATTATGTACTTTCAAGCTACTTCACTCCCTTAGTTATTCTAAAAAACACATGACACACAATGTTAACTCTACTTATGGTCATATTATTCTACCAATCATTATTAGTATTGTTATTACTTGAGTTCCATTCTTAGTTTCTTCCACTCTTAGTTCAAGTGACATGTGGTTAGGTCTACCTTGGTTACACACTCTTAGGGATGTCCCTTCTATTTTACACCAATGTGTTAAGTTAATTCACCAACAACAACTTTTCATAATTCAAGGTATTCCTTTTGAGGCTCCTCTTCCCATGTTATCTCATCATGCTTCTATAGTTCCTCCTTCTAGGTCTCATAATAGGACTTCTGGAAAACATGTTATCTCTAGTGGTTTTCACCCTCCCGTGTCTTCTCACAAATCTCCTCACACACATGTTACATCTAGTGGCCCTCTCCCTCTAAGGATTCCTCATAGGTCTTGTAGTGCACATCTCATCCTTGATGGATCTCATTTGGTGATACCATCACACTAATTTATTCCATTGCACACTATCTCTCATGGATCTAGTCCACCTTTCTCTCCTTTTTGGGTTTCTATTGCTTGTGATACTACTATGGTAGAACTTTCATATGCTCATTTTCATTGGCACACTTGATTCTCCCACCCTCATTTCTCCTATCTCAACTCCACCTTCTCATAAGGCCCTAATTGGGAAGATATTATAATAGCCTTCCTTCTATACATAGTTATACTCAATAATACAAAACAAAATGATATATTTTTAAAAATACTAAACCAAGACTTATACACATAGCTTCCATAGATGACACTTTACATATGTTGTCATTCACTATGGTTTGATTGATAGAATATCTATTGTACTCTTACACATATACATTCACAAGATATAGCAAAATTCATGCAAGACATATAGATTGATACATGCTAATAGGATCTACCATGGTTTCTTACATCCTTCACTTGAGGGAATTCCTCCACATTATACATAGCTACTGTTATTTCATTATAGTTACTTTTTACTTCTTCATTACACTTGATTACAAATATTATGTTTATCCTATTTTTTGAACCAAAGGGACTAACACATGTTTATGTGGTGTTAACACATCTTCCTTCATATGATATATTATTTATTCTATCTCTTATCATTGTTCGACACTATTACTTGCTAGAAATGTTTTTTAGTTGTTTACATTACCACTTGTATGCTTCATTGGATGTGGAAAGAGTGCCTTAATTGTCTTGTGACACCGTGGGTGTCCCATGTTTGTGGCTCTTTTCCTTATTTTATGATTGTAAAAAATCAAAATTAGTAGTTGTATTATTTTACATTACTTGTTTTTACATTTCTCTCTTTCTCAAACAAGTGCACTTTACCCATTCTCATCTCGTACATCTATAAGGCTTTTTCTAGTTTATTTTATCATACACAGTGATTTGTTGATAATTTCCAAGAATTGAAGTCGTGAAATCTATTTATAAACTCCATTTGTCATCTTCCAAACCTCACACTTCACCTTTATCCTCTAAGATTAAAAAAAAACGTGTAGTAGGGTTAGTTTAAGCCATATGGTCTTGACCCTACTATATGGTTTCATCATTTCTCTCTTTGATCCCAAAATTTAAGTTGCATATTATTATTTGGATCATTAACTCCTCCTTAATCAACCTTTGTAACATAAAACACCTTCGAAGCATATATAAGTAAGTGGGTTTTACCTCATTTAGAAAACCACACTCTTATGGACTCCTATTACAAAATCTATCACAAAAGGCACCCAAAGCTCTATATACTTTGAAAATACATCTACACATTTATTAGGTCAACACTATCTTCAAGTTTTAAGATTACCACTAGGTATAGGAAACAACTTACCACATTTTCAAGCATCCAAAGTAACTCAATCACATAGATTAGTAAGAGAGAAACTCAAGTCAAGATTTATATAAATAATGTCAAATTTGATTGCACTACAACTAGATATCACATGTTACCTAGAGAACAATGTGTGGTTTGAGGCCTCTTTGGAGTAGTGCCAATATTAGTGGTGCACAGGGGTGCCCAAAACCCAAATAATTTTTATTTTGCAAGAATATCTATATACATTTAGGGTTTGAAAGATTGAGAAAAGAAATCAAAGGCCCCCACAGTGTGGCCAAAAGTTACTTGATAAAGCATGATGAAGATATTTAGATAAGTGAAAAACCTAGAAAGTTCCATAACTTGGTTTTGAACAAGTTCAAGATCATATAAATAGGTCAAGATCATATAGACATTCCTACCCCTATTGTGTAGTCCTACCCAAGAGAATTTTTAGGTCACAATTCCTATTTCAAGGCATTACTAGGTATAAATCTCTTTGTTCCATCATTCATATCACTCAAAATTTCCTAGAATCGTCTGTAATAAACTAAGTACACTCTACCCCATGTATTTACGAGCTTGTATTATATTGTGTACATTTGTTGCAAGTATTAATGTGTTATTATAATATTGAATGGTTGATATTGGAAGTTAATTAATCAGAACAACCCCTTGCAACTTCTATTTCATTCCTTTTTGGTTATGTGTAAATCATAATCGAATCTAAAAAGGCTGAAAACATTTTGGTTAAAATCACAATATTGAATTTAACATTATACCATGGTTTGCTTAGGGTTCCTATTATTTTTCATAATTATATGCTACTATTAATTTTTAATATTTTCATTTTATTTTAGTTTGTATATGCTTTCCTTCTATGCCCTTTGGTGTAGGGCTCGGTTTACAAATCAACCTATTGATCATATTGAGCTTTCCCCTATGACTCGTAAGCATTGTATCCTCATAGCCTCATATCATATACCTATTTATATCAACCTATTCATCATCAATACTTCTTATGAGGTCCCACTACATGATATTGAAACCCATAATGAGCATTCTTATGATGATGATGACAATGTTGTGGACCAAGACCAAGTATCACTTCTATCTAGTTTTCATATCAAACTTTGTGAGAATCCTTATCACATTGAGCCTATTATCAAAATTCTTCTTATTGCTAAGGATTTTCATGACCATCCATCTAATGAAGCTTCAATTTTAGGGAGGTCTTGTCCTTCTCTTATCCCATCCACATATATTATTCTTACATCTATGGTTTCCACATTCTTACAAGACGATGATCAATGCCTCTATACCTATTCATGAAGCCACTATTTATACTACCCATCCCATAGATAATAGCTTTTATACTTTTTCATATGGCCCACAAGCTCTTAAAAGCATTGTTCACACAATATAAGCTCAAATCTTGTAATTGCAATAAGGTGTATCTAATTCTCCTTGTGTTATGGATTCCACTCAATTACTACACAATCTATTGTCTCCTGAGGTGACCTCTTATCCTTTTCCTCTTTGTTTTGTTGCACATAAAATTCCTATATATGGTGGAAAAGGTGATCCCACATAACATATCATATCATTTCATGTGGCTTGCATTGATTATGTATCTTATGAAATTTTTACTACTGAGTTATTTCCTAAGAGTCTTACAGGACTTTACACCGCAATCGTTCTATGATCTCCCCAAACATTCTATATGCTCTTTCACTACTTTAGAAAATCAATTTCTAGAACACTTTTTTATAAACATATCGATGATTATGTCTTGTGTTATCAAACCATGCTCACCAAGATGAATAATATCCTAGTTGATAGTGAATTACAATACCCTTTTACAAAAATATTTCTTCCTCCTTTGCAAGAATCGGTCATGTTCGAAAAATTTAGATTATTTAAACATATTTTCCATACACTAAAATGATGTGAAACCAAGTTGTTACATATGAATAAGCTCAATTATGTTTCTAGCACTGCTAATACATATAATTCCAAATTTCAAAGAAAATCTACATTTAAAGGTGAGACTATTGGTGTTAAGGTTACTTATAGAGACATTTTAAATGTTATTAATCAACCTACTAACCTACAGTTACAAGCCACATGATGAAAATTTATACGTTTAATAGATACTCCTCATGTTTTCTTAAAACAATTACTTGAGTGAAATCTTGTGTCTCTCCCTCCACCATTTGAGGTTGATGAAAGAAAGCCTCAAAGCAAAAGTTTTGATGCCAAAGCCTATTATAAATATCACTAATGTATTGGTCATTTTTATTAACCACACACCAGTTTGCACATAAAATATTATTCACGGAATAATAATTCACCTTCAATAGACACCATTAGTTTCATTCTACATACAATGCATATGTATAGGAGAGATTGCTCCTAAATATGAGGAACTCCAATTCCTCAAATATCTCCTACAACATCTCCTGCAACTTCTCCTAAAACAATAATCTATTCGTGATATATTGTTATAACAATCTATCCATAAATATAAGTTGTTAATAACAACTTATATACTAACAAAATATATACGTGATTTGTTATTACAAATCACTCATTAATTCTTAATCATAGTAAACATTAATATTAATTTCCTAACATTCCCCCCCTTAATGTTTACATGGTAACAATAGAACTTTCACACTTCCTTTGTAGCCTGCCGCCTCTATGCGCTCATGATCTTGGCACACACTCGAACTGAAGGTAGAAGAAGGAACACATCAACTTCTTATCAACCAAGCACTTTATCAGAACACATCTAACTAACGAGGATGGGAACACGCTCAGGAATCATCTGCTTATCAACCAGTCACTCTAGGGAACACATCTGACCTAGCAGTGTGGGAACTCAAGCAGGAACACATCTGAACAACCTTCAATGGTTTTCAAGAGGCTAACCACAAACCTAGGTATGAACAGGAACACATCTGACTGTTCTACCTCATCAAGCCTCATGATGCTACGTTTCACTATGTTATTTGTTCTGTACTATGTTTTTGCATTTGGGGAAATAGGAATAGCCACATACTCAACTGAAAAACTGAAAATGGAACATTGGATCATGTTGATCATGTTCCCCCCTCAATGTGAACATTTCACTTATTCAATCCAAAACAGAAACTCTGAAATCATACTGCACACAACAAACTGCAATTCTGAAATGAAAGAAAACTCACACCACAAACTGTGCCACCAAATCATTCTGTGCGGCCCCGTCATTGGTGACTGACGAGAGGTCGTTGTCTGACCTCCAGCCTCTGATGCCTCCATCCTCCATTAGTCTACTGCTAACTCATCCGAATATGTCTTTGAAGCTCATCAAGTTTCACATTTTACTTTATTTTGTCTCTCCTCCCGCAATGTGAAACAGTTTATTTCCGAACGTCGGGTAACACCGAAAATGCGTTCAAGAGGAATTTTTTTCTTTGTACAATGACACGACTCTTGATGACAATGACAACAAACAAATATCCTAAAATCACCTATGTAATTTTTACGACATTTAACTTCGACATGACAACATACTTTGACTTAATTTTTAAACACAATGAACATTACTCTTAAACTCAAAAATACACTTTGTAACGACAAGGACTTTCATGACACGTGAGTAAATTACAAAGACAATTTTAAAATGGAGACTAAAGCAACAACTTGGCACGTAGGATGGAAGGACAAATAAAATTAATGTATATGACCACCGACTTAAAGTAAATAACAAGTACCTAACTTTTGGATTTCATCCACAAATAATGTTTCTGTTGGCACAATTTACACGCCCAAATATTTCATGTTGTTTTATGACTCTATCAACCAATTTGCATCACTGTAGATCCATCGTAGTTTGCAGCAGTGTACTCATGTTTTGATCGGTTGGAATCTAGATTTAAAATGGTGACGACCGAGCTCGATGCAGATGAGAGAATAGATCTTCACTATCAAAGGCAGATCCTATAACAACTTTCGAATGAAGAGGTCATTGGAATGATGCTCGGGAAATCCAATAATGTGTTTGCATATGAACACGAGCTGAAACCAAAAAAAAAATGCGGCTTTCATGTAACTAAATACTCGTGGGTAGAATCTTCAAGGTGGCTGGTATGTACACATATGTGAGTCGTCGATCAAGCAATGATCAAGGCTGGATTGTGACCCATCACTAAAACTTGATTTTTTTATCACTGATACAACAGGCCTCAATCTGACACTAGAAATCCAATTCAGCTGAGTTCATCACATAACACAGCCCGAAAACAGTTACTCACTTGAATCCCACTTCCTGCGTGATTTAGCATCCAAAAACACAATTCTGGCTTGATCCAACCGTGGCCATCTATAACAAAACCACACTAAAACAGTCCATTTTATGCGCACCAGCTACTTGACAAATAATCAACGATGACTGATTACGCAGTTTGTTACAAAAACCCGTTCAATGCAATTGACTAGATGGCATAAATCTTCATGAATCAATGCACAATTCTCAACATCTTGTGAACAAAAATAGTGTGCGTAGGGAGCTGTTGCAGCGTATAGGCATTTGACTTCAAATAACAACCAGCTTGTAGAATGCAGTTCGAGTAGTGCCGGAGATGTAAATTTATATGAGACGTTAGAAAATATGCAGTTAACTAGAGATAATATCCTGCTCTGCAATGTATTTATTGAAATTGATGCGTAGAGACTACATCAGCCAGGGCAGAGAGAAATGGATGCCCCTACAAGCAAACTAATTCTCCATGGAGCAATTAGTAGAGGAACCAGTCGCTCTGATACCAAATATTAACCACACACCAGGTTTGCACAACGAAAATATTATTCACGGAATAATAATTCACCTTTAATAGACACCATTAGTTTCATTCTACATACAATGCATATGTATAGGAGAGATTGCTCCTAAATATGAGGAACTCCAATTCCTCAAATATCTCCTACAACATCTCCTACAACTTCTCCTAAAACAATAATCTATTCGTGATATATTGTTATAACAATATATCACCAAATAATATATCCATAAATATAAGTTGTTAATAACAACTTATATACTAACAAAATATATACGTGATTTGTTATTACAAATCACTCATTAATTCTTAATCATAGTAAACATTAATATTAATTTCCTAACAATTTTATGGATAGATGCATAAAGTTTAGTTATGTTATTCGGGACCTCTTTGACTATAATTCCATTGAATGGGATGATCTCACTGAATTTTCTAAACCAATAAACAACAATTCTAAGTTAAATATATTCAATGATCCACTCTCTAAGCATACAAGTGATATATTTAGTGGTGAAGTGCATAATAATCATCGTAAGGTGACACCACTACCCTCTTATGATCATCCCTTAGATGTTATGATTGACACTATTACTCACATTATGCCTTCTACACCATTATTACTTTTTACAACTCCGATATAGATGACATGTTTATTTCTAATACATTGTATATTCTTCTCTATTCATCAAGTACCTATACATGGTGTATTGGTTAATCCACAAAAAAATTATAATGTGTGTTCATGTTCATTTTTTCATCTCTCGCTCGAAAGATTACATATGATTTTGATCCTCACTATCATTGTATCATGTTACCTATCATTGTTGGTCCTATTACCACCTTTGGTTTCATTCTTGGTTGTTATTTATCTTAACTCTGCTACATTGTGTCTCGGTCTCCTTGGTTACATGATTTTAAGTATATCCCATCAATTATTCACTAGTGTATCAATTTTATTCATAATCAACAAGTTGTTACTATTCAAGGTATCCCTTTTGAGGCTCCTTCTCATAACATTCCTAGTCATTCTCCCATAACCTCTATCCCTACTCCTAGTACACCTAAGGATAGCTCCTTCATTCACACACTTTGCTTCACATAGCTCTAGTCCTATTTCTAGGATTTTGGTTTCACGCATTTTTGCATATAGCCTTCCTCGATCTCTTATTAACCCTTCATCTACACATATTTCCTCTAGTGGTTTCTCATGGGACTCCCCCTCTATCCTTTTGTATGCAATGAAACTCTACATATCCTCATTTGGATTCGAGGGATACTTGTTATTATTTTCCAACATATAGATATCATACATTACATATTGGTCACCTGCGCTACTAAACATTTCTCTTCTCCTATTCCCTCTTTGGAACATATTCCTATCACCATTCCATTGGTAGTTGAATCACATTATTTGACACATCGAGGCCTAGGCCTCCATCATCTCATAGCGGTTGATTCACCTCATTGGGAGGTTCCCATTGGATATATTTCACGATATCCCCTTTATTATACATATTTATGCAATAAAATTACAAAAACATCAATAGAATCACAAAAAGTAAAAACATTCAAATATTTTCAAAAATGCAAAAATTAGGACCTATTTCTCTAGCATACATACATACACACACACACACACACATATATATATATATATATATATATATATATATATATATATATATATATATCTATTTTTTGATAGATAAAATTTTCTTCATTAGACGCAGATGCATTCAAGGGGTATATTTGGCATAATGTGAGAAATAAAAATTGATACATGATTATGGGAGCTATCATGTTTATATTTTTTTGGGGGCATCCCTCCACACAATCCAGGTGCTATTATTTCATTATAGTACCTTTTTCACTTCCTTACAAGGCTTGATTACACACATATTGTATTTTCCATATTTTGAGGCAACAAGACTAACACATGTGTCTTGTGCAGTGTTTGAAAATTGTTATTTCACATGAATTTATATATATCCCTTTCAATATCATTTCATCACATTATGATAATTTTGTTTTCTATACATGTTTGTTAGTTGTGTGTGTAGTTACTTGTTTGCTACTCTAATTTTTCCTAATGGTTTTTTTTATCTTATGACACAATGGGTGTCCCATGTTTGTGCCATCATGCCTTCTTGTATGACATTTCTTGATTGTAGGCTCAAGGGCCTTGATTATCTTGTGACACATTGGATGGGAAATGTTTACATGGACCAATCCTTTTATGTGATATTGTGTGCAATGCTATATTTGCACTTATTTCTACTTACATGTGCACTACTATTGTTATTTATACTAGTTATTTTGTTGAAATTGTTGTTGTTATTATTATTATTTCTATTCTTTCACGTTACGGTCTCCACCAGTGTATCCCCTTTATAACTACATGTTCTTTTCGGTAACCACCACATCACCATTTCATGCCTTTTATACATATATTATCAACCTTTTCATACGTGGTTACTCATATATTATTTAGAGTTGGACACTTAAACGATTTATCACACATATCTTAAGAGAGGGGGAATTCATCTAGGTATATTCTATACCTACAAAATACACAGACAGAATCATGGGATTAGACATAGGAAGGAACATGACAGAAATACTCATAAATAAAATCACATATAGAAATTTAAAAAAGCAAGCATACATTCAAAAATGTCTAGTACGGTTAGGACCATACAAACGTTCCTGACCCATTTCTACAGTTTTTCCCCAAGGGAAGTTACAACAATATTCTTAGTAGTTTTATATTTTCACCTATAAGAACATTTTTTTGGCATAGTTTCAAACTCGATGACTAAGTTCATATGAGTTTCGAGGGCATGAAGTATTGCATTCTTATTATCTATAGCACTGAGTTTCAATTTCAGTTTTAGGTATATTAGGGGCATTGGGTCTCCTTTTTATTGCTACATTTCAGCACATTTCACATCTATTTAGTTTCTACTCACTTTTTGGCATCTAAGGAGAGTATGGGGGCAATTTTTTTCTCTTTTATATTGTGTGTCCTAATTTAAAAATTTGTGCCTGGATCCAATTGTAGCGATGTGATTTATGGGGTCATGGAAGGTATCAAGTGGCTGAGTTCTTCATATGCATTCCTTCTTTCCTCCTCTTACACTTAAAGGGGAAGATATCAAAGTTGTTGAATGAATTTGATACACATTATTATTCCTTCACAGGGTGCTCTAGCTACTCTTTGTTTCTCTCTCTCTTCAACATTAGTGTGTTGGGTTCAATAAAACTGATACTTTTGCATCTCCTCGGAATAATTAGGGCCGATCACCCCTAATTCCTCGAAAAGTTCGAGAAATCCAAATCTCCAATGACAAGCAAATAACATTAAATTCTTCCCTCCAAAAAATAAACATGTGTATTCCTTCCACGTTTTGTATCTTTTTAATTCACTATTTATAGTTTCATATTTCTTCTACATTACATACTTTTAGTTAAGTTAAATTTCAGTTCTTAATCATGAACATTGAATAAAATCTATATTATAGATTTCATCATGGAATGTACTAACATTAACACAGTGGGATCTTGCAAAACAAACATCGAGTGAAGACAAAGTGTGTCTACACACTCAGTTATCTTTTCCTTTAAGCATGTAATTTTATTTCATACTTAAAGGGCGAAAATGTAAACACCTAAATTTGGTAATTATGCTCTTTGACACTACCGGTTTTTACATTGTTCTCTTGCTCAAACAATTACACTCCACCCATTCTCTAGGTCTCTTGTCTAGCTTTCTTGGTCATACACAATTATTTGTCAAACTTTTTGAAAATTTGAATGCATGAAATCCATTTAGAAATTCCAGTGTCAGCTTCCAATCATCATACTTCATATTTATCCTTTAGGGTCAAAAAGTACAGTAAGATCAGTTTGTACCATACAGTCCTGACCCTAGTGTATGGTTTTTCTCTTTCTCACTTTGATCCCAAAATTTCAGTTGCATATTATTCTTTGGGTCATTTAAACCTCCTTAGTTGTCCTTTGTAACTTAAATTACCTTCAGGAAGAATATATAATAAACTAAATATCACCTCATTTAGAACGTAGCACACTCTTAGAATTACAAAAGCTAACACAAAAGGCACTCTAAACTCCTATACTTCACAAATAAAACTACACATATATTAGGGTAGCACTACCTACAAGTCTAAAGTTTCCACCAGGTCTAGGGAATATTTCCCATATTTTTAAGCATCCAAAGTCACTCACTCTAGTAGATTTGCAAGAGATAAATTCAAGTCAATATTTTTTAATTAAACAATGTAAAACCTAATTGCACTACAACTAGATATCACATGCTAGGTGGAGAATGACGTGTGTTTGTAGACCGCTTAGGAATAATGTTAATGTTGGTGGTCCACGATGGTACTCACAACCAAATTAATGTTTTTTAGGACTATCTATCCATATTTTGGGTCTGAAACGTTAAGCAAAACATTCATAGGTCTCTGCGGTGTGACCAAAAATGAATGACAGAGAGTGAAAAATATATTTAGAGAAGAAACAAACCCAAGAAGTTACGAGATCAAGTGGTTCTCGGTAGGATCAAGACTATAAAAATAGGTAAAGACCATATAAATGTTCCCGACCTTCTTTGTATGGTCCTTCCCATGAGCATCTTCACATCATAGTTCTAGTTTTGAGGCATTCCCGTGTCCAAATCTCCATGTTCCATCATTCGATCACCCAAAATTCTTAGAATCATTTGTAATCAGCTAAGTGCACTAGACCTTGTTACTTTATTATATTGTATTATATTGTGTACATTTGTTACAAATATTGATGTGTTATTCTAATATTGAATGGTTAATTTTGGAAGTTAATTAATTAGGATAACCCCATGTAGCTTCTATTTCATTCCTTTTTGGTTATGTGTAAATCTTAATCAAATATAAAAAGGGTGAAAATAGTGATATTTCTTCTTTTGTATGTAGCCTAAGTTCCTTGATTGTCTTATGACATCATAGGTTTCCCATATTTTTAATACTTTCCTTTATATAAATCTGATTTATATGTTATTTCTTGTGTTTGATCACTTGATTGTTGTTTATCGTCTATTTTACTTCTTTTGCATCTACCTTGTCTTTATTATTATTGTTCAAATTTATATCACTACTTCTATTAATATGCTTGTTTGTCTCTTTGTGCATCATGATTACCACCATGCACAACCCCCCTTTTTGTATGTACAAGTTCTTCACAATGGCCACATCTTCATCATCCTATAATCTTATACAACTTCTTAGACAAATATTGCATGGGCGTAAATATATTCGTTTGATCCGCGTGATCAAATGGTTTTTCACACGCACTTCAAAAGAGGGGAAATTCATAAAGGTATGTTCTACACTTACATGAATAATCATAGGTCCGAACACAATTTTTCACAAAGATAAAGTACTAAAAAAATTCAAACATTCTCTTTTGGCAGAAAACACACGGGGTCAAAATATATGTGTCAAGACCATATAGATGGTCCCACCATACCATACATTGTTTCCTTAGGGAAAATTACTAGATTTATATACATTTTTAGGTTTTTCATCATAAATATAGGTTTTTGGCACAATCTCATACTTATATGACGTAATTCGTATTAATTTACAAGTTGCATGAAATATTTCACTCATCTTTTGTACTCTATTTTTGTTGAAAAATATAGTTATTTTGGGGCATGGGTCTCCTTCTCCATTGATATTTTAGTAGATTTCATACTCTTACTAAGCAAAGATCACACGAGAAGAACATGGGGGATACATTAACTTTATACATTGTGTTTATATACTTAAATATTGGGCCTAGATATGTGTACATTGGTATGGTCCATGGGGTTATGGAAAGTATTGAAGTGGATAATTTCTTCATAGACAATCTTTTCTTTCCTCATTATTAAAGGGGAATATATTAGGGTTACTAAAAAAATTGATATATTATCTTATTCCTTTAAATGGTGCACTAGTTCCTCTTTTTTCCTCCATTCAATGTTGGTTTGCATGCACCCAATACTCCATCTTCTCCTTCATCATAATTTGGGACTGATCACCCTCAATATTTCAAAAACTTTAGCACCAAAGAAACATTAATATTTAAATATCCAATTACAAGTAAGGAACAAGAAGCTCTTCCCTTTACAAATAAAATAGGTGTACTCTTTCCATGTTTTACATCTCTTTCTTTCACTTTTTGTAAATTCAAATTATATAGTTACTATTAATTATAGCTCAAATTTTCTATTATGGACATTGACTACACTTTGTGTTGTAGGTTTCATCATGGAGCGTGTCAATACCAACACACCTAGACAACAAAAACTCTTAGAAAAGACAAAGTGTGTCTACAGATTCAATTATATTTGTCTTTCAACATGTAATTTTCATTGCATACTTACATGGGGGAAAATGTAAACACTCAAATTTGGTAATTTACTATTTTGATGTTATTTATCGTAATTGTGCTTCTTTTTGAAGACAAACACCCATATCCTATTGCTACACAATCTATCTTTCCACCTATTTCCTAAATTGCATTTTCCTACACATTGATGTGTCAAAAAATTAGGAATGCATGTCCTTTGTTAGGAATTCATTTATTTAGTGCTACACATGTTTGGTATTTTTACATGTGGTTTCATATTTATCATATGGTAAATTAGTCTATGTGTTATGTAATTATAAATTCGTTGTTAGTATGTTGGATTGATTATATACCCATGAATAATATTCTCGGGTTAATTGTTGTAACACCTCCTATTTTTCTATGAGGTTGTTTAGCTTGTTAGAAACTGAAACACTGAGAGGGGGTGAATCGGTGTTCAATTCAACTTTTACCAATAACAAACTTAACCACTTAATCTAAAAGACAATTCAAAAGAGAGCAATCACACACAAGAGACAATAAATTTAAGTGGGAAACCCAAATAGGGAGAAAACCCACTAAACCAGTCCACTATGTGACAAATGGTTAAAAATATTTGTTGAGCTATAACTCAACACTTGAGGCTAAAACCTCAGTATCACACAAGATACAACTTGGTGAAGGAAACACCAACCTCCTGAATGATTTAGCTAGTTACAACTAGCCTTTTGCAAGCTCCTACATGTAAGGAATCTATAGCTCCTTGGATACAAAAAAAACCAAAATTGATAACACTTGAATGGATGCCTTAAATCATCTGATACTGATCCTAAATATGTAGGGTAAGTGCACCAAGTTTGGGGGGCCAAAAGGGGGTCTTAAGTGGACACATTTTTCTGAAAAATAAAAAACTTCAACTTGTACGATTTTTTGAAATAGTTCCACTCAAAATTGGAAGATGTTTTATAAATATGAATCGTAGCATTTTGATAGTTTCTAAGCTACTAAATTTTATTGAAAATGGATAATTTTAAGTGGGTCAAATAACTAAAATACAAACAAGTGCTCCTATTTAAAAAAAAAAAAACATAACATAGTGACTTTTGTGCCCCCCACCATTTTTTTAGCACCATTTAGTAGTTTTGAAAACCCTTTGGTGGAAAGATAGCTAAGAGCATCTAGTTTGTGCTAGAATTTTTAAATATTTTTTTAGCAAGTATTTATTTTTTATGATTTCTCTAGTATATAAATTTTATGTTTTGAAAAATAATGGAGCTCGACGGTTGCCCCCCTAACCACCTCAAAAATATCGAAAAATAGATTTTTAAATATGTATAGAATTAGGCCTAGTTTGTGCTAGTATAATTTGTTTTCAATTTTGATGAGCCAAAAAAAAGATACACGATGAAAGATAGACATATTTAAACTTAAAAAAATAGCTATAAAAAGGCATAGTTAGAAAATAAATAATATGGAAACCTTATATTACTCAATAAAATTGAAAAAATATATTTTTAGAAAGAGGAAACTCATTTATACGTCGCGGTATAATTTTTTCTAAATGAATCAATTGTTTTATGTTGATTTATCATGGAGGAAGTAGTATTTTTACATTTTCTTGCAAAAACACGTTGTTTTTTGTATTTTTGTGGGTCCACGCCTCAAGCTTGGGGATCAATCGTATCCCAAGCCCCGAGGCATGGCTTGAAAAGGTGAAAATAGAAAACATGTATGCGTTCTTTATAGTATAAACATTGTAAATGCTTTTGGCATGCTTCTATTTACAAAAGCATATTTTTTTCATTTATTATTATTTATATTTATTATTTCTTATACTTTAATTTTATTTTTATAAATATAAGAAATTAGGGCCACCCCGCACCTTATGGAATTAGTCACATAGCTCCATGAGTCATGGTTTAGGAGATAATTTTTATAGTATAATCGGCCACAGGATTTCATTTCAAAGATTCAACCTAAAGCTTTTAGCATTTAACTTCTACAATCCAAACCCTAAACCCTAGGCCATAAACCTAAATCCTAAATTGTAAACCTTGAGCCCTAAACCCTAAACCTTAAACATTCAACCCTTACCCATGAGCCTTAAACCCTAAGCCTTAAGCCCTAAACCTTCAGCCCTAAGCCCTAAACCATGAACGATGAGCCCTAAATGCTAAATCCTAAACCACAACCGTAAAAGCTAAATCCTAAACCCTAACCCCTAAACCCTAAACCTTAAACATTGAATCTTAAACCCTAAACCATAAACCCTAAGCCTTGAACCCTACACCCTTATCCCTGAGCCCTAAAATCTAAACCCTAAACCCTAGACCATATACCCTAAGCCCTAAACCTTAAACCCTAAACCCTACGTCCTAAACCATAAACCCTAAACCTTAAGCCCTAAAATTTATATCCTAAACCCTAAACCATAAACAATAAAACTTAAACCCTAAACCCCGAACCGTAAACCATAAGCCCTAATCCCTAAACACTAAATCCTTAACCCTAAACCTTAAATCCTAAATACTTAACCATGATCTCAGTAAACCCTAACCATAAATACTAAAAACTAAACCCTAAACCCTAAACCATAACCCTAAACATTGAATCCTAACCCTAAACTCTAAATCTTAAACCCTCACAGAAGCATGATCTAAACCCTAAACACTAAACCTTGGACCATATTTCATTAATATTTCCTAGTCTCGTGCCTAGAACCATCATTGAGTTTGCTTATAGAACTCGCCTTGTTTATGAGAGGTGGGACACGTAACTAAATGGATATGGCATCTACCTTGTACCTTGCAATGCATATTACACATCTCTTTTGAACTTATTTCTCCCCACATACACTTTCTCTCTTGAATGTAAATTTATTCACACTCTGAAACAAATTTCCCATTTCTCATATTTCCATGTATGGCATTATGCAAGCCAGGATGACCCATTGGAAGCTAGAAAAAATAACCACCACAACACAAAAATTAATCTTAAAGGAAACAAAAGAAACATAGAGAATATACCAATTCGGAGGTGTAGGATCATAATTGAATTTCCTGCAGTATCCTCTCCTCCGGAGAAATAGAAATTTCTTGTTCTACTAGAATGGATAGTAAATTTGACAAAACTTCCTGAAGTGTTCAAAATAAGCATATAAACAGGGGAATGGCTACTTGAACACAAAGGGGTATCAATCACCTGGTAAATCTTTCTTATTTAGTTCTAAATGGGACTCATGTGGCCTATGACTTAGTGACCTTCCATTCATTGATAATTCTTTATATGATAAACCCATGGATGTTTTTAAAATCGCCTTCAAAAATATAGGGGTAGTCATCAATCCTAGTGAAGGGTATGATGTGATTTCCAAGCAACTTGAAATTCATATATATTTAGAGGTCATAACATGAATTTACAAATATCTCTATCATTATAAATGGAAACCAAGTAATGGTGTATCCTTGTATCCAAGGATAGAGGACTACTGATGAAAGACATCAAATTATGATGACTATGTTTGAATGTTCTGCCTACGAAGTCGATGAACCCTTTTCACTTGAATACTCTTTGTCAATTACTAATAAGAATGGGTAAGACACATAACATTACAATGAGTGAAATATTTCCCATGCTATGGGAAAAACAAGATAGTTATATTGGGTAATATTTATTTACCCTGAGCCCTGAGCCCTAAACCCTAAACCTTGAGCCCTAAATGCTAAACCCTAAAACCCAAACCCTAAATATTGAGCCCTAAAAACTAAACCCTAAACCTTAAACCCAAAACCTTAAATTATAAACACTAAATCCTAAACCCTAAACTTTAAAACCTAACCCCGAGCACAAACCCTAAACCCTAAATCTTAAACCCTAAACATTAAACCCTAAACCTTGAGCCCTTAACCCTGAACCCTAAACCCTAACACCCAAACCCTAAACCCTGAGCCTTAAACCTTAAACCCTAAACCTTGAACCATGAGCTATGAACCCTAAACCTTAAGCCCTAAACCCCGAACCCTGAGCCAAAAAACCTAAACCCTAAACCATACACACTAAATCCTAAACCCCAAACCATTATCCCTAAACCCTAAAACTTGAACAATAAATATCGACCCCTAAAACCTAAATCATAAACCCTAAACACATAATCCCTAAACCCTAAACCTTAAATCATAAACCTTAAATTCTAAACACTAAACCCTAAACCCTAAACTATGAATCCTAAACCCTGAACCCTGAGCCCGAAACCCTAAACCCCAGCCCTAAACCTTAAACCCTAACCCCTAAACCCTCAAGTGTTTATGAACGGTTGTTAACAAGGTAAAGTGGTTTGAAACCCTAGAAAAACCCTAGCTAGGAGAAGCTTGTAGAAGATTGTTTGTAGACCAGTTTTGATTGGTTTTGAAAAAGTGATGATTGGGTTGTAGAGGACTCTCCCACATTTCTAGAAAGTTAAGATATTATTTGTGACAATATGTGGGCCCCATTTGAAATTTATTATTTCTAACGAAGTTCAATTTGAGGAGACATTTCCCAAAGAAGGCAACAACTAAATTGATATAATTTTTATCCCTAGATTTTTTTATACATTTTCATTATATTTTTAGGTCATTGTTGAGTTGAAAAATGGTTAAGTGTGCCCTATTTATGAAGATTAGGTTTTGGGGCGGTTTGGAGTAACTTTCAATAAAATTAACATGTCATGAGCTACATGAGGAGTTAAGAATCCATTCAAGTTTTTTTGTGATCATCATTCAAATATATTTACATTGGTATATAAAAATTTATTATTGTATAAGTTATGAAAATTTTATCGGGTTTTATCTAAGGGTTAAGTTTGAAGGATGTTTGTTCTAGCATGGTGTTAAGTGGCTCTATGAGGTAAAGTGATGTTTTTGAGTTGTTCAATATTGGTGAAGGTTTCTGAGTGCTTAGACATCATTTATAAGGATGTTCAATACTTTTCTTGAGTATGGAAGTGTATTTGGTGTGATGGAGCAAGTTGAGCTCATTGTTAGTTCTTGAGTCCTAGAAGACTTAAGAAGTAGCTTGTAGATATTAGCTTGGTTCAAGGATGAGTTTCAATATGTTATGGAAATTTGATTTATATATATTTATAGTGTTATAAAGTATATATCTTTGTGAGTTTGTTTGATGTCACTTTCGGTTAGTTTGTGAGGAAGAAAGTATGTTGGATTTCGGATAGGTTTGCTTAGGCTAAAAGATTTAGTTGGTTGAGGCATGAAATAGATTGTTTGATGATTTCTATAACCTGGATAGTTAATAGGGATGAAAAAATTATTATTGAAGGTATTTTTAGGTCTTGAAAGTGTCAGCAAGGATGTAAACTAGTTGAGTTTGTAAAACTAGTTTCTCGGGTAACATGTTTTGCTAAAGAGAAAAGTTGGTGTGGTTTCATAAAATGGATGTTTAATTATGTAAAACATTCATGGATGTGTTATATATGTCCTAAGGTTTCCATTTAGTGGTCATGTTTCATATTTTAAGTGTTATTGGGTGATCTTGTGGCCCAAAGGTGAAGACAGTGCTTTAGAAACAATCAAGCTGTTTTGTGAATGATATGAGCTTGTGGGCTCATTTAATGATTTATTTGATTGGTTATAGTAAATGTGTGAAAATTTATGATTATTATTTTTATATTACTCATGTATGGTGAATATGGGGCTTTTAATAAGCATGGTTTTGGTGTTAATGGATTTAACTCATCCTAATCATGGGGTTTTGAGCCTTTTTGGTGCATGATGGGTGGTTTTGGGCATGGCCGATCTATATGGGTCATATGTGAACATTGTAATAATTTTATTGGTATTTTATTAATTTTTATTGGTCATGATAAAGGATTAAGACCGACCTCCTTCATGTTGGTGAGATGAAATGCATATAAAGCAAGGGTTTGAGTTCAAATTTGAACTAGTCTTGTGAGAGGGAAAAGTGTAACCCTAGTGTGACTGAATAGTAGGTATGATTTCATGATTTTAGATCATAGGAATTTTGTTTCAAGTTGAATAATTTTATATAACATGTGTGCAATAGTTTAGATTCAAAACAAGTCAAAGAAGAAGAATATTTAGCGAGTTGAAGGAATGAGGATTTGAGCAAGGGTTTGTGAGTTGAATTAGAGATATCCATTAGTTGTGGAAAAAAAAAAATTAGATATCATCATCATTAGGTGGATTATTTGGTGCTTGGTCATCTTGGGGGTTGTATCCTCCTTATGGAGTGGGTGCTTTACTAAATTAAGGGTCAATGCTCCTTATAGGGTTGGTGCTCCTTGTGAAGTTGGTGATTCACTAAATCTCTCTTATTTGTGTAATATAAGTAGAGTTTCAGTGTTTTTTATTTCCCATGAGGGTTTCCCACTTACATATGGTGTTATGTGTTGTGCATCTTGTTTTTTGTTGATGTGTTTCAATGTTGAATATCTTAATAAGCACACATGGTTATGAATGATGTATGGACAACTTAATTGATAAATGTATGGTTTGGTAAATGAAATAAAAATAATTTTAGGAGTGATTCAACCCCCCAGTCCATTTTGATTTCAAAAATTTTGCAGATGACCTATTTAAACACAATCTATGACCTGTAAGTTGATACAAGAATGCATGAAGGCATGAAGATTAAACTCAAAAAACAAGGATAAGCATGTATCACAATATTAAATCAATCTAAAATAGAGTATGTACTAAATACAACTTATAATAAGGTAAAAGCAACTCCTTTATAGCTCCAAGAGGTGGAATAATCAAAGAGAATCACTCATGACCCTTTCTTTCTCACTCAAAAAGACTGAATTGCTCCAGAAGTATGAATTAAAAGGCCAGAATCCTCTCTACAATGTGTTATTAATATTTTTATAGAAATTTTGAGAGAAAAGGAGAGCTTAGACATACAATTCTAGATCCTAAAAATAGGAAAAATCATGTGCGCCTTGTTCTTTGTTTTAAAAATATCTTTTAGATGTGAAAGGCACACATCTTGCTTATCTATTATGATTTTATCCAAAATTGTGCTCCAAAATAAAACTACGCTCTAAAAAGAGGAGAAATAGCTTCTTTGCATGCTTTGTTTGTTTTGATATATTTTTAGAATCACAAAGATGAAATCAACCGTCCTTTCCTCGCTTCAAACATGCTTTGACTTCACCATGCATCGTTTTTACTAAAAATAACATTCTGTGTTTGAGAAAAATCAAGATAAAGCATTTGCATCATTTTATTGATATGCGTGTAGGGAATTCCTTGATTTGATTTTTCTCGTGTTGCGTAAAGATTTACATGGGATTGCATGCCATTGTATTATGGATTTCACTTTTCCTTCGTTTTGCAGATTTCGTGGCTTTCGTGCGTTGGTCATTTTTTTCCCGCTCCACGCATTTGTGTCCTTGTTACACGACCTAAATCATGGTTCCTTTTTATTCATTGCTATTTGTTATGTGGGTTTGTCCTTTTCCTTCTCCCACGCGGCCTCTTGTGGGTTGGTTTTTCTATCGTGTGGCTTTGCATGTAGCATCACAAGTGGAATTTTATTTTTTTCGCTTCAAACCATACATATTCTTTTGTGGCCTTGTATGTAGGATCTCGTGGTTCTTAATTTTTGTCGCGTGACTTTTCATGGGGCCCTTCCTTGAACTCTGATGCAAACTTCTGCGGAATGTATGCATATTAATTTATGTGTGTGGTTTCGTGCAATTATTCTTCTGATGCACACAATATTTTGTGGGTATATACTTTGGTGCTTGGATTATCCTCTTTTTGTTAGCTTTTACAAATTCTCTCTTTGCACGTGAATTTTTGCAAATGATCCGAATAAGAATGGGAGGCTTACTTGGATATTTAAGAATTTATCACAAATTTAGTTGTTACTTAAAATTTCCTTTAGTTTTTCCACGTTACTTTCCAATTAATTTTAATTCTAGTATCTCGAGACACACCACTTTGTTATCCATTTTTACCCCTTTGGTAAAATGGATAACTAGAGAAAATCAAACTTGGGTAGTTGACAAAGCTTCATGGTTGAGCTTGGGGTTTCCAGAGAGGAAAGGATTTTAGACAAATTTGAGAAAATTGAGTAAAATCAGGAAAATGTGGCTTTGGGGCACTCTACTTCATTTTTCCTAACTCCCAATCCAAGAAAATTCTAAGGAGTTAGTGAAAAATTGAGGAAAATCTATAGAAAAATCATGTAGAAAATTCCACTGGAAGTAGCGAGAAAAGTCTGTGGAAAAAGCCGCAAAACAAAGCCGCAGAGAAAAATCCACAAAAAAATCCGCAGAGCAAAGCCGCAGAGTAAAATCCACGGAAAAAGCCACAGAACGAAGCTGCAGAGTAAAATCCATGGAAAAATCCACGAAAAAGCCACAAAGTAAAGGCTACGGAAAATGCCGCAAAACAAAGGGCCGCAAAATCCACGGAATGTTGCGAAAACTGAAAATCCGCAGAACATAGGAAAATGACATTTTTGTGTGAAAATTCGGATGGGCATAACTTTTGATCCAGTGCTCAAAATTTTACAAAATTTATATCATTGGAAAGGTCTCAAAGTTCTCTATGTAATGGAAGTTATATTTTTCAATTTTATTGAGGTTATATGTGCAAAAAATTGGAAAAATTATCTAGCATGGAAATACACAGTTCTAGGCCCAACCACAACAATTAACGAAGTATGACACCCAATTTCTTCTTACAGAAACTAAATTACGTATGTAAGATGATTTGTAAGGGTCCCCATGCCATTTCATACCATTTAATAGTAGTTTTTGGTTGGTGAGAGAAGAAATCCGAGTTCCACTCTTTCTCTTTCTCTCATTCATTTTCTATATATTGTAAACACTTCTCATTTGAGAAGGGAGATATTCTGGGATGTGGGGAAACTCAGAAAATTTGTTTCTCAACACCATTGAGCTGTAAACCCTCTCATGGGCCTGACAAGTGTATTTGTGCCTCTATTTCAACAATGTAATGGACTGTGCATATTCTAAGAGCAATAAAATTGTGTTCGTGGTGTTCTTTCAACCCTTGCATTGTTTTGTTGTATCTCCTTGCCCTTCTATTTTTGTTGTTGTTTTTCTGTGCATGTATGTCTCATTTGCAGGTGTAGGATGTTGTGTTTCATGGAGATTTAGTGGTAAATGAAGATCTGGGTCTGTGTCACATTGGTCTGGCCTCTCTCAACTCCATTTTATTTCTATATTCTCCCTCAACAAGATATTTCACCCCCTTTTCTTGGTGTTATCACCTTTGTAGTGTAGGATTTCTTAATTTTCATGATCTCTCTCCCCTTGGTTCCTTGGAATTGTTAGATTAGGAGTAGATAGTCGCATTTCCTTCCTTAGAAGTAGTTTAGTGCTAGGATTAGGTAGAAGAACCAGCCTTCTCTGGAGGTCTATCTCAAGTAGCAAGTCCCACAACTTGAGAGATGGTCCAATGTTACCCAAAAACTGGTTGCTCATTCACATAGGCATGAAAATCGGAGGGTGCTATTTTTGGAGATAACAACCACTATTATGACTATCTTTTGATTCAACTCCACCATCTATTGTACACATATTACATCACAAATTTAGTTTCTATAACGACTATCATGTAACTTTTTTAATACTCAATCGCAATGTGACTCTCATAAGATGTTTCCATCCATCCATATTCTTAATTATGTTATTCTAAACATTCTTTTTCCAAGTACATATTTTTGAATCATTTGTAGAGTACGACTAGCTTTCCATTTATCCATATATCTATTTTCCTAGTTCCATCATTTTGAACATGTTGTGTCAAAATCCAAATTATCTCAAACACAATGACAAATTTTTTGTTTTCCTATATTGTTTTTCTAGTTTCTAGTCATGTTCATCATTTTTATAGTCTATCTTTGTCCCAAAGCACACCAAGATTAGTTACAACTTTTATTTTCCTAAAACTTTTCAAATTACTTTCATGTTTGTGTTAATTTTAATATCTAAGACATAATTGCTACTATGATTATATTTTATTTCTTTTCCAACACCCATCCTACACATCTTACATCCCAAATTTATTTTATATAGTGATCATCCTATGATTTTCTTGACATAGTCCTCATTCTATCATCTTCATATCCACCATATTATTCTATATTTAGTCTTGTCAAACAAAAGTCAACGATTAACACAATCCATGAAAAAAATTGACATATCCTTATATCACCTTCAAATGGTTTCTACCCACTCTAATTTATGTGGTTCACCTTATACCATGTATTTTTTTCCACATTCTCATGATGACATTTTCAACCAAAGGAGATTTTTTGGGACTCTAATATCTTTGGCACTTATATATAAAATATTTTTTTCCTATACTTCACCCCCTCATGAAGAAGAATAATACATTTCTAACATCCCACCCTTCGATACTAGGTTTGAAGACACATTAAATCGTAACCCAAAGTCTCTCATTAAGTATCTACAAAGACACTATTTTACCAAAGAAGAGTTGTTGAGGAATCCAAAATATTTATCACTCATACAAAAATCTATTTTATTATATTTCACCTCCTCATTAAGAAGAATAATACGTTCCAAACATCCCACCCTCTCGATACTAGGTTTGAAGACACATTATATTATAACATAAAATCTCTCACCGAGTATCTACAAAGACATTATTATAAGTTACAGTCTTATAATTAAAAATTTTATTCCATACAAAAAAATCCTTTCTCATATATTACAGAGATACCCAGCACTTCTACCATTTCAATTGGACCTACACCATCCACAATCATTCATAATCACCCTATTTATTTAATGGAAACTAAAATACTCTTTTATTTTCAACCAAATATAAAGACCTCCCCTTTCATGTACCATGCATTTGTTGGTTATTTCTTACATCTTATGAATCCATATTCATCATCATTTTCCCATTCATCTCCTCTATTTTCTAAAATCACACTCATATACCACTAAATAATTCTACACAACCATTAACTTAACCCCTTCACTCACATTCTTTCCAATGTATGACTAACGTTTACCAAGACCTAATAGATTTAGTCTACAACCTTGAGTTACAAAATCGGGAATAGAAAACCTGAAAATCATGTATAGTAAACTTTGTAATTAACCTATTAATCCAATGGTTATTGTGAAATGATATCCTTCATACTTTGATATGCCCAAATTTGAAAATTTTAAAGGAAAGGAGGACCCCAAAATCACCTTCACATGTTAAAGTATGCATGTTACTGAGTCAAACATGATGAATCCCTCATGTTGTGTACCTTTCCCTTATCACTAAGTGGCCAAGCCTTAGATTGGTACTCTAGCTTAAAATAACATATTGTCATATAATTTAAGAAACTTTCCAGCTTATTTTTGATCACATTATTGTTTATGTTGCCAAAAGTACCACCCTATCTAATGTGTAAAACTTAAGATCATTTGATGATGAACCTATCACCAATTATATGTTATGTTGTAGATCAGTTATGTGTGAACTCACCTTTCACATTCCTCAATTGGAATTGACATAGTTACTTGCCAAATTTTGGTTTAAAAACTTCATCTAATACTTTTAAAAATTAATCAAATTCTAATAACCCAAAATTATAATATGGATGAAAAATACTTCACAAGAGCACATTCAAATGCGTCATCAATATTCTCAATTAAATAATCATCTCCCTAGCATACTTTAAAAATATTTGGATGCTTAACTAATCACACAAATTTGAATTCGACCTAATAATTCTAATACACCAAAATGATTATGGTGACATCAATTCACTAAATAATACACTTCCCATAGAATTGTAGGCCGCTCAACAAAAAAATTCATTTACACAATGTAATAAAATATTTGGTTGAACAATGTCATGGCTTCTCAAAATAAATCCTTGATATATTTCAAAATATGTTACCATCACATACTAATATTTCCTCCACCAACCATGTAAGCCACATAACGTCATCCTCCCCACACCAAGGAAATTTGTGGAGAATGAAATGGAATTATTAGTTAATGAAATAAGATTCGGTTAGTTACACAAATCCATGTGTTCATTTAAAATAAACTAAAATTTTCTACCCTCCTGGTAAAAGTTGGAAAAATAGGTTAAGGGCCATAGGTCACAACTAACTTGTTGTCTACTATCATCCATCCGTTGATATGCATTTTATGTCACAAATAACATACTACTTAGGACTTATTATGGTACTTATTTATGCAATTTATTAAAGTAATCTATAAACTAGAACATCTAAGACTTCAAATCTAACCAACCTAATTATGAAAAACATATACTCTAGTAATGAAAAAAGTCAGTAAAAAGAACATTATAAATTTTATGATAATCAAGAAAATTCACAAGGAGGAGTTAAAAACAAGAAGGGTGGCTTGATAACATTTTTTCTATTTTAGTTGTGTGATAAAAAAATTCTTGTATTTTTATCACGCCATTTTGGGGTAGAAATTATAAGTGTTTATATTTCAACATGATTTAAATGAAATATTTTTAATCAAACATATTTTCAACATGAAAGGAAATTTTAGAAACTCAAAATTTGTAATTTACCCTTTTCACACTACGTGTTATCACTATTCTCCTTTTCTAAGACAAATATCCACATTTCATCCATGCTTGATACATCTTATTGTCTCTTTCCGACATGCTTACCCATACACACTAATGTTTCATCATATTTTGAATATAAATACATTAATTTAGTACTTAACCTCTTCTTATCATGACACAACTTTTAGATTGCACTCAATTTCACCCTATCCAAAACCGTATTGTAGGTTCAAGATGTACTTGTTAGTCATAGTTGACCTATACGGTCTTGGTTGATATACATCCTCCAACTCTAATTTCAAGTTGATTATATTTTATGGGTCTATTTTTCCTCATGGGTCGGCCTTGTCATTATGATTTACCTTCAAAACCCTAGATAAGAAATTTTATATCACCTCATTTACACACTTGTCAATCATTTGGCACTCTTATGAGATCTCATTATAAATAATAATACCAAAGGAACTAAAGACTCCCTAAATCTTCCTAAATCTTTCTAAATATTATGCACATCCATAAGTTCAATACTCCTATAGTTATGAGGCACTCAACTAGGTCAAATATTTCAAATTACCTCATTTCCAAGCACCCAAAGATCCCAACTCAATGAATCATCAAGAGCAAAATCCTCTCAAACATGGTCAATGTCATTCAAGTTTCCAACTAGCTACATTTATGTCGATATTACATGTTAGCTAGATAACTATGTGTGATTTGAGGCCTCTTCGATTGTTTTCAATGTAGGTGGTGCACATATTGCATTTCAACCCAAACATTAACCATATTACAGTTGTCTTCCACCACATAGTTTTTGAGTTTGATTCTACTAATTTTATATGTGACATAGAGCATAGTAGTGAAACACATTTTTAAACCATTGAAAGGCACAAAATTTATAAAATCAAACTCCAAGAAGGTCTAAGACCGTATAGTAGATCCAACACCATGCAACCAAGCTTGACATAATGTATAGTTCTAAACCAATGTATTTTCTATTTGCAGTCTCATGAATGAAATATATTTAGGTTTAATACTCCCATAGTTTCTAGTCTTGTAACCAAATCTCTCTCTTAGGTATTTGAGCTTATAACATATCATTATCAATAGTTGCAAGTATTAATATGTTTTTCTCATATTACATTATTAATGTTGGAAGTTAATTAATTAAAATAACCCCATGTAACAAACTTTACATCCTTATGTGTTTTGCATACCCATAACACCATAAAAATCAATTAATCATGTAAAATTTTGGTTGCACAACTTGAACAAAATATTTTTTTGTTAAAACCCTAGTTGACCCAAAGTTCATATTTATATGCTCATATTATTCACTTTGGTGTTGTCTTTATTTTCTATCATCATGAATTTTCCTCCAATATTTATAGTGAAAACTCAACTATTTGCAAGCATGCCAAACCAATATACCAGTTTAAATTGCAAGAGAGTTAAAAGGAATGACTTAACTGATGTCATAGATGTTTCATACTATTTCACCACTAGAACCAGGAACTGTGCAAGATTCTAGATGAACCCAGATCAAGTGTTCTTTGGTAATAATCCTCAGTGTAGGATTTTATAGAAGGGTTAGGACTGGATTATACAAATTGAACCTTCCCTACTTTCTTATATTATTAGCTCTTCATAATCTTATTTTTTTCTATGTTCCTTTATTATAATATTTTTGTACTTGTATAGTTGAATCCACCTATAACCCTATATTTCACACATGAACCTACAAAACAAAAACATAACTACCCTACAACACATAACAACGGTTATTAAATCTAAAAAAATATACAAATGCTTGAGTCAAATTGACTTTGGTGGTCACCTAGTTTATGAGTCACCAAGTGTTGCACTACATTTAAAACTCAATGTAGTTCTCTAAGTGTTTTGTGCAAAGGTAAATGTAATTATCGCTTGACCTAGGTTTGCCCTTGTGCCTCAAAATCAATTTAATGGGATATGCTAATTCATCCAAATAAAAACCATTGTATGGAGATGAAAAATTCAATTTTCTTCCTCTTTTGTTGTGTATACAAGATGCAAATATATCTCTTGCTTTTTTAATTTAGTAAGTGATAGATAGATAGGTTCTTTCCCCGTTATAAATTCCGATAGTGAACTTGTATATATATGAGTTCTTACTTTGAAATTTTGACCTTAGTGGTGGGAAAGGTAAACCAAAAACATGTAATCTAAAAGAAAAAAAGAGTAAAGGTTAGGTGAAACTTAGTTTACCTTAGTAAATTAGCAAGAGGAGCCTATGTGAGCATAGAAGGTGTGCAGAGAGAGTGTAGAAGAGATAGAGGAGCTTAGAGAAGTATTTGCAACATTTGGAGAGCATGTACATCCTCCTACAACTTCCCATCCCCGTCCCTACATCCCCACAACCTCCTGTTCGGTTCCACGTGTTTGAAAAGCAATTTTTGGAGGGAAAAAATTGTTGCTTTGGAAAAGATATGGTTCGAAAGAAAACATCAAAAATAAATAAAATCAGGAATCAAAAAATTAATTTTAGAAGATAAGATCTATAGACCGAGTTACTTGGGCGAGTGGCCGCCTAAGTCTAGTTTGAAATGGGATCTCTTTAAATCAATCTATTTAGTGAGTTGGGACAACTTTTTCATCCGCCGAGTCCACAAATATCCCGAGCAAGTTGGTTGGATGTGTTGAAGGTACATTGGTGCTGAGTCCTTTGCATTAAACAACGAGTCAATTTTTTTGAATGAGTTAGGCACACTCCCCTGCATCGATTAACCACCACCACCCTTGGCAAGTCATCTCCTCTGTTCTGAATAAGCCAAGCTTTGCAGACCGGACCCTACATATGAAGTGAAATACCATTGTTTACAAGTAATGGCCGAGCCAAACATCATTTATAGCATCAAAGTTTTGCGACTTCCATACAAACAGGGAGTCACCAGATCCATGTACACCCAAGTTGGGTGTCAAACAAACAAGTGAGTCGGGCCATGAACATGTGAAGATCGAGGCTAATCACATGCCTCTACCCTATGTTCTATAATACAAAGCACAACGAATAACAAAACAACAGTAAATAACATATTAGAAAGGAGGAATAAACAAAGCACAACTCAGATCTGCTCAGAGTGGAACCCTAAACCGCTAATGCCACAAATGAACCACCACATGGACTCCTCTGAAGGTGACACATCTTCCTTTTCAAAGGTTATCCATTTCATGTATTGTTTAAATAAACATTTCCTCATATAGCATTATGTGTACTTTTCGCAACTTGGTGGCTAGTTTGAGTGGTTTCGATACTCTTGTGAGGGGTATGTGTCGACCCCACATAAACTAATAGTTTCACTACTATTTGAATTTAGCAAAGAACCACCATACATAGTGGCTAAAAATCTCTGTAAATAGGTTAGTCATGCAACTAAACCCCCACCAACTTTAGTGACAAAAACAATAATTTTTATGGTGGCTAAAAAGCTCATTAAATAGATTAGATGTAACTAAACCCCGCCAACTTTAGTGAAAAAAACACTAATTTTTATGGTGGCTAAAAATCTCTATTAAATAAGTTAGCTGCGCAACTAAACCCCCACCAACTTTAGTGCCAAAAACACTAATTTTTGTCAAAACAATTCTCCTAGCTTACTTAAAAATTCATATTGAACAACTTTTTCTAAAGAAGGTGTACCTAAAAGTGCATTTTCTACTATTTTTTGTGGTTTTTAGTGTATATTTCAATGGATTCTACTAATTTATAGGTTTCATATTCAAATGTAAACAATATAAATGAAAAAAAAAAATTGGCAGAGATTTAAAAGCAAAATTAGTGAAATTTGGTTCTCTAACACTCACGAGGTCTTTGGTTCTCTTTTGCATCGTTCCGTATATACAATGCCTCTAGGAAGCACTTACATGTAAATCCATCATGACTACTACTGCACTTAACACCTAATATAGATGCAACCACGTTATCTGGGCACCATCCCTATAAATTGACGAGGAGAAATAAGGAAACAATGCACACACTTTGAGCCCTCCCATCTGCTCGTGAATAATTGCACGACATAAATCCGAACACCGAAATTATCCAAGTAGAAAAGTTACGTGCGCATATGAGGATATTTATTTGAACCGGTGTCAATAATCACGCAGACCCCTTTCATTACTATTTTGGTACCACGTATCAAATTCTTTCATGTACGTTAACGCCTCTTTCACATACCACTTGCTATATTGAAAGTTCAAGCTTCTTCCACGTACCAACGGTATGTCAAAAGGGCGCGTACATAGAAAGTTTTGGTATATCGGAGTGATGGTATATAGATTGGGAGACATTATACCTAGAGTGATAAGAGCCTTACCCTTTTTCAGTTGATTCAAAAAATGGGCATCAATGCCCCTAAGTTCTTTCTTCCAGAATCACATCTCCTAAGAGGAGATAATTATGTTGTATGGAAGAATAAGATCAAAACACAACTCGAGTGTGAAGAGATTTGACCTATTGTGAATGGTTCCACAACGAGATCACTAGTTGATGCAACCCAACTAAGATAATTTTACAAGGACAATTAGAAGGCCAAATTCATGATCTTGTTTGCGAGTGTCTCGATGGAGCACAACCTTATATTTGAGATGTTAAAACATCCAAAGAAGCATGGGATAAGTTGAGCACCATGTATGAGACTAGAAACAAGAATACTATATCAAATTTGTAGCGTTAGTTGCATAGAATCAAATTCAATCCAAATGAGAAATTAGAAGCTTTCTTGAGGAGAGTTATAGAATTGAGGGCTTTAATTCTATCCCTAGGAGAGGAGGTTACTAATACAGCTCTAGTGGCCATTGTTGTAAGAGCACTTCCTCCTTCTCACCACATTTTGTAATGACACTAAACTTGTCATATTAGACAATTAATTTGACAAGTTAGTGAATCTCTTACAACAAAAAGAATTAATGTACAACAAAGGTGATGAAGAGGATCATACACTATCTTCTCATCATAAAGGAAAAGGCAAAGCAAAATATTCTCAAAAGTCCCAAAAATAGCATCAACAAGGGGAAAATCAAAAGAAGAAATGTCTTATCTGTAAAAGAGGACATGAGTTGAAATATTTTTAGTTCAATACATACAAGAAGGATTCATCAAGCAATTTTAGACCTCAAAATTAGCAGTCTCATTAGGGACATTCATACTAAAAGTAAGGGTAGAAGAAGGGGAACTAGTGAAGGAAACCACATCAATAAGGTATTGTAGCTGAGAAAAAATATCATTTATAAAATGAGGACTTCTTATATACTTCTCATTCCAGTGAACCATCCATGTCATCTAGTGTTGTGTGGTACATTGATTCGGAATCACTTGACACATGACCAAGTACAGATACTGGTTTACTACCATGAGGGAAAAACCTTCAAAAAACCATGTTTCATTAGGTGATGATTCTTCTTACATTGTAAAAGGTATGGAGAACATTTCTCTACCTCTTAGTTCACAAAATTGTAGATTAACAAATGTATTATATGTCCCTGGCTTAACAAAGAATCTACTATCAATTAGTCAACTTCTAGATCACAATCTGAAGATTTATTTTTATATTTATTTCGATAAGAAAGTGTGTTTGATTTGAGACAAATAAAGAGGATTGAAAATTGTTGTAAAATTCTTCAATGTGGTACATATGTTCCAACTTGACTTTTTCCACAGGGATGATCAAGCACTTGTGGTTAATAATTCTTCCTCTACACAATTGTGGCATCAGAGACTTGGTTACATCAGTTTCAAATATCTCAATACACTTTGTTGGTAAAACATGGTGAGAAGCTTTACATCTCTCAAGAAGGATATACATAAGTATCCTAACTTCCTAACAGGTAAACAACATAAAGATTCATTCTTGAAGAGTACTTATCGAGCTACAATTTATCTTGATTTGGTTCATATGGACCTTTATGGTCCAATGCAACATAATCATTTTGGATTTCAGTATTTCATGTTATGTTTTGATGATTATTCAAGAAAAATGTGGATATTTTGTCTTTGTAAGAAAAATTATGCTTTTGAGAGCTTCAAAAAGTTCAAATTATTTGTAAATAATGAGATTGGTCATCACATTAGATCTCTCCACTCAAATCGAGGGGAGGAATTCACCAGTAATGAGTTAAAATCCTACCTTCAAGGTCATGGGATTCATCGACACATTCCTCCTCCACACACACAATAGAATGGTGTTGTTGATAGAAGGAACCATACTATCATGGAGATGGTGTGTTGTATGATCGATGATTCTAGACTAGCGAGGACTTTCTTGGAAGAAGTAGCAAAGACATCAGTATGTTTGTTGAAAAAAGTGCCCACATTTTCTCTTGATGGAGTGAAACCACATGAATCGTGGTCGAATCAAAAGCCATATGTTGCATACCTCGAGTATTCAAGTGCAAAGCTAACATGCACATACCCAACTAGAATAGAAAGACGTTGGATATGAAATCTCAAAAACTTATCTTCATGGCTACACCAGTAGAGATGTTGAGTTTTTTTATAAGAATGAAGTGGAGACTCCTCCTCCAGACTCACTTGATGTAGATATTTCACCTATTGTGAAAACAAAATCCGATGTTCCCACTGATGATAATGATGATGGGGATGATGTTGATGATTAGACATGACCACGACCCACATAAACAGTAAAATGTATGCCCAAGTGATATACAAACATGATTTGAGATGAAAAATTGGATGCTCCACTAGAGACATCCACCACTGGACCACGGACTTGTAGTAAAGGACAAGAAGAAGTAAACTTTACTTTGACGAGTAGAGTTATTGAATCTATTGAGCCCTCTACTATCCAGAAAGCCCTATAATAAAAAGCTTGGAAAGATTCCATGGATGTTGAGTATCATTCAGTGATGAAAAAAAAACTTGGAAGTGTGTCGATCTTCCACGAGGGAAGAAACCCATTGGCTGCAATGGATATTAAAAAAAAATACAAAGCATATGGGACCATAGATAAGTACAAATAAAAATTGGTGGCAAAGGGGTATGCAAAAAAGGAAGGCATAGACTATGAGGAGACATTTATGCCCATATCTAAGATCAAAATGATCAGGATGATCTTTTCTCTAGTTGTCAAGTATGGTTGGAAATTTCATCAGATGGACATGAAAAGTGTCTTTTTGAACGAATATCTATAGGAAGAATTCTACATGACTCAACCTAAGGGAGTTGTCATACCTATTGAAGAAACAAAGGTGTGTAGACTCATGAAATATTTATATGGCCTTAAATAGAAACCCCGGGATCGGTACATCAAAATTGATGAGCATCTCGTTCAAGCATGGATTCATCATAAATCCATATGATCCCAATATCTACCTCAAAAGGAAAGGAGGAGAGATTGTGATAGTTGTTGTTTATGTCGATGATCTAGTCATCATTGGCAGCATAGTGAAGATGATTGATGCTACGAAGAAAGATCTTAATCAATCATTTGACATGACAGATCTCAGCCTCATGCACTACTATTTTGGATTGTAGGTATGGAAAGAGAATCGATCTTTGTTTCTCAATTGAAGTGTACCAAGACAATGCTTGATCTCAGTAAACTCTTCAACTTTGGAATTATCCACGAAACATAAATAAACGTTGTTGTTGTTCTACTTTCGATTAGAAAATGATAGGGATAGCTAATGAATGAATTATGATTATGCTTAGAATCCACAATTGCAAAAAGGAAAAAATTTAAGCTCGTAAACACCAACCAATTTTATCCTAGAAACCTCCGGAGGATGAAAAACTAGTCGGGAAGGGAAATTGCTCTTTATTCCCACTTTTATTGGCCAATTCAAAATAAAAAGTACAAAATTTACAATAATTATGAAAGAGAAGTAGATAATATCTCACACTTCCTCCCAAATACTTGTTTGCTTTGTCTTAACACTCCTTGCTTCTACAAAACACAATTCCAAAGACTAATAACTTCTTGATCACTTGCTTTCATGCTTTGATGATTTTATTCTCTTCTAAAAACATGAATTTATAGCCTTTCGCATGTCCTCCTATGCACTAGAGGATGGGAAAGGTCATGGAGGAGAAGAGACACAAACAACCTTCCAAATTCTAGGTTGTTCATTTCGTATATTTGTTTTCTATCCGAAAGATCCAAGACCATCATCCAATATGAACTGGCGGTCCCAGGACCGCCACCCTGGTTGGGCGGTAGTTCTATAACCACCACTTTGCACAGAGCGGCATCCTGTTACTAAAAAGATAGAACCTCTATGTATCATTTTTCCTTCTTCGTGTTGATTGTTTTTGATGAAGTAGAGTCATTTTAGATCCCTATGGATCACACCTCCCCTACTTAGGAGGCTTTTGGTCCCACAAAATCTTAGTGGGGGAGTAGATGAGGAAATAATTCCCTCACTTTCTCCTTTGAGTACCACCGGGCCTGCCTTGGTGTCTTTCCTTTCAGTCCAATCTGCCAAGACTCCTACGGACCTCTCCTTGTCTCTCTGACCTTCTACTTTGTAGCACTACATCCTCCTCCAATTTGCCTCGTGAGTCCAAGATGCAATCCTCAATGGAAGGTAACAACTGTAGACCTTCATCTTCATCTAGCATGGATGGCTCATATAGGTGCAAGTTCTCACAATTTACTATAGAGTACATCCTCATAAATGATGGCAAGTCAAGCTGAAAAGCATTTTCTCCAACTTGCTCCAATATGGTGAAGGGCCCATATCGTAGTGGCTTGAGTTTCTGTGCTTGACCGTGTAATATCTCCTTGCTCAAGTAAAGACAAAATCTATCTCCAACATGTAGCTTATGTTCTCTCCTATGTTGATCGTGTCGAGATTTGTACTTGGCTTGAGATTTATTTAGTTGTTCTTTGACTTTGAGATGGATTTTCTGGATCCTCTCAATGAATTTGTTTTCTCTAGTCACCTTTGTGTCTCATGTCTCCTCCTCATCTTGCTTCCCAACTGCTATGTCTAGTGGATTTGTAGGTAGATATCCCAAGCATGCTTCAAACGGTGACTTCATAGTGGATGTGTGTATTTCCCGGTTATAGGAATGTTGAATGTAGGCTAAGGACTCATCCCAAGTCCTTGGATATTTGTTATTATACCCTTTGATCAATTGTACCAAAGTCCTGTTTACCACCTTTGTCTATCCATCTATCTGTGGATGGAAAGTTGTGCTCCTCTGTAACCTAGTATCCATCTTGTCCCACAAAGTAGTCCAAAACTTCCCCAAGAACCTGGAATCCTGTTAGAAACAATAGACTTTGGCAAACCAAAATGCACCCATACATTAGCAAAGAAAATATCTACTGCCTCATGTGCTTTTACTATCTTTTTACATGCCATAAGAATACACATCTTACTGAATATATCAACAACAACATATAGATAGTCATGGCCATGTTTAGACATAGGTAATCCTCCTACAAAATCCATAGAAATGTCCTCCCACAGACAAGTAGGTACTAGAAAAGGCATATACAAACCCTCCTTCCTAGTCTTAGGCTTGCTAGTACAACAAATTTTACATCCCCGTATAAATTTTGATACTTCTTCTTGCATATTGGGCCAATACACGTTCCTTTGCAAGTAGGATAGGTCTTACCAACACCAAAATTTCCCGCTACTTTAGAGGTATGTGCTTCCCTCATCAATAGAATTCTTTCTTATTTTTTCACGCAATGCTTCCCCCATCGGTAGAGCATCCCGTCTTTGAGATAACAATCTTCAATCCCTATCCTTTCATCCCCTTAGGATCAGTAATCTTCTGAAATGTCACCCCAAAGTCTTTGTCCTGGGCATATACCTCTCTATAAGCTTCCTTCGTGAAGGGCTCGATCTGCATGAGATAGTGGCCAAACAGGAAAAATTATACTATTTGGGTGGCCTGGACAATATTTTACCACCAAGTTTGTACTACCCTTCTTGTATTTGATCACCAGATGGAACTACTAAAGGAATCCCATCCATTTGTAGTGTCTTTCTGCTGCAATTTAGATTGTGCTTGCAAATACTAGAGAGGTTTGTGGTCAGTGTGCACAATAGTTTCTTTACCCAACAAATAATGCTTCCATTTTTTAATTTCCTGAACTAGTGCATACATTTCCTTATCATATACTAAATATCCTTTAACTGCTGAAGTGAAAGTTTCAAAATGATAACATACGGGTTTACCTCCTTGAAGCAACATTGCACCCATGGCGTAATCACTGGCATCTGTCTCTACTTCAAAAGGCTACTGCAAATTAGGAAGAGAAAGTATTGGAGCATGACTAATCTTGTATTTCAATAACTCAAAGGATTTGTCTTGTTCCTTACCCCATTCAAAACTCTTACTCTTTACTGGCCACTGTGTGTAGAGGTGTTGCAATCGCGGAGAAACCTCGGAATGAACTTCCACATGTACTTGTACTACTCCCAAAAAACTCCTAGTATATGTGGCTCTTGTTGGTGTTGGTTAGTTGGTGATGGCTTCCACCTTATTTGGATCCACTCGTAGCTCTCCTCCTCCAACCACGTGCCCAAGATAGACAAGTGATTGTTTGGAAAACTCACATTTCTTCATATTACAAAGCAATTGTTTCTCCCTAAGAACTTGCAAGACTTGTTGTAAATGGGTTAGATGCTCCTCCCATGTGGCACTAAAAATCATAATATCATCTAGATATACAATGACACATGAATCTATGAAATCCCGCAATACATCATTCATCAATCTCATAAATGTAGCGGGTGCATTGCATAACCCAAAAGGAAGTACTAACCATTCATACAAACCTTGTTTTGTTTTGAAGGAAGTCTTCCATATATCCTCCTCCTTCATTCTAACTTGGTGATAACCGGACTTGAGATCCAACTTCGTGAAGAATTTGGCATGCTGAAGCTGGTCTAAGAGATCATTTATGCGGGAAGTGGATATCTATTCTTTATGGTGATCTTGTTCAAAGTGCGATAGTCGATGCACATTCTCCAAGAACCATCCTTCTTTGGCACCATCACAATAGGTGAACCACATGGTGAGGTTCTCGGATGTATCACCCCTTGGTCTAGTAGTTCCTGGAGTTGTTTCTTTACTTTAGTACTCTCAAGCAAGGATTGCCTATATAACCCAATGTTCGGTAGAGGGGACTCTGGAAATAGTTGAATCTCATGCTCTACTTCCTGTTTTGGTGGTAACCCACTGGGAGCCTAAAAAAATTCCTAAAAGGATTGAATAATACTATCCAAATCATGCTTTCCTTGGTTAGAAATCTCTAAAACTTCTACCCCATCTTGTTTATCCTTTAAAAAAAGTAAACAAAATTGATTATGATTTTCCTGAATAATTTGTTTTTCTTGGTTAGCACTCACCATAGTAACCCGTGTCTTACGCCGGTGTGCCCTGGATGTTATAGCTGATCCCATCCTTGACCCATTAGTACCAATTTTCCCTTATCATAAATATAGCATCCCTGATATACAAGTAAGGACTCCATAATACAACATCAAAAGTGTCAAGTGGAATAACATCAGCTTCCAAAACATCAATATACTAGGAATTTATCCCAAAATTAACCTTACATCTTCTTGTTACCTAAATTTCAACACCCTTCTTCACCCAACCCAAAGGATAAGGGTGTGGATGCTTGTAAGTCTCAAGACCAAGCTTCTTTACAACTGCTTCAGAAATCAAGTTAGACTGAGAACCAATATCCATTAAAGCATTTACCTTAGTTCTCTTGATCTAGATTTTGATCTGGAATAGTCTACTCATCTTCTCTTCTTGGTTATCCATGTTGGTGGCCATGCATCCAAGCCTATCATCTACATCAGAGTCATCTTCGATTTCCACCTTGCCTTCTGTTCTTACAGCTATCATGGACTTCTTTGAGTCCTTGGTTCAGTTCTTCGTGTGTAACTCCAGATGCAACTTCCAACATATAGCGTCAGTATGACCATTAATATCACAGTTCTTACAAAAATTCTTGGGATCTTTACAAGTATTTAAAGTAGTGGCAGCTTGTTTACCTTTCCCTTTCCACTTACCCTTGTTACTTGTTTGCCCATACTCTTATTTTTGCTAATTCGTTAACTACTTTGCCCTTGGCTCTGCTTATCCTTGCTTCTTTTCATCATCTATGTAGTATGCTTGTACACATGCCTCATTGAGATATTTGGGCTTGGTGGAGATGAATTTTCTTTGAAGGTGAGAGTGAATTCCTCCCAAGTACTTGCTTAGAATATCCTCATCCTCCAAGTCCATGTTTAACAACATGGCCTACCTCTGAAACTCCATAGTATAGTCCTACACACTTTGACCACTGCCTTGTCTAAAATACTGCCATTTAATCATTTGGTTAGTCTTATGGCCAATAAGATAGAAGTTAGCTCTAAGTAATTCTTTAAATTCTTGCCAAGACTTCACAATAGTATGCTTCTTCTTTTCACAAGTGGGTAGATCGGTTTCCCACCAAACCAAAGCGTGTCCCTCCATTTTGAGACATGTAAAGGTGATCCTTTGTACCTCAATGAAATTATGGACGCTAAAGTATACTTCTAAATATTTTAACCATTTATCAAGCAACTCCGCATCTACTTGTCCTTCAAAGCTTTTAATATCAACTTTCGTCTCAACTTTAAAAGGAGTATGATCATATTTTACCTTTTCTCTTGTGTTTGATCTCTCTCTCCTCCATCTCTTGTTACTTGATTCACCCATGTAGCATTCATCCAATCAGAAAATTCAACTCCCACTCCCTCGTCGTCATCATCATCACATGGCATCATCACATCCTCTAATGGATCCATCATGATAGGGCTCGGTAGATCCATGTCCCACTCCTCTCTCCTATACATAATAGGCTCTCTAGGCACTATCTACATGACCCCAAATTGTCATTTCACCCTCTCAAATTGTATGGCATCAATCATCTCTAGTGTGTGCCCCTAAACTCATCTAGTCATCCTCATCCCCGCTAACTCAATATTTTTCCCGCCATACAGGGAAGTCTCTATATGGCTATCATCTAATATTTTCCCCTCAAGCTTTGACAACCTATCTCGTGTACCAATCGACATCCCAACCTCTCCTGTCCCTGAAGGCTAAATCTTCCCTCCATCTCAGAAACCCCACATGTAACTCAGTGTGGTCCCCTACAACCTACGAAGCCCTTGTGGCCTAATAATGTCTATGTTCTCGTAGGCCCAAGCGTGTAGTATAAACCTCGACATCCAACCCCATTTTTGTCCCTAACATGTACATCGATAACACTTGATACACCTATGATAGCAATGTTATCCCAAATGAAAACATAGTCTGGTGATCCACTATATCTTCCAAGACCCCAACTAGCGTCCATAGAAACCTCACACCCCTTAATCAAGAAGTGCATAGAACGATATCACCATCATTAATAAACAAATCAATCTACTTTGTGGCACTTTGCAGTCATACCTCATCTCATATCCAAAATCCCCTGAAGAAAATCTAATTTCTTACATCGGCCCCAAATTGTTGTGCCAACACCGCCAATCTATTATGCAATGTAATGGGAACCATCCGGCTTCCCCAGCAGTATCGAAAACCTAAGAATGTGATACATATCCTCTAGGGTGATGGTCATCTCACCCATCTGAACCAGGCATGGTGCATATATGTACATCACACCTCTCTACAAGTGTAATCATCAAACCCACATCTCATGGGATCCTTTGATAATATCTAAAACCACCCAACCCCACTGTCACTAAGTGATCCTACTCATTTAGTTATATCCCCCTCGGATCTAATCATAAAAAGTGGGGATTCTATCTCTCAAATGTAGTACCTCTCGAGCCTGCAATCACAAACAATCCAATCGGGATATCGGTTCCTTCATCCTTAATTTCATCAAACACTCATCAAAAATCAAAAACCTATACTTAATCCACTCTTCCATACCTAGTCTACCTTGACCCAAGAGGTTCAACGCCTCCATATCCGGATCACTACCTTTTTAGGCCGGGTTGATAGTGACCACCCCCGGTCACCATTGACCACCCCCGCCCCCCCTTAAAATTTGAAAAATGTAAATAAATAAATAAAAACATTAAATAAATAAAAAATAAAGCCAGGGTTTCCATTACTCACCATCCTACGTGTCCTCTGCCTCTTCATTGTTACTCCTCCAACCTCTATTTTTCTCACAAACTCGGTCTCCTTTTATCAACTGAGCTCTCGGTAGTCATTTTCAGGCATGAAAATGACCACTTTGGTCTGATCCATGGACTTTATACCCACCTCCTTAGCCATCGTCGACCCTATGGAATGCCACCGCTTTACATGGGTAGTCACGACTCACTTCGATGTTGTCGACCGCCTTAGTCTTTACCCGCATTTCACCATCTACGTCATCCTTACCTCACTATTATTTCCTTCACCGGGCATCATACTTATTGTTTTCCATAATCCCCATCTTGTTTTAAGATGTATACCTCTCACTTGATTCCTTATTTATGAAGGATCTCACATTTTATTCACATTGAGTTATGCATTCTTTTGATGTATGTTTATAATCCATTGGTCCCCATGGCCCTCATTTAATCATCCCTCATGGGATTCCCACCCCTCTCCATTACTACCCTCTTGTCTACAAACCCGATTTAATTATAGAAAATAAGACAATACTTTCATAATTTTATTAATATGAAATGAAGCATTACAAAACAAATGAGAAAGGTGCAATATTTATAGAGATTGGAAAACTTCTATCTCATCCACAATATATGGAAACAAATCACCTAATCGAGAAAATATGCATAACTAACATATTTCCTCTAAATGCTCCTATTACCCCTCATGGAAATCATCCAAAAAAAAATATGTAAGATAGAACATGATCCCACAAACATTGGGATGAGAACACTATCACTTAGTTAACTAACAACTAAGGATAGCTAATACATATTTCCATAAGTTTAAAGTATTTAAATTAAATACTTTAACTTATTACATTTATTCAAATATCAACTAATAATGAATTAAGCTAAGTTTTATTCCCAACATACCCTTCATTAATCATCCCTAGGATTTCCCCACTCACATTATCCCTTACTAAGATTCTTTCCACTCCCTTACACCCATTTAACCCCTTATTCACTCACAGGTCCCAAAAATATCCCGTCACCCCGTTGAAATCCTATTTTCACCCTTCATTATTACTCTAACATTCAAATGGTAGTTTTTTTGCCCCAATCTTCGACGACTGACTCGGGTCACCATCGACCTACCCTAAGTTATTTAACTACCTCAACCCCTCCTTTTAATTGGCTAGAAAATATTGAAACTTCTACGTAATTTCATGACCATATTACTATATGTGTTATATGTGAATCCTCCTAATCACTTGAGATATATTGGAGTTCCCCTCTTGCATTGAGAGCTTAGATTTGAAGAGTATTGTGGAGATATGGTTCATGCATGAATTTTTTATTTTTGCAAGTACTTGCAAGTGTTCTTCTAGCTCTACTTCAACTTCCAGTCATCCTCCATCAACACCAGATCTAGAAGCTTAGCCTATTTGTTTGTTAGCATCCCATATCTGGTTTGGTCACCGCCAATCAAATTCGATCATCATCGACCCATAGTCTACATTCTTGTCAACCTTATCCTACATCCCTCCTATCCACTTTGCATACAATCACATCTATCTTATCTCACCTCTGGTTCACCCCCGTGACACCTTGTTCATCTTATTTCTATCCTATTATCTATGACCGCTCATCAATACACATTTTTCCGTTGTTATACATCTATAAACTTTTGCTCGGTCTCCTTTGACTACCTATCATGCCTTCAAGTTTTCGTCGACCCTTTTGTTGTTTGTTCTCATTTTCTATCGCTTTCATCCTAATCATCATATCGGTTAGACTATCTTATCTGATATCTTGTTTAGTCTATGTTATCGTATTCCATTTCTATTATCATATTATCACTCTTTATTATTATCATGTGGGTTGAAATCCTCTCAAGGAAGCTTGTGCTTCTCGGAGTTGACTTTTTTTAGACAACCCACCATATCTCTAACTAAGCCCCTTTGTGTTTAGTCTCTCGTTGTTGTGCAGGTTGAAGTTTCACTGCGAGGAGGATCATTTACTTTGTGCCCATATCATGTCATCCTATCCACATCAGGAGGTTCTCTAAACCCTCTCATATTTCGAGGTTTCTTGATTTCTTGTTGGTTTTCACTAATCTGAAACAGGTAGCGTGGAATTCTTGTCAAACACAACCAAAGTAAAAAATAAAACACTTGAAAATTATCCAAAACACACATGTGGAAGAAAAGAATACAATCCTAAAAAAGCTAGGAAGAAAATATGTGGGAGGGAACTTCAAAGTGTAGTAAAAGAATATTTCTTCATTGGCAATATTGAAGGAAGAAGTAAATAGCCAAGAAAACATATGGAAATGATAACACATGGAAATTAGGAAAAGAATAACTCAAACCTACGCAGAAAATAAATATTCTACCCAACCACCCACCAACACATGAGGAAGATAAATGCAATGAATATGGGATATGCATGCAATTATTCATGAGAAAAAGCTTTTGAAAATTCAAAATACATGTAGTTAGCGAAGTAAAGACATGGTTTATAACCCCTTCAAGATATTCCCACTTATATCAAAATGGGAGTTTTATAATAAGATAAGGACATCTATCAAAACATAAATGAAAATTGATTTTTATAAAAATATATTTCATTTGTTATTTCTCTAGTATTCATTTATAGAAAATAATGCAACATCGGTAGCAAAGCTTTCATGTGGGAGGAATTTCAGAACTCAACTAAAAGATAATTTATCGTAGCCAAACCAAAGAGATGGAGATCTTACACAAAATAAGGTTAAAGCATTGTAAATAAGGATAAATGGTTAAATTAATTGTAAAACTCACATAAAGATAAAAGCTTGAAAACCCATCTTGGAGGTGATGATGACAACAAGTAAAAAACATTCCACAAGGTCTAAACTAGGACAAGAAGGTTGCAACCAAAACATTTGAGATAACATATCAATGTAAGCATCAAAAATGGGATAAAATTTATGTTGTAAAATTGAAAAATTTATAAAATATATTTTGTTTCTCTTTCATGGTGGACCCGAAGACAATGACCCATCACCATGAGTTTTGTTCTCATTTTCTATTTTTCACTACTTTTTCTTTAAAACGTCAGCATCTAAAAACCATGATTTTGCATCTCACTTGTCACATGATGATTTTTTCTGGTTAAATGATGAATTTTTTTAACTGATGATATCATTCTCTTTTCTACTTATTTTAAAATCGCTATTTGTTAATGGGTCGTTACTTTTATCAATTTATCTACATTGTACTTTTGAATTAGTTATTGAAATGCATGTCACTAGGCAAACCCTGATAGACATTGCAATAAATTCACTCAGGGGGTACACTCAACCGTCATTCCATATATGTAGAAGATTAACAACATTTTGCATACTTCTAAGAATGATCAAGTATTGTGATGTATATTCATCGCTTTTGAGCCTTGCACCACACAAGGAACTCAAATAATGGGTTCTTTAGAGGATAGTTTGAACAATTTTTGTTTTTATTAAGTATTATTTAGATGTGTCATGGCTCGAGGAATTTTATAATGCATGATTTGGTAGCTAAGTAATGAATTTTTATTTTTTGAGAGGGTAAAACTTGTTTTGTAGGTTTTTAGATATCATACTTTCACAGAATCTAACTAATCTTATCACTAGACTTTTCAGTCTAGAATCAAATTGTTCATAATTTTCATTAGCTAAATCATGATAGACTTACCTATGTTGTTTCACCGAGTCACCATAGGTAATGCCAAAGAAACTTCATAATCCTTTTTCCTTCTATAAACTATGCATCTTCTTGCTCAACTTTTTGTATGTATTTCTTGCATTACTTGGATTTATTTTTGTAGAAAGGTGGGGCAAGTGTAGGTAAATTTTACAAGTGGTTATACGAATCATGTTATTCATAAATTTTTCTTGTCTTGCAAGAAACAATTACATGTAGGGATAACAAACAACATTGTCTCAAAAATTTCTCAAGAATCATAGGTGACACAAAAGGACATAGAGAGTGTAGTTGTCTACTTCTTTAAGAAATGTATTCAAGATACAATATGATTAGAATGATATGATTATTGTTTACTTTTACAAATAGATCATTTCTTCTTCCTTGTTATCTTTGAAAAAAATGTTATTTAACCCTTTCGTATTCTAATAACAATTTTTTTCTCGATGCACAAATTTTTAATTACTTTGTGTAGAATGGATTTATATGTTACTAATTGATAATTACCAATTAACTTTTTAGACAATTTTTGCATTGATTGGATTTAAGAAATGTCATCAACATATACTATGATTAGAATGATATGATTATTTTTACTTTTACAAATAGATCATTTCTTCTTCTTGTTATCTTTGGAAAAAATGTTATTTAACCCTTTCATATTCTAATAACAATTTTTTTCGTTGTGGCTAAATTTTCCAATGCACAAATTTTTAATTACTTTGTCTAGAATGGATTTTTATGTTACTAATTGATAATTGCAATTAATTTGTTTAGAGAAATTTTGAATTAATTGGTAGAAATATAGTTTGTTGTTCTCTCATGCCATCAATTAGTTTTATGCATTGGATTTATGATATTGATTTTTCTAGACATTAAATTTTCATATGCATGTTTACAAAAAAGTGCACTTTGTGGCAGTTAGAAATATTTTGGACTTTTGTCTAGCTTGCTTGTGTGGCTACATTTTCCTTGCTCTGTGCACCAGGAGATAGGATTTTCTGATGGAATTTTTCCATAGGAAGCAATCCTAACACGTCCCAAGTTGGACGTTAGACTATGTATGTGAAAGGTTTTTAAAGTAGCCTAACGAGTGTCCTCCCCAAATTTGTATCCTCCATGTTATGTTGATGTGATGTGTTGTCCTAACCTGTCACTTTTTTGTGCAGCTATATTGGAATAAAATGAGGACTAGGAACACATCAAACATCCCAATACCTCATGACACGCTTCGGCATGAACATTGTCTATGAAAAAAATTCATTGTGAAGAAAAGTATTTTAGAAAAAAATTTGTGATTCATGTTGTCTTTCATAGAAGACAAAACTTAGTACATTGGAGATAAACAAGGTCCTTATGAAAAAAATTGGTGTTCTTGAACCTTATATGATTTTCCTTTCAAATTTTAAGACAAAAAAACATACTCGAGAGGTTTTGGTCTAATTTATGATAGTGTTCATCATGCAATTCAATACGAACTAGGGACCAAGTTGATTCAGAATGAGATTGATGTTCCAAATCCTAAATCTAAGAAAGATTGTTCCAAATAGAGCTAAAAAAATTCGTGGAGTCAAAAATTCAATGGTTCAATAAAAGATGCAAAATAGATAGTTTTTGTCAAGATGTACTCTTGTTACCTTACTTTAAGCGATTTAAAATTTTACCCTTCCATGCACTTCTTGTCTTTGCTTTGAAATAAGATATCATTTTTCCCTATGTTTTATATGGCATGTTTTGTGTTAGTCTATATTACTTTTGTACTATTTCTTCTTGGAAGTATAAGGTATAACTATCCCATGCAATATGTCATTTTCTTTGTTTTCTATATTGATATTTACTGAAATAAAACTACACCATTACCTATATATACATACATACATACATACATATATATATATATATACATATATATATATATATATATATATATATATATAGTAATTATTTAAAATAAAAAATTTATGTTTAAAATATCATCAAGTTTTGTGTCATTTATTATCTTTTCACCAGGTAATTTTAGTTTATGTGGCTCTTTATCATATTTGTTGGTGCAATTATATAGTTCATGTTTAAAGATGATATGTATGTTTTCTTTCCTTTTCAATTATTTTTGGTTATTTATATCATCTAAACATTTTATTTTCCTTTTTCTTGATTGCTCAAATTATGTAGGACTACTCAATTATAAAATGGAGCCCCAAAATACATCTACATCAATGAATGCTTCTACTATAAATAACCCGCTGACACGAACAACAAAGAATTTTGTTCGCATACTTCCTATAGGAGCATTGTCTCCATTTCATGATGGATGGACTATACAAGGTAGAGCCACTTCTAAGTCAAACATTCGTAGCTTTAACACCACTAGAGGGAGTGGAAAGGTATTCAACTTTGATATCATTGATAAGGATGAAGAACAAATATGGATTGTGTGTTTCAATGAACAAGTGGATAAGCATTATGATAATATCCAAGTTAACAAGTGGATAAGAATTATGATAATATCCAAGTTGGAAATGTGTATACAATTTTGAATGGGAGATTATGGAAGGCTGATAAGATATTTAATAATCTCCCATCTGAATATGAAATATTGTTGCATGACATGTCACACATGGAAGCTTCTTCAGTTTATGATGGATCTATTCCATTTAACAAGTTTCACTTTTGTTTATAAGTCAAATCCGCAACTTGGAGAAAAATAAAATGATAGACATACTTGGAATTGTTGTTTTTGAGAGTGATCTTGAAACACTATTCAGGAAGGATAATTTAGAAGTGAAGAAGAGGAAAATCCAAATTACAAATACATTTGATTACACTATTGATGTTACACTCTAGGGTGATTTCTCCATGATAGAAGGTTCTCAACTCCAACACCTCATTACCTTGGGTCCCCATCCTATTATTTCTTTCAAGTGTGTTCACATAACTGATTTTATGGAAATTATTTAGGGACACTATCAAACACTAAGATATTTATAAATCCAAGTATTGAAGGGCGACTATATTGAGAAATTGGTGTGAGGAACATGGAAAAATTTATGGTGGTCGGTCTCTAACAAGCCATGATGAACTTGGGGTTCGCAATTCTGTCCAAATAAATATATCTGAGATAGTTTCTGGTGGATATCTTAGTTTTGAAAAACCACTTTGGTTATCACTAAGAGGAACTATAGTTTTAATTGATGAAATGGATTGTTTTACTTATCCATGTTTCCCATCAATGCACACAGAAACTCCATGTAAGAAGAAGACTATAAATATATTTGAAGTAAAATGGATTTTCTCCATATGTGATATGGTTTCCACTTGGATGTGATTATGGGTACTTATTCGAGTTCGATTGTAGATCACACTAGAACTTTATGGGATACATTTTTTGATGATGCAGGTAAAGAATTACTTGGTGCAATGGAAAAGGAAACATTAGACCATGCTCAAGAAAATCCATTGCACATACATCATCTCAAGAAGATGATAGCATTCCATCAGTATTCATTCAATTTACATGTGAGAATGGACACACTCACCAATCTACCTAATTTGAGATCTAATGTTGTCAAAACTAAAAAACTTGATTATTCTTTAGAGAGTAAATTTATCATAGGATTAGTTACTAATATTTGAGTACATTTCCTATTATATGTATTTCCCATTTTTGTAATGAACTAAGTTGAATATGTTCGCATTAAATACTATTTTGATATTTTTATGCCCTCAATTTTTATAACAAATATATAATATTTGTGTGTAGATTTCCCTACACCTTTAAATGTCTTGACTCTTGTATAATTATGTTGTAATTTTTTTATATTCATGACCTGATTTGAAATTTCATTTTCTTTTCTATGTATAGTTTATCTATTATTTAATATGATGTTAAGTGTTACTTATTTTTTTATTAGAGGAAAAAGATGGTTGAGGGGACCCTACCCCGTAAAAATATTACAACCATACAACCACGAAGGCTAAGGGTTCAACCATTGAAGCCCATACAGAACCAAAAGAGCAATAGATCAAACCATCAAAAAGAAACTACATAGATAACCCATGAAAGAGTAACTAACAACAAGGGTCAGTAACTAACAACATAAAACTTATGAAGCAACAAAGTCTTAAAAAGTAAGAAAAACAAAATCTAGGAGATTAAACCCCTTCATCCTTATTTTACCAATTCCCCCACAGTACTCATGCATCCATCCCATTCTTTGACAAGGATGGCTATAGTGGCCTTCCAGTACTTGTAGTTCGGTTCAACGATCTGTACTTTGGGGCCATTTCCTTATTTTTCTTTCTCCTTAGCTAATTCCATAGAATGGATCATCTCAGCAAGAATTTTAAGGTGATGAATGGTACTTTTAACATTGAAAATGTGAACATCTCTAATATGAAGAATGGTTTCCTTCATCTTCAACATTTCATTTTCCATAGCCAGGGCTTCTTTCATTAGCATTTTTAATTGTTCACTCGGAACAATAAGACAACTTCTTCCACTTTTCATTCAAATCCCTCAATTCCATAGACACCATACCGATCTTATGTCTATTAATGTCATTTTCTAACCTGCGATTCTAAAATTCCCTCATAAAAACATTGGATTTGATCGCACAATCTTGAGCATTAAAGAGTTTATTTTGGGCAGTTTTGAGGGCATGTAGGCTTTCAATAGCCTCCTTTGATTTCTTTGATCTCTTTCCCTCAGAAGCTTCATGGTCTTTCCCACTTTCCATCTCCTCACTATGATCCCCTTCCAAGTCTTCTTCCTCCTAACTTTCACTGGGAGTATAATGAACAGACTCATCTTCCTGAATCTCTTCCGACTCCAAAAAAACATCCACCTTCTCCGCCGCAGCCGAAACCTTCTCCTCCCTGCACTACTTCTTGAGGATGACATTTGTAAGGTGGGATCTGGTTCTTTTTTCCACGGGCATAGCAGTCAAAGCCTCACTAACAATAACCCCCTTAACATCTAGGCTTTTAGTATTCCATTATGAGGAATCATTCTTTAGGCTGGAGAGGCCCCCAATTTTTCATTTTTTCCAATGAGGGGAGTTCTTAGTCTGAGCATATCTTTAATGAGACCTTGATGCAACGGCAATGAGAAAGTACCTTTCTCAACCTGAGATATAGATTTAGACAAAGAGGAGAACAAAAAATATGGGAAATTGTAGGGCTTGTTGTTTCTAACATGGTTTAACATGGGAAATTGGTACCCATAGATCACTTTGGAATGCCCTTCAAGAGTAATATAGGCCATAATTAATTGCGCAATTTCCCGATAAGGATGGGGTAAATTACCTCTAGCATAACTATGATGGAGAGAGATAGGAACACCCTTACCTTGCATGAAACATTCAATCTCTAGGATGTAGTCCGAATTAGGTTTGAAAATGCTCCTTCCTTCTATGGATAGACTAGAAACTTTAGCAATAAGCTTGGGGGAAATGGTGAAAGAGAAATTTCCAACCCGGACGTGGCCTTCCTTCCAGGTTTTTTGCCACTTACTTTGATTTGTTTATAGCCTTGTAATATTTGAAAAATTTAGAATATTTGACCATGGAATTTTCTATCTACTTACTTATGTCCTTGTTTACATAGTTAAGCTCTTATTCACTATTTTTAGTGTGATTGCAATCTATAATTTTATGTATGTTTATAATTATATAATACTTGATTGTTTTATGTGGTGTTTCATATACTTATCATTATTATTGATTTTTTTATTACTATTGCAAATGTCGGACCCCGAGATCTACTATTTTTGAATTTGTGACGTCAACACAAACTGAAAGATATCAATCCCATCATATTGTGGTCAATCCAATAGATCCGACTAATGTTATTGCATTTTACTATGATCCAAACTACATTAATATTCCTAAAAACCATTTATGTAGTGAATAAAAATGTGAGAACCTTGTAACACAGGAAATTATTGTGTGCCCACCTCAAAAAAAAACAAATGTTACTCGGCTTGCACGTTATGTAGAGAGGTGTGAAGAAATAAATAGACATAGGAGAGAAAGATATCAAGAGAAAACAGAAGAGATAAATAGAAATAAAAAATAAAGGTATCATGCACAAATAGAAGAAATAAATAGGTGAAGAAGAAAACTATGTGCATCTAGAACTCGGTTGTTAGAGACAAATTGTATGTCGATACAACTTGAATTTTAGGAAAATGATTTTACGATGGCACCTCACTTGTATCCAAAAGAGGGAACATGTAATACTACTTTCTTCATTCTTCGACTATCTAGCATAATATTGGCATTAATACCATAAAATACATTGCAACAAGAGACAAAGGGAATTCTAAATTCAAAAAGTGTATAATCCTCCATACATTCATTGAATTGATGTTGGTTTTTTAAGTGCACAAAATCTTAATTCCCTCATGTTTCTAAGCCCTCAAAAAAACCCTTGTGTTTCCATTTATTTCCTTCAAAATCTTGTATTTACTATAAGGAATTTTAAGGTACAAAACCTCAATATGACTCATAACACATGTGATTTACCGAATGCTTTGGAATCACGAGTAAACTTATCTTCAAACATTATGTCCTTTCAAAGGTAATTTCACCAAAGATTGGATGAACTGGAAAATATGTCACTATGTACTATTTTTAAAGAGGCATACCCTGGAATCAAATTCAAAATGACAAGTGCAGGACCAATTTGTACAAGATGTTACTCAGAACATAACGTTAATCACTTTTCATCATGGAATAATATGGGCCTTGGTTTGCAACCATATGTTCTACGAGTTCTCATGTAATTTGAAGAGATGTTTATTTCTCATGTCAATCCAATAATACAAGTAAGCCATGCACAAGGAGGCCATCACAAGTATAAGGGGGCATATAATAAGTTTTCCACAAGACATAAATTCAATTGCTACATATATTCCTCGACGTGTTTGGGACCTAGATATTTTGATCGTTAGAAGACATGGAAGTCACTCAAAACACTATAATTATTTGGTAAAGAGATATCATGTATTAGATGCACTCCGATATAAAATCAAAAATGATATATACTACAAGGATTTAAAATTATGTAATGTTGCAATTTCATAACTGCATGAAGAAGAAACAAACATATCTCAAAGCCTCCAATTTTTTGAGTCAAACATTGAAGACAATGATAATATGGATCAGCTTGTTGAAGAATCTGCAACAAAAATATTGAATAAAATCAACATCAAACATCATCTTTTGTAGTCATAATGGGAAATACACACCGTGAAATGGAAGCAGTAAGAAACATTATTGAAAATGAAGGACCAGGGGTGATTAACAGAATTGATTGGCCCACAATTGGGTTATCTCTAGTTAATGAATATAACACTGAAGGTTTGTTCAACATGGATTTCCCTACATTGTTTCCAAATGGGGAAGCAAAATGGTTACAACCTTGAATAAAAAATTTGTGTATTCATGAATATGCTCTACATTTGATGAAATACCATGACAATAAATTTGGTAGCCATCCAAGATTCATGTATTTCTTGTTGAACCTTATCTTGAGGCACTGAACGCAAACCACAACGTCATTGTTTGTGAAGAAAAATGTGGGTGACAATATACCTACTACTATTGAAGATCTTTTCCTCCATCTTCAAGAGATTCCAAATGACAAGCTTCCAGATCAAGTAATGCATTATGAAGCAAATATTAAAGGGATTAGGGAATATTGGAGAACATGTAAAAATGAATCGATAGACATGATTACACATTTAGGGTGCCCAAAATTATTCATTACATTAAGCACTATAGATACTAAATGGCTCTAGACCTACATAGAGTCATGCCTAGCTCGTCCCCAACTAATGTGGCAAATTATTACCAATGGAGGAATACAAATATTGTTACCTATCCACATATTGTTGTTATGTATATACACCACCACTTCAATATTTTCATTGATGAGGACCTCATCAACCACTTCGATACAAGAGACATTTGGTCAAGGTATGTTCTTTCTTTTCTTCATTCATGTAAAATATAATATGTTCAATAAATTTTATTTCAAATTATTCGATGCACGAAATTCATATATATTCATCATGTTTGAGACTTAAATGTGGTTATTATATTTGTCCACTTTACGTAAAAAATAAATGGTAGTATCGATCATCAGTTAATAGACATATGTTTGTTTGGATCAAGGATGCTTAAAATACCAAAAAGATGGTTTGGAATGATCCCTCGCAAGTTGAAAAGGAAAAATCATATTATGATAATTTTATTAATGCATGGAATCCAAGAGAAGAGCATAAAAGGAATAACCAATTTTCAAGATCTATTAATGATGACCCTTGTTTGATGGACACATCACAAATATTGCAGTATGATATAAGACATGATTATGAAGAAATTGTTAATCGTGTTGAGCGACATACGAAGTGCACCTTGGACACATGCTTGCAAAAAAAGGGTCCATAAATGTTTGTCGATATAAAGCTCCGTGGGAGTTGCAGACAAAATCAAAATTGTTCATATAGATGAGGAAGGCCAAAAAAATATCTTCCAATACATAATGATGATAGAATCAATGTACACAATCCTGATATGATTTCACTATGGATAGAAAACATAGATTGTCAACCTATCCTTTCCCACCAAGCTATTTTGAATTACATTGCAAAGTATGTTGCAAAAGCAGAAAAAAGTTTAGAGAATTATCATGATATGCTGACGCATGTTTTTGCTGGTAACCATTCCCAAGACCGACATTGTGTGAATACAAAAAAATTTCTTACAGACATAGTAGCAGAGCACGATATTGGTGCCCAAGAAACATGTCATATGCTATTAAAACTACCGCTTGTGGAATGTAGCAGAAACTTTATTACTCTTAGTGTTGGTCAACGAGTCTATAGACATTTCTAACTAATATTTGAGGATGATTCATCTAATTAAATTTTTTTACATACTTACATACATCGTCCTTCACAAAAAGGGGTCATAAGTGGACGTCATATTGCAAATAACAACATAATATCAACTTGTAGGGATTATTAGCAATGCATACACTCAAAATTAGAAAACATTTATATGAATATGAATCGTAGCATCCGGAATATAGTTTCTAAATTACTAAAAAAATTCAAATGGCCAAGTTTAGCTATATTAAACACTAAAATTCAAAGACTTTGTATTTTTTTTTTAAATGCCTATAAGATTATAGTCTGTTTGCCCATGATTTGGATGACCAAAAATTGATATACATATTTTTCCTTTGGTGAGAAGTTAGATGCCGTTATCTTTCTTGGTATAGATTTTATTTTTTTTTTTAGCAATATTTTATTTTTTATGATTTTTTCTGTGAAAGTGGTTTGAAAACAAAAGAAAATAGAGCACTTTCCGTTTTCCCGCCATAACTTCATCAAAAATATTGAAATCAATAATTTTTTTAACATGTATATAATTTCACCACGGTTGGGATGGTATAATTTTTATCATATTTTGACAAGTGAAACAAAATTTGCGAGTCTTAAATGTAGACAAACATTCACGGAAAAAGTGTCTTAAATACCTACTATTAGTAAAAATTATAAAATGATATTTATCCTATTCTATTCACATTAAAATCAATATTTCTACAAAGATAGCAGTCTCCCCTACGTGATGGTACCATTTTTATGACATATTTTTGACTTTTCGGCATGGTTCAAGTCCGTGGAAGACTAAATTTGATGTTTTGCCTTTTTGATGTAAAATTTAGGATTTGATGTCCACTTAATTGTCCCCCAACTTACTGCACTTACCCCATGCTTATGTACATCGTCCTTCACAATTAAAAAATATGCCAATGTTGGTTGTTGCAAATTCATGGTCTTATTATCAAAATCGTAAAAGGAACAATGGAAATTTTGACAACAAAAATCTATAGTCCGCGTATGACCAAGATTTTGCTACATCCCGATGAAGAATCGAGATGAATATGTGGAGCAATTGAACCATTTGGACGTAGATCAATTATTCTTGTTGGCGATCTTGCTCAACTACTACTTGTAATGGACGTTCATATATATGTTGGTAGGATTACATCGTGTTTCTACCCTCCACATATTCTGGATTTTTTGTAATTTTCTTTCGTTTATAATAATCATGAATACTTACATTTATCTCCACTTACATGGGTCAATTTACATCAATTCTAGGAAGCACAATTGGGAGAAGACTTTGGGACACTTTCAACATTGTTATTACCTTAGATGTAATATTTCGACAAGGAAATGATCCACAACAAATCATCTTCCGTATGATGTTGAAAAACATTAGAAATGTTAAACCTTATTTTCATGATTGGGAAACACTCATGAAATAGATAAATGCATGCTTCAGCCAGGGCGTAAGGGAATCCTTTGATTCAACAATCCATTTATATGTAACTAACAAATTTGTTCATTTGCATAACAAGAAATTTCTTAAATCTTTATCTAGGCCCATTGCATGAGTGTTGCTAAATATACAAGGCACTCGATGATTAGAATATGTTGATGATGACCAATTGGATAATGAAGTTCTTTTATGTATAGGTCAATGTGTTATGTTACTATGTAATTTGTGCATTGAAGTTGGATTAGTGAATGGTTCTCTTGGTACTATACAAAACATTATCTATACGTTGGCTCCAAACCGCCCTGCTTGCCCATGTCTATAATAGTATAATTTGAAAACTATATTGGTCCTGCATGGGACCCAATAAATCCTAAATCAGTTCTAGTATTTCCAGTAATAAGAGGCAATCGTAAATAGGTTTCGCTAAAAATGGCTTGGGCACTTACCATACATAAGTATGAAGGATTGACTTTTCCTAAAGATACATAAATATTGAATATGTTGAGAAACCAAGATTTTGACTTTCGCATCATTCTCCCGAGTTAAGTCTATTGACCATTTGAGAATATCTCCACCATTTACTTTTGAGCACTACTCTGAAATCAAAACAACAAGGTATGTGAAACAAAGATTGCTTAAAGAGAAATGCATATGCATGTTGCCTTCAATTGGTACTTGGAAGGTATATCTCTTCTAATTATAACTAAATTACATTTTCCCATTATTTTCAAGTAAATTATTTATCATTTAATTACTTTACATGAATGCTTTTCAAAATAATTACAGAATACATTTTCAACTAGTTGATTTGGAGGATTTTTGGATTTTGGAAGTTTCCTAAACCTCCCTAAACCATTACCACACTATAGAGATTTCTGATATCTTTCCGACGATGCCAAGAACGTCAAAAAAAAAGTTCGGATGCAAAATTTATCGTGGGTCAAAGATGTGGTTTGAAAATGGGTCAATAGTGGTCAAGTGGCAAATAACGAGTTGACACGTGGAAGTTTGGAAAAAGGTAAAAAAATTGTGTTTTCGAGCCTCCAGTCTTCAAAAAATGAAAACATTAGTGGGCCTCGTTATTTTCTGGCAAGGGGCCTTAGCCAAGTTCGCACACTCTTTTGTAAGAGGGGTGCCTTTGCCACTTATTCTCATATTTCCATTATCATAGTTACGATTTTATATGCCACATATTTTTCTAACGCTCCCAATGTGGGACTATGTTGTTTTGGAGAGTTGACTTATGATTTTAGGGTTTAATTGAGTGATCACTCTATTACCACATTGTTCGGGCATTTGATATACTTGCTAACTCGGTAATTTGGCTATCTATCCAGCCGATTACTATGTTATATGCCACGTTCTTATCTATTCACCCACCGATTCATCTATTTCAGTAGAGTATCTATATTTCTTTAGTCAACCTTCCGATTTCAATGGGTGGTTCAAACCATTCTAACAAACCATATATACTCGATGGAATAGTGGAGAGGATTCACGTTACAATGTGGAATAACTAGCTCGACCCTATGTAGCGGGTAGTCCAACCAATGCGTCAACCCATTCTTGGGCATTTCCACTATACACGATGCCAGAATTGTGTGGCCAAACAAAACAAGACCATAACATGGCCAAAGCCACATATTAATATGTTGGGTGGCATATTTTTAGACTACAAAGCCAACTTCCCCATGTAGAATGTGGGATTTCTCCCACTTTAAGCACAAAACGGTCGCGGCTCTAAAGGAGGGTGGTGACTCAAACCTCTGACCCCTTAGCTCCAAATCCAATCCACTTATCAAACTCATATACAAGGCTCATCGAGCTATATAAAGAGCTCGTTGTATTTTATTAAATACTCTGTGCAGGTCTATGTATAGGCAGTGAAGGAGCAGTTTTGGAAAAATTGAATTTTGGAGCACTTCTGCTCACATCCAGGTCTTGAGTTATATATGAAAGTTGCTCATAATTTTGAGATGATCGTGATGGTGTGATAATTTTTCCATTTTGGATATTTTGTGACATATTTATTCTCTGTTGAAGTCACATGAAGGCATAGAACCAAAGGGAGACACAATTACAAGTGGATCAGGAAGGTAAAGGATAGGTGATGAGCTCCATTAAAGTCATTTGAAGGTCTAATAACACTTATTTAGAGGTTTTGATTAATTATTGATTGAATGTAAAGTTTATTTTATTTGCATTCTTAACTATTAATGGATCGGTTCACCACGAACCTGGGGAGGTAGGAATTATAAACCCTGTAAACAATTTTTGTGTCATTTTTTATCCTTATTTATTTTCAGTTTGTAGATATTTACAATTAATTAAGTTCTTAAGAATAATTTGGGATGTAAATATAATCAGTTTTGATAACTTTGAAAATCAGTTGAATCGGAAACAATGAAGTTTTTGGGATTTGATCAAACAATGAAGTTTTTGAATTAAATGGGAATGAATTTCAGTTTATGATCAATCCTAAATCATAATTTAATCAATTTTTGGAGTATTAAAGCCTTTTAAGTTGATTAAAAATTAACGGTCCTTGAAAACAATTAAAAGTAGAAAATTAAAACCCATGTTTTCAGATCACTAGTGTACGACGGCAACATTAAATGGAGCCATTTCTCGATCCTTCCTTTGAAGTTCAAATACAGATTATCAACAAGTACTTAAATCCACTATAACCACACTTCCATTCTTTGTGCCTCCAAACTATGATGCTAATAATTCCATTAATCATTGCAGGATATTTCAATTGCAATTGACCTTCAACACCTTCAATTGCTGCCTAAATCTTTGATGGCTACAAATCTTGCATGATTTACACCATTGTTCCATATACCGCACATTTTTTACTGTATTGTTCTTACTGTTATATCTCGGTGGCAAGACCCTTTATTTTGGTTGTACCAGGGTAGCCCATCCTGTCAAAAACCTTTATCCTTAATAAAGAATTAATTTCTCATGGATTTTTGTCTCTTAAAAGTTTACCGATATATGACAAATTGGAAACTCTTCACAAAGGGATAATCATGCATCACACTATATTTCTTTAACATTGTGAAGTTGCAAGTACCATGCTAGGTGTGCATGGAAAATGTGAAAACATCTAAATACGAGGAATTTAAAAGCAATATTTACTCTCCATTAAATACTTCACAATTCTTTGTTTTTGTAAAATCAAGCAAATCCTTGTTTCTTATTAACTACCTTTAAATCCACTTTTATGGCATAATCTTGCTTTGTAGCATTCAAATTGTCAAGAACACTACTATTATTATTAACATATTTCCAATCGCAATTGAGCTTCAAAACCTCCAATGGCTACCTGAATCTTGCAAGGCTACCAAATCTTACATGGTTTACATCATACTTCCATAAACTTTCCATTTTCTTACTAATATACTACTTTCAAATACTCTTATATGCCTATCGGCCTCTCACAAACACCTTTGGATGCTTTTGCTAATTTAATTTTATGTTTTGTATCACTTTTATATTACAATTTAAATAATAAATGTTCTTTCCATTCCAAATACACAGATGATCCAAATATGTCTAAATATATCTACGAGATATATTTGGCCGTATCCAAATTGTCCAGATATTTATCTACAAATGCTACGGAACCATGTTTTCAGGCATACAAAGCGATGTATCAATATTCACATACAAACACCACCTTAGACACCATCAACTTGCTGACATCCAACCAAGATAAAATAAAAATAGGGATTTTACTTATGTTTGCTTTGTCACAACTAACATACCACTTGGGACTTGATATCGCTTATCAAAGTATGCCGTAGACCAGAGCATTTAAGACTCCCAATCCAACCAATCTAACGACATAAAACATATACTCCGGTGGGAAAAGAGCTTGCAAAAGGAACGCGTACATTTTGAATCTTGGATTGCTCATCATCAAATTTATGGATGTGTGATAAAGTTCTCAATAAATTGTTTCCTTGCTATCTTCCGATTAGAAGTGATTATCTCTTTGAACATGATTGAAATGAAATAATTTTTAATTACTATGTTTTCAACATTATATATATGGCGTGGTGAAACATTTTCCAATATAAAATATATATTTTAACATTTCTTTGTAAGAAATAAAATTATTATTATTATTTTGATAGTTATTTTACAATGGAAGTTGAGGTGAGTGTCATCTAGTAAATTGTTTATTTTTATGCTTAATGTCCAATAAATTGCCACAAAGTAGTTGTAACTTTAAATTTGACATTCATTCTACTATTATTTAGAAGTGTACCTTTTTGTTTGAAAAAATCAATAAAAAATCACAATTTATCATGTTATACATTAGAGATTGGAGCCTTTTACTTTTGTGGAGGAAAATAATTATTGTAAATTAGTATAATAGTGTAACCAAATAGATGTTATGTGACACCAATCAATATAAAATTTGTAGAGTAGATAATGTTGTTTGATACCAATCAATAAAATATTTGTGGAGAAGGTAATAATATTATATTTAATGTGGTATGTGAAAAATTCAAGAGAAGAACATTGAAGTTGATACTTGATTACATATTTCATTAATATATTTATACTAGTCATAAGCATCCACAACACCTAACAATCTTTAGAAGGGAGTAATATTAGATAAATGTAAATAACATAATGTGAAATTGAATACATAGAACATATTCTTTTTTATTTGTTTCCTTGCTAAATACATAAGGAAATTACTAGGCATACATTAATATTGTCATAAAGTACGATAGAAGACATAGGCTCACCATGGTGAATAGGATCAAGTGAAGGAAAATGATGAAGTCTGAGAGACCTACTCATTTTAATTCCAAATAAATTATCCCACAACCATGGTGAAAAGGATTAGCGGATGAAATATGATTACGTCCCAATGGGACTAGTAGTTTTAAATTTCCCATCGTTATGGTGAAGAGAATCAAGGCTATATGGAACTAGATGTTTTAATTCAACAAATGAGTCATGTCAAGGGGTTCAATATGTTGAGGATCAAATGGAACTGGCCATTTTGATTCCACATAAATTTTCTCACCAGGAACACCTTGTTTTGATTCAGCATAAAGACTTCGAGGAGGAGGGTTATCAGGAGATGGCATAGGATCAGGCCCAAATGGAACTCTTCGGTCATATATGTCATCAATATTTGATTCCTTGAAAACACTTCCACTAGTGTCAGGAACAGAATCGGCCAACAAAACTGATTGAGTTGGTTGTTTCAATTCCATAAAAGTACTCTTTCCACCATAGTTAAAAGAAGTAGATGATGGAATTGGATCATGCCTTAATGGAACTACTAGGTCGATTCCTTGTAATTACTCCCAACACTTTGGTGGATAGGATCGGGCGTGATGGAATATTTACCTGCGAGATCCGCATAATACAATCCATCAAGAAAAGATCATAAAATTTTATGGAAATATAAAGATTGCATACCATTGTTACACGAAACAAAAAGTAAATATTTTTAGTATTAAGTTCATACAAAATGCAAATAAATTAAATATTTTCCATTCAATTTATTATATTACTAACATTAACAATACTATTTTAATGATATTAAGAATCATTATTAAGGAAGAGATTGTGAATGCAATCTGTTTTGTGCTAAATCACTCTTATATCATTAATATTAATTTGGATTAACCTGATTACAATCTAATTATGTATTCATATTAACTTAAAAAGAGAAATATATTATTAGTGTAATTAAATGGTTAGTTAAATTCAACTCAACAATAGTTAACTATTTACACCTCCAGAAATTCAAAGCTTAATTACACTAAATGAATAACTTTTAAAATATTTTCCCGTTAAAATAGCATAAACATGTTTGAAACATGTATTTTCCTTTAAACAATATTAATTTTTTTAAATATATTTTTCTTAAAACTGTCTGCTTAAATGCATATTTTCTTACTTAAAAGAGAAATAAATAGAATAAAAATACAATTTAAGAGTGTTTAGGCTTTTCCAATAGATTTAGAATATACAACCCAAAAAAAGATTTTTGAAATAATTATGTAAAGAAATATTTCATTTAAAAATATTATTAAAAAGAGGTTATTGTAGAAAAAAATAAAAAAACAAATTACCTTTTCTCATAATTGTAGGGCGTACTCCATATGTTGAAGAGAATACAGACACCATGAGAACCACAAACAGTAGAAGAGAATTCATGATTGCTGCCATGCAAAACATTTCTTTGTAGTGGACTGAATGCATGCGCTTCCTCTATTTATAAGAATAATGTACCAACCATTATTTTTGAATGGTAATTTAAGTTTTAAAGAATCTCACTATTTTTGAAACTGATAATGTCAGTACAGTTTCCAAAATAAACATTTAAATTTTACCTGCTGCAGATTTTCTAAGCCATTAATGTGCAACAGCTATCTTCTAAATCCTCATCTGAATTTTGGATTTCTGCGCAGGGGATTTCTTATTTTTCGCTGCCCCAAAACAGGGTAGATTTTGAATTTTGGATTCCTCGTCAAAAAATTTATGGATGTGTGATAAAAGTTCTGAATAGATTGTTACCTTTCTATCTTCCGATTATGAGTGATTATATATTTGAACATGATAGAAATGATTTTTTTTTTTCAAAATTACTATGTTTTCAACATTATATATATGTCCTGGTGAAACATTTTTCAATTTAAAATATATATTTGAATTTTTTTTTAAAGAAATAAAACTTTTATTTTTATTTTGATAGTTATTTTACAATTATAGTTGAGGGAGTGTCATGTAGTGACTTATTTATTTTTATGTTTAATGTCTAGTAAATTGTCACAAAATAATTGTCACTTTAAATTTGACATCCATTCTATTACTAGCAATTGCATGTGTACAATGCAATGTGAACGCTAAACGATATGTGTTATTTGATTTAGAGGGATAGTTATTACTTTTGTGGTTGATGTTGATAAGGGGTGTGATTGATTTTGTAAATGTAGGAATATAGTTGAAGCATTATATTTAAAGGTTCTATCTCTACATTTCAAATTTGTTACAAATTCGGACATATACATTGGCCATTCTTGAGAAGTTTTATTCATTACCCAATATGTATTCCATTCTTGAGACAAAATGGCCATTACATGTGCATGAAGATGACAAAAACTCATCAAACCACATTTATGAATATTTAAGGACCAACCTTCATTCTCCAAATTTTGTAGCATTGAATTCAAATACTTAAGGCACATGGATTTTCTAGTATGCATTAGAGTACAAGCAGTTGCGGAGGGAGAATGGAAGAGCGAGCCATCCTTGTTTTGATGTCTAAGTACTTTGTTCTAATCAACTATCCTCTCAATACCCTCAACAATATAAATCAGGGATGCGTCATATTCAGTCATATGGTCTATTTCTATGCTGCAAAAATAAAAATGATACTAAAGTTATAGGAATGAGAAAAAATGATTTGGACTATGAGGTAAACATACCTTTTGAGGATTTCTTTTTTTTTGGTGAGCATCGGTTTTAATGGAGACGATTCATAAGGGAGTTCCAAGCATAAGTATTTTGCGTCTTCCAACATTGCAATGAAGATAATCTCAAATACAGGATGATTATGTTTGTCCCCACATATTTAGGAAACATCCAGTAAATCCATGATAGGGATGTGATCATGGGAAACAAATAGCCAAGCACAACATAATAGGAAAAACTACATGTAAGATCTAATAAAAAAATTGATTTCTCATAAGGTCTCTCTTGGGATTTTTGTCATTTTCATGAAGAGCTTTGCAATCTTTAGTTCTATTTCATCCTGTCAAACAATTACAAAGTTGAGATCCAGTAATGAAACCATTTCCCCACCATGTTTATTGCTCTCTTGAATCACATGTGCACAATGTAATGTGAACACCGAATGGTATATGTTATTTGATTTAGAGGGATAGTTATTACTTTTGTAGTTGATGTTGATAAGGGGTGTGATTGATTTTGTAAGTGTAGGAATATAGATGAAGCATTACATTTATTTATGGTCTATAGTTTTTCATTGAATTGATTTTTAGGGCCTAATTTGTAGAACCTTCTTCGGGTAAATTAAAAAAAAGGTTTTCTGATTATAAAACCAACTACTATTATTATTGTAAAGTGTCAAATTTAATCTTAATACCTTCTTTAAAATAATATTTTTAATATCACATGTCATTTTCTTGTAACGTGATCACTTTTTTTTTCTGTGTGTGAGAGAGAGATAATGCATATGGCCATTTACCAAAAAAATCAAGGACTAATACGATGAACATGCCTCATAGATATTGCTAGCAGCCAACTATATCTATTCTATAAAAAACAAATGTCCTTGAGCATTTTAATAAAAGTTCGGCAATAAGTAGGGCGTATTTTGAGTGGAGTATAGGTAAACTTCCTCAATTTCTAGGAGACATTTTGCATATAGTTACTGTGCTATGTAATTTTCTTTGAAAAGATCAATGTTATAGAAATGAAATGTGTTTTTATAATGCCCTGTTCGGCATCGACTTTCGCTGTTACGTCCTTGTCCTATTGCGTGTCATTGAATGCTGAATTGAGCTCCCTTTTCTATCGTTAGGTGACTTTTACCCTGTTTGCGAAGTTATTTTTTTAGCACCCCTTCTTCTTCTTTCGTCTGTCGTGCCTTCGATCTATGGAATTTTCAAGGAACACGAAAATTATAAATACAACAAAAAAAAAAATCGTTTTGCAAGGAATACGCTAAATCTTTTCTACGAAATATCCATTGTGGAGGTGATTAAACTTTTTTTGGAAAATTTGGGAGTAACTTTGATGGCCACCTGCCACTTCATTAACTCCTTCTTCTAGGCATGTTGGAGTCCTTCTTGCTGGTGGCCGCACCTCATTTATTATTTTTGATTTGCATATCTTCTTGGTTTCTTGTTTGACTGCCTGTTTATCCTTCTATGACTGCGTGAGTTTCCTTTTTGTTGGACTGCGTGTGGCATGTGAGAGGCGTTCTCCCTGGTTGGTGGCGGACAACATTGAGTTGGATGGTTGGCTCATTAATTGCTGCCATGACTCCCAGTCGCTGTATTTTGGAAAAAATGGCCAGGCTTAGATGGACGAGCTTGAGCAGGAAAGTTCCTCTGAGTCAAGTAAAGCCGAGACCCCTGACCTCGGAAAGAATTTGAAGAGCCCGTGATCCAGCATAATGCCAAAGGCATTGGATGATGCAAGGGGTCAGCGTGGACTGAGCTAGGTGTGAGCTTGCGTTGGAGAGCAGAGAGTTGTAGGGTGGAGTCTCTGCCGTGGCTTTGTTCAGCCTGTCCAATGATCTCAGTTGTTTCACTTCGTGCCCATGGGATCTGGTTTGCAGCCTCCTGCTCCCTTCCTCCCCGCTCGCGAAGTTCAGAGAAAAGATTATAGTGGAGCGCAGTAATGGGTCTGATACGGTGGCTAGATGAAGCTGCAAGCTAAAGAAAATGGCTTTCACCTGTGTGTGCTGCTCCTAAGTTCGTGGACGTGGTTTTTTTGTTGTTTCGGATGCGTTTGGGGGAGAAAGGCGCGCTGTTTCCTTTTGTTGGCCGTGCACAGCTATCAGCTAGTGAGGTAGGCGTGTTTCCTCCATTTTCTTGGGTGCTGCGAGGTGTGTTCTTGCCGGATATCCACAACAATGACGACTGCAATGCGAGTGTTTAACCAGCAAAGCAAACACGTTACGGTAAAGGTAGAATCCTTTTTGAGCGCCTCCAAAATAGGTTGTCCAACTATGTTGTTATCTGCTCAAGATCGATCATTGCATCCTCAAATTCGGGATTCTCCTTCAAGGTATTTTTATCAAAATCGATTAAGTGACAGTAAGAGTGTTACCAGGAGATCTGATGAATTTTATGGCAAAGATTCTCTATTGAAACCTTTTTGCGTTTGATACTATTGTTGAAGATGGTGTGGGTGTGATTTCACTTTCTGTGGGCGGGGGTGTTTTGCCATATTATCTTGATAGTATTGCAATGGGTGCCTTTGGGGCTGGAGAGGGGTGTGTTTGTGTCTACTTCTGCAGGCTCTATATAGTATGGATATGTTGAAATGGCTTTATAAACTTACAAGCAAATGCAAAGAGCAGGTGTAAAGCCAAACTCCACAACCTTTGATAGCATCTCCACGCCTATACCAAAGTGGGAGTGTTTGAACAGGGCATGGACGTTCTCCAATGCATTTGAAAAAGAGATTTTTGTTGCTTGTTGTATCTGCTAGTGTCCTGGCGCATAACTGTCTTAAGATAGATTTATACTCCTAATCTGGATGCTCAACAAAGTGTTCGGATGGTTTGGCAAAACTTGAAAGAAATGTGGTCTTTTGGACAGCAATGATTGTTGGTTGTGGACAAATTGGGTGGGTTGAGACACCTTGGAAACTTGGAAAATAATGGAGAAGGGACAAGGCTGTGTCAAATGCTTTGTTTCTTTGGCGCGTTGGTAGATACATATGCAAAGTGGAAGCAAGCATAAGACACCCAAACTATTTGACAAAATGCCTGAGTGAAATATGGCCAAAGGACAGCAAGGATTGCATGATATGTTTTGGAATGGGTTTGTTGAGGAGGCATAGGAAGTTGAAACAAATCTGAGTAACTTGGGTAAATCCATCTCCTACAACCTTTGCTTGCCGTGACATCCTTGCTAGGTTCTTCTCTGAAAATATCTCCTCCAGCCTTGTGTAGATCACTTGTGTTTGTGGTAGCACGTATAGGGTATGTGAGTTGGTTGTCGAATCCCACAAGAAGTAAAAGCTCAAGGAAAGCAATAGTTGAGCACAAGTGCATGGAGTCACTTCAAATACAACAATGCTCGTGAACTGTTTGACAAAAATCCTCTTCAATTGCATGGTCTCGCGGATCGTGAATGTGGACCGCTTAGAACTGGTGCACCCGGATTCCAGTACCTACAGTTCTTATGTTGACCCGTGCGGAGTCTGTACGACCTGTTGAAGCTGGAGAAACAGGAAAGATATTCCTACACTTTTCTACTGTTGCTATATTTATTTCATCGTGAAATCGAACCACCATTTCTTTGAATTGGTTGTCTTCTTTTCAGTCGGTCTCTCCTTTCTACTTGCTTTCTTCTTGTTTAGCTATTATCATTGCCTGTATGTTAGTGGAAAGCATGCAAGTGTTCTCTTCCTTGGGTGTATGTTTTTTTTTCTGGCTCGAGTGATCGATCTTCCTTTATATATATATATATATATATATATATATATATATATATATATGTACTCTTCTCTACGATAGAGTTCCAGTTATTATTTGTTCCAGCTAGTTTTTAGCAGTCGTTATTGTAAGCGTGCAATAACTATGAAGTTCCTTCCTATCAACCAAGGTTGTCCTTCTTTGTCTTTTGACATATATTGTTAATGATCTCCCAAGCCACCTAACAACCCTTTTGGCATCGAAAAGGAAAGGTTGCAGGATTAGTGTAATCAACACTTGGACTATTTCAGGTTAGAGATTCGGTGTTAAAACTTTTAGAATGTTTTAGTTTGCATGCATCGTGTTTCAACCTCGAGTGTTTAGACTCCTACGTAGCTTCAGCCTGGTTCCTAGGTTTTATAGCCATTCTTAGGAGGTACTTTGACCCCCTTCATCTTGAATCGTAACTAGTTTTTTTATATTAGCTATGTTTGAGGTCTTAATTGTGCAACTCTAGTACCCCGCTATTTCTGGTATTATTTTTGGTCTTCTTCCCTCTCGGAAGATTGTTGGTGAAATAATCTAGTCTTCTAACTTGTGTTTCCTCCCATTTATTATGACTGTGTTGTTAATTAGGATTGGACAGACTTATATGCACATATGTACCTTAATGTTTTGTGATGAAAATTGCCTTGAATGTTGTCAACCTTGGGAAAATCTTTCTTGCAATCAATAGTATGATGGAGCTATAGCAGAAGGAGTTGTTTTGATAATGGAACTTAGTAGTTTATGTTGTACCTTTGTTTGAACGGTTGTTTATGTTACCAAGGGTTGCCTTAAAAATATTGTTGTTTTGGGAAATAGGAAATTTATTTTAAATTAACTGAACTCTAATAATTGATGTGGAGTGTTGTAAATTTTTAGGGTTATAAAAGTTGTTGATGACATTTTCGTATACTCTTGGTTGACGGACTCTTTTTCTTCTCTCGCGTGATTGCTACTAGCCTACAAGGCATTGGCCTTCTTGAATGATTGGGAAATCTCTTGGAGTTAGTGGCCAAAACTAGTTTACTTTGCTTATGCTTCGAAACTTATGTTGTGTGGATACTCTATGTGATTTCAGGTTTGAAACTCATTTATACATGGCTTTTTGTGTTAATTCTTGAAACCGTGGTTTCCCTTTTCTTGGGCCGATCAACTCTTGTTCTTCTAGAAATATAATATTATAACCTATGCATTTGGTACCTGTGATAAAATTCTGGATGGTTGGTACTTTATATCAAATCGCACTCTTGTGATTGTTATTTAATTATTTACTTGGTGGGAATCCTGCTTTGTTAGATTGGTTATTTCTCCTTATAGGGCCAAGGGCCTTTCTCTTTCGGTTGTTATATTTTCGTTGTCTTTACTCCTAACGGAAGTACATGGTCTTCTTCCTTGTTTGGCATGGTGGAAACTTATTATAACTTGAAGTGTTGATAGTGTTTAGAGGTTTGACCCAAATTCTTGTAATAAAGTGCTTCTTTTCATGGTATTGATAGATAACAGTTATGGTGGGTTTGTGTAGCCTTATCTTGCTCAGTTCTCATGAACTGACTCTTGTGGAAAATTTGTTGCAAATGGATTTTACGAGTAGATGAGGGATAGACTTGTAGAGTTTTACATCAACCTCTGTTGAGAGGTTCTTTTACATGAATCCTTTTTATGTTGTTCAACTATTGTTAACGTCCAAAGTGGAAAGTTTAAAAGAGGATTAATGTCTTAGTATAAAGTATTGTGGACTTTATCATCGAACTTTGGAAACCTTGTATTGTTTGACCATCATTGAAATTATAAGAAAATTTGGTTATTGTTGTTGAGTGAATTTTTTGGAGTATCAGTATTTTAAGAATTGATGTAATCTTGTTTTGTTCTTGTAAATGAGTGTTGCTACAACCTTGCCTTGAGAATAAATTTTGAGTTAAACCTTGATATGACTTAGTAATAAAGTGTCATAAGTAAACTAACATGGGATTGTTTAATACTTCTGGAAGTTAAATTAAAAGTTGTATTCAAATAAAGTAACGTAGGGGTCACCAACTTGAGAGCAAGAAATTCTTTAAGTAAACAAGGGCAGGACTATCATTGCAAGTAAACTTTATATCATGATAACCCTAGCTCCTCTAGTGAACATTATTCCTTTTACGGTGAAATTTGTAAAATGACCCTAAGGTGAAATGAACTGTTAGTTGTTTGAAGATGATAAGATTTAATAAGCCAGAGAAAACAAATTGGAGACCTCACCATCTTTCTCACCGCCATTTGGAAAGTAAATTTTTACTCCTTGTTAATACTTTTAGCGAAGCCTAAGTAAAGTTGTTGATAATTTTGGTTAAGAGCCCTAGCTTCAATTAAATACTGGCAATAACTAATGAGGTCCTAAAGATGTTTTCAACTCAACCTTCTCCCTCTAACCTTTTTCCAAGGTTCCTTTTCTTTCTTCTCTTAAGTATGTTGAACGCAATCCCATGTTGTCATATGGGCATGAACAAGTTCTAGTAGCGTAAGTGTTAATAGATGGCCTTGTGGAATTAAATTTCCCCTTTGCTCTCATAAACGAATTAAGCAAATAAATGTCATAATAGAGAAGATTTAAGGATGATTACTCGGTGAAAAGGAATAAATTTAGCTTAGTAAGATGAATTGTATGAATTGTATCTGAGTCTCCTTGAAAACGTAAGCTAAGAATTGCAAGATGTATTTTTAAAATAAATAACCCTCAAGAATATCTCATTTTGGATGGCCCTAACTGTAAGTGTGTTTTGTGGTTGGACTTCTATGTTTTCATGTCTAAAAGAAAAGTAAATTGTCCTTGATAGGTGTGAACGTTTCCGTGCTGCCTTTATGGCCATCCTTGTATCGAGTTGTTCACAGAGTTAGTTGTATCCTTGGTGACAACATGTTGCATCATGTTATGTGTCAAGCAAGTCAAAAAAATATATCTGTCTTTTACTTGTGTTGTTCGTGTGTGAATTTTTGGGTCGTTACATTGTTGGTTTACATAAAGAAGTGAGCAATAGTAAAATGGTAATATTGAACATGTATGTTGAAAAGTTAGATTTTGTAAGTGTAGAAATATAGATGAACCACTTCATTTAAAGGTATCATCTCTACATTTCAAACTTGTTACAAATTCGTACATATACAATTGCAAATCTTATATCTTGAGTGGTAGCGTTTTGTGGACTATTTTATTTGAACTTAACATGAATACATGAAGACTTCCATGCATGTGCATGTGTTGATAAGTGGTGTGATTGATTTTGTAAGTGTAGGAATATAGATGGTGCAATACATTTAAATGTATCATCTCTATATTTCAAACTTGTTACAAATTCGTACATTTGCAAATTTGGTACATGTGCAAATTTTATATCATGAGTGGTGGTCTTTTGTGGCCATTTTTTTGCACACTAAACATGAATACATTTTATACTAATTTGGATAGTTAGTTGCTTTGGTAGTTGATGTGGTTTGCAATTATATTGGGGTAGTTGTGTTAGTGTTGCATTGGTTGTCTGGTTGGTCTTTTGTTCACAAAACCTTTTTTGTACGGTCGATAAGGGGTGTGATTGATAGTGGTTGTGTAGGAATATAGATAAAACATTACATTGAATCCCCTCGCATTCCAATCTTGCCATCAAATACAGCTACTGAAGGATTGCCAACCAACATTCCCCAAGTCACTTCCATGGAAAAAAATTCAGAACCATACCAATTACTTCCGTACAAACTCTTCTTTGCTAACTACTACCGTAGAAACACGAGATCTACTGACGTAGAAATCATACTTTTTAAAATTAGTTCCTTCCTTTTGTATAAGAACTATGTCCAAATATCCATATACAATCCTTCAATAGTTGTATTTGATGGCAAGATTGGAATGTGAGGGGATGGGGAATCCTACAAAGTCCCCATGTTTTTGGGTTGAATCTTCCTATTATTAATATGTAAATCTATGCCCATGTTTTCAATTACATATAGTATATAACAATGTTAAGTAAGTGTACATCCAAATTATTCTCTTCCTTTGGCTAAGTAGCCATGACCATGGGGATTCTAATCCATCAAAGTCAGCCAAGAACTAACTTTGGTTGTAATGCCACAAAAAAAAATCGCTCAAAAACTAGACAAATTTTTTTAATACCCTATATTATAAACTATAGTATTGTTTGTTTAAAGACATGATAGCAAATTTATATAGAGATTTATAAGTATTAAGTAGTTTAATAACAACCTAACAACTCAATGATTATATGTTAGAACATGGTTGTAAACTTACAACCTTATTAATATAGAGATAATAAATTGATTATGAATAACCTAACAATATAATGATGTGATAGGAATAATATAAACATTGCATACATTATACAATTAGTATAGGCCAAATTACATTATAATGTCCTCATATTATAATGAACATTATTTCATAATGCTCATATTTTAATATGATACTTACATTATAAAATTAATATATAATATTATTATCACCTATTTTCAACCCTAACTTCCTTACATGTGTGACATAAATTATATTACGATTACATTATATACATACAATAAGCATATACATTTTATAAATCTCTAATGCTTATAACCTTATACAACATTATAAATAACGTTATAACATTATATCCCTATAGATATATTGCCTTGCGTACTAACATTATTAATAATATCTAATTTTGGATAATATGATGATAAGTATTAAAATAATATCATAAGGGTATTATTACGCCAAAGGCGTTCCCCTGTGGGAAAGGCACTTGCGGACATTTCTATGACTGTGTTAAATTTGATGGTTTGACGGTCGTCTTGATGTTTGTGCTTTTCCTCCCTATTTTAGCTTTTCTCTATTATTTTTAATAATTTTGTTTCTAATAATTAACAATTTTAGCTTTTATTTTTAATTAATGCTCTAGACACCTTTACACGATTCCTTTAAGAATTTGTGGATGATCTTTATTAGGGTTTAATCTTTGTTGTTTAAAATAATCATGTTTAAATTTGGGTTTGACGGTCCGTCTTGATGTTTGTGTTTTTCCTCCCTATTTTAGCTTTTCTCTATTATTTTTAATAATTTTGTTTCTAATAATTAACAATTTTAGCTTTTATTTTTAATTAACAATATTAGCTTTTGTTTTTAATTAACAATTTTAGCTTTTGTTTTTAATTAGGTTGAGCTGAAAATAGAAATCTCTACTATTTTTAATAATTTTGTTTCTAATAATTAACAATTTTAGCTTTTGTTTTTAATTAGGTTGAGCTGAAAATAGAAATCTCTACTATTTTTAATAATTTTGTTTCTAATAATTAACAATTTTAGCTTTTGTTTTTAATTAACAATTTTAGCTTTTATTTTTAATAATTTTGTTTGTAATAATTAACAATTTTAGCTTTTGTTTTTAATTAACAATTTTAGCTTTTGTTTTTAATTAAGCTAAGCTGAAAATAGAAAAAGGGGAATCAATAATAGATTGCAAGCGCTAGAAAAGAAAGTATATGCACACAAAAAAATGGAGATCAAAAGAGATTCGGACAAAGAATATCTGAGACACGAGAAATAAAAGAAAACAGCAATGGAAGCACGAGAAGTCAGATTGATGTTTCAGACACTTCTTCTGGATTGGTAAGTTATGCTCCAGACGCCTTTACACAATTCCTTTAAGAATTTGTGGATGATACTGTTAGGGTTTAATCTTTGTTGTTTAAAATAATTTGTTTTTGTATGCACTGGTCTGGCGCCATACTGTATATCATGTAGCGTATTCATTTAATTGACAGACATGAATCTGAGTTGTATTATCAACATTGCGAGATCATGTAATTGACAGACATGAATCTGAGTTGTATTATCAACATTGCGAGATCATGTAATTGACAGACATGAATCTGAGTTGTATTATCAACATTGTGAGAGCATGTTTCGCCAAGCACTGGTTGGCAACTTGGTGTTTCATATGTAAAGTTGCTTTTGAATTTTGCATGAGATAGTCAGCCACATATCTGATCAACGATACTCTCTCTTGTGATCTGAATGATTTCCTATAAGCAAAGTTGTGTTTCCATCCCAAATATCCCTGGTTTAAAATTAAATAAGTAAATGAAAATTACGATAATCAACTCATAAACAAACAAATGGTTGATTTGCGGGCCTGATACAATTGATGAAATTGGTTATACAACAAATATGGACATGAATTAGTTTATCTCAATTATTTCTATTTTATAGGGAATAATTAGCTTATCTTATTATTTCTATTTACTAGGTGCTCTCAGGCGTTTAATAGTGCTCAATCTAAAAAATAACTTGCTTTCTGGACAAATTTCCAATTCTCTGAATAACTGCACAAAATTGCATCACTTGTTGTTGTATAATATGCTTGAGGGACCAATTCCATCTGAGATATTAACAACATCGATCAGATTAGAACATATGCTTCTAAATTCCAACAAACTCAATGGTAGTATCCCGAAAGAGATTGGTCAATTATGGAAACTGAGAGAGCTCAAGTTGAAGAACAATATCCTTACAGGTGCCATTCCCAAGGTGCTAGGAAACTATTCTTTCATGGAGGAGTTAAATATATCTTCTAATTCCTTGTATGGCTATATTCCACAAGAATTGGGTTCACTTTCCCAACTACGAGATCTGTCGTTGGATAACTACACAAAATTGCATCACTTGTCATTGTCTAATAATACGCTTGAGGGACCAATTCCATCTGAGATATTAACAACATTGACCAGATTAGAACATCTACTTCTAAATTCCAACAAACTCAATGGTAGTATCCCGGAAGAGATTGGTCAATTATGGAAACTGAGAGAGCTCAAGTTGAAGAACAATATCCTTACATGTGCCATTCCCAAGGCACTAGGAAATTGTTCTTTCATGGAGGAGTTAAATATATCTTCTAATTCCTTGTATGGCTATATTCCACAAGAATTGGGTTCACTTTCCCAACTACGAGAATTGTCGCTAGATAATAACAACCTAGGAGGATCCATTCTATATTCTCTCATGAACTGTATAGAATTGAAAAAGTTGAACCTATATCACAACAAGTTTGTGGGGACAATTCCAGAGGATGTAGGCCATAAGCTAGCCAAATTGCGACTGGTGGACCTGTCCATCAATCAGCTAAACGACAACATCCCAAAATCCATAGGAAATATTTCGGCACTTAATTTTCTTCAAATAGAAGACAACCAATTAAGCAGAATGGTACCCCAGGAATTGGGAATGTTGGGCTGCCTACAACAACTGACGTTTGGCAATAACAATCTGAAGGGAGATGTTTTTTCCATTCTCTTGAACTGTACAAAGTTGCAAACCATTGGGTTGGAATTCAACCAATTTTTGGGCTCTGTTCTGCGAAATTGGCTTCAAGCTCACCAAGCTACAAGAACTTGCTGCAACACGTAATCGATTCAGTGGGAGGACCCCACATTTCAGATATTGCACTTGTCCTCCCTAAGGTCCATTCTCAACACTGGTGCCCAACATCGTGTTGACTTCATTCTCAACTAATTTCTTGATGTCTTTGCCTCTACCTTTTAGTTTCTTTATAGCCACATCTTTATCTTTCAAATTACCCTGATACACTCTTCCAAAGCTTCCTTGCCCAATTTCGTAACACTGGTTGCAAATCTATGGGTTGACGCAGGCCTCGTGAATGGTGCCACAGGAACAATCACCGACATTGTCTATGACGCATCAATGCAACCACCAACATTACCTTTATTTGTTGTTGTCAAATTTGATAGATACATGGCCCATGTTGGGATCCCTCCAACCCGTTACATATTCCCATACCCCCTATTTCAAGAGGGAATCGAAGACAATTGCCAATTAAAATGGCACTGGGGATTAACTATCCACAAGTCGCAGGGACTTACTTTGCATAGAGCAACCGTCGACATTGGAACCACTGAAAGGCAGGGTTTGACATTCACAACTTTCTCCAGAGTTCCCTCACTTGCAAATCTGTGTATTTCACATGATTTTTCATATGAGAGATACTAAAAATGGTGTACATAACAACACTTGGAGAAAGAAGAAAGGAGGAGTTAAGACTACTATCACTCAGCCTGTCGTAAAAGCTACCCTCACTTTGATATCACCTCCACCACTACTATACTCAACACTTCTTCTATCCAAAGCGACATTGTTATTCAAGGGGTATCAAATGTAATCATGTTTATTGAAACTAAAATTTCCCACTAAAGGCTACCATTCATGATATAAATACTACAAATGTATACATGTCTCATTATGTGCACGTAGATCTACATTTATTTGATGTTTTGAAATATGATATGCAACTTTAATTGTACGAATCTGTAACAAAATTAAATGTACACATACAACATTTCAATGTAATGTTTCAACTAAATTCCTACACTACAACTATCAATCACACACATTATCAACTATACAATAAATATTTTTCCAACAAAACACCAACCGAACAACCGATGCACAACTAATAAACATGAATTAAATACATACAACATCAACTATAAAATAAATTAACTATCAAAAATGGTATCAAATGTATTCATGTACGAATTTTTAACAAGTTTGAAATGTAGAAACAACCTTCAAATTAAGTGGCCCATCTATATTTCTACACTTACAAAATCAATCACACCCCTAATCAACATCAACTACAAAAGTAATAATTATACCTCTAAAACAAATAACATATACCGTTCAGTTCAGCGTCACATCTCATGAAACACATGCGATTGCTAGTTTATAATACTATCGTAAACACTCTAATAATATTATATTATATATAATATTAAACAACTTAATAACCTTATATATATAATTATAATAAACTATTTCCCATATAGTATTTTAAAATCATTTCCTATATTGAATTTTAATATATCTTTCCACGTATTTAATTTTTTTTTTTAAACATCCTTATTCTACATATATCTAAATATATTCCTTAAGAGTAATAATAAGATTCCGGTTGAAAAGATATTATATGAATCGTATAGTTTCAAGGGTAATGTGATGTTGTTTGTTTCTCCATGTATTGAGTGGCAAAATGAAAGTAGAGTGGGAAGAATATACCCACTTCAACAAACCCACCAAACCCAATGCAGAGCATGGACAACGAGGCGCATTTCCCTTCCATAATAATACAAGCACTTTATTTGAGATCTGAAGGCGTTAACCTGCAGAAACCCACGATAACGTTTTAAATCAGCCCAGCTCACGGCCATAAATATGAGCCCCAATATCTTCACATTTTACTATAAACAAATTGGTTGATCTTGATTTGTTCCTGTATATAAAGCGGGTTCTATTATCATGTTTTCCATTTACTGCACACAAAAATATATTAAAACCCTAACTAAAACATACAAAACCAAGAATAATACAAACCCATCCTATGTAAATACATAAAAACCCTAGTTAAATCCATACAACGAATGATTTGAAATTTACTCTTGGTTCGTGTATGTGTTTTCTATTAAATACATGATTAGTCGGCGGTGTTTTCCAACTATTCACGATGCATGCGAAGAGAGGGGAAGTCCAACCCGCGAACGGTGGAATGACCAAAAAATGTCAAAACACGTCTCGTAACACAAAAACGTTTGGATGCTCGTCGAAACCGTCAAAACGGACGTCAAATTTAATCTCTTTGAAAAAACGTCCAAACAAACATCAAATTTAACATAGTCTCAGAAACTTCCGCAAGGGCCTTTCCCATAGGGAGAACGCCTTCGACATAATTATTTAGAAGTGTATCTTTTTGTTTGAAAAAATCAATTAAAATTCACATTTTATTGTGATTTATTATGTCATAAATGAAGGAACAATTGTATGGGTCTATAATTGATTTGTAAGACTTACAAATCAATTATGTCTAAGAATAATACAAAAATTGGGAAAATCACATCTATTCAAGAGAAAAGTAAATAAAGAGGGTTTAAGTATGAGGGGCAATCAAATTCAATACACCCAAAAGCCAACTCCAAGTATATTTTTAACTACTTAGTTGAAAACCCATAAATGACACCCCGAAGTGCATAAGAAACAAAATCATACAAACAACATTTTTTCTGAACCAACCGACACTTTACAATCAAGAAAATGTATAACTTGAATTTTTTGAAATGCCTACAACAAAAAAGACGTCGAAAGTTAGACTATAAAAACATGTTTGTCTCATGATGAGACAACTTGTTAAGTCTAAGAAAGTGTTGGAGATCATTAAGACATAAGCCTATCAAATATAATATTTTGTAATTATGTAAAAGCTTGTGTAATATAGATAATTGTATATTACCTTGTATGAAATAAAAAGACAAAGTAGAATGTAACTCTTGTAGAGAAAGGGAAAACAAGATAAACTAATTAATCAAGAATATCGAGAGTCATAAGGAAATATGTAAAATATGTATGAGACCATGGACAAAATATTTGTTTTCAAAAGAAGTGATAATATACATTATATAGTCTGTTACTTTACAATATGCACATATTTTTTTGGTAGTCATTTGGGTAATACTTGTACATTATCTTGATTTTCTATTATGCCCTTTGCTCATATGCATTAATAAATAATCTTTGCCATGTTTTATGAGTCTATATCTTAACTTTAAGATTTACTTAATGATATATTATTGAAGTTAAATATTATGAAAAGTAGTAAAAATAGACTACAACATTAGTATGTTATGGTGAGGAAATTAAGGGTATAATGGAAGAAACTACATTTTATATATATTGAAAACAAAATAATCACAAGATATTATTGATAGTTTTATATCAATAAGATGTTTCAAATGTCATGATAAATATTAAATAAAAATTTGAAAGTATCAACATCAACATAACATCATGATGTAGAACTCATTAAAACCACATGCACTTTGTGAATCATATAATGCCAAAAATATCACTTGATGAAGTATCCTACTTAAATGAGAAAAAATGCAATAAAAAAATGAAACTTAAATATTTTACTTTTATGGTTCGTGTCATTTTTATATTACAATTTAAATAATAAATGTTTTTCCATTCCAAATACATAAATGATCTGAATATGTCCAAATATATCTACAAATATATTCATCCATATCCAAACTGTCCGGGATATATCTACAAATGCTACGGAACCATGTTTTCGAGGATTGCGGAGCGATGTATCAATATTCACCATCTTAGACACCATCAACTTGCTGACATCCAATCGTTGATATGTAATTTATTAGACCAGGGCATATAAGACTTCCAATCCAACCAATCGACAATGTAAAACAAATACTCTAGTGGGAAAGAGCTTGCAAAAAGAACACATAGATTTTGAATCTTGGATTGCTCGTCATCAAATTTATGGATGTGTGATAAAGTTCGAATAAATTGTTTCCTTCTATCTTATAATTACAAGTGATTATATATTTGAACGTGATTGAAATGAAATATTTTTACTATTGAAATTGACCTTTAAAATAATTAAAATAGAAGAGAATTACATAGTAATGGAAAGGGGGATTAAGCCCTAGGAAAACTAGGCAGTTGCCTAGGGCGCTAACAGTTAGGGGGTGCTTGAATCTAAAAATTTCCTTTTTATTGGTTAATTTTATAACTTATCTTTAAAATAATTTATTTGAAGATTTAATATTGATCAACCCATTTATAGATATTATTATATAGTAACATAAATTTCACGCATACAAATAAAAAGGTTTTGTAATATTTTTGCAAGTAAAAGGAAATATCACATATTTATAAGCGCATATGATTTGTTGGTATTATTACCCATTCTCTGTGTAGCTCCAGATTATGTATGTGTATAATTTTTTAAACAAAAATGATGATGTATCTAGTAGAGGTGAGTATAATTGAAGGGAAAAAGTATTTAATTCTCTATTCTTAATTTTTTGGCGTCTATTATTTTTTTATGGAGGAACTGGTAGGCCCGGTCCAAATACAACTCTTCACAAAACCATGGGAGATACATAAATGTTCTTGTTTCTTTGTAAAAAAAGGGTGCTTTATTTTAGGATGGAGTTCCTGTCACCTACTTGATATAGCTAAATAAGACTTCTAAGAAGCCTTGTATAAAATATAGTATTTTTTGCATTTCTCCTACCATTAATTTTTTCCATCCATGGAATATTTTGCATCTTCTCTCATAATTTAATAAGATATTTTTATTATTATTTTATTATGACTATAATGTAAATTTAAAAATACAAGAATATAGGCATATTTTATTTATTTACTTGGTGGAAAAATATTAACTAAAATTGTGAGGAGGGCGTCCACTCAAACTATTGCCTAGGGCACTCCAAGCCTTTAATTCTGCCATGTTCTTATGACCACCCACTATATGTGATAATCGAGCAACATTATCATTCCTACACCAATTTTTCCACCGTTCATTACCTTTGATGACTCGATTACAATGATACCCTTATTTCAAATACCATATGCATTCTTACATCTATCAATCAAGCTCCTATCCATAGTGTTTTAATTGATCCACACAATAAGAATAATATGTACTTTCAAGCTACTTCACTCCCTTAGTTATTCTAAAAAACACATGACACACAATGTTAACTCTACTTATGGTCATATTATTCTACCAATCATTATTAGTATTATTATTACTTGAGTTCCATTCTTAGTTGCTTCCACTCTTAATTCAAGTGACATGTGGTTAGGTCTACCTTGGTTACACACTCTTAGGGATGTCGCTTCTATTTTACACCAATGTGTTGAGCTCATTCACCAACAAAAACTTTTCATAATTCAAGGTATTCCTTTTGAGGCTCCTCTTCCCATGTTATTTGATCATGCTTGTATAGTTCCTCCTTCTAGGTCTCATAATATGACTTTTGGAACACATGTTATCTCTAGTGGTTTTCACCCTCCCATGTCTTCTCAAAATCTCCTCACACACATGTTACATCTAGTGGCCCTCTCCCTCCAAGGATTCCTCATAGGTCTTGTAGTGCACATCTCATTCTTGATGGTCTCATTTGGTGATACCATCACACAAATTTATTCCATTGCACACTATCTCTCATGGATCTAGTCCACCTTTCTCTCCTTTTTGGGTTTCTATTGCTTGTGATGCTACTATGGTAGCACTTTCATATGCTCATTTTTCATTGGCACACTTGATTCTCCCACCTCTCATTTATCCTATCTCAACTCCACCTTCTCATAAGGCCCTAATTGGGAAGATATTATAATAGCGTTCCTTGTATACATAGTTATACTCAATAATACAAAACAAAATGATATATTTTTAAAAGTACTAAACCAAGACTTATACACATAGCTTCCATAGATGACACTTTACATATGTTGTCATTCACTATAGTTTGATTGATAGAATATTTATTGTACTCTTACACATATACATTCACAAGATATATCAAACTTTATGCAAGACATATAGATTGATACATGCCAATAGGATCTACCATGGTTCCTTACATCCTTCACTTGAGGTAATTCCTCCACATTATACGAGACCTACTATTATTTCATTGTGGTTACTTTTTACTTCTTCATTACACTTGATTACATATATTATGTATATCCTATTTTTTTGAACCAAAGGGACTAACACATGTGTTTTATGTGGTGTTAACATATCTTCCTTCATATGATATATTATTTATTCTATCTCTTATCATTTTTCGACACTATTACTTGCTAGAAATGTTTTTAGTTGTTTACATTACCACTTGTATGCTTCATTGGATGCGGAAAGAGTGCCTTAATTTTCTTGTGACACCACGGGTGTCCCATGTTTGTGGCTCTTTTCCTTATTTTATGATTGTAACAAATCAAAATTAGTAGTTGTATTATTTTACATTACTTGTTTTTACATTTATCTCTTTCTCAAACAAGTGCACTTTACCCATTCTCATCTCATACATCTATAGGTATTTTTCTAGTTTATTTTATCATACCCGGTGATTTGTGGATAATTTCCAAGAATTGAAGTCATGAAATTTATTTATAAACTCCATTTGTCATCTTCCAAACCTCATACTTCACCTTTATCCTCTAAGATTAAAAAAACGTACGGTAGGGTTAGTTTAAGCCATATGGTCTTCACCCTCTTTGTATGGTTTCATCATTTCTCTCTTTGATCCCAAAATTTAAGTTGCATATTATTATTTGGATCATTTACTCCTCCTCAATCAACCTTTGTAACATAAAACACCTTTAGAAGCATATATAAGTAAGTGGGTCTCACCTCATTTAGAACCTAACACTCTTATGGAATCCTATTACAAAATCTATCACAAAAGACACCCAAAGCTCTATATACTTTGAAAATACATCTACACATTTATTAGGTCAACAATATCTTCAATTTTTAAGATTACCACTAGGTATAGGAAACAACTTCCCACATTTTCAAGCATCCAAAGTAACTTACTCACGTAGATTAGTAAGAGAGAAACTCAAGTCAAGATTTATATAAATAATGTCAAATCTGATTGCACTACAACTAGATATCACATGTTACCTAGAGAACAATGTGTGGTTTGAGGACTCTTTGGAGTAGTGCTAGTATTAGTGGTGCATAGGGGTGCCCAAAACCCAAATAATTTTTATTTTGTAGGAATATCTATCTACATTTAGGGTTTGAAAGATTGAGAAAAGCATTTAGATCCCCCACAACATGGTCAAAAGTTCTTGACAAAGCGTGATGAAGATATTTAGATAAGTGAAAAACCTATAAAGTTCCATAAATTGGTTTTGAACAAGTTCAAGATCATACAAATAGGTCAAGATCATATAGACGTTCCTACCCATACTTGTGTAGTCCTACCTAAGAGAATTTTTAGGTCATAATTCCTATTTCAAGGCATTACTAGGTATAAATCTCTTTGTTCCATCATTCATATCACCCAAAATTTCCTAGAATCATTTGTAATAAACTAAGTACACTCAATCCCATGTATTTATGAGCTTGTATTATATTGTGTACATTTGTTGCAAGTATTAATGTGTTATTATAATATTGAATGGTTAATGTTGGAAGTTAATTAATTAGAATAATCCTTGTAGCTTCTATTTCATTCCTTTTTGGTTATGTGTAAATCTTAATCAAATCTAAAAAGGATGAAAACATTTTGGTTAAAATCATAATATTGAATTTAACATTATACCATGGTTTGCTTAGGGTTCCTATTATTTTTCATAATTATATGCTACTATTAATTTTTAATATTTTCATTTTATTTTAGTTTTTATATGCTTTCCTTCTATGCCCTTTGGGTGTAGGGCTCGGTTTACAAATCAACCTATTGATCATATTGAGCTTTCCCCTATGACTCGTAAGCATTGTATCCTCATGCCCTCATATCATATACCTATTTATATCAACCTATTCATCTTCAATACTTCTCATGAGGTCCCACTACATGATATTGAAACCCACAATGAGAATTCTTATCATGATGATGAAAATGTTGTGTACCAAGACCAAGTATCACTTCTATCTAGTTTTCATGTCAAACTTTGTGAGAATCCTTATCACATTGAGCCTATTATAAAACTTCTTCTTATTGCTAAGGATTTTCATGACCATCCATCTAATGAAGCTTCAATTTTAGGGAGGTCTCGTCCTTCTCTTATCCCATCCACATATATTATTCCTACATCTATGGTTTCCACATTCTTACAAGATGATGATCAATGCCTCTATACCTATTCATGAAGCCACTATTTATACTACCCATCCCATATATAATAGCTTTTATACTTCTTCATATGTCCCACAAGCTCTTAAAACCATTGTTCGCACAATATAAGCTCAAATCTTGTAATTGCAACAAGGTGTATCTAATTCTCCTTGCGCTATGGATTCCACTCAATTACTACACAATCTATTGTCTCCTAAGGTGACCTCTTATCCTTTTCCTCTTTGTTTTATTACACATAAAATTCCTATATATGGTGGAAAAGCTGATCCCACATAACATATCATATCATTTCATGTGGCTTGCATTGATTATGTATCTTATGACATTTTTATTACCAAGTTATTTCCTAAGAGTCTTAAAGACTTTACACTGCAATGGTTCTATGATCTCCCCACACATTCTATATGCTCTTTCACTACATTAGAAAATCAATTTCTAGAACACTTTTTTGATGAACATATCGATGATTATGTCTTGTGTTATCGAGACCATGCTTACCAAGATGAATAATATCCTGGTTGATAGTGAATTACAAGACCTTTTTACACAAATATTGCTTCCTCCTTTGCAAGAATCGGTCATGTTAGAAAAAATTAGACTATTTGAACATATTTTCCATACACTTAAATGATGTGAAGCCAAGTTGTTACATATGAATAAGCTTAATTATGTTTCTAGCACTCCTAATACATATAATGCCAAATTTCAAAGCAAATATACATTTAAAGGTGAGACTAATGGCGTTAAGGTTACTTATAGAGACATTTTAAATGTTATTAATCAACCTACTAACCTACAATTACAAGTCGCATGATGAAAAATTATACGTTTAATAGATACTCCTCATATTTTCTTAAAATAATTACTTGAGTGAAATCTTGTGTCTCTCCCTCCACCATTTGAGGTTGATGAAAGAAAGCCTCAAAGTAAAAGTTTCGATGCCAAAGCCTATTATAAATATCACTAATGTATTGGTCATTTTATGGATAAATGCATAAAGTTTAGTTATGTTATTCAGGACCTCATTGAATGGGATGATCCCACTGAATTTTCTAATCCAATAAACAAAAATTCTAAGTTAAAATATATTCAATGATCCACTCTCTAAGCATACAAGTGATATATTTAGTGTTGAAGTGCATAATACTCATCCTAAGGTGACACCACTACCCTCTTATGATCATCCCTTAGATGTTATGATTGACACTATTACTCACATTATGCCTTCTACACCATTATTACTTTTTACAACTCCGATATAGATGAATGTTTATTTCTAATACATTGTCTATTCTTGTCTCTATTAATCAAGTACCTATACATGGTGTATTGGTTAATCTACAAAAAATTATAATGTGTGTTCATGTTCATTTTTTCATCTCTTCTCAGAAGATTACATATGATCTTGATCCTCACTATCATTGTATCATGTTACCTTTCATTGTTGGTCCTATTACCACATTGGTTTCATTCTTGGTTGTTATTTATCTTAACTCTGCTACATTGTGTCTCAGTCTCCCTTGGTTACATGATTTTAAGTATATCCCATAAATTATTCTTTAGTGTATCAAGTTTATTCATAATCAACAAGTTGTTACTATTCAAGGTATCTCTTTTGAGGCTCCTTCCCCTAACATTCCTAGTCATTCTCCCACAACCTCTATCCCTACTCCTAGTACACCTATGGATAGGTCCTTGGATTCACACACTTTGCTTCACATAGCTCTAGTCCTATTTCTAGGATTTTTGTTTCACGCATTGTTGCATATAGCCTTCCTCGATCTCTTATTAACCCTTCATCTACACATATTTCCTCTAGTGGATTCTCATGGGATTCCCCCTCTATCCTTTCGTACACAATGACACTCTACATATCCTCATTTAGATTCTAGGGATACTTGTTATTATTTTCCAACATATAGATATCATACATTACATATTGGTCAACTGTTGTGCTACTATACATTTCTCTTCTCCTATTCCCTCTTTGGACCATATTCCTATCACCATTCCATTGGTAGTTGAGTCACATTCTTTAACACATCGAGGCCTAGGCCTCCATCATTTCTGCGGTGGTTGATTCACCTCATTGGGAGGTTCCCATTGGATATATTTCATGATATCCCCTTTATTATACATATTTATGCAATAAAATTACAAAAACATCAATAGAATCACAAAAAGTAAAAACATTGAAATATTTTCAAAAATACAAAAATTAGGACCTATTTCTCTAGCATACATTGTTAGTACTTTACATTATATATATATTTTCTTTCTATTTTGATAGATAGAATTTTTCTTCATTAGACAGATGCATTCAAGGGGTATCTTTGGCATAATGTGAGAAATAAAAATTGATACATGATTATGGGAGCTATCATGTTTATATGTTTTTTGGGGGCATCCCTCCACACAATCTAGGTGTTATTATTTCATTATAGTACCTTTTTCACTTCCTTACAAGGCTTAATTACACGCATATTGTATTTTCCATATTTTGAGGCAATAGGACTAACACATGTGTCTTGTGCGGTGTTTGACAATTGTTATTTCACATGAATCTATATATATCGCTTTCAATGTCATTTCATCACATTATGATACTTTTTTTTCTATACATGTTTGTTAGTTGTGTGTGTAGTTACTTGTTTGCTACTCGATTTTTTCCTAATGGATTTTTTTATCTTATGACACGTGGGTGTCCCATGTTTGTGCCATCATGCCTTCTTATATGGAATTTCTTGATTGTAGGCTCAAGGGCCTTGATTATATTGTGACACATTGGATGGGAAATGTTTACATGCACCAATACTTTTATGTGGTATTGTGTGCAATGCTATATTTGCACTTATTTCTACTTACATGTGCACTACTATTGTTATTTATACTAGTTATTTTGTTGAAATTGTTGTTATTATTATTATTTCTATTCTTTCGCGTTACGGTCTCCACCATGTGTATCCCCTTTATAAGTACATGTTCTTCTTGGTAACCACCACATCACCATTTCATGTCTTTTATACATATATTATCAACCTTTTCAGACGTGGTTACTCATATATTATTTTGAGTTGGACACTCAAACGATTTATCACACATATCTTAAGAGAGGGGGCATTCATCCGTATATTCAATACCTACAAAATACCTGACGACGCGATCATGGGATTAGACATAGGAAGGAACATGACGAAAATAATCATAAATAAAATCACATATAGAAATTTAGAAAATCAAGCATACATTCAAAAATGTCTAGTACGCTTAGGACCATACAAACGTTCTTGAACCCATTTCTACGGTTTTTCCCAAGGGAATTACAACAACATTCTTACTAGTTTTATATTTTCACCTATAAGAACATTTTTTTGCACAGTTTAGGACTCGGATGACTTAGTTCTTATGAGTTTTAGAGGGCATGAATTATTGCATTCTTATTATCTATAGCACTTAGTTTGAATTTCAGTTTTAGGTATATTAGGGGCATTGTGTCTCCTTTTTATTGCTACATTTCAGCACATTTCACATCTATTTAGTTTCTACTCACTTTTTGGCATCCGAGGAGAGTATGGGGCAATTTTTTTCTCTTTTATATTGTGCGTCCTAATTTAAAAATTTTTGCTTGGATCCAACTATAGCAGTGTGGTTTATGGGGTCATGGAAGGTATCGAAGTGGCTAAGTTCTTCATATGCATTCCTTCTTTCCTCCCCTCTTCCACTTAAAGGGGAAGATATCAAACTTGTTGAATGAATTTGATACACATTATTCTTCCTTCACCGGGTGCTCTAACTACTCTTTGTTTCTCTCTCTCTCTTGAACATTAGTGTGTTGGGTTCAATAAAGCGATACTTTTGCAACTCCTCGGAAAAATTAGGGATTGATCACCCCTAATTCCTCGGAAAAGTTTAGAAATCCAAATCTCCAATGACAAGCAAATAACAATAAATTCTTCCCTCTAAAAAATAAACACGTGTATTCCTTCCACGTTTTGTATCTTTTAGTTCACTATTTACAATTTCATATTTCATCTACATTACATACTTTCGGTTGAGTTAAATTTCAGTTCTTAATCATGAACATTGAATAAACTCTATATTATAGATTTCATCATGGAATGTACTAACATTAACACAATGGGATCTTGCAAAACAAACATTAAGCGAAGAGAAAGTGTGTCTACACACTCATTTATCTTTTCCTTTAATCATGTAATTTGATTTCATACTTAGAGGGGGAAAATGTAAACACCTAAATTTGGTAATTATGCTCTTTGACACTACCGGTTTTACATTGTTCTCTTGCTCAAACAATTACACTCCACCCATTCTCTAGGTCTCTTGTTTAGCTTTCTTGGTCATACACAATTATTTGTCAAAAATTTCAAAACTTTGAATGCATGAAATCCATTTAGAAATTCTAGTGTCACTTCCAATCATCATACTTCATATTTATCCTTTAGGGTCAAAAAAGTACAATAAGGTCAGTTTGTACCATACAGGTCCCGACCCTAGTGTATGCTTTTTCTCTTTTTCACTTTGATCCCAAAATTTCAGTTGCATATTATTATTTGGGTCATTTAAACCTCCTTAGTTTTCCTTTGTAACTTAAATTACCTTCGAAAGAATATATAATAAACTAAATCTCACCTCATTTATAATGTAGCACACTCTTATAATTACAAAAGCTAGCACAAAAGGCACTCAAAACTCCCTATACTTCACAAATAAATATACATATATATTAGGGTAGCACTATCTACAAGTCTGAAGTTTCCACCAGTCTAGGGAATATTTCCCATATTGTTAAGCATCCAAAGTCACTCACTCAAGTAGATTTGCAAGAGATAAATTCAATTCAATATTTTTCAATTAAATAATGTAAAACCTGATTGCACTACAATTAGATATCACATGTTAGGTGGAGAATGGCGTGTATTTTGAGGCCGCTTAGGAATAATGTTAATGTTGGTGGTGCACGGTGGTACCCACAACAAAATTAATATTTTTTAGGACTATCTATCCATATTTTGGGTCTGAAACGTTAAGCACAACATTCATAGGTCTCAACGGTGTGACCAAAAATGACTGACAAAGAGTGAAAAATATATTTAGAGAAGAAAAAAACCCAAGAAGTTCTGAGATCTTGGTTACTGGTAGGATCAAGACTATAAAAATAGGTAAAGACCATATAAATGTTCCTAACCTTATTGTATGGTCCTTCCCATGAGCATCTTCACGTCATAGTTCTAGTTTTGAGGCATTCCCAGGTCCAAATCTCCATGTTCCATCATTCAGATCACCCAAAAATTCTTAGAATCATTTGTAATCAGCTAAGTGCACTAGACCTTGTTACTTTATTATATTGTATTATATTGTGTACATTTGTTGCAAATATTGATGTGTTATTCTAATATTGAATGGTTAATTTTGGAAGTTAATTAATTAGAATAACCCCATATAGCTTCTATTTCATTCCTTTTTGGTTATGTGTAAATCTTAATCAAATATAAAAAGGGTGAAAATAGTGATATTTCTTCTTTTGTATGTAGCCTAAGTTCCTTGATTGTCTTATGACATCATAGGTTTCCCATATTTTTAATACTTTCCTTTATATGAATCTTATTTATATGTTATTTCTTGTGTTTGATCACTTGATTGTTGTTTATCATCTATTTTACTTCTTTTGCATCTACCTTGTCTTTATTATTATTGTTCAAATTTCTATCACTACTTCTATTTATATGCTTGTTTGTCTCTTTGTGCATCATGATTACCACCATGCACAACCCCCTTTCTACATGTACAAGTTCTTCACAATGGCCACATCTTCATCATCCTATAATCTTCTATAACTTCTTAGACAAATATTGCATGGGTGTAAATATATTCATTTGATCCACGTGATCAAATAGTTTTTCACACGCACTTCAAAAGAGGGGAAATTCATAAAGGTATGTTCTACACTTACATGAATAATCATAGGTCAGAAAACAATTTTTCTCAAGGATAAAGTACTAAAAAAAAGTCAAACATTCTCTTTTGGCGAGAAAACACACGGGGTCAAAATAATGTGTCAAGACCATATAGACGGTCCCGACCATACCATACATTGATTCCTTGGGGAAAAATACTAGATTTATCTACATTTTTAGGTTTTTCATCATAAATATAGGTTTTTGGCACAATCTCATACTTATATGACGTAGTTTGTATTAGTTTACAAGTTGCAAGAAATATTTCACTCATCTTTTGTACTCTATTTTTGTTGAAAAATATAGTTATTTTGGGGGCATGGGTCTCCTTATCCATTGATGTTTTAGTAGATTTCATACTCTTACTAAGAAATATGACACATGAGAAGAACATGGGGGATTCATTATCTTTATACCTTGTGTTTATATACTTAAATATTGGGCCTAGATATGTGTACATTGGTATGGTCCATGGGGTTATGAAAAGTATTGAAGTGAATAATTTCTTCAAAGATAGTCTTTTCTTTCCTCATTATTAAAGGGGAATATATCAGGGTTACTAAACAATTTGATATATTATCTTATTCCTTTAAATGGTGTACTAGTTCCTCTTTTTCCTCCATTCAATGTTGGTTTGCATGCACCCAATACTCCATCTTCTCCTTCGTCATAATTTGGGACTGATCACCCTCAATATTTCAAAAAAATTTAGCACCAGTAATAATATTTAAATATCTAATTACAAGTAAGGAATAAGAAGCTCTTCCCTTTACAAATCAAATAGGCGTACTCTTTCCATGTTTTACATCTCTTTCTTTCACTTTATGTAAATTCAAATTATATAGTTACTATTGAATTACAACTCAATTTTTCTATTATGGACATTGACTACACTTTGTGTTGTAGGTTTCATCATGGAGCATGTCAATACCAACACACCTAGACAACAAAAACTCTTAGAAAAGACAAAGTGTGTCTACATATTCAATTATATTTGTCTTTCAACATGTCATTTTCATTGCATACTTACATGTGGGAAAATGTAAACACTCAAATTTGGTAATTTACTATTTTGATGTTATTTATTTTAATTGTTCTTATTGTTGAAGACAAACACCCATATCCTATTGCCACACAATCTATCTTTCCACATATTTCCTAAATTGCATTTTCCTACACATTGATGTGTCAAAAAATTACAAATGCATGTCCTTTGTTAGGAATTCATTTATTTAGTGCTACACATGTTTGGTATTTTTACATATGATTTCATATTTACCATATGGTAAATTAGTCTATGTGTTATGTAATTATAAATTAGTTGTTAGTATGTTGGATTGTTATACCCATGAATAATATTCTGGGTTAATTGTTGTAACACCTCCCTATTTTCTATGAGGTTGTTTAGCTTGTTAGAAACTGGAACACTGAGAGGGGGTGAATCAGTGTTCAATTCAACTTTTTCCAATCACAAACTTAACCACTTAATCTAAAAAACAATTCAAAAGAGAGCAATCACACATAAGAGATAAAACCTTTAAGTGGGAAACCCAAATAGGGAGAAAACCCACTGAACCAGTCCACTATGTGAAAAATGGTTAAAAAATATTTGTTGAGTGTAAATCAACACTTGAGGCTAAAACCTAAGTATCACACAAGCTACAATTTGGTGAAGGAAGTACCAACCTCATGAATGATTTAGCTAGCTACAACTATCCTTTTAAGCTCTTACCCATAAGGAATCTATAACTTCCTGGATACAAAACAAACCAAAATTGATAGCACTTCAATGGATTCCTTAAATCATCTGATACTAATCCTAAATTTGTAGGGTAAGTGCACCAAGTTGGGGGGCCAAAAGGAGGTCTTAAGTGGACACATTTTTCTGAAAAATAAAAAACTTCAACTTGTACGATTTTTTTGAAATAGTTACACTCAAAATTGGAAGATGTTTTATAAATATGAATCATAGCATTTTGAGTCTAGTTTCTAAGCTACTAAATTTTATTGAAAATGGATAATTTTAAGTGGGTAAAATAAATAAAATACAAACAAGTGCTCCTATTTTTGTTAAAAAAACATAACAGAGTGACTTTCATGCCCCCACCATTTTTTTAGCACCATTTAGTAGTTTTGAAAACCCTTTGGTAGAAAGATAGCTAGGAGCATCTAGTTTGTGCTAGAATTTTTTTATATTTTTTTAGCAAGTATTTATTTTTTTATGATTTTTCTAGTACATAAATTTTATGTTTTGAAAAATAATGGAGCTCTAACCGTGCCCCCAACTACCTCAAAAATATCGAAAATTAGATTTTTTTAATATGTATAGAATTAGGCCTAGTTTTTGCTAGTATAATTGTTTTCAATTTTGATGACCCCAAAAAAGATACACGATGAAAGATAGACATATTTAAACTTAAAAAAATAGCTATAAAAATGCATAGTTAGAAAATAAATAATATGGAAACCTTATATTACTAGAAAAAAATGAAAAAATATATTTTTAGAAAGAGGAAATTTTGCTCTACGTCGCGGTATAATTTTTTCTAAATGAATTAATTGTTTTATGTTGATTTATCATGGAGGAAATAGCATTTTTACATTTTCTTGCAAAAACACGTTGTTTGTTGTATTTGTGCGGGTCCATGCCTCGGGCACAGGGATCCAATCGTATCCCAAGCCCGAGGCATGGCTTGAAAAGGTAAAAACAGAAAACATGTATGCATTCTTTATAGTATAAACATTGTAAATGCTTTTGGCATGCTTCTATTTACAAAAGCATAATTTTTTCATTTATTTATTATTTATATTTTATTATTTCTTATACTTTAAATTTATTTTTATAAATATAAGAAATTAGGGCCACCCCGCACCTTATGGAATAAGTCACATAGCTCCATGAGTCATGGTTTAGGAGATATTTTTTTATAGTATAATCGGCCGATTGGTAATTTTCGTGGATTTTAGCATTCAACCTAAAGCTTTTAGCGTTTAACTTCTACAATCCAAACCCTAAACCCTAGGCCATAAACCTAAACCCTAAATTGTAAACCTTGAGCCCTAAACCCTAAACCCTAAACCTTTAACCATGATCCCTAAACCCTAAACCCTAAACCTTAAACATTCAGCCCTTACCCATGAGCCCTAAACCACGAGCCTTAAGCCCTAAACCCTAAGCCCTAAGCCCTAAGCCCTAAACCATGAACCATGAGCCCTAAATGCTAAACCCTAAACCCTAAACCGTAAAAACTAAATCCTAAACCCTAAAGCCTGACCCCTAAACCCTAAACCTTAAACATTGAATCTTTAACCCTAAACCCTAGACCCTAAATCGTAAACCATAAGCCCTAATCCCTAAACACTAAATCCTTAACCCTAAACCCTAAACCTTAAACCCTAAATCCTTAACCCTGATTTGTAAACCCTAACCATAAATACTAAAAACTAAACCATAAACCCTAAACCATAACCTTGAACCTTGAATCCACGAACCCTAAACCCTAAATCTTAAACCCTAAACCATGAGCCCTAAACCCTAAACCTTGAACCACGAACCATATTTCATTAATATTTCCTAGTCTCGTGCCTAGAACCATCATTGATTTTGCTTATAGAACTACCTTTTTTATGAGAGGTGGGACAAGTAACTAAATGGATATGACATCTACCTTATTCCTTGCAATGCATATTACACATCTCTTTTGAACTTATTTCTCCCCACATACACTTTCTCTCTTGAATGTAAATTTATTCACACTCTGAAACAAATTTCCCATTTCTCATATTTCCATGTATGGTATTATGCAAGCCAGGATGACCCATTGGAAGCTAGAAAAAATAACCATCACAACACAAAAATTAATCTTAAAGGAAACAAAAGAAACATAGAGAATATACCAATGCGGAGGTGTAGGATCATAATTGAATTTCTTACAATATCCTCTCCTCCTGGAGAAAGAGAAAGTTCTTGTTCTACTAGAATGGATAGTAAATTTGACAAAACTTCTGAAGTGTTCAAAATAAGCATAGAAATAGGGGAATGGCTACTTTAACACAAAGGGGTATCAATCGCCTGGTAAATCTTTCTTATTTAGTTCTAAATGGGACTCATGTGGCCTATGAATTAGTGACCTTCCATTCATTGATAATTCCTTATATGATAAACCCATGGATGTTTTCAAAAGCACCTTCAAAAAGATAGGGGTAGTCATCAATCCTAGTGAAGGGTGTGATGTGATTTCCAAGCAACTTAAAATTCATATAGATTTAGAGGTCATAACATGAATTTACAAATATCTCTATCATTATAAATGGAAACCAAGTAATTTTGTATCCCTATATCCAAGGATAGAGGACTACTAATGAAAGACATCAAATTATGATGACTATGCTTGAATGTTACGCCTTTCTGAATTCGATGAACCCTTTTCACTTGAATACTCTCAGTCAATTACTAATAAGAATGGGTAAGACATAGAACATTACAATGAGTGAAATATTTCCCATGTGATGGGTGAAACAAGATAGTTATATTAGGTAATATTTATTTACCCTAAGCCCCGAGCCCTAAACCCTAAACCTTAAGCCCTAAATGCTAAACCCTAAAACCCAAACCCTAAATATTGAGCCCTAAAAACTAAACCCTTAACCTTAAACCCAAAACCTTAAATTCTAAACACTAAATCCTAATCCCTAAAATTTAAAACCCAAACCCCGAGCACAGAAACCCTAAACCCTAAATCTTATACCCTAAACATTAAACTCTAAACCTTGAGCCCTGAACCACACAGAACCTTAAACCCTAACACCCAAACCCTAAACCTTGAACCATGAGCTTTGAACCCTAAACCATAAGCCCTAAACCCCGAACCCCGACCCAAAAACCTAAACCCTAAACCATAAAAACTAAATCCTAAACTCCAAACCATTATCCCTAAACCCTAAAACATGAACCCTAAATACGATCCTTAAAACCTAAATCATAAACCCTAAACACATAATCCCTAAACCCTAAACCTTAAACCCTAAACCTTAAATTCTAAACACTAAACCCTAAACCCTAAACTATGAAACCTAAACCCTTAACCCTGAGCCCGAAACCCTAAACCCTAAACCCTGAGCCCTAAACCCTAAACCCTAAACCATAAACCCTAAACCCTCAAGTTTTTATGAATGGTTCTTAACAAGGTAAAGTGGTTTGAAACCCTAGAAAAACCCTAGCTAGGAGAAGCTTGTAGAAGATTGTTTGTACTGACCGGTTTGATTAGTTTTGAAAAAGTGATGATTGGGTTATAGAGGACTCTCCCACATTTCTAGAAAGTTAAGATAGTATTTGTGACAATATGTGGGCCCCATCTGAAATTTATTATTTCTACGAAGTTCAATTTGAGGAGACGTTTCCCAAAGAAGGCAACAACTAAATTGATATAATTTTTATCCCTAGATTTTTGATACATTTGTATTATATTTTTAGGTCATTGTTGAGCTGAAAAAGAGTAAAGTGTGCCCTATTTATGAAGATTAGGTTTTGGGGTGGTTTGGAGTAACTTTCAGCAAAATTAACATGTCATGAGCTACATGAAGAGTTAAGAATCCTTCAAGTTTGTTTGTGATCATCATTTAGATATATTTACATTCTATATAAAAATTTATTATTGTATAAGTTATGTAAAATTTATCGGAGTTTTCTCTAAGGGTTAAGTTTGAAGGATGCTTGTTCTAGCATGGTGTTAAGTGGCACTATGAGGTAAAGTGATGTTTTTGAGTTTTCAATATTGGTGAAGGTTTATGAGTGCTTAGACATCATTTATAAGGATGTTCAATACTTTTCTTGAGTATGGAAGTGTATTTGGTGTGATGGAGCAAGTTGAGCTCATTGTCAGTTCTTGAGTCCTAGAAGACTTAAGAAGTAGCTTATAGATATTAGCTTGGTTGAAGGATGAGTTTCAATATGTTATGGAAATTTGATTTATATATATTTATAGTGTTATAAATTATATATCTTTGTGAGTTTGTTTGATGTCACTTTCGGTTAGTTTGTGAGGAAGAAGGTATGTTGGATTTCAAGGATAGGTTTGCTTAAGCTGAAAGATTGAGTTGGTTGAGGCATGAAATAGATTGTTTAATGATTTCTATAACCTGGATAGTTAATAGGGATAAAAAAATCTTATTGAAGGTATTTCTAGGTCTTGAAAGTGTTAGCAAGGGTGTAAACTCTAGTTGAGTTAGTAAAACTAGTTTACGGGTAACATGTTTTATTAAAGAGAAAAGTCGGTGTGGTTTCATAAAATGGATGTTTAATTATGTAAAACATGCATGGATGTGTTCTATATGTCCTAAGGTTTCCATTTAGTGGTCATGTTTCATGTTTTAAGTGTTATTGGGTGATCTTGTGGCCCAAAGGTGAAGACAGGTGCTTTAGAAACAACTCAAGCTGTTTTGTGAAAGATATGAGCCCGTGGGCTCGGTTAATGATTTATTTGATTGGTTATAGTAAATGTGTGAAAATGTATGATTATTATATGTTATATTACTCATGTATGGTGAATATGGGAGTTTTAATAAGCATGGTTTTGGTGTTAATGGATTTAACTCATCCTAATGATGAGGTTTTGAGCCTTTTTGGTGCATGATGGGTGGTTTTGGGCATGGCCAACATATATGGGTCATATGTGAACATTGTAATGATTTTATTGGGATTTTATTAAGTTTTATTGGTCATGATAAAGGATTAGGACCGACCTCCTTCATGTTGGTGAGATGAAATGCATATAAAGTAAGGGTTTGAGTTCAAATTTGAACTAGTCTTGTGAGAGGGAAAAGTGTGACCCTAGTGTGACTGAATAGCAGGTATGATTTCATGATTTTAGATCATAGGAATTTTGTTTCAAGTTGAATAATTTTATATAACATGTGTGCAATAGTTTAGATCCAAGACAAGTCAAAGAAGAAGAATATATAGCGAGTTGAAGGAATGAGGGTTTGAGCAAGGGTTTGTGAGTTGAATTAGAGATATCCATTAGTTGTGGTAGAAAAAAATTAGATATCATCATCATTAGGTGGATTATTTGGTGCTTGGTCATCTTGGGGGTTTTATCCTCCTTATGGAGTGGGTTCTTCACTAAATTAGGGGTTGATGCTCCTTATAGGGTTGGTGCTCTACTAAACTAGGGGTTGGTGCTCCTTGTGAAGTTGGTGATTCACTAAATCTCTTTTATTTGTGTAATATAAGTAGAGTTTCAGTGTTTTTTTATTTCCCATTAGGTTTTCCCACTTACATATGGTGTTATTTGTCGTATGCACCTTGTTTTTTGTTGATGTATTTCAATGTTGAATATCTTAATAAGCACACATGGTTATGAATGATGTATGGACAACTTAATTGATGAATGTATGGTTTGGTAAATGAAATAAAAATAATTTTAGGAGTGATTCGACTCCCAGGTCCATTTTGCTTTCAAAAAATTTTGCATATGACCTATTTAAACACAATCTATGACCTGTAAGTTGATACAAGAATGCATGAAGGCATGAAGATTAAACTCAAAAAACAAGGATAAACATGTATCACAATATAAAATCAGTCTAAAATAGAGTATGTACTAAATACAATTTATAATAAGGTAAAAACAACTCCTTTATAGCTCCAAGAGGTGGAATAAGCAAAGAGAATCACTCATGACCCTTTATTTCTCACTCAAAAAGACTGAATTTCTCCGTATATGAATTAAAAGGCCGAATCCTCTTTATAATGTGTTATTAATATTTTAATAGAAATTTTGAGAGAAAAGGAGAGCTTAGACATACAATTCTAGATTCTAAAAATAGGAAAAATCATGTGCACCTTGTTCTTTGTTTTAAAAATAGCTTTTACATGTGAAAGGCACACATCTTGCTTATCTATTATAATTTTATCCAAAATTGTGCTCCGAAATAAAACTACACTCTAAAAATAGGAAAAATAGCTTCTTTGCATGCTTTGTTTATTTTGATATATTTTTAGAACTATTGAAAGATGAAATCAACCGTCCTTACCTACTTAAAACATGCTTTGACTTCACCATGCATCGGTTTTACTAAAAATAACATTACTGTATTTTAGAAAAATAAAGATAAAGCATTTGCATCATTTTATTGGTATGCATGTAGGGGATTCCTTGCTTTGATTTTTCTCGTGTTGTGCAAATATTTACATGGGATTGCATGCCATTGTATTATGGATTTCACTTTTCCTTCATTTTGCAGATTTACGTGGCTTTACGTGCACCGGTCATTTTTTTCTTGCTCCACACATTTGTGTCCTTGTAACACGACCTAAATCATGGTTCCTTTTTATTCAATGCTCTTTGTTACGCAGGTTTGTCCTTTTCCTTCTCCCTCGTGGCCTCTTGTGGGTTGGTTTTCTATCTTGTGGCTTCGCATGTAGCATCAAAAGTGGAATTTTATTTTTTCATTCAAACCATAAACATTCTTCTATGGCCTTGTGTGTAGGATCTCGTGGTTCTTAATTTTTTGTTGTGTGGATTTTTCGTGGGGCCCTTCCTTGAACCCGATGCAAAATTCCGCGAATTTATGCATTTTAATTTACGTGCGTGGTTTCATGCAATTATTCTTCGATGCACACAATATTTTGTGGGTATATACTTTGGTGCATGGATTATCCCTCTTTGTTATAGATTTTGCATTCTCTCTTTGGCACGTGAATTTTTCCAAATGATCTGAATAAGCATGGGAAGTTTACTTGGATAAAATAATTTATCACAAATTTAGTTGTTACTTAAAATTTCCTCTAGTTTTTCCACATTACTCTCCAATTAATGTTAATTCTAGTATCTGAGACACAACCACTATTATCCATTTTTACCCCCTTTGGTACAATGAATAACTAGAGAAAATCAAACTTGGGTAGTTGACAAAGCTTCATGGTTGAGCCTGGGGTTTCCAAAGGAAAAGGAGTTTAGCCAAATTTGAGAAAATTGAGTAAAATTGGGAAAATGTGGCTTTGGGGCACTCTACTTCATTTTTCCTAACTCCCCAATCCAAGAAAATTCTAAGGAGTTAGTGAAAATTTGAGGAAAATTCTATATAAAAATCCATAAAAAAGCCCACAGAAGCGGCAAAAAAGTTTGCAGAAAAAGCCGTAAAACAAAGCCGAAGAGAAAAAACCACAAAACAAAGCCGCAGAGTAAAATCCACGGAAAAAGCCACAGAACAAAGCTGCAGAGTAAAATCCATGGAAAAATCCACGAGAAAAAAGCCACAAAGTAAAGGCTGTAGAAAATGACACAAAACAAAGGGCTACGGAAATCCGTGGAATGTTGCAGAAAACTGGAAAATCCGTAGAACACAGGAAAATGACAGTTTTTGTGTGAAACTTCGAATGGGCATAACTTTTGATCCAGTGCTCAAAATTTGACAAACTTTATATCATTGGAAAGGTCTCAATGTTCTCTATGCAATGGAAATTATATTTTTCAATTTTATTGAGGTTATATGTGAAAAAAATTGGAAAAATTATCTAGCATGGAAATACACAGTTCCAGGCCCAACCACCATAATTAATGAAGTATGGCACCCCATTTCTTCTTCCAGAAACTAAAGTACATATGTAAGATGATTTGTAAGGGTGCCCATGCCATTTTCATACCATTTAATGGCAGTTTTGGTTGGTGAGAGAAGAAATCCGAGTTTCACTCTTTCTCTTTCTCTCATTCATTTTCTATATATTGTAAACACTTCTCATTTGAGAAGGGAGATATTCTAAGATGTGGGGAAACTCTGTAAAAAAATTTCTCAACACCATTGAGTTGTAAACCCTCTCATGGGCCTGGCAAGTGTATTTGTGCCTCTATTTCAACAATGTAATGGACTGTGCATATTCTAAGAGCAATAAAATTATGTTCGTGGTGTTCTTTCAACCCTTGCATTGTTTTGTTGTATCTCCTTGCCCTTCTATTTTTGTTGTTGTTTTTCTGTGCATGTATGTCTCATTTGTAGGTGTAGGATGTTGTGTTTCATGGATATTTAGTGGTAAATGAAGATCTGGGTTTGTGTCACATTGGTCTGGCCTCTCTCAACTTCATTTTATTTCTATATTCTCTCTCAACAAGATATTTCACCCCCTTTTCTTGGTGTTATCACCTTTGTAGTATAGGATTTATTAATTTTCATGATCTCTCTCCCCTTAGTTCCTTGGAATTGTTATATTAGGAGTAGATAGTCGCATTTCCTTCCTTAGAAATAGTTTAGTGCTAGGATTAGGTAGAAGAACCAACTTTCTCTTGAGGTATATCTCAAGTAGCAAGTCCCACAACTTGAGAGATGGTCCAATGTTACCTAAAAACATTGGTTGCTCATTCACATAGGCATGAAAAATCAAAGGGTGCTATTTTTTGGAGATAACAACCACTATTATGACTATCTTTTGATTCTACTCCACCATCTATTGTACACATATTACATCACAAATTTAGTTTCTATAACGACTATCATGTAACTTTTTCTATACTCAATCACAATGATGACTCTCATAAGATGTTTCCATCCATCCATATTCTTAATTATGTTATTCTAAACATTATTTTTCCAAGTACATATTTTTGAATCATTTGTAGGTATGAATAGCTTTCCATTTATCCATATATCTATTTTCCTAGTTCCATCATTTTGAACATGTTGTGTCGGAATCCAAATTATCTCAAACACAGTGACAAATTTTTGGTTTTCCTATATATTTTTTTCTAGTTTCTAGTCATGTTCATCATTTTATAGTCTATCTTTGTCCCAAAGCACATCGAGATTAGTTACAACTTTTATTTTCTTGTAACTTTTCGAAATTACTTTCATGTTTGTGTTAATTTTAATATCTAGGACACAATTGCTACTATGATTATATTTTATTTCTTTTCCAACACCCATCCTACACATCTTACATCCCGAATTTATTTTATATAGTGATCATCCTATGATTTTCTTGACATATTCCTCCTTCTATCATCTTCATATCCATCATATTATTCTATATTTAGTCTTGTCAAACAAAAGTCAAAAATTAACACAATCCATGAAAAAATTGACATATCCTTAGATCACCTTCAAATGGTTTCTACCCACTCTAATTTATGTGGTTCACCTTATACCATGTATTTTTTTCCACATTCTCATGAGGACATTTTCAACCAAAGGAGAGTTTTTGGGGACTCTAATATCTTTGGCACTTATATATAAAATATTTTTTCCTATACTTCACCCCCTCTTGAAGAAGAATAATACATTTCTAACATCCCACCCTTCGATACTAGGTTTGAAGACACATTAAATCGTAACCCAAAGTCTCTCATTAAGTATCTACAAAGACACTATTTTACCAAAGAAGAGTTGTTGAGGAATCCAAAATATTTATCACTCATACAAAAACCTATTTTCTTATATTTGACCTCCTCATGAAGAAGAATAATACGTTCCGAACATCCCACCCTTCGATACTAGGTTTGAAGACATATTATATTATAACATAAAATCTCTCACCGAGTATCTACAAAGACATTATTATAAGTTAGAGTCTTATAATTCAAAATTTTATTCCATAGAGAAAATCCTTTTGCATATATTACAGAGATACCCAACACTTCTACCATTTCAATTGGACCTACACCACCCACAATCATTCATAATCACCCTATTTATTCAATGGAAACTACAATACTCTTGTATTTTCATCCAAATATAAAGACCTCCCCTTTCATGTACCATGCATTTTTGGTTATTCCTTACATCCTATGAATCCATATTCATCATCATTTTCCCATTCATCTCCTCTATTTTCTAAAAATCACACTCATATACCACTAAATAATTCTACACAACCATTAACTTAACCCCTTCACTCACATTCTTTCCAATGTATGACTAATGTTTACCAAGACCTAACAGATTTAGTCTACAACCTTGAGTTACAAAATCGGGAATAGAAAACCTGAAAATCATGTATAGTAAACTTTGTAATTAACCTATTAATCTAATGGTTCCTTGAAATGATATCCTTCATACTTTGATATGCCTAAATTTGAAAAGTTTAAAGGAAAGGAGGACCCCAAAATCACCTTCACATGTTAAAGTATGCATGTTACTTGAGTCAAACATGATGGATCCCTCAAGTTGTGTATCTTTCCCTTATCACTAAGTGGCCAAGCCTTAGATTGGTACACTAGCTTAAAATAACATACTTTGCCATATAATTTAAGAAACTTTCCAGCTTATTCCTTGATCACATTATTGTTAATGTTGCCAAATGTACCACCCTATCTAATGTGTACAACTTAAGATCATTTGATGATGAACCTCTCACTAATTATATGTTATGTTGGAGATCACTTATGTGTGAACTCACCTTTTGCATTCCTCAATTGGAATTGACATAGTTACTTGCCAAATTTTGGTTTAAAAACTTCATCTAATAATTTTTAAAATTAATCAAATTCTAATAACCCAAAATTATAATATGGATGAAAAATACTTCACAAGATCACATTCAAATGCATCATCAATACTCTCAATTAAATAATCATCTCCCCGGCATACTTAAAAAAATTGGATGCTTAACTAATCACACAAATTTGAATTCGACCTAATAATTCCAATACAACAAAATGATTATGGTGACATCAATCCACCGAATAATACACTTCCCATAGAATCGTAGGCCGCTCAACAAAAAATTTCATTTACACAATGCAATAAAATATTTGGTTGAACAATGTCATGGCTTCTCAAAATAAATCCTTGATATATTTCAAAATATGTTACCATCGCATACTAATATTTCCTCCACCAACCATGTAAGCCACATAACGTCATCCTCCCCACACCAAGGAAATTTGTGGAGAATGAAATGGAATTATTAGTTAATGAAATAAGATTTGGTTAGTTACACAAATCCATGTGTTCATTTAAAATAAACTAAAATTTTCTACCCTCCTGGTAAAAGTTGGAAAAATAGGTTAAGGGCCATAGGTCATAACTAACTTGTTAACCACTATCATCCATCCATTGATATGCATTTTATGTCACAAATAACATACTACTTAGGACTTATTATGGTACTTATTGATGTAATTTATTAAAGTAATCAGTAAACTAGAACATCTAAGACTTCAAATCTAACCAACTAATTATGAAAAACATATACTCTAGTAATGAAAAAAGTTGAAAAAAGAACACCATAGATTTTATGATAATCAAGAAAATTCACAAGGGAGTTAAAAACAAGAAGGGTGGCTTGATAACATTTTTTCTATTTTAGTTGTGTGATAAAGAAATTCTTGTATTTTTATCACGTCATTTTGGGGTAGAAATTATAAGTGTTTATATTTCAACATGATTTAAATGAAATATTTTTTAATCAAACATATTTTCAACATGAAAGGAAATTTGAGAAACTCAAAATTTGTAATTTACCCTTTTCACACTACTTGTTATCACTATTCTCCTTTTCTAAGAAAAATATCCACATTTCATCCATGCTTGCTACATCTTATTTCCCTTTCCCAACATGCCTACCCATACACACTAATGTTTCATCATATTTTGAATATAAATACATTAATTTAGTACTTAACCTCTTCTTATCATGACACAACTTTTAGATTGCACTCAATTTCACCCTATCCAAAACCGTATTGTAGGTTCAAGATGTACTTGTTAGTCATAGTTGACCTATACGATCTTGGTTGGATACATCCTCCAACTCTAATTTCAAGTTGATTATATTTTATGGGTCTATTTTTCCTCCCGGTCGTCCTTCTCATTATGATTTACCTTCAAAACCCTATATAAGAAATTTTATATCACCTCATTTACACACTTGTCAATCATTTGGCACTCTTATGAGATCTCATTATAAATAATAATACCAAAGGAACTAAAGACTCCTAAATCTTCCTAAATATTTCTAAATATTATCCACATCCATAAGTTCAATACTCATATAGTTATGAGGCACTCAACTAGGTCAAATATTTCAAATTACCTCATTTCCAAGAACCCAAAGATCCCAACTCAATGTATTATCAAGAGAAAAATCCTCTCAAACATGGTCAATGTCATTCAAGTTTCCAACTAGCTACATTTATGTCGATATTACATGTTAGTTAGATAACTATGTGTGATTTGAGGCCTCTTCGGATTATTTTAAATGTAGGTGGTGCACATATTGCATTTCAACCCAAACATTAACCATATTACAGTGTCTTCCACCCATAGTTTTTGAGTTTGATTCGACTGATTTTATATGTGACATAGAGTGTAGTAGTGAAACACATTTTTAAACCATTGAAGGGCACAAAAATTTATAAAATCCAACTCCAAGAAGGTCTAAGACCGTATAGTAGATCCAACAACATGCAACCGATCTTGACATAATTGTATAGTTCTAAACCAATGTATTTTCTATTTGCGGTCCTCATGAATGAAATATATTTAGGTTCAATACTCCCATAGTTTCCAGTCTTGTAACCAAATCTCTTAGGTATCACATTTTCTAGTTAAGTGTATATCTACTCTTGGGTATTTGAGATTATAACATATCATTGTCAATAGTTTCAAGTATTAATATGTTGTTCTCATATCACATTATTAATGTTGGAAGTTAATTAATTAAAATAACCCCATGTCACGGACTTTACATCCTTATGTGTTTTTCATACCCATAACACCATAAAAATATATTAATCATGTAAAAATTTGGTTGCACAACTCTTGAATGAATATTTTTTTTTAAAACCCTAGTTGACCCAAAGTTCATATTTATGTGCTCATATTATTCACTTTAGTGTTGTCTTTATTTTCTATCATCATGAATTTTCCTCCAATATTTATAGTGAAAAATCATCTATTTGCGAAGCATGCAAAACCAATATACCAATTGAAATTGCATGAGAGGTAAAAGGAATGACTTAACGATGTCATAGATGTTTCATACTATTTCGCCACTAGAACCGTGAAGCGTGCAAGATTCTGGATGAACCCGGATCAAGTGTTCTTTGGTAATACTCTCTGGTGTAGGATTTTATAGAAGGGTTATGACTGGATTATACAAATTGAACCTTCCCTACTTTCTTATATTATTAGCTCTTCATAATCTTATTTTTTTCTATGTTCTTTTATTATAATATTTTTGTACTTGTATATTTGAATCCACCTATAACCCTATATTTCACACCCGAACCTACAAAACAAAAACATAACTACCCTACAACACATAACAACAATTATTAAATCTAAAAAAATATGTAAATGCTTGAGTCATATTAACTTTGGTGGTTACCTAGTTTATGAGTCACCAAGTGTTACACTACATTTAAAACTCAATGTAGTTCTCCAAGTGTTTTGTGAAAAGGTAAATGTAATTATCGCTTGACCTAGGTTGGCCTTTGTGCCTCAAAATCGATAATGGGATATGCTAATTCATCCCAATAAAAACTATTGTATGGAGATAAAAATTCAATTTTCTTCCCTCTTATGTTGTGTATACGGTATGCAAATATATCTCTTGCTTCTTTAATTTAGTAAGTGATAGATAGATAGGTTCTTTCCCAGTTATAAATTCCGATAGTGAACTTGTATATATATGAGTTCTTACTTTGAAATTTGGACCTTAGTGGTGGGAAAGGTAAACCAAAAACATGTAAACTAAAAGAAAAAAAGAGAAAAAGGTTAGGTGAAACTTAGTTTACCTTAGTAATTTAGCATTTACTGTGGTAGGTGGGTTCATATTATTGTTATATGGTTATGAGATTATAACAATTTGTATTGTTTTATTATATTCACGTAGGTTTATTTGTTTCATAGTTGTAACAATCATATTTGGTTGTATTACTTCCCGTATGGTTTCTGGTTGCACCTATGTAACTTCTTATTTGTTTGTACTTGGTTGTGCAATATCTATAAATATTGCAACCATCACTATTGTAAGTTGATTAAAACATTAATATAATTGTGAGGCTTCCATCCCTCTTCTACATTTGGTTTTAGAGCAAGTTAGAGGAGCCTATGTGAGCATAGAAGGTGTGCAGAGAGAGTGTAGAAGAGATAGAGGAGCTTGGATAAATATTTGCAACATTTGGAGAGCATGTACATCCACCTACAACTTCCCATCCCCATCCCTACATCCCCACAACCTCCTATTCAGTTCCACGTGTTTGAAAAGTAATTTTTTTGGAGGGAAAAAATTGTTATGGTTCAAAAGAAAACATCAGAATTAAATAAAAATCAAGAATAAAAAAATTAATTTTAGAAGATAAGATCTATAGACCGAGTTACTTGGGCGAGTTGGTTGCCTAAGTCTAGTCTGAAATGGAAGCTCTTTAAATCAATCTATTTAGTGAGTTGGGATGAGTTTTTCATCCGCCGAGTCCACAAAGATCCCGAGCAAGTTGGTTGGACGTGTTGAAGGTACAATGGTGGCTGAGTCCTTTGCATTAAACAGGTGAGTTGGTTTGAACAAAGTGAGTCGGTTTGTTGAATGAGTTAGGCACACTCCCCTACGTCGATTAACCACCACCGAGATTGGCAAGTCATATCCTCTGCTTACGAATGAGCCAAGCTTTGCACTGGACCCTACATATGAAGTTAAATACCATTTTTACAAGTAATGGCCGAGCTGAACATCATTTATAGCATCAAAGTTTTGTGGCTTCCATACAAACAGGAGTCACCGGATCCATGTATGCCCAAGTTGGGTGCCAAACGGACAAGCGAATCAAAGCCATGAACATGTGAAGATCGAGGCTAATCACATGCCTCTACCCTATGTTCTATAATACAAAGCACAACGAATAACAAAACAACAAGAAATAAAATATTACAAAGGCGGAATAAATAAAGCACAACTCATATCTTCTCAGAGTGGAACCCTAAACCGCTAACGCCACAACGAACGACCACCACGTGGACTCCTTCAAAGGTGACACGTCTTCCTTTTCAAAGGTTATCCAATTCATGTATTGTTTAAATAAACATTTCCTCCTATAGCATTATGTGTACTTTTGGCAACTCGGTGGCTAGTTTGAGTGGTTTCGATACTCTTGTGAGGGGTATGTGTCGACCCCACATAAACTAATAGTTTCACTACTATTTGAATTTAGCAAGAACCACCATACATAGTGACTAAAAAGCTCTCTTAAATAGGTAAGTTGCGACTAAACCCCCACCAACTTTAGTGACAAAAACACTAATTTTTATGGTGGCTAAAAAGCTCTGTTAAATAGATTAGCCGCAACTAAACCCCCACCAACTTTAATGACAAAAACACTAATTTTTATGATGGCTAAAAAGCTCTATTAAATAGGTTAGCTATAACTAAACTCCCCACCAACTTTAGTGACAAAAACACTAATTTTGGTCAAAACAATTCTCCTAGATTACTTAAAAATCATATTGAACAACTTTTTCTAAAGAAGGGGTGCCTAAAAGTGCATTTTCTACTATTTTTGGTTTTTTAGTGTATATTTCAATGGATTATACTAATTTACAAGTTTTCATATTCAACCGCAAAACAATATAAATAAAAAAAAAAAAAAAAAAATTGGCAGAGATTTAAAAACAAAATTAGTGAAATTTGGTTCTCTAACACTCACACGGTCTTCGAGTTCTCTTTTGCATCGTTCTCGTATATACAATGCCTCTAGGAAGCACTTACATGTAAATGCAACATGACTACTACTGCACCTAACACCTAATATAGATACAACAATGTTATCTAGGCACCATCCCTATAAATTGACGAGGAGAAATAAGGAAACAATGCACACACTTTGAGCCCTCCCATCATCTGTGAATAATTGCACAACATAAATCCGAACACCGAAATTATCCAAGTAGCGAAGTTACGTGCGCATATGAGGATATTTATTTGAACCGGTGTCAATAATCACACAGACCCCTTTCATTACTGTTTTGGTACCATGTATCAAATTCTTTCATGTACGTTAACGCCTCTTTCACATACCACTTGGTATATTGAAAGTTCAAGCTTCTTCCACATACCAACGGTATGTCGGAAGGTGTGTACATAAAAGGTTTGGTATATCGACTGATGGTATATAGATTGGGAGACCTTATACCTAGAGTGATAAGAGCCTTACCCTTTTTCAGTTGATTCAAAAATGGGCACCAATGCCCCTAAGTTCTTTCTTCCAGAATCACAGCTCCTAAGAGGAGATAATTATGTTGTATGGAAGACTAAGATCAAAACACAACTCGAGTTTGAAGAGATTTGGCCTGTTGTGAATGGTTCCACAACGAGATCACCAAATGATGCAACCCAACAGAGATAATTTTACAAAGACAATTAGAACACCAAATTCATGATTTTGTTCGCGTTGTCTAATGGAGCGCAACCTTATAGTTGAGCACCATGTATGAAAAACCGAAACAAGAATACTATATCGAATTTGTAGTGTTAGTTGCATAGAATCAAATTCAATCCAAATGAGAAATTAGAAGATTTCTTGAGGAGAGTTACAAAATTGAGGGCTTTAATTCTAGCCCTAGGAGAGGATTTTACTAATACAACTCTAGTGCCCATTGTTGTAAGAGCACTTCCTCCTTCTTACCACATTTTTAATGACACTAAACTTGTCGGATTAGACAATTAATTTTGGCAAGTTAGTGAATCTCTTAAAACAACGAAGTAGTGTACAACAAAGATGATGAAGAGGATCATGCACTATCTTCTCATCGTAGGGGAAAAGGCAAAACAAAATATTCTTAAAAGTCCCAAAAATAGCATCAAGTGAGGGGAAAATCAAAAGAAGAAATGTCTTATCGTAAAAGAGGACATGAGTTGAAATATTTTTAGTTTAATAAATACAAGAAGGATTCATCAAGCAATTCTAGACCTCAAAATTAGTAGTTTTAATAGGGACATTCATACTAAAATTAAGGGTAGAAGAAGGGGAACTAGCGAAGGAAACCCCATCAATAAGATAATGTATCTAAGCAAAAATATCATTCATAAAATGAGGACTCCTTACATATTACTCATTCCAGTGAACCATCCATGTCATCTAGTGTTGTTTGGTACTTTGATTCGGGATGCACTCAACACATGACCAAGTACAAATATTGGTTTACTACAATGAGGAAAAACCTTCAAAAAACCATGTTTCGTTAGGTGATGATTATTCTTACATTGTAAAAGGTATGGAGAACATTTCTCCACCTCTTAGTTCACAAAATTTTAGATTAACAAATGTATTATATGTCCCTGGCTTAACAAAGAATCTACTATCAATTAGTCAACTTCTAGATCACAATCAAGATTGATTTTTATATTTATTTCGATAACAAAGTGTGTTTGATTTGAGTAAAATAAAGAGAATTGAAAATTGTCGTAAAATTCTTCAATGTGGTACATATGTTCCAGCTTGAATTTTTCCACAGGGGATGATCAAGCACTTGTGGCTAATAATTCTTTCTCTCGTACAATTGTGGCATCGGAGACTTGGTTACATTAGTTTCAAATACCTCAAAACACTTTGTCGGTAAAACATGGTGAAAGGCTTTACATCTCTCAAGTAGGATATACATAAGTATCCTAACTTCCTAACAGTCAACAACATAAAGATTCATTCTTGAAGATTACTTATCAAGCTACGGTTGAGCTTGATTTGGTTCATATGGACCTTTATGGTCCGATGCAACCTAATCATTCTGGATTTGCATATTTCATGTTATGTTTTGATGATTATTCAAGAAAAATGTGGATATTTTGTCTTCGTAAGAAAAACTATGCTTTTGAGAACTTCAAAAATTTCAAATTATCTCAGTAAATAACGAGACCGGTCATCACATCGAGATCTCTCCACTCAAATCGAGTGGGGAATTCACCAATAATGAGTTAAAATCCTACCTTCAAGGTCATGGGATTCATCGACAGATTCCTCCTCCACACACACCGCAAAGAGAATGGTGTTGTTGAGAGAAGGAACCATACTATCATGGAGATGGTGTGTTGTATGATCGATGATTATGGACTAGCGAGGACATTCTTGGAAGAAGTAGTAAAGACATCGGTATGTTTGTTGAAAAAAGTGCCCACATTTTCTCTTGATGGAGTGACAACATGAATCGTGGTCGAATCGAAGCCATATGTTGCATACCTCGGAGTAATCAAGTGCAAAGCTAACATGCACATACCCAACCGAAATAGAAAGTGTTGGATATGAAATCTCAAAACTTATCTTCATTGGCTACACCAATAGAGATGTTGAGTTTTTATATAAGAATGAAGTGGGGACTCCTCCTTTAGACTCTCTTGATGTAGATATTTCACCTATTGTGAAAACAAAATCCGATGTTCCCACTAATGAAAATGATGATGGGGATGATGTTAATGATTAGACATGACCTGACCCACATGAACAAAAAAATGTATGCCCAAGTGATATACAAACATGATTTGAGATGAAAAATTGGATGCTCCATTGGATACATCCACCACTGGACCACGGACTCGCAATAAAGGACAAGAAGATGTAAACTTTACTTTGACGAGTAGAGTTATTAAATCTATTGAGCCCTCTACTATCCAGAAAGCCCTATAACAAAAATCTTGGAAAGATTCCATGGATGTTTAATATCATTCAAAGTGATGAAAAAAAAAAGCTGAAGTGTGTCGATCTTCCACGAGGGAAGAAAACGATTGGCTGCAATGGATATTAAAAAAATACAAAGCATATAGGACCATAGATAAGTACAAAGAAATATTGGTGACAAAGGGGTATGCACAAAAGGACGGCATAGACTGTGAGGAGACATTTATGCCCACATGCTAAGATCAAAATGATCAAGATGATCTTTTCTCTAGTTGTCAAGTATGGTTGGAAATTCCATCAAATGGACATGAAAAGTGCCTTTTGAACTAATATCTACAGAAGAATTCTACATGACTCAACCTAAGGGAGTTTTCATACCTATTGAAGAAACAAAGGTGTGTAGACTAACAAAATATTTATATGGCCTTAAATAGAAACCCCAAGATTGGTACATCAAAATTGATGAGCATCTCGTTCAGCATGGATTCATCAGAAATCCATATGATCCCAATAGCTACCTCAAAAGGAAAGGAGGAGATATTGTGATAGTTATTGTTTATGTCGATGATCTAGTCATCATTGGCAGCACAGTGAAGATGATTGATGCTATGAAGAAAGATCTTAATCAATCGTTTGAAATGAAAATCTTAGGCTCATGCACTACTATTATGGATTGTAGGTATGGAAAGATAATCGGATCTTTGTTTCTCAATTGAAGTGTACCAAGACAATGCTTGATCTGTAAACTCTTCAACTTTGGAATTATCCACAAAAACACAAATAAACATTGTTATTCTACTTTCTATTAGAAAATGACAAAGATAGCTAATGAATGAATTATGATTATGCTTAGAATCCACAATTGCAGGAAAGGAAATAATTTAAGCTCATAAACACTAACCATTTTTATCCTGGAAACCTCTAGAGGAGGAAAACTAGTCGGGAAGGGAAATTGCTCTTTCTTCCCACTTTTATTGGCCAATTCAAAATAACAAGTACAAAATTTACAATAAGTATGAAAGAGAAGTAGATAATATCTCACACTTCCTCCCAAATACTTGTTTGCTCTATCTCAACACTCCTTTCTTCTACAAAACACAATTCCAACACTAATAACTTCTTGCTCACTTGCTTTCATGCTTTGATGATCCTATTCTCTTCTAAAAACATGTATTTATAGCCTTTCTCATGTCCTCCCGTGCACTAGAGGATGGGAAAGGTCATGGAGGAGAAGAGACACAAACAACCTTCCAAATTTTGGGTTGTTCGTTTCGTATTTTTGTTTTCTATCTGAAAGATCTAGGACCGCCACCCAATGCAAATCGGTGGTCCCAAGACTGCCACCCTAGTTGGGCGGCGGTTCTGTAACCACCACTCTGCATACAGTGGCGGTCCTGTTACTAAAAAGACAGAACCTCTATGTATCATTTTTCCTTCTTCGTGTTGATTGTTTTGATGAAGTAGATTCATTTTAGATCCCTATGGATCACACCTCCCCTACTTAGGAGGATTTTGGTCCCACAAAAGCTTAGTGGGGGAGTAGATGAGGAAATAATTCCCTCACTTGCTCCTTTGAGTACCACTGGGCCTGCCTTGGTGTCTTTCCTTTCAGTCCAATCTGCCAAGACTCCTACGGACCTCTCCTTGTCTCTTTGACCTTCTCTGCTGCAACACTACATCCTCCTCCAATTCACCTCGTGAGTCCAAGACGCAATCCTCAATGGAAGGTAACAACTGTAGAACTTCATCTTCATCTAGCATGGATGGCTCATATAGGTGCAAGTTCTCACAATTTACTACAGAGTACATCCTCATAAATGGTGGCAAGTCAAGCCGAAAATCATTTTCTCCAACCTACTCCAATATGGTGAAGGGCCCATATCGTAGTGGCTTGAGTTTCTGTGCTTGACCGTGTAATATATCCTTTCTCAAGTAAAGACAAAATCTATCTCCAACATGTAGCTTATGTTCTCTCCTATGTTGATCATGTCGAGATTTGTACTTGGCTTGAGATTTCTCTAGTTGTTCTTTGACTTTGAGATGGATTTTCCGGATCCTCTCAATGAATTTGTTTTCTCTAGTCACCTTTGTGTCTTGTGTCTTCTCCTCATCCTGCTTCCCAATTGCTATGTCTAGTGGATTTTTAGGTAGATATCCCAAGCATGCTTCAAACAGGTGACTTCATAGTGGATGTGTGTATTTCCCGGTTATAGGAATGTTGAATGTAGGCTAAGGACTCATCCCAAGTCCTTGGATATTTGTTATTATACCCTCTGATCAATTGTACCAAATTCATTTTTACCACCTCTGTCTGTCCATTTGTCTATGGATGGAAAGTTGTGCTCCTTTGTAACCTGGTATCCATCTTGTCCCACAAAGTAGTCCAAAACTTCCCCAAGAACCTAGAATCCCTGTCAGAAACAATAAACTTTGGCAAAAATACACCCATACATTAGCAAAGAAAAGATCTACTTGCCTCATGTGCTTTTACTATCTTTTTACATGCCATAAGAATACACATCTTATTGAATCTATCAACAACAACATATAGATAGTCATGGCCATGTTTAGACATAGGTAATCCTCCTACAAAATCCATAGAAATGTCCTCCCACAAACGAGTAGGTACTAGAAAAGGCATATAAAAACCCTCCTTCCTAGTCTTAGGCTTGCTAGTACAACAAATTTTACATCCACGTATAAATTTTGATACTTCTTCTTGCATATTGGGCTAATACACGTTCCTTTGCAAGTGGAATAGGGTCTTACCAACACCAAAATTTCCCGGTACTTTAGACGTATGTGCTTCCCTCATCAATAGAATTCTTTCTTATTTTTGCATGCAAAGCTTCCCCATCGGTAGAGCATCCCATATTTGAGATAATAATCTTCAATCCCTATCCTTTCAGCCCCTTAGGACTCAAATCGCTGAAATGTCACCCCAAAGTCTTTGTCTTGGGCATATACCTCTCCGTAAGCTTCCTTCGTGAAGGGATCGATCCGAGAGATAGTGGCCAAACAAGAAAACTTCTCCCGTGTGGGTGGCTTGGAAAAAAATCTACCACCAAGTTTGTACTACCCTTCTTGTATTTGATCACCAGATGGAACTACTGAAGGAACCCCATCCATTTATAGTGCCTTGCACTGCTGCTGCAATTTAGACTATGCTTGCAAATACTTTGGAGAGGTTTGTGGTCGGCGTGCACAATAGTTTCTTTACCCAATGAATAATGCTTCCATTTTTTAATTATCTCGACTAGTGCATAAATTTCCTTATCATATACTGGATATCCTTTAACTGTTGAAGTGAAAGTTTCAGAATGATAACATATGGGTTTACCTCCTTGAAGCAACACTGCACCCATGGCGTAATCACTGGCATCTATCTCTACTTCAAAAGGCTACTGCAAATAAGGAAGAGAAAGTATTGGAGCATGACTAATCTTGTATTTCAATAACTCAAAGGATTTGTCTTGTTACTTACCCCATTCAAAACCCTTACTCTTTACGGCCACTATGTGTAGAGGTGTTGCAATCGTGGAGAAACCCAGAATGAACTTCCGCATGTATTGTAATGCTCCCACAAAACTCCTAGTCCATGTGGCTCTTGTTGGTGTTGGCCGAGTTGGTGATGGATTTCACCTTATTTGGATGCACTCGTAGCTCTCCGCTCCAACTACGTGCCCAAGATAGACAAGTGATTTTTTGGAAAACTCACATTTCTTCATATTACAAAGCAATTGTTTCTCCCTGAAAACTTACAAGACTTGTTATAAATGGGTTAGATGCTCCTCCCATGTGGCACTAAAAATTAGAATATCGTCTAGATATATAATGACACATGAATCTATGAAATCCTATAATACATCATTCATCAATCTCATAAATGTAGTGGGTGCATTGTATAACCCAAAAGGAAGTACTAACCATTCATACAAACCTTGTTTTGTTTTGAAGGAAGTCTTCCATATATCCTCCTCCTTCATTCTAACTTGGTGATAACCAGACTTGAGATCCAACTTCATGAAGAATTTGGCATGCTGAAGCTGGTCCAAGAGATCATCTATGCGGGAAGTGGATATCTATTCTTTATGGTGATCTTGTTCAAAGTGCGATAGTCGATGCACATTCTCCAAGAACCATACTTCTTTGGCACCATCACAATAGGTGAACCACATGGTGAGGTGCTTGGACGTATCACCCCTTGGTCTAGTAGTTCCTGGAGTTGTTTCTTTACTTCAATACTCTCAAGCAAGGATTTCCTATACAACCCGATGTTCGGTAGAGGGGACTCTGGCAATAGCTGAATCTCATGCTCTACTTCCCGTTTTGGTGGTAACCCACTGGGAGCCTGAAAAAATTCCTGAAAGGACTGAATAATACTATCCAAATCATGCTTTCCCTAGTTAGAAATCTCTAAAAATTCTACCCCATATTGTTTATCCTTTAACAAAAGTAAACAAAACTGATTATGATTTGCTTGAATAAATTTTTTTCTTGGTTAGCACTCACCATAGTAACCTATGTCTTACGCTGGTGTGCCCGGATGTTGTAGCTGATCCCATCCTTGACCCATCGGTACCGGTTTTCCCTTATCATAAATATAGCATCCCTGATATACAAGTAAGGACTCCCGAATACAACATCAAAAGCATCAAGTGGAATAACGTTAGCTTCCAAAACATCAATATACTAGTGAATTTATCCCAAACTTGACCTTACATCTTCTTGTTACCTAAATTTCAACACCCTTCTTCACCCAACCCAAAGGATAAGGGTGTGGATGCTCGTAAGTCTCAAGACCAAGCTTCTTTACAATCGCTGCTGAATTCAAGTTAGACTAAGAACTGGTATCCATTAAAGCATTTACCTTAGTTCTCTTGATCTAGATTTTGATCTGGAATAGTCTACTCATCTCCTCTTCCTGGTTGTCCATGTTGGTGGTCATGCATCCAAGCCTTTCATCTACATCAGAGTCATCTTCGATTTCCACCTCGCCTTTTGTTCTTACAACTGTCATGGACTTCTTCAAGTCCTTGGTTCATTTCTTCACGTGTAACTCCGGATGCAACTTCCAACATATAGCGTCAGTATGACCATTAATATCACAGTTCTTGCAAAAATTCTTGGGATCTTTACATGTATTTAAAGTAGTGGCAGCTTGTTTACCTTTCCCTTTCCACTTACCCTTGTTACTTGTTTTCCCATACTCTTTTCTCGCTAATTTTTCAACTACTTTTCCTCGGCTATGCTTATCCTTGCTTATTATCATCATCTATGTAGTATGCTTGTACACACGCCTCATTGAGATTGGGCTTGGTGGAGATGACTTTTCTTTGAAGGTGAGTGTGAATTCCTCCCAAGTACTTAGTCGAATATCCTCATCCTCCAAGTCCATGTTTAGCAACATGGCCTACCTCTGAAACTCCATAGTATAGTCCTGCACACTTTGACCACTACCTTGTCTAAAATACTGCCATTTTATCATTTGGTTAGTCTTGTGGCCAATAGGATAGAATTTATCTCTAAGTAATTCTTTAAATTCTTGCCAAGACTTCACAACAGACGCTTCTTCTTTTCACAAGTGGGTAGATGGGTTTCCCACCAAACCGCAGCGTGTCCCTCCATTTTGAGAAGTGCAAAGGTGGTCCTTTGTATCTCAAAGACATTATGGACACTAAAGTAGACTTCTAACTATTTTAACCATTTATCAAGCAACTCCGAATCTACTTGTCCTTAAAAATTTTAATATCAACTTTCATCTCAACGTTAAAAGGAGTATGATCGGATTTTACCTTTTCTCTTGTATTTGATCTCTCTCTCCTCCATCTCCTGCTACCCGATTCACCCATGTAGCATTCATCCAATCATAAAATTCAACTCCCACTCCCCTGTCGTCATCGTCATCACACGGCATCATCACCTCCTCCAATGGATCCATCATGATAGGGCTCGGTAGATCCATGTCCCACTCCTCTCTCATATACATAATAGGCTCCCTAGGCACTATCTACATGACCCCAAACTATCATCTCACCCTCTCAAATTGTTTGGCATCAATCATCTCTAGTGTGCACCCCTAAACTCATCTATTCATCCTCATCCCCGCTAACTCAATAATTTTTCTTGGCCATACAGGGAAGTCTCTATATGGATATCATCTAATATTTTCCCCTCAAGCTTTGAAAACCTATCTATGTACCAATCAAAGCATCCTAGCCTCTCCTATCCCCTCGAAGGCCAAATCTTCCCTCCATCTCAGAAACCCCACGCGTAACTCAATGTGGTCCCCTACAACCTACAGAAGCCCTTGTGGCCTAATAATGGCTATGTTCTCGTAGTCCCAGCAATGTAGTATAAACCTGACATCCAGCCTTGTTTTTATCCCTAACATGTACATCGATAACTCATGATACACCTATGTTAGCAGTGCTATCCCAAATGAAAACATAGTCTCGGTGATCCACTATATCTTCCAAGACCCCAACTAGCGTCCATAGAAAAATCACACCCCTTAATCAAGAAGTGCATAAAGACGATATCACCATCATTAATAAACAAATCAATCTACTTTGTGGCACTCTACGAGTCATACCTCAACTCATATCCAAAATCCCTAAATAAAATATAATCATTGCATCAGCCCCAAATAGTTGTGCCAACACCGCCAATCATGTTGTGCGAATGTAATGGGAACCACCGGCTTCCCAGTATCGACAACCTGAGAATGTGATACACATCCTCTAGGGTGATGGTCATCTCACCCATCCTAAACTAGAATGTGCATGTGCATGCATCCCACCTCTCCACAAGTGTAATCATCAAACCCACATCTCATGGGATCCTTTGATAATATCTAAAACTACCCAACCCCACCGTCACTAAGTGATCCTACTCGCTTCGGTTATATCCCCTCGGATCTGATCATAAAAGGTGGGGACTCTATCTCTCAAATGCAATACCTCTTGAGCTTGCAATCACAAACAATCCAATCGGATATTAGTTCCTTCATCATTAATTTCATCAAACCCTCATCAAAAATCAAAACCTATACTTAATCTACTCTTCCATACCTAGTCTACGTCGACCCAAGAGGTTCAACGCCTCCATAGCCGGATCACTACCTCTTTAGGCCGGGTCGATGGTGACCACCCCGGCCACCGCCAACCGCCCCTAAGACCCCCTTAAAAATTGAAAAATGCAAATAAATAAATAAAAACATTAAATAAATAAAAATAAAGCTCGTGTTTCTATTACTCACCATCCTACGTGTCCTCTCGCCTCTTCGTTGTTACTCCTCCAACCTCCATTTTTCTCACAAAATCAGTCTCCTTTTATCAACTGGAGCTCTTAGTAGTCATTTTCAGGCATGAAAATGACCACTTTGGGCCGATCCATGGAATTTTATACCCACCTCCTTAGTCGTCCGTTGACCCCTATGGATCGCCACCGCTTTACATGGGTAGTCACCGACTCACTTCAGGTGTTGTCAACCCGCCTTGGTTTTTACCTGCATTTCACCATCTATGTCATCCTTACCTCACTATTATTTCCTTCACCGGGAATCATACTTATTGTTTTCCATAATCCTCGTCTTGTTTTAAGATGCATACCTCTCACTTGATTCCTTATTTATGAAGGATCTCACATTTTATTCACATTCAATTATGCATTCTTTTAGTGTATGTCTATAACCCATTGGTCCCCACGACCCTCATTTAATCATCCCTCATGGGATTCCCACCCCCTCTCCATTACTACCCTCTTGTCTACAAACCAGATTTAATTATAGAAAACAAGACGATGCTTACATAATTTTATTAATATGAAATCAAGCATTACAAAACAAATGAGAGAGTTGTAATATTTATAGATATTGGACAACTTCTATCTCATCCACAATATATGGAAACAAATCACCTAATCTGAGAAAATATGCAGAAATAACATATTTCCCCTAACTGCCCCTATTGCCCCTCATGGAAATCATCTAGGAAAAAAATATGTAAGATAGAACATGATCCCACAAACATTGGGATGAGAACACTATCACTTAGTTAACTAACAACTAAGGATAACTAATACCTATTGACATAAGTTTAAAGTATTTAAATTAAATACTTTAACTTATTACATTTATTCAAATATCAACTAATAATGAATTAAGCTAAGTTTTATTCCTAATATACCCTTCATTAATCATCCCTAGGATTCCCCCACTCACCTTATCCCTTCCTAAGATTCTTTCCACTCCCTTACACCCATTTAACCCCCTTATTCACGCACTTTGTCCCAAAAAGATCCCGTCACCCCATTGAAATCCTATTTTCACCCTTCATTATCACTCTAACATTCAAATGGTAGTCTGCTTGCCCAGTCTTTGACGATCGACCCAGTGTCTCCATCGACCTACCATGAGTTATTTAACTACCTCGAGCCCTCCTTTCAACCGGCTAGAAAATATTGAAACTTCTACGTACTTTCATGAACATATTACTATATGTGTTATATGTGAATCCTCCTAATCACTTGAGATATATTGGAGTTCCCCTCTTACATTGAGAGCTTAGATTTGAAGATTATTGCGGAGATATGGTTCATGCATGCATTTTTTTATTTTTGCAGGTACTTGCAAGTGTTCTTCTAGCTCTACTTCAACTTCTAGTCATCCTCCATCAACACCAAATCTAGAATCTTAGCCTATTTTTTTGTTAGCATCCCATATCTGGTTTGGTCACCGCCAATCAAACTCGATCATCATCGACCCATAGTCTACATTCTTGTCAAACTTATCCTACATCCCTCCTATCCACTTTGCATATAATCACATCTACCTTATCTCACCTCTGGTTCACCCTGTGACACCTTGTTCATCTTATTTCTATCCTATTATCTCGTGACCGCTCATCGGTACACATTTTTATGTCGGTATACATCTGTAAACTTCTTCTCGTGTCTCCTTTGAGTGCCTATCATTCCTTCAAGTTTTCATCAACCCTTTGTGGTTTGTTCTCATTTTCTATCGCTTTCATCCTAATCATCATATCAGTTAGACTATCTTATCTCGATATCTTTTTAGTCTATGTTATCGTATTCCATTTTTGTTATCATATTATCACTCTTTATTATTATCATATGGGTTGAAATCCTCTCGAGGAAGCTTGTGCTTCTCTGGAGATTACTTTTTCAGAAAACCCACCATATCTCTAACTAATCCCCTTTGTGTTTAGTCTCTCATTGTTGTGCAAGTTGAAGTTTCACCGCGAGGAGGATCATTTACTCGTGCCCGTATCATGTCATCCTATCCACATTAGGAGGTTCCCTAAACCCTCCCATATTTCGAGGTTTCTTGATTTCTTGTTGGTTTTCACTAATCTAAAATAGGTAGCGTGGAATTCTTGTCAAACACAACCAAAGTAAAAAAGAAAACACTTAAAAATTATCCAAAACACACATGTGGAAGAAAAGAATACAATCCTAAGAAAGCGAGGAAGAAAATATGTGAGAAGGGAACTTCAAAGTGTAGTAAAATAATATTTCTTCATTGGCAATATTGAAGGAAGAAGTAAATAGCCAAGAAAACATATGGAAATGATAACACATGGAAATTAGGAAAAGAATAACTCAAACCTACGCAGAAATAAATATTCTACCCAACCACCCACCAACACATGAGGAAGATAAATGCAATGACTATGGGATATGCACGCAATTATTTATGAGAAAAAGCTTTTGAAAATTCAAAATACATGTAGTTAGCAGAAGTAAAGACATAGTTTACAACCCACTTCGGGATATTCACAACGTATATCAAAATGGGAGTTTTAGAATAAGATAAGGACATCTATCAAAACATAAATGAAAGTTGATTTTTATAAAAAAATATTTCATTTGTTATTTCTCTAGTATTCATTTATAGAAAATAATGCAACATAGGTAGAAAACCTTTCATGTGGGAGGAATTTGAGAACTCAACTAAAAGATAATTTATCGTAGCCAAACCAAAGAGATGGAGAGCTTGCTCAAAATAAGGTTAAAGCATTGTAAATAAGGATAAATGGTTAAAGTAATTGTAAAACTCACATAAAGATAAAATCTTGAAAACCCATCTTGGAGGTGACGATTACAACAAGTACAAAAAAATTCCACAAGGTCTAAACTAGGACAAGAAGGTTGCAAACCAAAACATTTGAGATAACATATCAATGTAAGCATAAAAAATGGGATAAAATTTATGTTGTAAAAGTGAAAATTTAATAAAATATATTTTGTTTCTCTTTCATGGTGAACTCAAGACAATGACCCATCACCATGAGTTTTGTTCTCATTGTCTATTTTTCACTACTTTTTCTTTAAAACATCAACATCTAAAAAATCGACATTAAAATACAAGTTCTAATGTGTAATGCACACATTTATATTCATTGCGAATATAACAATATAACTAACACCAATCTTGGTCACATTAATATGGGTCAATTATATGACAAAAATCACTCCAAAGGTCACATAACATTGGTCTACCACAACAAACAACCTTCCTAGTTCCTATTCAATGTCCAAATTTTGTCATTGCATGCATAGAACAATATGACCCTAAGAAGAGAGGTTTTTTTAACTACATTGATCCCATCCTCCTAATCACTCCTCAAAGACATTGAAGAGCTACTTATAATTCAAGAATATGAAGAGACTACTGAGATCATAAAAGATTATACACTAAAATATTGGGATTAAGACTCGTTAGGATGCTCCAAAGTCATGAATAAAAACTAGTTTTTCACCAAGCGGACTCACGTTAATCATATCCCAAAATAATTGATTCGCATTGAGTTCTAATTTGACATTGGAGATATGATATCCTTGCTTATTAGAGTGTTTATTGTCCTTTCGCTCACTATTTCAAGTCATGGATGTACAAGTTCATTTGTGTTATCTTAGATTAAAAACCCAAGCTACATTCCTAAGTGACACATTATGCAAGTAAATGATTGAATTGAAGATGAAGAGTGATTTATAAATGAATTTCTATCTCATATGTGGTATATATGAAGTAGAATCTTCTTCAATCTAGAGGCTAGAGGCACAATGACACTAGGTCAAAAAAGTGATTTTCACTTCTACCCACTACTAGAATTCAAATAAAGCATACATCATTTCTAATAGTTAATATGATTTTTCCTCTTCCACATCATCGAATGCTCGAGAATAAGCTAAAGAAAAAATTCCACATCAAGAAAAAGAGAGGTAATTTCAAAATGGGGCACATGGTTCATTCAATTTCCTACATTTTCATACATCAATATCTGTGGGTTTTCTAAATTATGTAAGTAATAGGTGGGCCCTCATGGATATTTCTCGATAACTTCCATCGAGAAACTTCTTCCGGGTGAAATATATAGATCTAGTGTTCATTTCCTTATCTCCATATGTGTGTACAAGTGATCATATTTACACTACAAAGATAATGGATAAAGAGATGACCATTGTAACATAACACCCATTCATGAGAAGATGGGAATTTTACATTTATGGATTCATGGAGAGAATTCTTGGCCCAAAATATAGACACCATTTAAAAGTGGAAGAATATTGGGCCATTTTTGCAAATGATTTTGAGGTTTGGTGTTATGACTACTCTTCAATGACTCGAATCAAATAATCAGATCCAAAATGAAAGATTTCTCATGAGAATTTACTAATAGAATCCCCAACATGATTTATCATGTATATGATTTGATTACATCATCACCTCTTCCTAAAATCAATTGGTCTAAAAGAGATGATACATCACTTGAGGACATAATTCAACAAGTAATCAAGAGGAGTCTCGCTTGGAATGAGAGAGAGTTAGACAATTTTACTAAAATGGAAATAAACACACATGAGGATCAAATTAAAACCAATGAGAATGAGAAGATAATTTCAAAATTCACTCAATCATCCTCTCACCCTATCACACAAGCTTCATCCCATACTCAAGCAAGTAAGAGGCAATGGAAACCAAAGTCAACTCGTGATCGCCGTCAATGACTCCTCCGAACTTGAAGAGGAAATAATTAAATAAAGGAAAAGAGGATGTTTTTGGGATATCAAAATCAATACAAAACTCATCAAATCACAATAATTCAAAGTCTTAAAGGTTGATTAATAACACCACTCTGCATTTCATGGTATTGGATCAAGAACAAGCTCAAGTGATTCAAATATCTAATTCACCTAAGCCTTCACATCCCACATATACTTCACAACATTATACCATATACCATGAAGATTTTGTGGTAACTTTTCATCCTCGGCATGAATAATCTATTCATTTCCCACCTGAATTTGAGTATCCTCCAAAAATACAAGAACAACTCCCACCCAATGTAAAAACATTATATGGCAATCGATTGAAGATGTACCCTTTTCGTGTTAGCATGGTGTTGTCATTTATGTAAAAACGTGATGTTTTCAGAATTTTCATTGTATGTCATTGATTTAAAAGTAGGTGAAATTCATGACTTTTGATTGGTAGTTGTTATCCAAAATAAGCCCATGCTTATTTTGGTTGACATCTCCTCCTTTTCCTTTACTGGTACTTAAAATAGATTTGTTGCATGCTTTAGGCACTCAAAAGTTTCTAGACATGGCTTCATTAGATAGATAATTTTTTCACATTTCCAGAAAGGTAAAGAAGTCATTCTAACTCCTTGTATTTTTTGAGTTATGGCTTGGCGGAATTAGCAGTGAAAATTTTCCTTGGGTGGGCCCGCGGAGGTAAAGAGGAAATTATGCCAGAAATCTCGGGCCAGCGGACCTAAGGGAGAATTTTTTCCAAGGAGATTTAGTGAATGGGTGGAGTGATGGAAAAAATTTAGCACTTAGGCATTTTTTGTCAAAATGCTCAAAGTCAAATTTTAGCCCACGGGCCCAAAGGAGGAACAAAGCACATTCACGGACTAGGGAGAAAATTTTGCCACTTAGCCTTTTTGGGAAAAAGGTTTAAAGTTGAGAAATGAACCCACGGTCCCATTGACCAATAGGATGGCACCATGTGTCCACATCAGTAGCAGATGTTGGGCTAATGGAGAACTTTTAGAAAATTTTCCCTCGCATGTAAAAGGGGCAAAATGTTGTTTTGAAGCCACGAGATCAACCAAAAGGTGCCACATGTCATCAGAGAAGCGGGGCGAGATTTTTGGAAAATTTTCCCAATTTGAAAAAAGAGGGAAAAAGGGAGGATTTTGGCCCGCGAACCCGAATTTTTCCCTAATTTTGTTATTTTTCACCCAAATATTCAAAAGGGCGTATCTTTCGCACCAAAGCTTGAATTTTCACAATTTTGGTATCATTGGAAAGTTGTTGAAATTATCTACATGATGGACCCCTCAATTTTGAATTTTGATGGAGTTTGATGGGAAAATTTTGAAGAAATGTCTCTAGCATAGGAAAAAATGCATAACCAACCCCCAAGCACCAAAATTGATGAAGTATGGCATTTGTTTCTTCTCCAGCATGGTTGAATGCATTGAAAAATGGATTTTTGAGGGTACCTGTAGTCATTTTTACTCCTGTCACAAAAGAAAGATCCCCATGCACACTAGCCTATCACCCAACAGAAGTTGAGCACTCACCTGAGGCACGCGCGGTACCGAGTCTCTCTTTTATGTGAGTTTAGTGGGAAGCATTATCTATGATTAGTGTAAGAGTATTTAGGAAAGAAGTTGAGACATACAAGAACCATAGGGCTCAAAACGGCCTCCAAATCCTTGCAGTCACTTCAGATCGAGTGCTTTAACAAATTCTAGAACATATACTATAACAAAAAGAAAGATATAACCATTCATTCATAGCATGAAAGGAAAGAGAACTCATATGAATGAAATATATATTAAACCCATTGATATTCATATCTATTTATAACAGTAACCTCAATATATTCATTGGTTCATTACAGAGTGTCACAAAGAGCAGACATGCAGTCATGCGCATCACTAGACATATGTAGCTAAGCTAACAAAAGAAAAATAACAACTCCATGCTTAGTACATCCTTTCCTGAACCAGAATATCCACTCACAGTAATTCTATAGAGCTTTTCTTACTCTCTAATCTGCTATTCCCTATGTATATCCAAATGATATATTTCGTGTGTGTGTGTATCTTTTCCTGCGGTAAGAACTTGTATTTATCACTTTCTCGGGCTGCCAACTCGCCTTTCCGCGCCCTCAGATCTATCGCCAAGTGTCGAATGTGGTCCTCCATGTGAGCATGTTCCTTCAGATTGAGCTCTCCACTCCATCTCATGATGATATTCTAGAATATTCCATCCGAGGCATGCTCTTTCCTGGGCCAACCTGTTGCCAAGATGGCATCTTATCCACGTGTAACCGATCACGCTTTTCACATGTTCTACCTTGGGCACTCAAATTGGCTAAGTCCCAAACCTCCTTTCACGTGTCACGCATGCTATTTGCTTCCTTAAGCCTTTCTCTTGTGCGCTTTTTCCTTGCGCGCCATTCTATAACTAGGATCCCGCGTGCCTAAGTGCCTTCATACTTGGTCAATATTCCAGGGGCCCAACATCACCCCACACTACACCTGTTCTCTGTCCTCAGAAACATTTTACTTGACCAAGATGCAAGTTGTTTTATGGAACCAAGATGTAGACTTATACTTTACAAAATGAATAAGGAATGAAAGAATAGGGGAAAGAATGAAGAAGGGGGCATCAATTCAATAGGCTGGGAAATTCCTTTCACAGATCTACCTCCAGCTTGTTCCACACTTCGACCTCACCCTTCACCTTCTAGCATAGGTCGCCCACCAGGGTGCTCACTTCATCAAAGCTTAGGCCAATTCCCTAGGTGCCCAAAGTGTCCACAATATTTTCCATCTCTTTGCTCTAGGTCTTTAAGTGTGTCCATCCTTTTGGTGATCTAGGGTATAACTCCTTCAGTCGTGTTTTGATTGAGCCCCTTAGTGCCTCAATCTCCTCGGATCTTCTTTCTACTTCTACAAGGACTTTATCCCTCTCCGCCTATTTCCTTTATTTTTCTCCTGGAACTCTTTCAGCTCTACTTCATGGGTAGTGACCAAGGTGCTTGCTACCTTATCCTTGTCCGCATGTGTGTCATATGTGGCTTCTACAGATTGGGTAGTGACCTTAATACCTATGAGTACTTGGTTGTACTTGGCAAGAAGTGCTACCACCTTCAACTAGTCTTCATCCTTCAAGCGCGTGGCCACTTCTTCTCTGATTCTAGCGCCAAGGGTCACCTCTCCATAGTGAGGATGTGCATTAGGTCTTCTAAGCATTCCAAAGTTTATGCATACCTCTGAGGGATTGGTGTTAGGTCCGGTGCTTTAATATGATGGCACTCTTGATTGACTCCACCTTCTTGTAGACCTCCTACACCTTTAATTTTTCTTCCTTTAACTCATGCCTTAACTACGCTGATTAATTCCTCCTGTTTTAAACTCTTGGCCTTCTCCACCAGTTCTTCCTCCTTCTTCCCCAACTTCACCTCCAATGCTCTGATTCTATCATTTCATGTGAATAGCCTAGCCTCGGTCTTGACCGCGACTTTGTTTAGAGCATTGCATACTTGCTCGTCTGAAAGTTCCTGAGCATTTACTAAGGGGTTGTCTCCCTTAGACTTTGGCAACGTGATGAGCACTTTCTGGCAGACTTCAAAGTCTGGCTCGTCAATGTGTGACTCGAATGCCCAAGAGAGCATCTTCTTGGTCCTGGGGTACGTGCCATCCTTTTCAAAATACCCCATGGCTAGGAGCCTTTCCATGGGTACGGTGCTTTGGAACCGTGCGCGTAACACCTTCTTCATGTCATCCACATAGCCCATTACCTATCTCTGTTATGTATCTAGAGTTCTTCTACCCGAGCGCACGCCTTTGGGGAAGCTAACTATTAGAGCAGGGCCTCCTAGGCTATCATGTTCCTTTTCAACACTCTCCTCCTTCCCTTCCTTAAGCACTATGTCTACGTTGCGCTCTAACTCTTGGTCTACAAGGGCTTCGAGCATATTTTTCACTTCTCACTCTGCTACCTCAGTAATCTACTCTTTTGTAAAACTTATGGCTCCTTGCTTCTCCTTGGCATCCTTCTCATCTACCTTCATGTCTTCGGTGCCTTCCTCATCTTGTGTGCCCTTACGCCACACAAATACAAACTCTTGCTTCTCCTCTCCACTCTCTTCCTCGAGTCATAGACACTAAACACATGTGGTTCCTTGTCTTTCTCAGGCTCTTCTTCCTCATCGTCATCTCCTTCACTCTCATCTTCTCCTTCTCCCAAGTATTTCTCCAAGCTGTCGGTCACCTCCGAGTCAACTTCTTCATCCACCCTCTACTTCTTCCTAAGAGGTGGCTTCTGATTAGGAGATTCAGCCTTCTCTTCTTCCTTCACCATTCTTCCATGGTGATGGGTTTCTCGGCACCTCTACTTTTGGCATCTTCTCCTTCACTAGAGACTTCTTTCTCTGTATGTAGGTGCTTGGCTTGGCGCTTGTAGATGGCATGCTCACTATCTGAGTAGTCAACACACTTGGTGCTCCTTCCTCTCCTCTGCCTCTCTTCTTAGATGTTGGCTTCTTCTTCCCCAAGGGGTCTTCAGGTATGGATATTTCATCCTCTAAATACGTGCCCTTTTTGAAATTTGACCTTATGCACATGTACACGCACACCACGGATCCTCCAATGATGGGAAGTGTCATCGGCCTAGTCATTTGGATCTCATGCGACATGTACTTCTCCATGTACGTGCGCTTACCGCCGGGTAATTCAGCTTCTTCCTCATCTCCCTGTGTTCCCGGTCCAACCTTCCTAGTTCTAGCCTTAGCTTCTTTGATTATTTAAATTTGTTTACTCCCACTTGGAAGTATTGGGCAGTGAACACGAAAGGAATCTTACACCAAGGGCTCCATGATTCGTTAATAAGATTGAATCTTCCCAAGCAGTAGTGCTAGTACACCGTGAACTCAGCTTCTCCCTCAGTGGTTGTTGGGAGTTGTTTAGGGATCCTCCACTCTACCCCAAATACATTCCTCAAGTGCATATACCACTTTTTTAGTTATAATTTTTCGGGAGCCGTCTTTGTATCACAAGCATACTTCTTGAACCTCTTCATGGGCGAAGGGTCTTCGGCTGGGTACTCCCACAAAACTTGTTTGATGCATCCAACACTCCAATTTTTGCAAACACTATGGTGAGCAAGACATTGCCAAAGAGGATCATGTCCCCTTCCTTCACGCACTTAACAATCTCCTCTGTAATGTATGCAGATAAGTTGTATATCGTCCCCTCTGTAATCTTCCTGTAGACATGTAGCCAAGGTTTGTTGACCTGCGTCCATCTTTCTTGGCCATTCAGCTTAGTCACCAGATGCACGGCCATCTTCATAATGGGGTCCTTGATGTCTAAAATATCGTAGTACCACGACCCTTTCTTGTAGGCATACTTAGTGACGGTCTCTTGAATAGCCTCCTTGTCACCAAGGTCATCTTCTAGGCTATCTCCCTCACATATGAGGCCTATAAATTGTGAAATCAACTAGGGAGTCACACGCATCTTACACCCAACAAAGTGGAAATAGTCTTCGTGCACCCGAGACATCAACCACTGGTACAAGTGATCTGCTTCCCAAAATAAGGCAACTCATAGAGTTGCAACAGCCCTGCCTTTGCCAATTTAACCTTAACGTCATCATCATATATGGGAAAACCTTGCTTGTTGGTGGGGCGTACCAATTCCAATGCCATTTCTTTCTCTATGGTGTTTTTGTGGTGATTATAGTCACTAACAGGTATGCTTCTCAAGTGGGATTCCCATTCCTTTCCCATCATCACCCCATCTGGGTATTGCATCTCTACATACCATTCTTCATTTGTGTCTACTTCGGGTTTTGGTTGTTTAGCCTTGGATTTTCCCTTTCCTTTCTTGGGTGCCATGGTCGAGGTATTTTTATCACTCCTACCCTCTCTTTATTACTCTATCTTTCTTCTCCCAACCTTTGATCTCAGATCCGTGATATAACTCTTCTAAACCCATGCCCTAGTTTGTCAAACCCTAACTTGGATAAACTCTTCACAAGACAACACCTTTTCAACTCCTTCCATGCCCATGTAATTCCTTCTGGTTCCACAATCTCAAACTGGCTCTTCACATTTTAATCACACAGATCTTCCACTCGATCAAATCTAAAAACCCTAGTTTATAACACTCACTTATATCTCCAACTCTTCATTTTCACAAAGTAAAAATGAGAGTGCCCCGACCCTTTATTTATAGTTTTTCCTTTTTTAATCATTAAATGATACTTTACCTTACCCCGTACTTTTTTCATTTAATGTGGCTTTTTCAAAAAAAGTTTGTCTTTAGCGCCTTCACTCACGTGCCCTTCCTATGCAAAAAAATCCCAACCTTCTCGTGCATGTAACCCAACCAACCTAACAGAGACTCTTGCGTACGTGCTTAACTCCGCGCAAAAATAACTTCTTCTATCTAGATTCTTGCTTTTGCCTACCTCGTGTTGCTTTAACTATGCTTCCTTTTCCTTTATACATGGGATCTACCAGTAGCTTTATCTTGGCACCAACCATTCTATCTTTTCTCTTCATCTACCTCTTTCAACCGGCTACACAACAAGGCTCTTCAACACAACTTCCTTGGTACTTTAAATCACGTGCTTCTTCACTTTTCTCCACCCCACACTTAAATGATGTGCGGTCCTCTGCACACTCACAAATTCTCCAAAAATAGCAATAAGGTTACCGCGCCCAAGGCGCAAAACCAAAACAACAACGTGAAAGGGAAACACAAGAAAGGGAAAATACATAAAGGAAACTTCTAAATTAACTGTAAAACTTCCTTATTTACAAACACCAAGAAGACTTATTTATAGTAGGGCTTCAACCTACTACCATTGAAGTGTCCAGGAAACTTCATCCCATCCAACACTTGTAACTGGCATACGCTTTGAATCAAGGATGTACAAAATTGTGTAGGGACCCAACCAATGGACTTTCAACTTTCCAGGATGGCGTAGAAACTTGGAATCATATAGTAACACCATCTGCCCAACCTCAAACTTCTTATTTCTAATGTGGTGATCATGCCAAGCCTTTTGCTTTGCCTTTTCCACTATTTGGCTCCATCGGGCAAGTGATCATCTCTCATCCAATTTCATTAGCTCATCAATCCTTTCTTCCAACACTTGTTCATTAGCTAATCCTCCTCATGCGCACTATTCATAGAGAAGGTAACATAAATTCAACCGGTAAAATGGATTCCATGCCAAACACCAATTGAAAAGGTGTGGCTTTATTTAGTCTTTTATACGTTGTTCTGTAAGCCCATAACACTACCGATACTTTGTCATCCCAATCTTGTCTTCCAACATCACAGATTTTGGTCAAGGTATGACTCAATATTTTGTTGAATGCTTATGTGGTTCCATTTTCTTATGGGTGATAGGGTGTAGTCTTGTGATGAGCCACCATGAACTCTGATAATAGGATCCTCATGGTCTCATTCAGAAAATGTGTACCCCTATCACTGGTCAAACTCAATGGACATCCATACCTCGTGATAATGTTCTCCCATAAGAACCTTGCCGCTATTACTACCATGCAATCTTTAGTTGGGGCTGCCTCTACCCACCTTGTGAGATAATCTATGCAAGTGATGACATAACGTGACCTAGTCCTACGCACTACTGAGTGCAATAGGTCCTATAAAATCTATCGCCCATTTTTCAAAAGGCTCGTGCTAGGGATAGGGCGCAAAGGCATTTCATCTCTCCTTCTTAGTTTGCCAATGCACTGACAATGGTCACACACTTTACAATAATCTCTATAATCCCTGTATAAGGTTTCCCACCATAATCCTTCCATTAATATCTTGTGCACGGTGGCATCACCGTGTAATGCCCACCCGCACTTCCTCCATGTGCTTCCTCCATGATGGCCAGTGCTCATGCTCTAATACACACATCTGCAAAAACTTCATCTCATCCCAACTTGTATAAGTCTCCACTAATCAACATGTAGGGCGTGGTGCGTATGGCCAACTACTTCTTCTCCAATGCCTTCATTCCATCCAGTGCCACACCTTCTTTTAAGAATACTGCAATCTCCTCCAAATTCGAGGGTGCATGCTGCAATCTAAACAATTGGGCATCTGGAATTGCTTCCTCAATACTTTGTGCATCCTCTCCTGAATCAATCCTTGATAGATGATCAGGCCCATAGTTGCTTTTTCCGGCTTCACTACAACAGTGAATTCAAACTCTTGAAACAACAACACCCATCAACATATGCGCCCTTGAAGAACGAGCTTGTTTACTAAATACTTTAATGCCATGTGGTTGGTGTAGAATACAAATGGTGTTGCTAGTAGATACTATCTAAACTTGAAGAGCACGTAGATCATTGGAAATGCCTTGCGCTCGGTTGTGGTATAACTCTATGCTCTCCGTGCGGTGTTAACTTCCTACTTGCAAAACTAAGAGGATGATCAATAACCCCTTCACCTGGTTGTGCAAGTACTACTCCAATGGCAGTCCCTGAGGCATCTACATGGACATGGAAGGGCTTGTCCCAAGAGGGAAAACGTAAAATAGGTGTGGTAATAAGCCTATCTTTTAATGTATCAAACACCCCCTACTTGCGCCTCTCCCCAATGGAAGGAACTTTTTTGTCTAAGAAGCTCCTCTAAAGGCATGGAAATCTTGGCATATCCCTTAATGAATTTTTGTAATACCTCGTATGCCCAAGGAATCCACGTATTGTGCTCTAGCTAGTAGGCTCCCTTAACCCCACAATAATTGCAACCTTGGTAAGATCTACTAACAAGCCCTCCTTACATATGATATGCCCTAATAAGGTCCCAAAGGGTGTAGAAAACACACACTTCTTAATTTTGAGGGATATCCTCAACTACCTACACCTCTCAAACATTAATCTCAAGTTGTCACAATGGTCCTTAACCAGACCATATATTGTCCAATCATCCAAATAGACCTAAAGAAATTTATGGATGAAGTCCTGGAATGCTTGCACCACTATGCGCAAAAAAATAGCAGGCACATTCTTCAACCCAAAGGGCATGACCAGTATATGCAAAACTTCCCCATTCGGTGGTGAAAATTTGTCTTCTTTTAGTCTTCCTTTGCAATCCAGACTTGGTGGTACCCTGAAAATCCATCCGTAAAGGAGTAGATTTCGCACCCAGTGACTCCTTCCAAAATTTCTTTAGTGAAGGGGTTGGAAATGGATCAATGACACAAACTACATTCAATTCCCTATAGTCCACACAAATCCTAATCCGCCCATCCTTCTTGATGTTGATTACCATCGAACTTATCCACTTCAATTCTTCCACTGCCTCAATGATCCCAAAAGCTATCATTTTGTCTATCTCCTCCTTAACTTTCACGTGCAAATTGGGATTCATCCGTAGGGCCTTTTTCTAATCGGGCACACCGTCCTTTAGTTTTATCTTCATCTCCCCTAAGGAATGGTGAATGCCTTTGAGCTCATGGTACCCATGTAGGAATAAATCCTCAAATTCACACAGCAGATCAATGATCTTTGATACTTCCTTCTCTATCTAGTAATCCCCAATAATAGCTTCCTTAGGTTCTTCTTCTAACCAATGTTAACTTTCTTCATCTTTAAAGGCTCATGGTAGGCACGCATGTGAGCATCTACACTATCCACTACCTCACGCATCCCTACAGAATGGCTAACATCTAAGCTTTCCAATTCCTCTCCATCAATCACATATACCAACTTTCCCTTCTCCTTTTCCAAACACGTGTGCTCAAGCTATAACTCTTTTATTTCCTCAACTTCTTCAAAGCACGCCCTATACCTAGTTCACCTAATAATTCTAACAACCTATCTTCCATTCTGGCACTATCCCCCATGGTAAGGCACTTGATACCCTACAAGGCCTTATCAATCGATGGCTTGGTACTCGATACTCAAAGGTTTGAATAAGGTTAGCCGTGAGCTCCTACCAATTCCTCATCTGGCAACGTGTCTCCGAATGAATGTACCATATGCACGCACAACCTTGTAGTGTAGAATACAACTTGTGCACCCAGAGGGATGGTGGCAAAGCTTCTGTGCCTTCTCTCCAAACCCGTTCACACTCCTGGACATGGAAAGAGGTGGGATCCTTCCCATGGTATTCCTTGATGATGGTGGGTACATTACTCCTAGAAAATATGACAAGAGAGCAATTCTTACCTCACGCCACTCTAAAAGGCTCTCCTAATGTGTGGCCCACCAACGAGATGTTGTGCCAAGCAAGACATAACTTAACATCTCCTTTGTTCCTTCTCATTCTTCCACTGAGCTTCTACCTCCTGTAGAAAGATCTCGGGAAGGCTCCTCCTGAATACTTGGGTAGTTCTTTTCCTCCAAGGCACCTAATAGTGTGCACCTTTGTTACCTTGGTCACCGACCCTCTCAACTACCATCCCATTAATTTGTAAGTTCCATGCACCCAATTTTCACAAGCCAGACTGGTGGTATCACTTACTGACTGAGCATCTTCAAACTAGATAACTCTGTTAGTAGGGTGTACCATCTCAGGGTCTCTGATTGAGCGCACATAAATCTTTTCCAGAACTTCTTCTCCCAATGGTTCAATATAGGGCATCGACTTCCCATCAACCAAGGGTATAATGACCCATTCCTCTTTGTTCTCGAAGCTGATGTACCCTTTTTTGAACTGAAGGTCCACATTATTTTTGTAACACCAAGGGCACCCAAGTAGTGCTGGGAAATTTTCCACCTCGGCGAGCACCAAGACTTTGAAGTCCCCAGTAAACTTGGCTCCCTGGATAGTAATAGCTACATCCTTTAAGACACCGATGGGAATTTCCTTAGTTTTGTTTTCCATATACAACACATTCGAAGATGGCTGTAATGCAGGTCTCCCCATCTGATGCCATGCATCCAAATTCATAACATTAACCTCCGCACCAATGTCAATGAGTATTTTCCTAGGAGCCATCCATCTACAATTACATTCAATGTAATCTCCTTGTCATAGTTGAGGATATGAGGGGGAAGGTTTGCATGCAAGACCTATCTCTCACACTCTTCTCCGCCGTATGGTACCTTCTCTCTCAACCAAGATCCTAGCAAAGGAATGATGTTCTCCTACCTTAGCATTTTACACACCTCCTTGACCTCATCCAGGTCATCCTTTTGCACCTCGATTCTCCTTCCTTGTTCCTCCTTTCTAGATTTCTCCTTTAGACATTAGATCTCCCCTTGCAAGCTTTGAATAACATCCATGGTGTCCTAATATATCTCCTTATGATGCACGGGGTCTGGATATTTTCCATGAACAACCTCCTCCCTCGTAACCAGGGTCTTTTGTCTTGGTACCTCTCTTGCACGCATGGATTCTACCCTTGTTGTTACCAAGATAGGCTCCAAACCTTCATCCCATGTGTTACCCAAGGCATCCACTGTATGTCTACCTTCTTGATGTTAACCATCAGCGCCCTTGTCCTTCCGGTGCTGCTGATTCATATGCTCAAATAATTCTAGGCACTCCTCATACTTATGCTTCTTTCCGCACCACGAGCACTGCAACAAGTCCAGGCAACTCACGCTTGTAATGTTCTATAGATCCACAGTTGAAACATGTTCCACACAGGAACTCACTCCTTCCTCCGTGGTTACCCCGACCACAGAATCCTCCTCGAAATCCTCTTCCACACGTGCCTCCATCTGTGCGCTCCTCATAACAGTGATCATCATTTTTAGAACCACTGGAAATGCTAGTTTGGTGTACCCCATGATCAATGGCCTCATGGATCTGATCAATGAGCCTACAATCTTTCGTATCATGGGTTGTGGAGGTGTAAATTTTGTAATAACAAGATACATTCTTCTTGATCGTGCATTGTAGTAAGGGACATCTACTTGCATCATGGTCCCCATGACAAATCTCACAATCTACCATCACAACGACGTACCATCCTTCTGGGAAATTATCCTTAACGTGCCCCTCTATCTCACAATCTATGCACCATAAACCACTATGAGTCTCATGGACTGAGTTCAAATAATTTTTCCAACTGTTTAGCCATAGCAACAATCTGAGCCTCCAAGAATGGGCTAACACCAATATCAATACTACCAATAGCCTCGCGCACAAGGTAGCTTCCAATGCTTTGCGTAGATCTGTAAAAGTTTTATGAGATAAGGCCCTTCTAAAAGGGGTGATCAATCCTCCAACAAACCATTATGCATGCTGTGAAGGGTGAATATCATATGATAATTTAGACAAGAGAGTTTTAAAACGTGCATCATACTCCCGCACACTCTCTGTCATTCCTTGTTGAATCTCCTTCAAAGCGTTGATGCTTTTTTACTCGAACTCAGGAATGTGGAACTCTTCCAGGAATGCATTCTTTAAAGCAGTGTAGTCCACCACCATTTGATGAGGGTCATACTTTCTATACCAGCTATGCATGTGCCCTTACAAGTGTGGTCACAAATTGACTAGCCTTTCGTTCTGGTGTTGTGATACCCTTCACACACCATAGTAGTTCACACTTGTGAACATGTTCCGCAACATCTTCAATGCCCTTGTAATCTAGAAAATGCAAAGACATTTCAAATAATACTTGAGGTGGTGGCTGGGGTCCTTGTCCTAAACTAGAGCCTTGGTTCCCTCAATGTTTCCTCCACTACCTGATCCACCAGGTCCACCGGGTCCTATACCTCCAGAGCCACCAGATCCACTAGAACCATTGGGTCCAATAGGGCTTGTAGGAGCTGTGTCAAGTGCCCCCACAGTCCCACTAAACTTTGTGTCGATGGTCTGTGATAGCGCCCCACTACCACTACTATGTCCCGTGCCACTTCCTGATGCAAGCCCGAAAGCTTGTACACTTGCCCCTTGTCCAAAAAACTCCTCCAAATACTTGGAATATGTGCAGCCATAGAAGAAGGAACTGAAAAATTGTACCTCCTAGGTACGGATCTGTCTCTTCCACTTATATCAACTAGGTCAATAACACTTCTTCCTAGATCGGAAAACCAAGCACCAGGGCTTGGTCACTGGGTGGGTTTAGATATGCACCAACGACTCTCCTCTCTCCGTGTGACAAAATCTCACCAGAATCCAAAGGGGTCTCCCTCACACACTTTCCAAGATGGGGTAGCACAGACTACTCAGGTTCCACGTCCTCCACGTGAACCTCAACTCCTTCCCACAACTGTCTCCATAGATCCATCACACTAGCAACCTCACATCATCTAGCACTCCCTTTCTCACTCTTCACTATACTTGAGCCGTCTTTCTTCCCTCTCCTTCTCTGTCGTGATATTTTCCATCTTCCTCCACCCAAGTTCCCTTACCCAATGCTCATAACAATTTTAGCCGGCCATTGGGAGCACCTCTAAACTCATGGTAACCATCAATATATTTATAGCTAGAGGAATAACATGTAGAAATGTTCCTCTAGGTTCTCACAGAAATTCAAACTCAGCAACCTCTGGACAAGAATACGTAGAGATGGCATACTCCAGAGTGTAGCTAGCTAGTACTCCTCTCCACCAATGATCTACAGCATGGGTCCACATCAGATCTACATCCTGCAACCTTTGGTAGTCTTCTTCGGTCCACACATGCGATCTATAATGCCAACTTGATCTAGACACATAGGCTGAAATCCATTCATATAACTCTACTAGGAAGCAACAGAAAAAAGTCTCATATAGATCATGGTAGAGGTTCTCTTCTACCCATCTACGTGTATTAAACTCAGGTCCAGTGTTGAATCTCTGAGAAAATTCATCCTTCGTGCTCTTGAACCATGATTCAACATTTTCCAATGTTAACCGATCGTCATTACTCTTTACATAGATCATGATGCATGTTATATCCCACTACAAATTCAAAAAGAGGTCCTGGTAATAGAACCAAGATGTAGTCATTTTTACTCCTATCACAAAAGGAAGAACCCCATGCACGCTAGTCACCCAATAGAAGTTGAATGCTCACCCGAGGCACACACGGGTACCAGTCTCTCTTTTATGTGAGTTTAGTGGGAAGCATTATCTATGATTAGTGTAAGAGTATTTAGGAAATAATTTGAGACATACAAGAACCATAGGGCTCAGAACAACATCTAGATCCTCGCACTCACTTGACCCGAGTGTTTTAACAGATTCCAGAACATATACTATAATAGAAAGAAAGATACAACCATTCATTCGTAGCATGAAAGGAAAGAGAACTCATATGAATGAAATATATATTAAACCCATTGATATTCATATCTATTTATAACAGTAACCTCAATATATTCATTGGTTCATTACAGAGTGTCACAAAGAGAGCAGACCGCAGTCATGCGCATCACTTGGACATATGTAGCTAAGCTAACAGAAAAGAAAAATAACAACTCCATGCTTAGTACATCCTTTCCTAAACTAGAATATCCACTCGCAGCAATTCTATAGAGCTTTTCTTACTCTCTAACCCACTATTCCCTATGTATATCTAGATGATATATCTCTTTGTGTGTGTGTGTATATATCTTTTCCCATGGCAGACACTTGTATTTATTACTTTCTTAGGCTGCCAACTCACCTTGTCGTGCCCTTAGATCAATAGCCAAGTTTCAAATGTGGTCCTCCATGCGAGCATGTTCCTTCAGGCCTGAGCTCTCCACTCCATCTCATGATGATCTTCTAGAAGATTTCATTTATGGCATGCTCTTTCCTGGGCTAACCTATTGCGAGGATGGGATCTTATATGTGCACAATCGATCACACTTTTCACGTGTTCTACCTTGGGTGCTCAAATTGGCTAAGTCCCGAACCTCCTTTCACGCATCGCACATGATATTTGCTTCCTTAAGCCTTTCTCTTACATGTTTTTTCCTTGCACGCCATTCTATAACTAGGATCCCATGCACCTAAGTGCCTTCATACTTGGTAAATATTCCAGGGGCCCAATGGTTCCCTTGTTCTTTTAATGAATCTTGTTGGTGGTTGGAGATGTCGAATCAATTTGCCCATGTTTTTTCACCTTTCTTCGTTCTGTTTGATCGTTAAAAGCTAGTTTTGGCTCAGTTTTGTAATGGTTGGACCCCCTTACTTTTGTAAGCTCTATTTTCTTCCTTAGTAGGTAGATTTGTAGAATTTTAGACCTCCCATGGAGATTGTAACTCATTTTTGCCTCTTTGCCAATGGAACGTATTGTATCAAACTTGGAAATGATAATGTATGTTCTATGATCGATTTTCAATCCTCTCATGCATTTATTATTGTCTTCTGATCTTTCATTGCATTTTGGTAATCTGTGCATGTTTTGGTGTTGAATCTCCATGATCTGTGTCAAATTTGCAAAGCAAGAAGTCCAACACTCCTTTGGTGTATCACCATTCTATTTTTGCTTAGTTTTGTTTCCATTTCCATGTTTTCTCTCAACCCTATCTCCTTGGTAGTTTTAGAGTAGGAATTTTGAATCAGAACCTCTACAAAAATTACATGCATACACCTAAACAGAGGAGTAAGAACCAACTTCAATCTGGAGAGTTTTCCCCAATTGCAAAGGTCCCACACTTTGGGAAAACTCCATGTTGTGCATTCACACCGAATTGGCCATTTGTCTACAGTAGATCTGAGGGTCAATTTGGGGGTGATGTAGATTTGCACTAATAGTTTTTTCATGCATGGTGGGACCAAGAGTTCTTCCACTTCATTTTTGTAGGTTGATGTGTTCCTGTTTAAAATTTCAGCCTTGAGAGAGGCACTTGCAAACACATCTGGTGACTCCATCTGATCAACAACCCATCTCTGAAAGTTGCAAACTTTCTTTCCATTCATTTTATTTCATTTTTCATTCCATCTCTTCATTCTTCTTTCATCCCATGAAGTTGTGCAATCATGACTTCATTTTCCCCATGGAATTTACATTTGTTATAACAAAAGCAATGTTTCCCACCTCCAACGCATTCTCCAAATCCTCCAGATCAGAATTTTGATCAAATTCAAAACCAATATGCATACCCATCTAAGAAATGCCAAAGTCAGTTTGGCTATGAAGCATGTCAAGCACAAGGGTACGCAGATTGTGAGGGTAGTCAAGAAGAAAATGCAGATTTTTTGGAGAAGATCCAAAAGATGGAGGCAAACATGGTGCAATCTAGGGCTCAAGCACAAATGAAAGCATTTGGAATCAGTTATAGGGCACCTTTTCCATGGGTGGGACCCTTTCCAAGGCATTATAGTCCACAAGAGAAACTCGACTTCATTGTTGAAACACTGCCTTTACTTGCAAAGTGGACCGAAGGAATAGAGATATATGAGAAGAGTGTTTCACAACCTTGTTAGCAGGTAAGTACACCATCTCATACTCTTTCTTTTCCTCTTTCTCAATCTGTATCATTTCAGTAGTGTCAAGCTTCAAGTTTCCCATCTGTTGTCCCAAAAGTTAATTCCATTTCTTCATCTCCTAGTCTCCCATCCCACCTCAATTTCTCTACTCTTTTCCATTCCAAACAGCCATTCCCTCCAAAGAAACAAGAGGTTCTACCTCCTCCACCACCACAAATAATTACAAAACCAGTTGAGTCACAACCCACCCCTCCTCTTGCATTCCCAAATCCATGTTGGGAAGATAAAAATCAGAATTCCAGTCAAGGAGAATAGCAGCAAGAAGAAGAGTTAAACAAAGATGAAAAGATTAAAAGTTTGTTGAACTTGGCTCTTAAATTTGGGATTACAAAAATCCCCTTGATGGTGAAGCCAAAGGAGGAAGTTGGGGTTGAAAGACAAGTGGTGGATAAGGCTGATTTTATAACAATAGCAATAGAGCAAAAAGACCAGTAGTTTGTTTGTGCTGAGTTTGGTGTCCATGTTGGCACTTTGCCCGAAGGAAAAGTTGATCTAATCCAAGCTGCCAAATCAGTCATCATGGAGGAAGAAAAATCAGCTCCAAACCCCATTGAAGAGGAGCCAATGGAAGAAATCAGATCAGATTTTGTAACAGCCGAAGAAGGAAGCATCATTGATAAATTTTTGCTTTCATTTGAAGGGGCTGATTTGATTGATGAAGCCATTATGGAGGTGAATAAAACAGGTCCAAAGGCATTGAATTATGAGAAAGATGCACAATAAATTTCATGTTTCTCTCCCACTTCATCTCTCTAAAAATATGATTTTTTGGATGAGTTCGAATTGACAAGTTTCATGTTTGAAAATGAAGTTACACATGGTGAAGAAAACACAGATTTGAAGGCCACCATGCAAGAGGAAGAGACTTTGTTGTAGCGGGACATTGAAGAGTTTGATTTCCTATCAGACTTAGAAGAATGTTTGGATGAGGAGCTAGCTGAAATTACAACATTCTCTTCTCCACCATTCATTCTTCAAAGATCAAGCCCCGTTGCCACAAAGGAGAACATTGAAGAACAACAACTTGAATTTTGTAACAGCCTTTTGGAGCCAAGATTGGAAGATTTAAATCTTCCATGTGCTTCATGGGAAAAGGAAGGGGAAGAGCAAGATATTTTCACCACTTCTTCCACGCCATTCATTCAGGAAGGTTTACGAGATGACTCCATTTGTGGAGTAGAAATTCAGAGTTATGGGCACATTCAATGGATCATACCTTGCCTAATCAGGTATGTGGCTTCATTGGAGCCAAAGGAGGAGTGTCCAACAGTCATGCTTGCTTCTGAGCATGAGTATGAGCATCAAAGTGCCAAGGATCAACTGTAATGCCTCTTCAATCCAAATGCAGAGCAACTAAAAGAGGTATCTAATTTGTTTTCAGTTGACACCTTGCTAATTTGGGTAGAAGACCAGCTTCTTGTTGATTTTCCACTCATCCAACCAGCTATGATCAGCTCCAAATCATTTGCATGGCTGCCCATTTTGAAGAAAGGAAGCTATTTTGCACAACCAATTGTAGGTTTTATTTAGTTCACCTTTGCTTCCAATTAGAGTAGTGTAGGTAGGTTTGCTTTCAGCAAAAGAAGTGCTTGTGCACACTCTGCATATCCCACTGGGGTATGTATGTTTTTTCAGTTTGTACATAGTTTGGTGGTGCTGGTTTTTTCTCTTACACAGTGCATTGTCTTGGCATTTGGTCACAACCGGTTTCAGTTTCAGTGGTTTCCAAGAGGCCTAAAAGGGAAGTTTTCCAAGTGAAGATCAGTTATCAGGCTATCATTCAGGACTCCATGCCCAATGGAGGCTTCAAGGCAGCTGGTCATTTCATCTAGCAAGCGAGATGACCCTCCGAGCCACCAGAATTTGTTATCCAAAATAAGCCCATGCTTATTTTGGTTAACTCCTCCTCCTTTTCCTTTGCTGGTACTTAAAATGGATTTTTTGCATGCTTCAAGCACTCAAAATTTTCTGGTATGGCTTCATCAGATAGATAATTTTTCACCTTTCCAGAAAGGTAAAGAAGTCATTCTAACTCCTTGTATTTTTTGAGTTATAGCTTGGCAATGTTAGCGGGAAACTTTGCCTAGGAGGGCCCGAAGGTAAAGAGGAAATTGTGCCAGAAATCTTAGGCCGAGTGAACCTAAGGGAGAATTTTTTCTAAGGAGACTTAGCGGACTAGTGGAGTGATGGGAAACTTTTAGCACTTAAGCATTTTTGTCAAAATGCTCAAAGTCAAATTTTAGCCCATAGGCCCGAAGGAGGAACAAAGCACATTCGCGGGGCCAGGGAGAAAATTTTGCCACTTAGCCTTTTTGGGAAAAAGGGTTAAAGTCGAGAATGAACCCGTGGTCCCATCAACCAATAGGATGGCACCATGTGTCCAAATCAGCAGTAAAGGTTGGGTCAGTGGAGAACTTTTAGAAAATTTTCCCTCTCGGGTAAAAGGGGAAAATTGTTGTTTTGAAGCCACAGATCAACCAAAAGGTGCCATATGTCATTAGAGAAGCAGGAGTAATGATTTTTGGAAAAATTTCCCAATTTGAAAAAAGAGGGAAAAAGGGAGGATTTTGGCCCGCAAACCTGAATTTTGCCCTAATTTTGTTGTTTTCACCCAAATATTCAGAAGGGCGTATCTTTCGCCACGAGCTCGGATTTTTGTAATTTTGGTATCATTGGAAAGCTATTGAAATTATCTACATGATGGACCCCTCAATTGTGAATTTTGATGGAGTTTAATGGGAAAAATTTGAAGAAATATCTCTGGCATAGGAAAAATGCAAAACCAACCCCCAACCACCAAAATTGATGAAGTATGGCGTCTGTTTCTTCTCCAGCATGGCCGAATGCATCGAAAAATGGATTTGTGAGGGTGGCCTTGCTGTTTTAATGAATCTTGTCGGTGCTTGGAGATGTCAAATAAATTTTCCCATAGTTTTTCACCTTTCTTCATTTTTTTTATCATTAAAAGCCAGTTTTGGCTCATTTTGTAATGGTTGGACCCCCTTGCTTCTGCAAGCTCTCTTTTCTTCCTTAACAAGTAGATTTGTAGAATTTCAGACCTCCCATGGATATTGTAACTCATTTTTTGCCTCTTCTCTAATGGAACGTATTGTATCAAACTTGGAAACGATAATGTATGTTCTATGATCGATTTTCAATCCTCTCATGCATTTATTATTGTCTTCTAATCTTTCATTACATTATGGTAATCTGTGCATGTTTTGGTGTTTAATCTCTATGATCTGTGTCAAATTTGCAAAGTAAGAAGTCCAGCACTCCTTTGGTGTATCATCATTCTGTTTTTTCTTAGTTTTGTTTCCATTTCCATGTTTTCTCTCAACCCTGTCTCCTTGGTAGTTTTATAGTAGGAATTTTGAATCATAATCTCTACAAAAATTGCATGCATATAATTAAACAGAGGAGTAAGAACCAGCTTCAACTGGAGAGTTTTTCCCATTGCAAAGGTCCCACACTTTGGGAAAACTCCATGTTGTGCATTCACACCGAATTTTTCATTTGTCTATGGCAAATGAGGGTCAATTTGGGGTGCTATGAATTTGCACTAGCAGTAGTGTCAAGGCAAGGTGAGTCTCTTGTTGAGATTACATGTGTTTACATGGGTTCTTGAGTTGTGTAGTGTCTTGTAGGAGTGTGGTAGTGTATTGCGAGAGGTATGAAGGATTCTTTGATGATTTCATGTAGTGTTCAAAAGGTCCTAGCAGGTGTTCAAGGTTGTAAAAGTGGTGTTGAAGTCAGATTTGGTGAAGCAAACATGTTCGGGTGTGTTTGTTTGTGAGGCCTAAAGAGAAGAATGAGGTATGGAATGTTGAGGTGAAGCATGTATCAATTATATATGTATGTAAAGAGCATGGTGATCATGATTATGATGTTTTGAGACACTCACAAGTGTCTTATAGTTCTGTTCAAGTGTTAGACTTTAGTTTTAGGTCTATTCTTAGACCTAATCCTAAAGCAAGTAGGTCCCAGTGTGGTAGAGTCAGTACTTATGAGAATATTTATAAAATGTGAGAATTCAAGATACTTTTTCATGATGATGTGATGGTTTGGTCCAAATTTTAGGTCCATGTGATGAATATTTTGCAAGATATTGATTTTTTACTAAAACTGAGTTGTGAAGGTGAGAAACCAAGGCTAAATTTTTATTTTGTGATGCTCATTAGAGAGTGTGTGCTTTGCATGGGGACCCAAGCACTTAGGGATAGTTTAATAGGTATATCATGAATATTTTACAAGTGAAATGAAGTTTTTTTATTGTCAAGTTTTTTGTGAATAATAGTTAAGAAGGTAAAAAAATGTTTAAACCCTCTTAAAACCCTAGCTTGGTAGCGAATCGAAAGAAATTGATTATAGTGACCTGCAGAATTGATTTATTTAGTAAAATTGATGATTTATTTTATATAGGACTCCTCCATATTTTTCCAGTGTGTGATTTTGTTTTTGGTTGTATGTGTACCCCACTTAAAAATGAAAGTTTTTGAAGATTTTCAGTTTTCTCCAAAAGTGTTCATTGTACCTAATGAATAAATTAGCATTTATTAAATTATGGTAGTTTTTATTCATGTCCATGATGGTTTCATATCATTTTTTAGGTCTTAGGAGGTCAAGTGTGCCCTATCTTGCACGATTGGTTTTTAGGTAATTTTTGATAGTTTGGAGCCATCAGGTGCGGAGTTGTTTTAGAGGTGCTAGAGTAATGTTTTTGTATGGTTTGAGTTTGGTGATTACCCTAAGGTCAAGATATTTCTATTTATATATAAAACTTGAGTTTTTGATGAGATTTGAGCAATTTATGCCTTCTTTTCTAAGGACTAATTTTGAGGGTGCTTGGTTATGCATGCTCTTGAGTGGCTTCATTAGGTGAGATGATTGTTCCAATGTGTTTCATGGTTTCGAAAAAAATTAGGCTTATAAAACATGTATAAGTGTGTTCCATGCTTTTTGAAGTTTTTTTCATCTAGAACATTTTTCTTATGGCAAGTTGATTATTTTTTTATGTTATAGGGCTTCTCGAGTCTTAATGGTGGTCTAAAAGGTTCTAGGTAATGTTAGTGACCTATGTGATCCTATGAGTGATGTTTTTATGGTTTTATTATGATTTGGGGATGTAATTTTCACTATAATAGCTGACCCGCATCTTTTAAATTCATAAGACAGGTATAAAAGCATATTAGAAAGTGCATTTGAGCTAGTTGTGTATGTGGAGGAAAAGTACGACCTAGAGGGAGGTTTGTGAAGGTGTTAGAGGTTTTTGTGACCATTGAGAGAGGGAAATGAATATGTTATGATGTTTTAGAGATATTTCGGTATGGGTGATCTATGGTATATGTTGAAATCAACTTGAAGAAGAAGCATGTGAGAAAGGAAGGATATAGATCAGTTTTGAGGAAGATATAGGGGAGAGTGAGCTTCGTGGTGTCACCATCAGTTGTGTGAGAAAAAAATCATAGATAAAAATATTATTACATGGTTTTTTTGGTGTTGAGTCATCTTGGGGGTTAGTTCCTCCTTGTAGGGTTTGTGCTCTGCTAAACCAGGGGTTAGTGCTCTTTGTGGGGTGGGTGCCTCACTAATAATAGGGGTGAAGACACGTGATGATTTAGCCTAAAGCTTATATCATGATGAGATGATCAAAAGGGTGGTGATGTAGTCTATGGCATATACCACTACAAGATGATGAAACAGTGACGATTTAGCCTATAGTGTATGTCACTATGAGATGATTGAGGGAAGATTGATGAGTTAGCCTACATCATGTATCAATAATATAGGAATGTCACATGGTAGAAGGTTGAATGATGAATGAGTGAATGTGATGAGGTCCATTTGAGATATATACCCTCAACAACCCCAAGATGGATCATGAGACTAGATTGCGTCATAGGGTAGTGAGTGCAGCACATAGAGTGTTTCTTTACGTGTAGTATTTTTTTAAGATGTGTGATATTGAGTGGATTTTTAAGTGGTTTTCCTAAAAGGGTGGAAAGGTGGTAGACTCTGTCGACACTAAAATTTTCCTCCAAAATTTCTATTTCATTAATGTATGTATTAGGAATAGGATGTTGTTAAGTGTAATTAGTAGTAGCGTCTGATAGAAGATAACGGCGCCGTCGGTACAGTGCCACCAATAATGTGGAGTACGGTAACAGTCAAAGTACAATAGGAATGTTGTAAAAAGTAAATATTTGTCGTAAGTGGTCCAAAGAATGTTAAAATGTCAAAGTTTGGGTAATTAGAGAAGTAGGGTCTACATGATTAGGAATTAGAAATATTATATTGGTAATAAGGACAAGGAGTGAGGTCACAAATATTTTATGTATTTTATTTGTAAAAAGTCTAAAAATGTGGAACCCATGTAAAATGATAAGGTTTATCTTATCTTAACAGATAAGCTTACATGTACAGATAAGAGTTAAGGTATGGAATATGATTCGTCAGAGTGGATTTCTTATCCTATCTTAGAGATAGGATGGATAAGCCTGGAAGTTCTATAAATAGAGAGGCCACCCCCCTCATTTAGCATAGAAAGAAGTAGTGAGAAATATTGTAGGAAGTGTGCGAAGGAAGCCATCAGTTAAAGGTGTGTTGAAGAAGCCATCAAGAGGTGTAATTGTAAAGTTTCTCCCATAGTCTTGTTGAAGTATCTCATGGCCGAGATTGTATAGAGTTTCATGTTAATATTATAATTTATTTTGATATTTCATATTTTTCGTCATTCTGTCTTATCATAGTCAATGGTATTCTTGTGTTCGGTTGTTGTTTTGCTTCCAGATTACATCCACCAAACTAAAGTCTGTGCATTAGTAAATAATCATAGCACGAGGAGTTCCCGGTGAAGAATTATCATAGTGCCAGATTGGTGATGACATTTTGGTTCCGTTGCCGGGACCATTCCTCATTGGTGGATTTTCTGGAGAGATATTCCCACTTAGGCAAAAATTAATTGGAGGGTAACCTTGTTTTTACTGTGCATAATAGTTACCATGGTAAAGTCATTTTTACCGTGAATAGTAGTTACCATGTTAAATTCAATTTTGCCATGAATAGTAGTTACCCTGGTAAAGTCCTTTTTACAGGGAATAGTAATTACCATAGTAAAGTCACTTTTTACCGTGAATAGTATTTACCGCAGTAACTTCACTTTTTACCGTGAATAGTGTTTACCACAGTAAAGTCAGTTTTTACCGTAGTAAGTCAAGTTTTACCATAGTTTACCGTGGTCATTTCTATTTTACTATAGAAAGGTGTAAAGTCACTTTCTAGTATAGTGATTCCAATTATTTGTGCACATAAGTCTTGTTAATTGTACTTGTGGGTTGGTATTTCACGGTGGTTACTTTTGAAAATGGGAAAGATTCTGTTTTTTAGCTCAATCTAATGAAGATGCTTCTTCTTTCATTCAAGAGTTTAAACGATCTTGTATTTGTAATGGCCTTATAAGAAGGGAACAATGTACTCGAATTTTTCCTACCTTTTTGGATGGTTCAAAGACTTAGGTGGTTTGAAAACTAGGTGATAATGTGAAAAATTCATGGGATTTATTAACCGAAAGTTTCTTGAAGAATTTGGTGAACAACGAAAATATGCGAGATCTCATGATCGAGATCAAAAAGCTATCCCAAGGAGAGAAGGAGAAGATAAGGGATTATCATGCTCGTGTTCTAGAGCTAAGGAGGAAACTCGATGCCCGGTCCTAAGGAAGGACTAGCGGATGGGTTGATGAATGGCGTGGATAATCTCCTCTCAGTAAGCACTTCATTCTTGCGATGAAGCCGGAGATCGGACAACGAGTGAAGTATGACCGCCCAACTACCATTGAACAAGCAAAGGAGATTGCAAAAGGCAAGAAGAAAGCATGGAAGAGGAGCCCAAAGAAATTATTGCTAAAGTAGAGCCTACACCAAAGCACTTTGGTCCCGAATCCACAACCACTCCCGGTGAGCACAAATATTTCTCCTAATACATCTACTGAGTATGAAGATCTACTCAAAAAGATGGGTCGCTTAACTATTAATCTTCTTCAAGGAAAGGAATTTAGTTCTCAGGGAGGAGATAGAGGTCCAAAAAGAAATATTTCTAAAGTTGTTTGTTATGGTTGTTATAAAAGGGTCATTATAAGTATAATTGTCTAGATAGAGCTTCTACATCCGGTAAGGGAGATAATGATAAAGGAAAAGCACTGTGAATTTTTTTGATGTAGTAGATAAGAGCGAGAAATAATGAAGTAGATGTGTTTGTAACAAAAAGAAAGAAAGAAAAAGATAATCAAGATGGAAATGATCCTAAGAAGATGAAATAAGAAACTAGTAAGAAACATAGGAGAAGAAAGTTGGGTGTGTAGGATTTTCCGATTTCATAGGGCAAGGACCATACTCCATCTTGGAAGATCTATCCAAAAGGCCTGCAAATATTACATATGGTCAACTCTTGGCTATGTCTTCGAGAAGAGGCGAGAGTTGCAAGGTGGACTCAATGCTCGAAGAAGGAAGGAGGTTGAGGTCCCCTGTTTTGGAGGCAGAGACAGATCCCTATGCTCCACAAGCCGAGGTATTATGTAATGGTATTTCAATTCATGATGTCTTAGTTGATGGAGGTGCTGCAGCTTAATGTAATGACCGTGCAGTAATGAATATGTTGGGTTTAAAATTTGATCGCCCTTCAACACTTATGTTAACGCTATTAAATAAGGGAAAAACTAAACCGTAAGGTGTAATTTCAAATGTGGCAATATCTCATTATGGGTGTTGTATGTGTGGTAGACTTTCGGTGATGAAAAATGGTATTGTTGCGTACACCCAATGCTTTCTTTGGGAAGACCATGGCTAAGGAGAGTTCATGCAAGAAACTACTGGAATGAAGGTTTCATGACACTTGGACGTGGTAGAGAGAGGGTGAAGATAAACGTGATCCCTCGACATCATAAAGTAGAACCTATGGATTCAAGTGATGAAACTGATGATTGGACATCCTCTGATTACTCTAGCACCAGTGAAGTGGACACCGAAGATGAAGAAAGTGAGGTGGATGTTTCAGTCATGGATATCCCGCCACCACACCAACTCATGACCCCATAAAATTATCTGAAGAAGAAGTTGATGATCATCTCCAACAAATAAAGATTGGTGATGCTGTGATGGAGAGTGAGAAGGAATCCTACCTCCAGCTCTTTTGAAGGTACATACACCTATTCACTTTTTATTACAAGGAACTCTCAAGTAAGTTGGGTAGAACATTGTATTGAGTGGTAGATGGTGCTAAGCCTATAAAGCAAATGCCATATAGAATGAATCCTAATTTTTCCAAGACTCGTAAAAGAAGAAATAGATAAGTTGTTTGATGCGGGATTCATATTTGTTGTGGAGAATTCGAATGGGTTTCTCCCATTGTGATCTCAATAAAAAAGAATGGGAAGCTACGCATTTGTGTTGATTACGGAAGCTCAATAGGGCAACAAAGAAGGATCATTACCCTCTTCCATTTTCGGATCGGATCTTGGACGAAGTAGCTGGCCAGGAGTGCTATAGTTTTGTTGATGGATATAGCGGCTACAACTAAGTTCGTATAGCAAAGAAAGATCATCTGAAGACCACGTTCACCACTCCTTGGGGAACGTTTGCTTATAGAGTTATGCCTTTTGGGTTGTGTAATGCTCCAAAGAACATTCCAAATAGCGTTTGATGAATAGGGTGTTCGAACCCTACATTGGGACCTTCATCAGAGTATTTCTGGATGATTTTTACATTTATGGGAGCAAGTTGGACCACCTGCACTAGATGGAGACAACATTTCAAAGGTTAGATGAAGCACAAGCCTCACTAAACCCTACAAAGTGTGTCTTTGGATGTTCTAAAGGTGTTTTGTTAGGGCATGTTGTATCCAGAGATGGTATTGGTACTGATCCTGATAAAGTTTCAAAAATCAAAGATTTACCATTTCCTATGAATAGAAGTAAGTTGAGATCATTTTTAGGCCATGTGGGTTACTATAGAAGGTTCATCAAGAATTTCTCAAAGATTGCACAGCCACTAACCCAGTTCTTGAAGAAGGATGTTGCTTATGAACCAGGAAACAAGGCGCATGAAGCTTTTGGACAATGAAGGAAGCCCTGGTGTCTTCACCTATTTTGAAGAATCCAGATTGAGCAAGCCATTCATTGTGTACACTGATGCCTCGGATGCAGACTAGGTAGTACTTTGAGCCAAAAGGATGAAAATGGGAATGAACATCCAATTTACTTTGGGAGCAGCAGACAAATGAGCGATCTTTGAGGTAAACTATATCAGAATCAAAAAGAGGCTCGCTATCATTTTTGTGTTTGAAGAAGTTTAGAAATTACTTGCTAGGGCAGAAATTTATAGTTGTAACGGATCATCAGGCTCTGAAATATATTGTCAATAAGCCTAACCCATCAGGGAGGATAGCAAGATGGATAATTTTTCTACAAGAATTTGAATTTGATATTATAGATAGGCCAGGAAAGAAGCATGTCAATGCAGATGCACTCTCTCGAGCCTATGATGGTTTAGGATCATCTTGTGATGATGATGATTTTCTCGATGCAGCATTGTTCTCCCTTGACACAATCCCTAGTGAATACATAGATATTTGGAATTATCTGAATGAATTCAAGTTTCCTGATGGTGCCAATGCAAAGACTAAGAGAAAGATTACTCAAGCCAGTCGTCCATATTCTATTCTGCATGGAGCATTATTTTGAATAGGACCTGATGGACAGTACAAGAGGGCAGTTGGACGTGATCAAGGAAAGGAGCTGCTAGAAGAATTCCACAATGGTACATGTGGAGGGCACTTCTCTGGAAAACTTACAGCAAGAAGGATCTTGGATGCGAGTTATCACCGCCCACTCTTTTTAAAGATTGTTATAATTATTGTAAGACATGTGATATTTGTCAAACACATGGTAACCGTAAGACTTCATCACTCCATTATGTCTATTCTTCCCCGGTCCCTTTGAAAAATGGGGAATAGACATTGTAGGTCCACTTCTAACTACATCACGTCAAAATAAGTATATTGTAGTTGCCACAGATTATTTAACCAAGTGGGTTGAAGCTAGGCCATTGAAAACAGCTTCCATGGATGAAGTGGTAAGGTTCATATATGAACGCATTGTCACCAGATTTGGTTGTCCATTAGAAATTGTAATAGATCAAGGAAGCCACTTCATTAATGAGGTGGTAGAAGCCCTAGTCAATAAGTTTTCTATCAAGCACAGGAAGGCAACAACATACAAGCCAAGTGCAAATGGACAGGTGGAACGAACAAATTTTGTGTTGTGTCAAATTCTAGCAAAAGATGCAGCCTTGCAGGTACATAAATGGGATAAAAGGATTCATGCAGCATTGTGGGCATATAGGGCAACATCAAAGTCAGCAACAGGATACTCCCCATTTCAGTTGGCCTATGGCATTGATCCAGTTCTTCCTATTGAGTTTGATATTCCCACTGTGAGAGTTATGAAAAATGAAAGGATGGATGAAAGTGATTCAATAAAAGAAAGGTTGGTACATCTTCATTTGCTAGAGGAAATGAGGGAAATAGCAAAGGATACAAGCCATAAGAAGAAAATGAAGCAGAAGGAATACTTTGATCAAAAGATCCGATGGTCTCCATTTCATGTGAATGACTTGGTCCTAGTATATGATTCCAGATACAAAAAAAGAAGACAGAGAAAATTTCTTCCAAAATGGATGGGGCCCTACAAAATAGCAGTTGTGCATGAAAATGGTACGTACCGACTGGAGGAATTGGATGGCACTCCCATTACGAAATGGGTCAACCATGACAAGTTGAAGATTTTCCAAGCACTGAATAGTCTACTCTCGAGGACGGAGTAGAAGCTAGAAAGGGGGAAGATGTCGACACTAAAATTTTCCTCCAAAATTTCTATTTCATTAATGTATGTATTAGGAATAGGATGTTGTTAAGTGTAATTAGTAGTAGCGTCTGATAGAAGATAACGGCGCCGTCAGTATGGTGCCGCCAATAATGTGGAGTACGGTAACAGTCAAAGTACAATAGGAATGTTGTAAAAAGTAAATATTTGTCGTAAGTGGTCCGGTAATGTTAAAATGTCAAAGTTTGGGTAATTAGAGAAGTAGGGTCTACATGATTAGGAATTAGAAATATTATATTGGTAATAAGGACAAGGAGTGAGGTCATAAATATTTTGTGTATTTTATTTGTAAAAAGTCTAAAAATGTGGAACCCATGTAAAATGATAAGGTTTATCTTATCTTAAAGGATAAGCTTACATGTACAGATAAGAGTTAAGGTATGGAATATGATTCGTCGAGTGGATTTCTTATCCTATCTTAGAGATAGGATGGATAAGCTCGGAAGTTCTATAAATAGAGAGCCACCCCCTCATTTAGCATAGAAAGAAGTAGTGAGAAATATTGTAGGAAGTGTGCGAAGGAAGCCATCAGTTAAAGGTGTGTTGAAGAAGCCATCAAGAGGTGTAATTGTAAAGTTTCTCCCATAGTCTTGTTGAAGTATCTCATGGGTGAGATTGTAACAGTTTCATGTTAATATTATAATTTACTTTGATATTTCAGATTTGTCATCATTCCGTCTTATCATAGTCAATGGTATTCTTGTGTTCGGTTGTTGTTTTGCTTCCAGATTACATCCACCAAACTAAAGGCTGTGCATTAGTAAATAATCATAGCACGAGGAGTTCCCGGTGAAGAATTATCATAGTGTCAGATTGGTGATGACAACTCCACCACCAAGTTTGTCAGTGATAATGTATGTACCAAGCCAATTTTTCTTAAACCTACCCTAAATAGGTGCTTCAGATTTGTATTTTTCTAAAAAAAAATTAAGACAAGGTCTCCGATGTTGTATTCGTGGGAATAGATCTTACAATTATATGTGTGTGTAATGCAATATTGATAGGCAAAAAGCTGTTTGAGTTCTTGGAAGTGATGTGAGTATAACATCTCTAACTCATGTATGTGGTTATCACTATATTCATTATATTTAAGAATACCTTTGAGCAAAACACGCATGGAAGGGATTTCAAGTTCAAGTGGAATGACAACTTTAGCACCATAAACCAAGGAAAATGGAGTAGTGTTAGTAGGTGTACGAACACTAGTACGATAGGCCCATAGAGCATAGAATATTTGATTATGCCAATCATTACCACTAGAATCTACCATCTTGTATAATATTTTGATAATGGTTTTGTTGGTGGCCTCAACTTGGCCATTTCCTTGTGGATAATAAGGTGTAGAAAATGATTGTTTAATTTTGAATTTAGCACAAAACTTTTTAACGTCCTTATTTTTGAAAGAAGATCCATTATCAACAATTATAGTAGAAGGCACACCAAAGCATGTGATGATATGGGTGGTGAGGAAACCACAAATGTTAGTACTAGTGACAGCCGGTTTGTAGGGAGTTTCCTTGACCCATTTAGTAAAGTACTCGGTGGCAGTAATAATGAATTTGTGTCCTTCGGCAGATTCAGGATTGATCATACCAATGAGGTCGAGTCCCCAAAGAGAGAAGGGCCAAGTTGGTGTGATTGGTTGGAGGTCATATGCGGGTGCATGGTGGAGGTTACCGTGTTTTTGGCACTTTTCAAAATGAGTACCATATTCAAGGCAATCCTGCTCCATGGTAGGCCAATAATACCCCGACATAAAATATTTTGTGAGATATTTTTATTAGAAAAATGACCACCACACATGTTTTCATGTATCTACGAGATATTAGTGGGGATGTCCACAAGCGATAAGAAACGTAAGACTATATCATTGATTTCACATTTTAATAATTTTGTCCCAACAATGACATAGTGAGTAGCCTCACATCGTAAACGTTGAGCCTCATGAGGCTATAGATTGTTAGGGATAATTTGCTTATATAAGTAATTGTAAATAGGTGTAAACCATTCAGAGTTATCTTAATCAGTGCATTATGGTGTAAGATACAAGAGGAAATTCAGAGATAGAAGGATTTCGTAAGTGTGTGATTATGAATGTGGCTTGTTCATCGGTAATATCTTGCAGATGAGTGACGCGGCACTAGCCATAGCATCTACATGATGATTATCTTTATGAGGAATGGTAGTAATAGAGTAGGACTCAAATGTAGCCAAGATATATTTTACAAGCGTGTTGTATGGAATTAAATGCTCCTCATTTTTGTTATAGGTATCATTTACTTGATTTATGACTAGTGAGAGTCACCATGAATGCACAAGTTGTGAATGAGGATTTTTTGAGTGGTGAGAAGGCCTAGAATGAGGGATTCATATTCGGTGATGTTATTTGTACAGAAAACCCCTAGTGGTATGCAAAGGGGAGTGGGTCACCCTGTGGGGTGATTAATACTATCCCGCATCCAACACCGAGTGGCAACGAGAGCCATCAAAATACATTGTCCATGTATGTCACTCGACATTATAGGTAGTGAAATCATCATGAAAGGAATCAGAAATGGGTGATGCATCTAAAGCAAGGGTGGTGTAGCTAATTGATCGATATAACTTTTCCTTTGTTTTCTTTTTTTTATGAATTTGAAATCAAATTTAGTGAGAAGCATAACCCAACATGTCAGATGTCCCGACATATGTGTACAGAGATATGAGGTATCGTAATGGATCGAATTTGGTGATAATATGTACCTCTTTATTGAAAAGATAGTGGCACAATTTATTCACAACAAAGATAAGGCCAAGACAAAGCTTTTCAATGTAGCTATAATTAAATTCATAAGAGAGTAACGTGTGACTGGTATAGTAGATTGATCTTTCACATTGAGAATCATCATTTTGTGCTAGTAGAGTGCCTAACGTATGAAACATAGTGGAAATGTACAATAAGAAAGGTCGATCAACTAGCAGAGGGACTAAGACAGGTGGGTGTAACAAATATGATTTTATGTCATCAGATGTTTGTTGACATTACTCATCCCAAATAAATTTAGCATCCTTCTTCATGATCCGTGTAAATGGTTGAGTCTTATCAACAATTTGTGTAATGAATCGTCGAATATATTGATTTTTTCCTTGTAATGATCATAGTTGATGTAAATTTTTAGGAGGAGGCATATCAACAATGCTTTTAATCTTGTTAGGATCAATTTCAATGTCACATTGTGAGATAATATATCCAAGGATTTTATCAGTTGTGACCCCAAAAACACATTTTTTAGGATTAATGCATGCACGATATTATCATAATCATTCAAATAGTTTTCATTGATCCTTGGCATGGGAAGAACGTCATCTATATTTGGCAAAGATTTCATCACTGTAATCTTTGATTATCTTGTGGATATAATCATGGAATATGTGCGTCATTTCTTGTTGATAAGTGGCCCGATGTTTTTAAGGCCAAAGGGCATGATGGTATAACAAAATTTTCCCCATGGTGTGGTGAAAGAGGTATTCTCTTGGTCAACGATATTGATTTTAATTTGGTTTTAACCCGCTAATCCATCCATAAAAGAGATAATGTTGAATCTAGTTGTAGAATCAACAATGGTGTGAATATGGGTAAGGGGAAAACTATATTTAAGAGAATCCTTATTTAAATCATGAAAATAAGTAAATAATGAATGCAACCGTCCGGCTTCATTACAAGCACAATATTAGATACCCACTCAAGATAGTTGATGGCACAAATAAAAATGGTGTCGAGGAGTTTCTCGATCACTTATTTGACTAAGAGTGCTATTTTGAGGTGCATTTTATGAATATTTTGCTAGACCATCTTGGCACTAGGGTTGAGGATAATGTTATGCATTGCAACAAACAGATCAATACCTGACATATCATTATAGTCCCATGTAAAAATATTAGATAAATTTTGAAGGACTTGTTGTTGATATCTTTACGTTCAAAGAGAGTGAGAGAGGCATCTAGAAAAACTATTCGTGGATTTTTAGATGTACTAAGGTTGTATTGGATTGTCTCTTCATTCAGAAGAGAAGACCGATCCTTGATATATGAATCAGTAGGAATAGTATCAAGAGGATCACTATTGTCAGGGGATATATCATATTCTCCTAATTAAGTAGTAGCATTGAGAGATGATGGTGAAAAGAAGGGAAATGATCATAAGCACACATATGTTCTAGTAGAGCATCATTGGTAGAAAAAATATCTAATCCATCCCAAGCGGTAGATGGAACATCACTAATGATTTTAGGATGCACCATGAGAAGTGAGGAAGTATGCAGAGAGGTATAAGTGTCCTCGAAAGGTAAAGATGGAGGGTGATACCCCTACCCAAACCCATTGGATTGTGTAGGGAGATCCCAAAGTGTTTATGTTACCTTATGTTCTTAAGTTTATCCCTAATATTGAAAATTCTTGATAACATCGAAAATCCATAGCATAGAATGACAATATTAATCAAATTCATTAAATCAGATTTGTTCTTTTGATCTATCTGACAACATCCATGTAAGCCATGTGCGGCTGAGAAGGGTGTATCTAGATCTCCACGATCTCCCTTCATCACTACTTCAAGTGAAAATGCTTACTAGCATTTTGGCTCAACCTTTATCAGGTCATGGGAACCATGTGAAAGTCCTTGGGTCTACCACGAAGCTAGTTTCCCGACTTCGTATTCCGGTATCCGACCATTTCCTACCTCATGTTCAGTGTTCAACTTCCCATGATCAGGTTACTAACAATTTTTTTTTAATTGGAGGACTAGGTGATCAGACAATGCATAACCATCAATGCATTACTTTGGCCAAAGTTATCCGCCGTGCAGGTTATAGCTAAACTCAAGACAACACACTAGTCTTATGAGTTTTAAGTCTTCGCCACCTCACAACTATCCCTTTCACTTGTTATCTAGATCTTATAGTTTGTATTTACTTTATTTCCAATTAAACTTATCTTGCAAGAGTTTATATCGAGATAGATGCCAAGGCCAATTAGGATCATTATGAGATGAGTACATTCGTTATGTTGAAATGTAACTATTTCAACATTCCGCATGTACTTATCCCTTAATATGCCTAATGGATCTTTTCATCTATTTACCTTCCTATCTAGTTTCTCTTTTCCTGATGTTTGATTTTTAACCTTAAATTACCTTTTTATAACGATACTCTTTCATCCTCTAAAAATTAGGCTTTACAATCTTAACAAATTAATGTCAAGTTTACTGGAAGGCCAATTAAATATATATTAATATATATTTAATTATTCCTCCGATCAACTACGCCACTAAATAGCTATTTACTTTAGAAATTAAAAGACAATTGAATGTTATAATAATTGTCCAATTTTTGGCTTCATACATTGATAAATATCAAATAAATATATTTAACAATTTATGATAAGTAAGACTTCTTAATTCTAGTATTTATCATTTACTCATATTGAGATATTATTACATACAAAGTAATCATCTCTTTATTAAAAACATAAATTACATATGTCGTTAAGGAAAAATATATAACTGATATTGTAACTCTCACATAGTGAGGTTTGAATATTAACAATGGGTCCAAGATCCCAATAAATTCAGTCAAAATTCTAGGATATCATCCTTCTACAAATTGAAATCCAAGTAACTCATTTAGATCCATGCTACGATAAAACTTCTCAAGACATGAGTTTCCGCATATCCGAATGTGACGGCTAATTGTCCTGCAAGACTGGAGTAGTGGTATGATGTCAGTTCAAAATGAACTGGCATGAATATTGCCTCCATTTTCTGATGCAATTATTTAATAAAATATGAAAGATATAAATGTTGTTTTATCAACAAGCACATGGTAATACAACTGAGAATGTATTACTACATGTTTTCCATAAAGATACAATTATGAATGCACACAAATAGAACAACCAATTTCTATTTCAGCGATCATGTTTCCCTCTAATCACAAGGATCAAGACATCCTTATTTCAGCTTCAAACAATAAATATTTGACATTTAAAATTTTACATAAATCGTAGGAACAATATGATTAAGAAGAGTACATTTTTTTTTCTTATTTTTAATAAGTTACCATCACAAAAAAAATAATCAAACCATAATCATTCAACATCCGAATTCAGATTATAACCACAAGAAAATCATGCTTTACATGGTACAGATTTAAATATTATTTTACTTACCCTCCAATCAACAAGCAACTTAACAAAATTGTCTGAAATCAACATTTCCAAATACCAATTAAACATATTCTCTCTAGGTAATGAGCAGCTCATCATATCATCCAAGAACATCATTAACAAAGAAAATAAAACATAATATTTTCAGTCAATGAGCAAGCTCTATAAAATGTCAAATAACATCATTAACAAAGAAAATAAAACATATTATTTACAATAATGACCATCTCTATAAATCGTAAAAAACATCATTAATACGAAAATTAAAACATATCATTTATAGTCAATGAGCAACTCTACAAAAACGTCAAGAACATCATTAATAAAGAAAATAAAACATATTATATTAACGAGAATCTCTATAAATCGAAAGAACATCATTAATAAAGAAATAAAACATATTTTTCTTAATGATATCTATAAAATGTACAATATATTCAACTCAAAACACATTTTTCAATGTAAAAACACCATGATTACATCATTTAAACATACTCTTTCTAAAAAAAACAAAAACAATATAAAAACACCATGATTACATCATTTAAACATACTCTTTCTAGTAAAAGAACAACTAATAATTTCTTTCATAAAATATCATTATATTAAACCCAATCATGCCACCAATTACTCCTTGGTACAACTCGGTCAAGTTGTCTTGGCTTTCATGCCCTTACCAAGACAAGCAATTTCTTTTTCACAATCATGCAAGAATCCAAGTCATATTGCCAGGTTGGAAGTTACAGGCTAAATGCCATTTTTTTTTTTAGTTATTCACACATAACAACACACCCTCATTTATACATGAACCGATTTAGATGCCCATAATAAAAATTTCTAGAAAATGCAGCCCCATGCAAGAGCTTTGACATCCACAAATTTTCATTCAAAAGATCTCAATAAATTAAAAATCAGACCTGCATATAACAACCAAGAAGAAAAAAAAAATACAAAACCCAACTAGTTACATATCCATATCAATTTGGTTACCCAAATCGATTCATTTATGCAAATCGATTTGTATACCCAAATCGATTTGTTTAAAGAAAACACAATCAAATTTTTGTTAACAAAAATGAAAACCCACAAGCACAAATCAATTTGAAACACACAAATTCACAAAAACGTTTTCCTTCTTCCAGTACAGGAAAAACCCAACTCTTTTCTTTTTTTGGGTACAATTTATTTTAATGCAAAGAAGGAATTTTAACTTTCATTCTATTTTTATTTTTGCAGATCAAAACCCAAAACCCCATCTACATTTTTTTTTCTAGGTTTAGCTAAAACCACACAAAGAAAACTTAAGAGAATACAGAATCCATCAATTTCCTTTTCAAATTTCATCTCCAAGAAATTAAATCAAAAGTTGTCCACAAATTCCTTTGATTGCCATTAAAATAGAATGTGTATTTCCTCATTTTTTACAAATAATGCAGTAGAGAAGGGAGAAGATATTCATGCCTAAAGTAAACCCAGAATCAACAACCTCTTACTCTTCCAGCTCCAACAAGTTGAATCCTTCCTTCCTCCAAAACTCACGCAGGTATCCCAAAAGGGAAGAATGAAAATAGACAAGGAGAAATAAAAGAAAAAAATATAATGAAAGAAACTATAGTTGGGCAACATATTCGAGAATTTTCGGGCTTCCCAATGTTGGCACATGCATTAATGCATGCCACATACTTGTGCTATGTGAAGGTGTTTCACTTTACGAAACCCACAAATTTTAAATATTAAAATTAATATTTTTTTTAATATAACTTTTGACTTACATGCCAAATCCTTCTAGAATATATATTACTAATTTTACAAATTAATATTGCATTTTAATTTTTTTTTTTATTTTTTTTTTATTTGTTATCCAACTTAATGGTTAAGTTAAAATTAATCATCATAATACAAGTCCACATATTACCAACAATATATTATAATAATAATTATTTGAATTTCCACGTTCCATACGAAACATTCCAATAAACGAAAATCACCAAGTCCATAAATAATAATTCAAATATTCTCATAAAGTTGGCTTGACATAGCATCGTCAAATAAAACAGAGGTAATTATTATTACGGTCATTGCAAAAGTCAAACAAAACAAAAGATGACTAAACCGATTAAAATAAAGTAACCAAATACAAATAACCAAAAGATTTGTTATCATTTATGAACCATTTTTTACCTACGATCAAGGCCTAATCACGTTTAGGAAGGATCATCAAGGTGGGTGCGGGGTTACCCATTCAAGTGAGTGTCATGCCCCACAAAAAGCTTGTGGGTCATGACACGATGAACCAAATGAATTCTTACACACAATGATGATCTCGTCTAATCCTGATTAGACGTAACCGTAGTTAATTTAACTTACTAGAAATTTGGGATGTTACATACTCCACCCCTTAGAATAATCATCGTCTCGATGATTTCAGGATAAATAGATAAACTAAACCCATCATTCATTTGTTGCATAAATATATTTCAAATCAGCTTAGAATTTGTAACAATATCATTTCAGCTGAATCATAAAGGTCACAACAACCCTTATATATATCTAGAAAATCAGTCACATAATCTATAGACATAACACATTACTGCTTAAATGACAGATTTTCTAGGTTCATTAACAAAATATTCAACAGTAACTACTAATAAAAAGTACCTTAGTCCCAATATTCAGTTGTAGGCTTATCTACATGAGGATTTTCTTATCTACACTTTACAGAAAAACTGAATTTAACACTATAACAAAAACATATTCTTAAAAATCAGTCAAACAGATGTGGAAAAGTAGTCTGGATATCTTCCAGATTCTCCCAAGTGGCACTTTCTTCATAATATTGGTCCCACTAGACCTTGCATTGTGAAACCTCATGGTTTCTCAAGTGCAACTTGCAGGTTTCTAGTATCCTTATAGGCTCAACCATGATTACCCCTAGATCCAGAACCTACAATGAATCCCAATTAAGTACATGTGTTAAATCAAGTACATATTTCTTAAGCAAGGATACATGAAATACATTGTGCAGCTGGATAGAGCGGGAGGTAGTGCTAGCTTGTAGGCTACTGGTCCAACAACCTCTAGGACTTCAAATGGTCCTACAAACCTAGGAGATAGTTTGGCTGACTTGCCAAATGAAATGGAACTCTTTTTAGGTTTGACCCTAAGAAAAACTTTATCTCCCACATTAAACTTTCTGTCAATTCTTTTTAAATCTGCATAACTTTTCTGTCTATTTGTTGCCTCTTTCAATCTTTCTTGGATTAATTTAACTTTGTTTTTCCATTTCCAAAAGCATTTCTGGTCCAATCAGTACTCTATCTTCAGGATTATCCCAACTTATAGGTGTTCTACACCTACGACCATATAAGGCCTCAAAAGGAGCCATCTGAATGGAAGAATGGTAAGTGTTATTATAGGCAAATTCAACCAAGGGAAGGTACTCTTCCCATTTGTATTGCTGATCCATGCAATACATTCTTAGTAAATCTTCTAACACTTGATTTACTCTTTCGGTTTGACCATCAGTTTCAGGATGGTAGGTAGAACTTATGTTCAGTTTTGTCCCTAAGGTAGCATACAAAGTCTGCCAAAATCTTGGAAGTCATCCTTGAGTCCCTATCTGAAATTATTACTTCTAGAACTCCATGTAATCGGAAAAATTCTTGCACAAACCTTTTTTCCATTATGGGTGAATTATCCTTTAAATTACCTACTATAAAATGTGCCACTTTAGTTAATTTTTCTACAACTACAAGTATAACATCATGTTTATTTTGGGACATAGGTAGACCTTGGAAAAATCCATACTTATAACTTGCCACTTATATTCTGGCACGTTGTGAGGATATAATAGTCTTGCTAGATGTGAATGTTCAACCTTTACTTGCTGACATTCCAGGCATTGTGAGACGTAAAGAATCACATCATTTTTCATCTTTTTCCAAAAGTATTACTTTTTGATGTCCGCCATCATCTTTGTTACTCCTGGGTGTCCCGAGTAGGGAGCATCATGAAATTCTCTCATAACTTTATTTCTGAGTTCTTTACCCTCTAGTACATATATTTTGTTGTTATAATGCAAAATCCCATCTGTTTCCATCTTGAAACCATCATACCTTTTGTCTCTCGGATATTTTTCTAGAGATGTTTTAACATGATTGTAGTAGGGGTCATTGGTTAACTCATTTTTGAACTTCATCTTTGAATTGGGTTCTTAATGTAATTATAGCAACAATATGCTTTCTGCGACTTAAGGCATCAACCACCCTATTCTCTTTTCCCTTAATGTAATTTATATCAAAGTCATAATTTGCTAGGAACTCCAGCCATCTTCGCTTGCCTTGCATTTAGATTCATCAAATGTACTTGAGCCCAAGATGATCTGTTTTGAGTTCAAAAGGTTTCCCAAGTAAATAGTGCCTCCACACCTGTAGCGGATGAACAATCATAGCAAGCTCAAGATCATGTGGTGCATAATTTACTTCATGCACCCTCAAATTCCTACTTTCAAAAGCTACCACATGCCCATCTTGTAGTAGTACTCCGCCCAAACCTTCCCCTGAAGCATCGGTTACCATCGAGAAGTTCCTATTTAGATCCAGAATATTCAACACCGGAGCACTTGTGAGTCTACCTTTTAACTCCTTAAAGGATTCTTCACACTTGTTGTCCCAAAAAAATTTCTTACCCTTCTTTTGTAAAGAAGTGATAGGTCATGCTAACCTAGAGAAGTCCTTTACGAACTTTCGATAGTAGCTTGCTAGACCCATAAACTTCTCACTTCATGCACATCCTTCGGTGCTGGCCATTCCATGATGGCACTGATCTTCGAAGGGTCCACCGAGATTCCTTCTTTATTTATTATGTGGCCTAAGTATTGTACTTCATATTGATAGAAAGAACACTTAGATAATTTTCCATATAACTTATGTTTTCTGAGAATTTCCAGCACAATCCTTAAATGTTCATCATGTTCTTCCTCATTCTTGGAGTATATTAATATATCATCAAGAAAGATAAGTAAAAATTGGTCTAAGTATTCCCTAAACAAGTTTTTCATCAAGTTTGTGAATGTGGCATAGGTGCATTTGTTAGACCAAAGGGAAAAAATGTAAACTCGTAATGCTCATACCTTGTTCTAAAAGTGGTTTTATGGATATCTTCATCTTTGGTTCATAGTTAATGATAACCGGATCTGAGATCTATCTTGGAAAACACTTTTACGTCCCCATTTGATCAAAAATATCATCGATTTGGGGTAGTGGGTACCGATTCTTCATCAAGTACCTTGTTGAGCATTCGGTAATCAAGATAAAGTCTGAGGTCCCATCCTTCTTTTCACGAAGATTACCGGGTGCACCCCATGGTGATATTGTTATCCCAATTTTTCCCCTAAGATAAAATTGGTCAAACATGACCCTACCCAAAAATATAAGGTTTTTCATTCATTACACGAGCCCATGTTTCAAATCTAATGATCGGTTACATACGGGCTTAGAAATGGAGGAACAGGGGTCGGCTAAGGCTAAGGAGGCAAACACCGTTAAAGAAACCGTAGGGCTCTTAGGAGAGAAACGGGAAAGGTTCAAATTCTTTGTTCTTCACAAATGATTTAGAGTGATCCCAAATTGTCAAGTATGGAGGAGACGGTGGAAGCTTCCATGTGCCTCATCGGTGCATCTCCAAAAATTAAATCCAAAAGCGGAGACTCAAACAAGCGCCAAGCCTCCATGTGTCTAGATCTCCAAAAGTTGCACTGGCTATTGAAAATTCTTCAACTCAGCAGAAAGTGCCAAGTGTCGACTTGGCACAACTTCAAAGATAAATCCAAGAGTGGAGGCTCAAATATGCACTAGCCTCGCCACGTAGTCGTGGTCCAAAAAGGGATCAGTGCTCGAATCAACTAAGTACAAAAGGTAAGCGGAAGCCTCTACATGCCTCATCAGCACAATTTCAAAAGAAAAATCTAGAGGCAGTCCCCAAATGAGTGCAGGCTCGCCACGTGTCTCAGGTCCAAAAAGGGATAGAGTGAGCAGTTGAATAGTCAAAGCAGAGGTAGGCTAGTGGAAGGAGCCAAGTGTCATCACGGTGTTACTTTAAAAGTAAAATTTGGAGCGGGTTTCCAAACAAGCACAAAGCCTCCACGTGTCCAGGGTTAGACATATGGCCCCGCCAAGCAAAAAAGACTTAGCCAAAATACAAAGGAATAGAGCAAGCTGCGGAAGGCACCACATGTCTCTTCGGCGTAACTTCAAAAGCAAAATCTAAAAGTGGTCCCCAAACTAGCGCCATCTCTACACATGGCCATGTTCCAAGTCAAAGTGGGAAGGCGGGTCATCGGAGGTAATTTGAAATTTTGGCTCAAAATTCCTAAAGTATAAAAATGAACCGCACCTCCACTGATACCCAAGGAGCCATGTGTGAGGCCAAAATTACATGCCGTCCGGTGAGCTCTGGGGAAATTTTTTCCCAAATGGAAAATGCGGACTGACGGGCCCGAAGATGCTTTTTTGACAAAAATGAATTACGGGGCTATGGGGCAATTTTTTTATTTTGTATTTTTGGTGCCAAAAGGTGCAAAGTGAGTTTCAGGCCCGCAGACCCGTTCTGCTAAACTGGTTTTCACCATTTTTTTACAGACATGACTCAAATATTCAAATGGACATATCTTTCGATCCAGTGTCCGAAATTCAACAAATTGGGCACCATTGGAAAGGTCTCGGCCTCTTTTATGCCATGGGAGCCTAAAAATTTAATTTTGATGAGGTTAGGTGGGTGAAAATGGGGAAATGTCTCAGAATGCCATTAATACGTAAATCTGATTGCTTAACTATCGATCTGATTTGATTCTATCTGTCATTCTTCCTTTTTCAACATGTCGAGCAAACATAGGAACTAGACTTGACAGATGGTGGACAAATTCATGGTGGGCATTGATGGTTGGTGGTTGGATTTTAAGAGCATATTCAATCTTCTTATTTCTCTCTGATTTTTGTTGTCTATATATTGTAACACTTCTCATTTGAGAAGGGGGAGAAATTATGGGATGTAGGGAAACTCTGTCAAAGTCATTTCCCAAATCCATTTAAGCTGCAAGCCTTCTCCTATGCCTAGAGAGTGTATTTGTGCCTCTGAGCACCCATGTAATAGTCTTTGCACCTTATAGAGCAATAAAATCTTGTTTTGTGGTATCTTTCAACCCTTGGCATTGTTTTGTTGTTTCTTTATGCCTCTTTATCTCATGTTTGCTCCATGTGTATGTATTTCATGTTTGCAGGTGTAAGATGTCATGCTTCATGGAGTTTCGATGGAGGATTTGGATCTAGGTTTGTGTCACTTCTATTTGACCTCCCTCAATCCCCTTTTCCCTATTTCATTCTCCCTCAATAGAGTATCTCGCCACTTCCTTTTCTGGTGTATCACCGCTAGTGTGCTCTCTCTCTCTCTCTCCCTTGGAATAGTTAGATTAGGATTAGTTAGATTTTACCGGCACTTAAGTAGCTTATGGCAGGTAGATTAGGAAGTAAGAACCATCTTTCTCCTGGAGATCCATCTCAAGTTTTGTAAGTCCCATAGCTTGTGAGATAGTCCAATTTTTGTAATCACATCAAATGCCCCACTCGCAATCAGCCATTTGGGAGTGTTTTGATTCTACACTAATAGTTTTGGCACACCTAGTGGGACAGGTCTGAAGCACCTTACCACTTCATCTTGGCAGGTTGATGTGTTCCTATTAGGATTCAGCCTTTTAAGGCACATACAAAGCACATATAGCAACTCCATTTGGTCAATAACCCATCCTCTAAGTTACAAACCTTTTCCATCCATTTCCACTCATTTTCATCTATTTTCTTCTTCCATCTCTTTCATTTTCTCCCATTCCATGAATTTTTGCAATCATGACTTCATTCCCCTCATGGAATTCACACCTACAACAAAGCAGTCCCCTCCAATGTATATCACGAATCCTCCGATCAGCATTATGATTAGATCCAAGACCATTGTGCCTACCCATATGAACAGGGTCAAAGCCAATTTGGATGAGGAGCTTATCAAGAACAAGGGATGCATATAATGCCGATACATGTAGAAAATGTTGATCTACCGGAGAAGATCTAAGGAATGGAGGATAGCATGGTGCGATCAAGGTCTACAAAGATAGATGAAGGAATTTAAGATTTGTTTCATGGCACCTTGTCCATGGGGGAGGCCTTTTCCAAGACACTACAGCCCTCAAGAGAAGCTTGACTTCATGGTTGAAATGTTGCCTCAACTTACACAGTGGATTGAAGATATTGAGGCATATGAGCAAAGTGTGAGACAACCTTGTCAATGGGTAATTCAATCACCAGCTCCCTGTCCTTCATTTTCTCTTTCTCAAACTTTATCATTTCAGCATGATCAAGATTCAAGCCCCTCACTTGCTTCCCCAAGTGTTGATTTCCTTTCTCCATCTCCTAGTCTTCCATCTTATTTCAATTCTTCTCCCCTTTTCCTTCCCAAGTAGTCATTCCCTCGACAAGATCCAAAAGTAATGCCTTCCCCTCCACCACAAAGAAACAAACAACTAGTGGAGACCCCACCCACCACTCCTCCTACTCTCCCAAGTCCATGTCAGGAGATACTCCAAAAACTAGCCAAGGAGAACAACAAGCAGAGGAACCCAACAGAGAAGAAATGATAGAAAATCTGAAGAGTTGGGCTACTAGATTTGAGTTTACAAAGATTCCCTTGTTGGTTAAACCTATGGAGGAGGTTGAGGTCAAGCCACAAGTGGTGGAAGCTCCAACTATAGCACAAGTAGGGGAAGAAGGAGCTACTCCAAATCCAAAAGAAGAGGAGTGCATTTCAGCTGTGGAGGAAGACCATACAGTTTCAGAGGCTCCAAATGCGGAGTAGGACACAAAAGAACCTTCAATTCTTCCTCCCACTTCATCCCCTCCATTCTCTAATGTCGAAGAAGATTTTGAGCTATCAAACTTCATGCTTGAAGATGAGGGGAACCATGGTGAGCAAGTTCCAAATCAGGAGGGCACCATGGAGGAGGTTGAGCACGTGCAACAGAAGACAACAAGGAGACATATTATCTTTCTAACTTGGAGAATTGATTTGATGGAGAGGAGCCTGAGGAGATTACATCATTTGCTCCTCCATCATCCACTTTCCAAGCACATGAGCCTACTGCCATGAAGGAGGAAATTCAAGGACAATATTTTTCACTTCATAACAGCTTCTTTGGAACCAAGGATGGAATATATGAGTCTTCCATGTTCTTCATAGGAGAAGGAAGAGAAAAGTAAAGAATATGTCATCATCCCTCTCACACCATCCATCTAGGAGGTTCAATAAAAAGACTCCATTTTTGGAGTTAAATATTAGAGAAGTGGGCAGATTCAAAGGATCGACTATGCCCAATTAGGTACTTGGCTTCATTGGAGCCAAGGGAGAAGCCAAAACTAGTCATGCCTACTTCAAGGCATGAGGGTGAGTATCAAAGTACCAAGGGTCACCATCAACACCTCTAAGAGTCCAATACCAATCAACTTGAGGAGGTATTTTTGGTTGATGTTAATACCTTGATGATATGGGTGGAGGATCAACCCCTTATCAATTTTTCACTCATACAAGAAGCCATAGGCAGTATCAAATAATTTACATGGCTGCCCCTTTTGAGAAAGGGAAGCTACTTCTCCCTGCCAGTAAAGGGCAGGATTTGTTTGATTCCCCTTTCTCTCGGGTTAGTATAGGAGTAGGATTAGATTTTGTTTTCAGTAGAAGAAGTGCTTGTGCACACTCTGCATGTCTCATTTGAGGCATGTATGATTTTGTCTTTGTACATAAGTTCTCGTTTCATAGTGCTCTAGCGGTGCAAAGGCCAAGATTTTCAGTTTTCAAGACAGGTGACCCATAGTTTCCTATAAATTGCTAGTTTCAAATAAAACAAAAATACAGAGCAACTAAAATCAGATTTGAGACAGTCCATTCTCGGGAATAGGTAAAGCCCTAGTGGGGTGAGTTCAGGGTCAGCAGGATGCAGGAAATCGGGAGAAATTTCAAAGAAAAAAGGATCAGTATTAGGCTATCATTCTTGACTCCATGCCCAATGGATGCTTCAAGGCTACTGGTCTCTTCATCTAGCAAGCAGATGTCCCCATGAGTCGCCAAATTGTTATCCCAAATTTTCTCCCGAGATAAAAATTTTCAAACACAACCCTACACAAAAAATCTTTCCATTGCACAAGCCCACATTTTAAATCTAATGATCAGGTTGCATATGGGATTCTAAATGGAGGAGTAGGGTCGGCTAAGGAGGTAAACAGTGTCAAAGAAACTAGAGGATCTTAGGAGAGAAATAGGGAAAGGCTCAAAGTTTTGGGCTTCACAAATGATTCAGAGCAATCCCAAATTGGATAAGTATGGAGGAGATAGTGGAAGCTTCCATGTGCCTCATCGGCACATCTCCAAAAAGTAAATCCAAAAGTGGAGACTCAAACAAGCGTGAAGCCTCCACGTGTCTAGAGCCCCAAAAGTTGCACTGGCCATTGAAAATTCTTCAACTCGGTGAAAAGTGCCAAGTGTCGACTCAAGACACGAATTCAAAGATAAATCCAAGAGAAAAGGCTCAAACATGCACCATTCTCGCCATGTAGTTAGGGTCTCAAAAGGGAGCAGGCTCAAAACGGCTAAGTACAAAGGTAAGCGAAGCCTCAATGTGCCTCATCAACGCAATTTCATAAGAAAAATCTGGAGGTAGTCCCCAAAACGAATGTGGGCTCACCATGTGTCCCAAGTCTAAAAGGGATAGATTCGAGGGTCAATAGTCAAAGCAGAGGCAGGCCAGTAGAAGGAGCCAAGTGTTAGCACAACACCACTTTAAAAGTAAAAGTCGAGTGGGTTTCCAAACAAACGAAAAGCCTACACGTGTCTAGGGTCGGACATATGGCCCCGCCAAGCAAAAGGACTTAGCCAAAATTCAAAGGAACAGAGCAAGCCGTGGAAGGCACCATGTGTCTCTTCAAAGATAACTTCAAAACCAAAATCCAAAAGCAGACCCCAAACTAGTGCTAACTCTACACGTGGCCATGTTCTAAGTCAAAGTCGGAAGGTGGGTTGTCGGAGGTAATTTGAACTTTTTGGCTCAAAATGTGTAAAGTATAAAAATGAACCGCATCTCCATTGATACCCAAGGAGGCATGTGTCAGCCTATATTACATATAGGTTGGTGGGCCTGGGGAGGACTTTTTTCCCAAATGGAAAATGTGGACCGGCAGGCCCGAGGATGGTTTTTTGACAAAAATGAATTGTGGGGATACATGGAAATTTTTGTATTTTGTATTTTTGGTGCCAAAAGGCGCAAAGTGAGTTTCAGGCCCGCAAACCCGTTCTACTAAATTGGTTTTCACCATTTTTGTATGGACCCGACTCAAATATTAAAATGGACATATCTTTCAATCCAGTGCCTGAAATTCAACAAATTTGGCACCATTGGAAATGTCTCAACCTCGTTTGTGCCATGGGAGTTGTACAATAGAAAAGTGACATGCGAGCATGAGAATCTACAAGCAACTCTTCTTCGTACCCAACCTCCTAAGGTCGTGCCGAGACAACCAATGAGAATGGAATATATGTGGATACAGAAAAACTAGTTAGGCAATCTTATATCCTCAACACACAATAATGGAATCAGAATCTAAGGAAAAGAAGGCCCTCCTAACCTGAATTGGTGTAATGGATTGTTCGGATATAATAGCTGCTCAGAGGCTCCAATCAATGTCGAGCTCTACCGAGATCCTATTTATTGGCTATTGGATACATGGAAAATGACCTGTAGGTGCTTCGTGTATATTTCCGAGAAAATGTCATGAGGATGGTGACGAGAGTCGTAGTGGATCCACTGGATTTTTATAGATGATTCTCTGGTCTAGTCCAGAAATCCCTAGCCTAATTGGCTACTACATTTAATACGGAGAATTGTGTAATGATGTCTGGCGGAAGTGGTGTGCATCTGAATATTAGTGTGTATAAACCAATGTCAATGTCTGATTGATCAGTAGGCCCATTGGGTTGTGGGACCTGTGGATCACAACCGTAAGTTTGTGGTTGTGGCGGACCTCCTATGGTCATATGAGGAGTCAATCTCTTCTTCCGACTATCCAATAGTCATAAGCTTTTTCAGCTTCTATGTTTAGAACTAGAAGTTGTATGATTTTCTCAGAATACCTTATGGGTGTTCTGGCAACTTGAATACGTAAGCCAATATCTATGTCGATGAGGAGGTCTCCTACGTTGGGTTGTGGAACTAAAGGATCACAACCAAATATTTGTTCTCTTTCAAGTTCTTGTATAGTCATGTGGATGTCCTATCAAGGTAGTCTATAGTTGGGTTGATTTGACCAAAATGTGTATGCCTTGTCGTCTTCAATATTCAACTCTCTCAATTGTTCACTAATTGCTTGTAGGTTTATTGTCATTCAAAACCTGAATCCTAAGGTCTTGATCTATATCAGCTAGTGTTGTGGAGAGATTTGGTTGAGGTACCACCGGTTTGAAAACGTAATCTCTGGGCTCTCTAGGTCCTATGATTGTCATACAAAGATGATTCAATTTTAACTGAAATGAATAAACTAATTATGAAAGATGTATCTACACTATGCATATATTCTTTTATTTTTATATTTTTGATGAAGTATTTTAACGAAATTAAAAGAGCAGATATTCTAATATATTCAGAAGATGGACAATTAATCTAATAACATAATCAAAACAAGCAAGGTAGCTTGGTATAGCTATTTTCCTGTGCAGTTGTGAGTTTATCCTAAATATTTAAATAACCAACTAGTTTAATCGAAAATACTTCCAATCCTACCTCAGAAGTGAAGAATGAATCATAGTTTCTCAGAAACTATCATTCCCCACAGCTTCCCTGGCAATATCGAAAGTGAGCTTTAACTAAAATGAAATAATTTACTACTCTATTTGATATATTTTAACTAGAACTTTGATAGCTCAAACTTGGAGTTTACAGAACAGTGGTAAATCCAGTTGTGTGTGAATTTTTCCCCTCAGTGTGATCTCCTCGTTCCTTCGTGTTCTCATGAATCTAGAAAAGTGTGTATATGATAGCATCAGCAGAAGAAGATACTCGAACAATGGCAGCTTTGGATATAAACCGAATACAATGCAAGTAAGAGAGGGATAGTGCAAGTGAACAGAGCTTGACTATGTAATTCCTAACAGGATTTATTGTAGGAATACAACACAAATACACCGAGAATTTTGGAAACTACCTCTTGTGACAAACAAAACCTACAACTCTAAATGGATTCTAATCTAAAAATGAAACTATCTTATGCTAAACTGATTGTATGGGACAACAATGAAGTAAGATGAAAGCAAGAAGATCAAATGATCACTAATATAGAAATGAGAGACTGATAACTCATGCAAAATATGAAACTATTGAAACTTATGCAAGAATTTCAAGCAAACTGAATAATCAAACATAGAAGGAGAGGGGCCATTTGTTTGAAAACAAGTTGGCTATTTATAACATTTGGATTTACCAGAGGGTAACTTGGAATTGATCTCCTTTACTATAAACAAAGGGAAAACACTATTTACCAGTAGCCAAAACATAAATGCAAGCCAAAGTGGTTGAAGAATGTGGGTGAAATTTGAATTTTTACATTTGACGTGATTGTTAGAACATTCTAGAAAATGCGCACAGGACTGCCACCTTGTGCGAGGTGGTGGTTACAGACACTGCCCTATCCTCGGCGCGGCACATGAGACTGCCACCCAGACAGGATGGTGGTCCTATCACTTAAGACCAAAATGCAAAGAAAAAGGGGGCAGAGGATAGAACAAAGCACACGGAGCTTGGATAAAGCATTTGGGATGCAAACATATACTTGGCAAGATTTTTGGATTCCGAACACCTTGCAAGAGACCTAAATCATCATTGGGGTTTCCATAACCTCTTTCCGGTAAGTACTGGTGCCTACATTTTGGGTACATACATATTGCCCCCTTGAGAAGTTTTTTAGCCATTAAGAGGCATAAAACAGTGGGTCTGAGTATGGCGGTCCCAAAATGGGGAGTTAGAAGTTATACATGTCATGTCCGTGTGTCGAAATGTCGTCATCCAAATTCCTACTACCTACGAAACAAAAAGAGGACTCAAGTACAGATAGATAAAATAAATCAAAAAATAAAACTAAATTAATATGAAATGAGGACTTACCATTCGCACGGGGATTAGAACTTACCTCCGTCGATGCTCCAACTCTATGAAAAAAACATTCAAAACCAAATTAGAATACTATATATATTTAAAATGAGCTCATTTTACTATTCATTTGTCGCGCGTCGATTTGGTGGTTTTTGAGCTCTGGGACCCACGGTGACCGTTTTCAATGCGAGTACATTCAAAATGTTCATTTTGATATCGTGATCATGCCTCCGAGAGCAAGACATCAACCCGCAAAGTCTCAGGTTAGTTCTTCTCATTTTATTGTTTTTAAATCCAAAATATAGAAGTGTTGAAATTATTTGTTCTTGGGGATTATCTAGGGGGTCAAATGATAGGGTAGGTATTCATTTCATCCAAAATGATGTATTTTTTCCTTTTTAAGTCTTTTTAGGTCTTCCGAGCCGTTTGGCGATTCGGACAGACCACCGCCCTATACAGTATGGGCGGCGGTCATGGGACCGCCACCACGAAGGTGGCGAGTTACTGAAACCACCGCTCTACATAGGGCAGTTGCTGATTTCAATAGAATGTAAAAAGAGAGGTATCACTTGATTTTTTTACATTTTTGGCATTTTTATATGTTCCTGATGATTTTTCCAGTTGGATTATGTTACTAACTTACTCCTTTTCTATGTTTTGGGTGAATGCAAGAGGAATACATCAGATGGAGCAGAGAGAGGGAATGTGATTGGCTCCCTACAGTGCTAGAGGCACTTACTCAGGCAGAGCGGGATACTCTATAGAGGGCTGCCATTTGGAGGATTTCACAGGTCCCTCATGTTGCACCTGCTAGTCACATATTGTGTGACTTATTTTCATACTAGGACATAGATCAGAACACTTTCTGATTTCCAGGAGTTAGGGGTGAGTGGTCCATCACCCTTGAGGATGTCTACTAGTATATTGGGGTCCCGATTCTTGGGAGGTGACTGTCTCTTAAGATAGCAATGTCTAGATCTCAGATGGTTCAATGGGCCACATATATGGGAGATGTTATTGTTTCCATGGGGTCAAAGAAGGGGGTGAAGGTCCGTTCTATTGTTGGTTTAGATATCCCTGTGCTCCACTAGGCTATTATGGGTATCTTGGCCTCGCGGTTGATTGGGGACAAGGGAGGGGATACTCTTTTATACTATTGGGCACCTATCATTGCATAGATTGAGGCACATGGCCGTGTTTACACTTGGGGAGAAGACATCCTTGGGACCACCTATCATGATTTGTATAGGGTGGTCAGATTATAGGGCAGTCATTGAGTCACCCTACTCTAGTCATGAGTTGGGTGTATGAGCGCATCATTCCCTATGGGAGAGGTGTACAGGTAGAGGATCTCGGGGTTGTCAGGGCTAGCGAGGTGGATAGGGATGACCGTACTTAGGACGCCACACCAACCAGTGGCTTCTTTGACTATTGCAGACATGGAGGCCACTCCTTATCAGGCCATGGCAGGGTTATGGGGAGAGGAGGCACACACATTGATCACTTGCTATACTACTAGTCAGCTGATAGACAGGATGGGGAAGTTGGAGATCCACCCCTTTGATAGAGTACCACAACAATTTGGCCTCCCCTACATTGATATGTTTCCTCTAGCGGGGCTAGTATACAGGTCTGTTCATGAGGCCAGGGGAGGTCCTAGAGGCCAAGGTTGGACTACGATCACTCCTAGAGTTCCCATTGCAGCTAGGTGGGTGGTTCATGCCTAAGGGGTAGCCAGTGCTCCTCGAGCACCTTTACTTCAGATCGGAGCCAGTCCTGCTCATAGTGGAGAGAGCGATGAGCCTATTGATGTGGACTCAGACTCTGAGGAGTTCACAGGAGAGGAGACGGAGGGAGGTGAGACAGGTGGGACGGTCGGGGATGATGAGAGCAACTCTGAGTGGCATGACACTTAGGACATCTTGAGGGCCGAGAGGGTGGAGGAGAGTGCAGAGAAGGTGACCCTAATCTCAGAGGAGTTGCCTTCTCGGGACATTGGGGAGATGATGAGTCCGTAGCAGGACGTCACCTCTTTCTAGATTTGGGGAAGGTTCCACAAACGGCGGCGTCAGTGGTAGGTGCAGATCCTAGAGATCCCACCTAGATGCCTGGAGATCTGAGTGAGTTACTACTCTTTTCTCGATTCTTTTTAGTTAGAATTGTTTAGTTGATATTTCCCTTTTGTTGTTTCGTTTGTTTTTGACTTTATCATGGACAACTTTCTAACTTGTTTATTTCTCCTTTTTTATTTGCAGTGTCTGTTGAGGGATGGTGAGACTTGATTCACTAGGTGTGTGCAGACACTCTACTGCTCCCTTTGTAGAGTACACGAGTTGAGCTTACTACGGATGTGGGAGAGCCTTCAGCGATGTAGACATACTGCGACGTGTTTTCCCCTATCTGGAAGGTGGAAAAGATCATGACTTCTCTCCGTGCTGAGGTAGCTGGATATAGGACCATTGAGTGCTTGATGAGGAGGAGTCATTCTCACAGTGAGACCATAGCTACTGGATGTGATTGTGAGCCCTTAGTTCATTCAGAGTGTCAACAGCAGGAGTCCTAGATGTGGTCGTGCACCTTCTGAGGGATCTCACAGGGATTGAGAGATCATAGTGTCCTTTTGCAGTGATTTTTGGTTAGATATTTATACGAGTGTTTTTGTATTTTCTCGGGCTCATTGAGCATTTTGACCATGCCTAGTGCATGATGGCATTGTACATAAAACAAGATATATATATATATATATATATATATATATATATATCTTTGGATCTAGATCTTCTTGTGTCTAGAATTTTTGTGATTCGTTTCCCATGTGTATACTAGATGTTTTTAGAATCTTTTCTTTTATATGCTTTTCAGAATGTATGCAATGGATGACAAGTGATAACATAATGTTTCTCTTTGATTTGTTTTGTAATGTTGATATGTGATGATGAAAACATATTGTAGTACTAAACTTTTGGCTTCTCTGGGCAATGTTCATTTGTTTCTTCTTGTTTTGAAAAACATGATGAATGTATAATGATAACGAGATGAACTTGCCCCACTCCTAACTCTGCAACTAGTAAGATGCGAGGGCTCATCACCAAGAGTTGGGAAGGGCACAAGTTGTATGAGTTTGACTGAATGAAATGATGAGAGATAGACAAACTAGTGACAGGAACCAAACTTAGACCTACACACTTACCCTACTCAAAACTACCACCAAGCTCAAAAGGAAACTTACTTTCTAGTTTATCTAGACTTAGATCTTATAAATGGCAACCTGGTTGACAAAATCTGGTTTTGAGGATTTGATCTCTTTGGAATTTGGACACTTATTTTCACTTAATATAATTTGATTTGTATTTCTAAAATACCAAGATTTGTTAATTTGTGTGAATGGACCCCCCACACCTTGCCCCATGCCACTAGTAAGAAGCATGGGTTTGTCACCAAAGGTAGGATATAGGTGAGTAAGGGCACTTCTTTCCTTTCCCAACCTTGCATCATTAGTAAGAGATGCGGATTATCATCGAAGGTTGGTGGGGAAAAGAAGTGTGTAAAATAAAATATTCTATTTGCTTGGTATTTTTTATTCTATTTGATTTTGACACTTCTGATCTGTGATTTTGGAATATCCTTGTTTCAAAGAGATGTAAGAGGGATAGATGTGACACCAAGAAGCTTCTAGAATAGACCATAGGTAAGAACAACTTCACCTAGTAGAAAGAAAGAGAAAAACCAAGTATGCAGGCCTTGGTATGGTTTTTGTCAATATTTGTCTATCGATCTTGATGAAAAGATTTTGGAATTATTTGATGATATTATGAAAACTTGAAGAGATATGATTTTGAATGTTTTTCCAATACTTTCAAAAGTTTGTAATGAATTGCTTAGGAATAAGTTCCTTGACTACAATAGTTATGAAACTAGTGAACAAAATGAAATAACTAAATGACTAATGCAATGTAGATGGATATAATATACAAATGGTGATGTTGATACCTTATGCGTAAAACCATTTAACATGCAAGGAATTGATGTTTCATTACACTCCTCACCTTCTAATGTACATAAGAGATATGCATCGTTTCCATTGTCTTTCATGACTCGGTATGGACCCAACCACTTGGGCCAAAATTTCCTTCCTTCGCTGGTCTTCTTATCAATCTGGTTGTCTAGTCTTAGAACTAGATCTCCGTCATATATTTCTCGTTCATAGACCTTTTTGTTATATTGTCAGCACATTTGGTCAGTATAGGCTTGGTGCCATTGTTTGGCATTCATCCTGGCCTCATCAAGGCTTTCTAGTTGAGAGAGGTGTGCCTCTCTATAGGCTTCTTCTCCCAAGATCCCTTGTAATGAGATGTGGAGACTGGGTATTTTGACCTTAAGTGGGAGAACTATTACCCGAATACTAACAAGAAATGGGTTGCCCCCGTTGGTGTTTTTATTGATGTTCGATGGGCCTAAAAGGCCAGGTATAATTTTAAATGTCAATCCCATTTATTCTCCTTAACTGTTTTGAGGAGAATAGCTTTTAACATTTTTTTTGTTGCTTCAACTTGTCCATTGGCTTGAGGGTAGTAAAGGAGGCCATATGATGGTTTATCTTGAATTTACTACATAATTCATGGACCTCATCATTCTTAAAGGATGTGCCATTATCTAAGATAATGACTTGTGGGACACCGTACCTATAAATGATTTGATTCAAAATAAACTTAGTGATTACAGAACCTAGTATGGTGGTGAGAGGCATGGCCTCTACCCATTTGGTAAAATATTATGTGGCCGTAATTATAAAGTTATGGCCATCCGTTGATGAGGGAGATAATTTCCCTATCAAATCTAGACCCCACATGGAAAAATTCCATGGGGCTGCAATTGGTTGCGAGCCTATGCTAGCATGTGAATCTCCCGAGAGAATTCTTGGCATTTACACACAAACTCTACGCATCATGTTCTAGAGTGGGCCATAAATAGCCCATCCAATGTATTTTGCGAGTAGTGGTGTGACAACCAAAGTGGCCTCCACATATCCCATGTGCAATTCATAAAGAATATTTTGGATTCTTCATTGTCAACGCATCTTAAAAGCATTCCATCGAAGGCTTTACGGTAGAGCACTTATTCTAAGATAACATATTTAACAACGATAATGTGTAACCACCTTCTTTGTTGTGATGTGGCATCTTCTGGGTATGTATGGTCCATGATAAAATTGATGATATTGGTGTACCAAGGGCATGTAGAGATGGGGGGTCTAGTCTCGACAAAGTATATGCACTCATTGGGAAAGTCTAGATTTACCAAATCACCTCCATCTAACAGATTATTAGCTAACCAGTTTGCAATGATTTGTCCTTTAACAGATTTCTAGTTTACAAATGTTAATTCAAATTCACCCATTAAGGTTATGAAACGTCCAGCCTTTTTAGATAAAGACCCTTGTGTGAGGAATGTTCATAAATGATTTGTCTTTACAATGACTCTTGTTTCTTGATTTAACATGTAATGTCTTAAACGTTTCATTGCAAAGACTATGGCAAGGCATTCTCTCTCTGTCTGTGTATAACATGTTTCATAATCAAGAAACATTCAGCTAATGAAATAGACTACATGTTCTCGTTTATCATTGTCTTCTTGAGCCAGCATGCAGGCTAGGGAGACATCATTATCCCATGAATACATGATCAAAGGATGATCTGGTCTGGGAGGCATTAGCGTGGGAGGAGAAAACAAGAAGCATTTAACCACTTCGAAGGCCTCGTTGCATTCTTCTGTCTAATCAATGCTATAATATTTCTTTAATAGATTGTTGATTGGATGAATAGAAAAACTTAAATCCAGGATGAACCTTTAGATTACACCTAGTTTCCCAAGAAATTATCTGATACTGGACTCATCTGATGGTGGAATCATTTCAAGAACAACCCAAATTTTGGTTGGATCAACATCAATCCCTCATGAGGATATAATGTAACCCAGAAGCTTGCCTCCTGTCACACCAAATATGCATTTCTCTAGGTTCAAGGTGACACCATACTTGATCAATCATGAGAGAATGATACGGAGTACCTCGGGGTGATCACAACACTTCTTAGCCTTGGCCAACAAATCATCCACATAGGATTCCACAATTTTATGAATAAGGTCGTGGAATATGTATGTCATTTCCCGTTGGTATGTAGTGCTGGCATTCTTAAGACCGAATGGCATGACAATGTAACAATAAGTTCCCCAAGGAGTTATAAATGTGGTCTTGGCTTGATCCTGTTCAAATATTTTAATTTGATTATACCCTAGAGAACCCATCCATGAGGGACAACAGTTCAAATCCATTTGTTGCATCAACAATGACGTAAATGGATGGTAACGGGAAGTCATCTTTGGGACAAGCTTTATTAATATCCCAAAATTCTATGCAAATGCATATCTTCCCATTCTTTTTTAGAACAGGGACGATATTAGATACCCATTGTGAATAGTCAACTGGTTTGATGAATCCCACTTGGAGAAGTTTCATTACTTCTTCCTTCACCATGAGAGCCACTTTTGGTTTCATTGGTCTTGACTTTTGTTTAATTGGTTTTGCATCTGGTTTGGTGACAAGATTATGTACCGCGATATGTGGTGCAATTCCTGTCATTTCTTTGTAGTTAAATGTGAAAGCCTTTTGATGTTCCTTGAGGATTTGGGTGTGTATTTCTATTTCCTCTGGAGTTAATGAGGATCCTAATTTTAAAATCTTTGGTTCTTCCTCCATTCCAATGTTTATGTCAATTGTTTCTTCGATTAAGGAAGCATTTCCTTCTTCAAATTCAAAGGGCTAAGGTAGTTCCAAAATTTCTCCATTCTCTACCTCGTAGATATCAATATCCATTTATGGAGGAGACTCTATTACGAGATTTCCAAAATAGGAAGAGGAATGTGGTATTAGGGAAAGATCCACTATGTGATGAGTGAGATGTAACTCCGCATAGGCGTTTAGATATTCAAGAGTGACTCTATCACTGTCAAAGTGATCCAGGATAGAAAACTCATTCTTAGCTTCTATATGAGTCAGGAGCGGGTTTGTTGGTATTTTACGCACCAATGGTTCAGTATGAAGTGATACCATGAAACTTGTGTTTTCCAACTCACTGTTTGGAGTAAAATGGGAAGCTGAGGTTGCTATTGAATCTACGAGAAGGTTCTACTCTTGTGGGATTGCTTCAATTGATATGAAGTTGAATCCTTTGCTTAGATTTAATACCACCGTTTTGTAGAGTTGTAAATGTTTAGCTCTAGTCTCATATACCTCAGAGACTTGGTTTGCAACTAGTTGTGAGTCTCCTAGCACTCTAATGTTATCGACACCCATTATTTTGGCTATGATGAGGCCAAGGAGGAGGGCTTCGTACTCAGCCCCATTGTTTGTACATTCAAAGTTTAATTTAAAGGCAAAAGGTAGGATCTTTCCTTAGGAGAAGTGAAGATCACACCTGCCCCAACTCCAAAGCGACATCTAGCTCCATCAAAGTGGAGAGTCCAATATTTTCTTGGAAAAATGGATGTTGGGATATTCATTGTGTCTGTTTCTTCTGCCTTGGTTACTTCTACCATACAAACTTCGTCTGATGGAAGGGAACCAATTCCTAGGGTGTATCCCATACCCATATAATCAAATGGTAGGAGAATGGGTAGATATTTCTCTAGTAATTCAACAATTTTTGTGGTAGTCCCTAATGATACCGTTTCTACGATGTTAGTCTCATTTTTGAGTGTTAGAATGCCCTCAACTAGATTCATAATTTCTAATTGTGTTGTAGGTATCAGTTTCTCTTCTAGTTTTGAGCTGATTGGTTTGTTAAGTTGATTTGTTGGGAGTTCAAACTCAGAGTGAATGCCTGGTCTTTTCTTCAAGTCAGCTAGGTGTATATTGAAGGGTTTTGGGTCACCTTGTGCCACAAATATTTTCCCTAGGTGCAAAAATCTTATTTCCTGGAATAGCGTGGAAGGGATTGCCTTCATGCGGTGTATCCATGGTCGACCGAGGATCATATTATAGTTGGTTTCCCGATCTATAATATAAAATTCAGTGAGGACCATCTTGGGTCCTAAAGTGACTGGTAAAACTATGGTTCCAATTGAAGTGGCCTTGAGGCTCTCATAACCTCTTAGCGTATTTCATGTTATGGAACAATTTGTTTCTCCATTTCCTAGCTTTTGAAGGAAAGTGAAGGGGACTATATTAACTACTGCCCCATCATCAATCATTACACATTCAACATAGTTATTGTAGATCCATACCTGTAGATGCAAGGTGAGTCGCCTCTACGCAATTTCAAAGGTGTCTATTGACATTTTTCTTATATCAAATATAAACTCGTATCCCTATCCGGCTACCCTTGAGGGTAGACATCAAATTCTACATGGTTTACCTATGTTTCCTGAGGGAGGAGTGATGTTAATTAAATTACCAAGGCCAAATGCTTCTAAGATAGTAGCCCTATGGGTGGGAGAGTTCTTCAACAAATCCAAGAAGGAAATATGAGAGAAGGTCTTCATTAAGTCATTAATTAAATCATAAGTGCCTATGGGTTTTACGAATGTTTTTTGAATGTTGTCTGGTTCTAATGGATAAATTAAAACTAGTTGATAAAGAATAATCATGTGTTCTTGTTATGGTTTCGAGTAGGTCGGTGTCTAACTCTACCGTGCCAACTATCTTGGTTTGCAATGAGTTCCTAATTGGGGTGCGACTGGTGGATTTAATGAAGTTGAGGCTTCATGATCATTATTTCTTATCATAACACCCTTGTTTGTTCCACTTGGATCTAACCTATTATTGCTAGAATGATTTGGGAGCGGATCATTAAAGATCTTGAGGGGTACATTTTAAGGGGGATTTCCCTGTGTAAGTGTTTGGCATGGGTATTACAGAATTTTCTAAGAACATATCTATAAAGAGTTATCTTTGGTCTTCTGGAAAACACTGCATGAATTTATTATAGTCATAGCAAGTCCTAGTATCATGGCCTTGAATCTTGTGGAAACCACAATATAAGTTGGGATTATAGTTTTGAGGTTGTTGATTTGAAACCTACTGTGGTCCAAAATTCTGATTAGGTTGCTGGTTGTTAGAGTTAAAATTTTGAGGTTGTTGCCTTTGGTTTTGACTCTGATATCCAATTGGGTTTTGATTTGGACCTTGTGTTTGGATTTTCCATTTTTGTTGTTGTTGTTGTTGTTTTTGTTATCATGGTGGACGATTAAAATCCACCGCATTGATTGTTGGAGTAAAGTTTTTATTTCACTGATTGTTAATGAGTGGCGAAATGTTTACAACATTTGCTCTTTTAGCTTGGTTTGTTACTCCATTTTTTAACCCTATAGTTTTAGTTGAGGATTTTGAGTCCTTTATTGGTATTCCTGGCATCAGGATAGGTCGTAGTGTTTTGATTGGGAATGATTAAATTCCTATTTATTCTATATGTCTTACAACCACTATCTATTACTACTTGATCTATTCGGAGAGCACTCTCGAGTACTTCATCATAAGTTCTTAGTGGGAACTTCTGGAATTCTTCCTTTATCTCTCTATTGAGGGAATGAAGGAATAAATCACATAGTTCCATCTGATCCATGTTTGGAGCACTTGCTGATGAGTAGAGAACCGTACGCCATCTTTGAATAAAATGAGCAATGGATTCATTATGCTCTTGTTTAATATGCAAGAATTCCCTGATTCCTGTTCTCAATAATTTTTTCATATCAAAAGCTTTGATAAACTCTAACATGAGTTGTTTGAATGAGTGTATCGAGGCTTCAGGTATTCTGTAATACCAATCAAGGGCAATACCCTCTAAGGTTTTAGGGAATATCTTAGCAACAACCCCATCCCAAGGGAGTAGTTCTCGAATGGCCATGGCATAGGCCTTGATATGCGCATTTGGATCTCCCTCCCCTTTGTATTTGGGTAAATCAGGAAGAGGCCTTGGAAGCATGACACTTCGTATGGTGAAGTCTAGGGGCTCTTTCAAATATTCTGAGTAAGTCCCTACCGCATAGGCTTCGACCATTGATGGTGCTGTGAGGGGGTGGGGGTGGCATGGGTTGTTGATATGGCATGGCATATGTATTTGTAGGGGCATAAGGAAATCCTTGTGGTTGAGAAAACATCCCGGAGAAGAGAACATGTCTCCTGTGGTGATTTTGAATAAATGTTTAAGTAGGGAGGAGTATTGCTCTGGTATGGGTTGTTTAGTGTTAATTTGGGAGGTATCATATTTTCAACTGGAGTGGCGTTTGAAAATGTAGTTCTAGTTGGTGTTTTCTATTGATAGTTATAGGAATGTTTAGGAGGCATGCCTAATATGCCTATTCCTGTAAGGAGGTCAACTTGGCTGGGATGATGCGAGGGTCAGGGGATTCTCGCTTCACCCCGAAATAAGAATTTTGATTTTCTTGAGCAAGTTCCAATCCTATAACTTTCTCAACTAAGGCTGAGATGACCTCGATTGGCAAAGACACAGTGTTTTTCCTTAATGGTGTTTGTTGTACACCTTGAGGTTGTAAAGGGGTATGATACCCTACTATGAATTGATCATTACCCGCCAAGCTTCACCGAGATTATTTCCCATAGGTGGAGGAATGGGGGTGTTTTCTTGGAGTAGGGTATCGTGTTGTATTTGCAAACTTCCTATAGGTGGGTACATGTTTTGGAAGCATTGTTCACTTCTAGCATAGCACACTAAATACTCCTCATCCAAAAATGGGAGTGGATCTAACTGTCTACTGATTTGTGGTCTGAACAAAACCCGAGGAGATGAAGTGGACTCTCTAGTAAACATCATATTGTTAGATCCTGAGGGCTCTGGTTGTTGCATTTGTGTAATCTGATCCAACTCCTCAATTCGGAATGAAGAACTAGAGATAGTTCTTTGAGGAGGATTTTGTGATGACAAGTAATTACTTGAATAGTTGTCAGCCCATGTAGAAAGCAAGGGTGACGGTTGTCTATTTGTTTTACCATAATTTTCTTTGAGACCTGAGAGAGGTCTGCCATATGCGTCGTATCTCGACATATTTGGGGGGTATATGAATACCCACAGAATAATGGGAAAGAGCGAAGGTGGATGAAAGAAATGAAAATAAAAGGAGAATAGTTGTTTGTTTCACATCGGGTTCACCAATTTTGTACAATAGAAAAGTGACATGCAAGCATGAGAATCTACAAGTAAATCTTCTTCGTACCCGACCTCCCGAGGTCATGCCGAGACAACTGGTGAGAATGGAATATATGTGGGTATAGACAAACTAGTTGGGCAATCTTATATCCTCAACACGTAATAATGGAATCTGTGAATCTAAGGCAAAGAAGGCCCTCCTAACCTAAATTGGTGTGATGGATTGTTCGGATATAATAGCTTCTCGGAGGCTCCAATCAATGTCAAGATCTACACAGAACCTATTTATTGGTTGTTGGATACATGGAAAATGACCTATAGGTGCTTTGTTTATATTTCCGTAAAAGGTCATGAGAATGGTGATGAGAGGTATACTCAATCCTTTGGAGTTTTATGGATGATTCTTTGGTCTAATCCAGAAATCCCTAGCCTAATTGGCTGCTACATTTAATACGGAGAATTGTATATTGCTATCTAGCGTATGGTGAGGATCTGAATATTAGTGTGTGTAAACTAGCGTCAATGTTTGATTGATTAGTAGGCCCATTGGGTTGTGAGACCTATGGATCACAACCGTAAGTTCGTGGTTGTGGACGTACCTCCTATGGTCATATGAGGAGTCAATATCTTCTTCGACTATCGCCTAATAGTCGTAAGCTTTTTAGCTTCTATGTTTAGAACTAGAAGTTGTATGATTTTCTCATAATACCTTACGAGTGTTCTAGTAACTTGAATACATAAGCCAATATCTATGTCAATGAGGAGGTCTCCTGCGTTGGGTTGTGGAACTAAAGGATCACAACCAAATATTTTTTCTCTTTCAAGTTCTTGTATGGTCATGCAGATATCCTATCAAGGCAGTCTATAGTTGGGTTGATTTTACCGTAATGTTTATACCTTATCATCTTCAATATTCAACTCTCTCAATTGTCCACTAATTACTTGTAAGTTTATTGTCATTCGAAAAACCTGAATCCTAAGGTCTTGATCTATATCAGCTAGTGTTGTGGAGAGATTTGGTTGAGGTACCACCGGTTCGAAAACATAATCTTTGGGCTCTCTAGGTCCCATGATTGTCATACAAAGATGATTCAATTTTAACTGAAATGAATAAACTAATTATGAAATATGTATCTACACTATGCATATATTCTTTTATTTTTGTATTTTTGATGAAGTATTTTAATGAAATTAAAAGAGCAGCTATTCTAATATATTTAGAAGATGGAAAATTAATCTAATAACATAATCAAAACAAGTAAGGTAGCCTGGTATAGCTATTTTCCTGTGCAGTTGTGAGTTTATCCTAAATATTTAAATAACCAACTAGTTTAATCGAAAAGACTTCCAATCCTACCTCAGAAGTGAAGAATGAATCATAGTTTCTCAGAAACTATCATTCCCCACAACTTCCCTGGCAATATCGAAAGTGAGCTTTAACTGAAATGAAATAATTTACTACTTTATTTGATATATTTTAACTACAACTTTGATAGCTCAAACCTAGATTTTATAAAATAGTGGTAAATCTAGTTGTGTGTGACTTTGTCCCCTCAGTGTGATCTCCTCGTTCCTTCGTGTTCTCGTGAATCTAGAAAAGTGTGTATATGATAGCATCAGCAGAAGAAGATACTTGAATAATGGCAGCTTTGGATATAAACCAAATACAATGCAAGTAAGAGAGGGATAGTGCAAGTGAACAGAGCTTGACTATGTAATTCCTAGCAAGATTTATTGTAGGAATACAACACAAATACACCGAGAATTTTGGAAACTACCTCTTGTGACAAACAAAACCTGCAACTCTAAATGGATTCTAATCTAAAAATGAAACTATCTTATGCTAAACTAATTGTATGGGACAACAATGAAGTAAGATGAAAGCAAGAAGATCAAATGATCACTAATACATAAATGAGAGACTGATAACTCATGCAAAATATGAAACTATTGAAACTTAAGCAAGAATTGTAAGCAAACTAAATAATCAAACACAGAAGGAGAGGGGACATTTTTTTGAAAACAAGATAGCTATTTATAACATTTGGATTTACCAGAGGGTAACTTGGAATTGATCTCCTTTACTATAAACAAAGGGAAAACACTATTTACCAGTGACCAAAACATAAATGCAAGCCAAAGTGGTTGAAGAATGCGGTGAAAGTTGAATTTTTACATTTGACGTGAAATTCGTAACATTCGGAAAATGCGCACAAGACCACCGCCTCTGCAGGCAGTAGCGAAGCATGCGGTGACCGCCACCTACGCAGTGGCGGCAAATTCTGCCACTTAAGACCAAAATGCAAAGAAAAAGGAGGTAGAGGATAGAAGAAAGTACACAGATCTTGGATAAATAATTTGGGATGCAAACATATACTTAGTGAGCTTTTCTAGATTCCAAACACCTTGCGAAGAGACCTGAATCATCATTGGGATTTCCGTAACCTCTTTCCGTAGTAGTATAAAGACCTACAATTTTGGGTACATACAAGAGCCCGAAACTTTAATTTTGATGAGGTTAGGTGGGTGAAAATGGGAAAATGTCTTCCGTGCCATTAATGTAAAATTTGATTACTTCAACTATCATATCTCGATTTATTTGATCTATCGTACTTCCTTCTTCAACATGCCAAACATGATACATGGGAACCGTGACTTGGCAAATGGTGGATGAATTTGCAGTGGGCATTGATGGTTAGTGGTTGTATTTTAAGATCGTCAGCTTCTTCTTCTTTCTCTTCAATTTTCATCATCTATATATTGTAACACTTCTCATTTGAGAAGGGGAGACATTCTGGGATGTGGGTAAACTCTGTCAAAGTCATTTCCCAACTCCATTTGAGATGCAAGCCTTCTTCCATGTCCTGGAGAGTGTATTTTTTCCTCTAAGCACCCATGTAATAGTTTGTGCACCTTATAGAGAAATAAAATCTTGTTTTGTGGCGTCTTTCAACCCTTGGCATCATTTTTTTGTTTCTTTGTGCCTCTTTATCTCGTGTTTTCTCCTTGTGTATGTATTTCATGTTTACATGTTTAGGACATCGTTCTTCATAGAGTTTCGATGGTGGATTTGGATTTAGGTCTGTGTCACTTCTGTCTGACCTCTCTCAGTCCCCTTTTCCCTGTTTCATTCTCCCTCAACAGAGTATCTTGCCACTTCCTTTTCTGGTGTATCACCACTTAGTGTAGGCTCTCTCTCTCTCTCTCTCTCTCTCTCTCTCTCTCTCTCCTTTGAAATAGTTAGATTAGGATTAGTTAGATTCTACTTGCACTCGAGTGCTTGTGGCGTAGATTAGGAATCAAGAATTGGATTTCTCTGGAGGCCCATCTCAAGTTTTACAAGTCCCACAAAACTAAGAGATGGTCCAATGTTGTGTAATCACACCAAATTCCCCACTCACAATCAAGCCATTTGGGGGTGTTATGATTCTACACTAACAGATATAGTTGGTCTAATCGACCCAAGGACAACAACTCATGTAATTGAGCTTTCAACTCAACTAATTTGGTTGTTTTCATTCTGTACGGTGCCTTGGAGATCAGTTTTGTTGTTGGTTTGACATCTATTATGAAGTCAAATTCACGCTTAGGTGGAAGTCTAGGAAACTCATTTGGAAACACATCTCTAAATTCCCTTAGGATGGGAAATGCTTCAATTTCAAGCTCATTTTCCTATCCCGAATTTGTTATTTTTATAGCATATAGATGGCATCCCTTTCGCTTTTCCTTTTTCAGCTGCATGGTAGAAATCTGCCTAGTGACAAACTCTCTTTTAACACCCTAAACACTTGTTGTTTTTTGTTGATCATCACAACATGTTACACATTTTCCTAAGCAATCCAAGGTTGCATTATGTTGAATTAACCAATTTATACCTATGACAACATCATAGGATCCAAGAGGTGCCACATATAGGTTTAATCTTGTCGTGAACTCAGGTAATTCTAGTGGTGCCTCAAACAAACACTGATTCACTCTATGTATAGCATTATTTCCATACTGTATAGTCCAAGTGTGTTCCATGTACTCAGCTCTTATTTTGATTTTATCAGCTACTTTAGATGAAACAAAAATTCTATTGAACTCGAATCAAATAAAACAGAAATAGGTTCTCCAAAATCTTACCCGAGGTTTCTATTGAGTTGTTTGCTTTTTCTACTTGCTTATTATGGACTCGCAACATAAATCTTATGTTTGTTGCCCTATTATTTACTATAGTAGATCCCTTCTACTAGTTATTCCATTGTCATCTTTGTGGACATTTTTATCAAAATGATCACCACCGCACTTAAAACATCTACCCAAAGGGTCATTTTCTCTCAATCTTATTCTAGTTGAAACTTGTTCCTTGTTGCCCATTTTTTTTATTATTCATAACCATTCTACCCGCTATTCCTCTTTTATTGACAGGCATGAACCTATTGTTTCCCTTTTTCCATGTTAGTTTACTTGGGTTTGGTGTTTGAAAATTGCTATTTTTCCTTTTGTTTTCCTCTTTAGAGGCATAAATACTTCGCAGATTTTGTTCTTGCTTGATAGCTTTTTCAAACATTATTTCCATTGAGGTAGGTCCATGAACATCTACCTCACCACCAATGCTAGGATTCAATCCCATTATAAATTTTCTCACTCTAAACTTCTCATCCTTTTGATACATAGGAACATATTTCAGCAATCGAGTGAAATGTTCCCAATATTCTGTAACTAAGTACTTTCCTTGAATCAGGGTTTGGAATTTTGCCATCTTTTGGTAAAAGTATAGTTGAGGTAGCCATCTTTAATGGAAATAGGCCTTGAACTTCTCCCACATGATCATACCGTGGCAATTCCTAGTTCCATTTTCTAGTTATTCCACCAGAAGATGCTTCATAGATAATTGGTAGGCTCCTAATATTGCTTTTGTCTCCTCTAAAAAGTCCCTAATCTCAAAATACTTTTCCATTTCGAGAGCCAATTTTCAGCACCATCCCCAATAATGTACCATCAAATTTAGGTGGGGATATTCTTTTAATGTCCCTTGATAACTCAATAGCCAACCTTGCTTTCTTATTTTCCCTTTCATTCATGTGCTCGGGTTGATCATCATGTTGCTCATCACCCTAATTCTCATATATGCGATCCTCATCTTCTTCACCACCCTAACCTTGTTTTTATATGGTAGAACTTGGTTTGTGTCATTCAAAAGGTTGAGGATTATTTCTAACTTAACAAATGATTATCTCAAAACATCATCATTATTTACCCCACTGTCACTCACGATATTAGCTCTTGTTTTCATCCTAGCCATAGTTTCTTGTTTTATAAAAGAGGATACTTTTTATTAGAATGTGTGTCCCATTAATGTCCAAGTGTCTGAGCCTCTAGCTCTGATACCAAAATGTAACGCTCAAAATTACAAGAGCTGGAAAATGAGGATTTTTTTTAAACATAAAAACAAATTACATAGCTGCAATCGTACATATTAATTTAATCAAATTCATTAAATTAGATTTGTTCTTTTGATCTGTCTGACAACATCTATGTAAGCCATGTGCAGATAAGAAGGGTGTATCCAAATCTCCACGATCTCCCTTTTTCACTTCTTCGAGTGACAATACTTACTAGCATTTCGGCTCAACCTTTATCAGGTCATAGGAACCATGTGAAAGTCCTTGGGTCTACCATGAAGCTAGTTTCCCGACTTCGTATTCCGGTATCCGACCATTTCCTACCTCATGTTCAGTGTTTAACTTCCCATGATCAAGTTACTAACAATTTTTTTAATTAGAGGACTAGGTGATCAGACAATGCACAACCATCAATGCATTACTTTGGCCAAAGTTATCCTCGTGCAGGTTACGGCTAAACTCAAGACAACACACTAGTCTTATGAGTTTTAAGTCTTCCGCCACCTCACAACTATCCCTTTCATTGTTATCTAGATCTTATAGTTTGTATTTACTTTATTTCCAATTAAACTTATCTTGCAAGAGTTTATATCGAGATAGATGCCAAGGCCAATTAGGATCATTATGAGATGAGTACATTCATTATGCTAAAATGTAACTATTTCAGCATTCCACATGTACTTATCCCTTAATATGCCTAATGGATCTTTTCATCTATTTACCTTCCTATCTAGTTTCTCTTTTCCTGATGTTTGATTTTTAACCTTAAATTACCTTTTTATAACGATACTCTTTCATCCTCTAAAAATTAGGCTTTACAATCTTAACAAATTAATGTCAAGTTTACCGGAAGGTCGAATTAAATATATATTTAATTATTCCTCTGATCAACTATGCCACTAAATAGCTATTTATTTTAGAAGTTAAAATACAATTGAATGTTATAATAATTATCCAATGTTGGCTTCATACATTGATAAATATAAAATAAATATATTTAACAATTTATGATAATTAAGACTTTTTAATTCTAGTATTTATCATTTACTCATATTGAGATATTATTACAAAGTAATCATCTCTTTATTAAAAACATAAATTACATACCGTTAAGGAAAATATATGTAACCGATATCAGTAACTCTCACATATTGAGGTTTGAATATTAACAATGGGTCCAAGATCCTAATAAATTTAGTCAAAATTCTAGGATATCATCCTTCTACAAATTAAAATCCAAGTAACTCATTTAGATCCATGCTACGATAAAACTTCTCAAGACATGAGTTTCCGCATATCCGAATGTGACGGCTAATTGTCCTACAAGACTGGAGTATGGCAGAGTAGAGAGTATGATGTCGGGTTCAAAATGAACTAGCATGAATATTGCCTCCATTTTCTGATGCAATTATTTAATAAAATATAAAATATATAAATGTTGTTTTATCAACAAGTGCATGGTAATACAACTGAGAATGTATTACTACATGTTTTCCATTAAGATACAACTATGGATGCACACAAATAGAACAACCAATTTCTATTTCAGCGAGCATGTTTCCCTCTAATCACAAGGATCAAGACATCCTTATTTCAGCTTCAAATAATAAATATTTGACATTTAAAAAATTTCATAAATCGTAGGAACAATATGATTAAGAAGAGTACATTTTTTTCTTATTTTTAATAAGTTACCATCACAAAAGAAAAAGTAATCAAACCATAATCATTCAACATTCGAATTCATATTATAACCACAAGCAAATCATGCTTTACATGGTACAGATTTAAATATTATTTTACTTACCCTCCAATCAATGAGCAACTTAACAAAACTGTCTGAAATCAACATTTCCAAATACCAATTAAACATATTCTCTCTAGGTAATGAGCAGCTCATCATATCATCCAAGAACATCATTAACAAAGAAAATAAAACATAATATTTTCAGTCAATGAGAAGCTCTATAAAACATCAAAGAACATCATTAACAAAGAAAATAAAACATATTATTTACAGTCAATGAGCAGCTCTATAAATCGTACAAGAACATCATTAATACGGAAATTAAAACATATCATTTACAGTCAATGAGAAGATCTACATAACGTCCAAGAACATCATTAATAAAGAAAATAAAACATATTATCTTCATTCAATGAGCAGCTCTATAAATCGTACAAGAACATCATTAATAAGAGAAATAAAACATATTATTTCCAGTTAATGAGCAGCTCTATAAAACGTACAATATATTCCTTTCCAAACAATCAAAACACATTTTTCTTATATATATGAACAGCCCAACTAAACAATGTAAAAACACCACGATTACATCATTTAAACATATTCTTTCTCGGTAAACGAATGTCCCAACAAAATAGTATAGCAGTACCATGATTACATCATTTAAACATACTCTTTCTATTAAAAGAACAACTAATAATTTATTTCATAAAATATCATTATATTAAACCCATTCATGCCACCAATTATTCCTTGGTACAACTCGGTCAAGTTGTCCTAGATTTCATGCCCTTACCAAGATAAGCAATTTCTTTTTCACAATCATGCAAGAATCCAAGTCATATTGCCAGGCTGGAAGTTACAGGCTAAATGCCATTTTTTTTTGTATTTATTCACACATAACAACACGCCCTAATTTATACATGAACCGATTTAGATTCCCATGCTAAAAATTTCTTAAAAATGCAAAGCACCATGCAAGAGCTTTGACATCCACAAATTTTCATTCAAAAGATCTCAATAAATTAAAAATCAGACCTACATATAATAGCCAAGAAGGAAAAAAATACAAAACCCCAACCAGTTGCATATCCATATCGATTTGGTTACCCAAATCGATTCATTTATGCAAATCGATTTGTATACCCAAATCAATTTGGGTATCAAATCGATTTGTTTACAGAAAACACACAATCAAATTTTTGTTAACAAAAATGAAAACCCACAAGCTGAAATCAATTTGAAACACACAAATTCACAAAAATGTTTTCCTTCTTCCAGTATAGGAAAAACCCAACTCTTTTCTTTTTGGGTACAATTTATTTTAATGCAGAGAAGGAATTTTAACTTTCATTCTATTTTTATTTTTGCAGATCAAAACCCAAAACCCCATCTACGTTTTTTCTAGGTTTAGCTAAAACCACACAAATAAAACTTAAGAGAATACATAATCCATCAATTTTCTTTTCAAATTTCATCTCCAAGCAATTAAATCAAAAATTTTCCACAAATTCATTTGATTTCCATTTTGTTACAATCTCACCCATGAGATACTTCAACAAGACTATGGGAGAAACTTTACAATTACACCTCTTGATGGCTTCTTCAACACACCTTTAACTCGATGGCTTCCTTCGCACACTTCCTACAATATTTCTCACTACTTCTTTCTATGCTAAATGAGGGGGTGGCCTCTATTTATAGAACTTCCAGTTTATCCATCCTATCTCTAAGATAGGATAAGAAATCCACTCGACGAATCATATTCCATACCTTAACTCTTATCTCGTACATGTAAGCTTATCTTAAGATAAGATAAACCTTATCATTTTACATGGGTTCCACATTTTTAGACTTTTTACAAATAAAATACACAAAATATTTATGACCTCACTCCTTGTCCTTATTACCAATATAATATTTCTAATTCCTAATCATGTAGACCCTACTTCTCTAATTACCCAAACTTTGACATTTTAACATTACCGACCACTTACGACAAATATTTACTTTTACAACATTCCTATTGTACTTTGATGCTACCGTACTCCACATTATCGGCATGCACTGCATCGACGGCGCCGTTATCTTCTATCGACGCTACTACTAATTACACTTAACAACATCCTATTCCTAATACATACATTAATGAAATAGAAATTATGGAGGAAAATTTTAGTGTCGACATCTTCCCCTTCCTAGCTTCTACTCCGTCCCTGAGTAGACTATTCTCGTGCTTGGAAAATCTTCAACTTGTCGTGGTTGACCCATTTCGTAATGGGAGTGCCATCCAATTCCTCCAAATGCGTGACGCACATTTTCATGCACAAATGCTATTTTGTAGGGCCCATCCATTTTGGAAGAAATTTTCTCTGCCTTCTTTTTTTTGTATCTCGAATCATATACTAGACCAAGTCATTCACATGAAATGGAGACCATCGGATCTTTTGATCAAAGTATTCCTTCTCGCTTCATTTTCTTCTTATGGCTTGTATCCTTTGCTATTTCCTCATTTCCTCTAGCAAATGAAGATGTACCAACCTTTCTTTTATCAATCACTTTCATCCATCCTTTCATTTTTCATAACTCTCACAAAGGGGAATATCAAACTCAATAGAAGAATCGATCAATGCCATAGGCCAACCGAAATGGGGAGTATCCTGTTGCTGACTTTGATGTTGCCCTATATGCCCACAATGCCGCATGAATCCTTTTATCCCATTTATGTACCGCAAGGCCGCATCTTTTGCTAGAATTTGACACAAAGACAAAATTTGTTCGCTCCACCTCGTCCATTTGTGCTTGGCTTGTATGTTGTTGCCTTCCCGTGCTTAATAGAAAACTTATTGACTAGGGCTTCTACCACCTCATTAATGAAGTGGCTTCCTTGATCTCACTACAATTTCTAATGGACAACCAAATCTGTGTGACAATGCGCTCATATATGAACCTCGCCACTTCATCCATGGAAGTTGTTTTCAATGGCCTAGCTTCAACCCACTTGGTTAAATAACTGTGGCAACTACAATATACTTATTTTGACGTGATGTAGTTGGAAGTGGACCTACAATGTCTATTCCCATTTTTCAAAGGGACCAAGGGGAAGAATAGGACATAATGGAGCTGATGAAGTCTTACTACCATGTGTTTGACAAATATCACATGTCTTACAATAATTATAACAATCTTTAAAAAGAGTGGGCTGATAACCTCGCATCCAAGATCCTTCTTGCTGTAAGTTGTCCAGAAGTGCCCTCCACATGTACCATTGTGGAATTCTTCTAGCAGCTCCTTTCCTTGATCACGCCCAACCGCCTTCTTGTACGCCCCATCGTGTCCTATTCGAAATAATGCTCCATGCAGTAATAGAATATGGACGATCGGCTTGAGTAATCTTTCTCTTAGTCTTTGATTGGCACCATCAGGAAACTTGAATTCATTCAGATAATTCCAAATATCTATGTATTCACTAGGGATTGTGTCAAGGGAGAACAATGCTGCATCGGAAAATCATCATCATCACAAGATGATCCTAAACCATCATAGGCTCGAGAGAGTGCATCCGCATTGACATGCTTCTTTCCTGCCTATCTATAATATCAAATTCAAATTCTTGTAGCAAAATTATCCATCTTGCTATCCTCCCTGATGGGTTAGGCTTATTGACAATATATTTCAGAGCCTGATGATCCGTTACAACTATAAATTTCTGCCCTAGCAAGTAATTTCTAAACTTCTTTACAGCAAAAATGATAGCCAGAGCCTCTTTTTCAAGCTTACAAAGATAGTTTACCTCAAGACCGCTCATTTGTCTCGCTCCCAAAGTAAATTGATGTTCATTCCCATTTTCATCCTTTTGGCTCAAAGTACTACCTAGTGCTGCATCTCGAGGCATCAAAGTGTACACAATGAATGGCTTGCTCCAACTGATTCTTCAAAACAGTGAAGACACCAGGGCTTCCTTCAGCTTGTCCAAAAGCTTCATGCGCCTTGTTTCCTCGGTTCATAAGCAACATCCTTCTTCAAGAATCAAGTTAGTGGTCAGGCAATCTTTGAGAAATTCTTGATGAACCTTCTATAAGAACCCACATGGCCTAAAAATGATCTCAACTTACTTCTATTCATAGAAATGGTAAATCTTTGATTTTTGAAACTTTATCGATCAAGCACTAATACCATCTCTCTGATACAACATGCCCTAACAAAACGCCTTTAGAACATCCAAAGACACACTTTGTAGGGTTTAGTGAGGCTTGTGCTTCATCTAACCTTTGAAATGTTGTCTCCATCTCGGTGCAGTGGTCCAACTTGCTGCTCCCATAGATGCAAAAATCATCCAAAAATACTCGATGAAGGTCCCAATGTAGGGTTCAACACCCTATTCATCAAACGCTGGAATGTTGCTGAGCATTACACAACCCAAAAGGCATAACTCTATAAGCAAACGCTCCCAAGGAGTGGTGAACGTGGTCTTCACCGATCTTTCTCTCGCTATACGAACTTGGTTGTCAGAGCCGCTATATCCATCAAAGAAAACTATAAGACTCTGCCAAATACTACTTCGCCCAAGATCTGATCTCAAAATGGAAGAGGGTAATGATCCTTCTTTGTTGCCTTATTGAGCTTCCTCGTAATCAACACAAATGCGTAGCTTCCCATTCTTTTTTATTGAGATCACAATGGGAGAAACCCATTCTCAATTCTCCACAAAGAAATATGAATCCCGCATCAAGCAACTTATCTATTTCTTCTTTTACGCCTTGGAAAAATTAGGATTCATTCTATATGGCATTTGCTTTATGGGCTTAAGACCATCTACCACCAATACAATGTTCTACCCAACTTACTTGACGGAGTTCCTTGTAATCAAAAGTGAATAGGTGTATGTACCTTCAAAAGAGCCGGAGGTAGGATTCCTTCTCACTCTCCATCACAAAGATCACCAATCTTTATTTGTTGGAGACGATCATCAACTTCTTCTTCGTATAATTTTATGGGGTCATGAGTTGGTGTGATCGGGAAGGATATCCATGACTCAAACATCCACCTCACTTTCTTCATCTTCAAAGTGTCCACTTCACCGGTACTAGAGTAATCGAGAGGATGTCCAATCATCGCTTCATCACTTGAATCCACAGTGTTCTACTTTATGATGTCGAGGGATCACGTTTATCTTCACCCTCTCTCTACCACGTCCAAGTGTCATGAAACCTTCATTCCAAAGTAGTTTCTTGCATGAACTCTCCTTAGCCATGGTCTTCCCAAAGAAAGATTGGGTACGCAATAAGCATTCATTTTTCATCACCCGAAAGTCTACCACACATACAACACCCATAATGTATATTGCCACATTTGAAACTACACCTTCTCGGTTTAGTTTTTCCTTATTTAATGACCTTAACATAAGTGTCAAGGGCGATCAATTTTTAAACCCAACATATTCATTACAGACTTGGCCATTACATTAATCGCAGCACCTCCATCAACTAAGACATCATGAATTGAAATACCATTACATAATACCTCACCAGGAGCATAGGATCTCGCCTCGCTCCAAAACAGTGGACCTCAACCTCCTTCCTTCTTCGAGCATTGAGTCCACCTCGCAACTCCCGCCTCTTCTCGAAGACATAGCCAAGAGTTGACCATATGTAATATTTGCAGCCTTTTGGATAGATCTTCCAAGATGGAGTATGGTCCTTGCCCCGTGAAATCGTAAAATCCCGCACACCCAACTTTCTTCTCCTATGTTTCTTACTAGTTTCTTCTTTCATCTTCTTAGATCATTTCCATCTTGATTATCTTTTTTTCTTTCTTTCTTTTTTTTACAAAACACATCTACTTCATTATTTCTGCTCTTATCTACTACATCAAAAGAATTCACAGTGCTTTTCCTTTATCATTATCTCCTTTACTGTATGTAGAAGCTCTATCTCGACAATTATACTTATAATGACCCTTTTATAACAACCATAACAAACAACTTCGTAAATATTTCTTTTTGACCTCTATCTCCTCCCCGAGAACTAAATTCCTTTCCTCAAGAAGATTAATAGTTAATCGACCCATCTTTTTGAGCAGATCTTCATACTCGAGATGTATTAGGAGAAATATTTGTGCTCACCGGGAGTGGTCAGGATTCAGACCAAAGGTGCCGGTGTAGGCTCTACTTTAGCAACAATTTCTTTGGGCTCCTCTTCCATGCTTTCTTCTTGCCTTCTTGCAATCTCCTTTGCTTGTTCAATGGTAGTTGGGCGGTCATACTTCACTCGTTGTCTGATCTCTGGCTTCATCCCAAGAATGAAGTGCTTACAGAGGAGATTATCCACGCCATTCATCAACCCATCCGCTAGTCCTTCCTTCCGGATCTGGGCATCGAGCTTCCTCCTTAGCTCTAGAACACGAGCATGATAATCCCTTATCTTCTCCTTCTCTCCTTGGGATAGCTTTGTGATCTCGATCATGAGATCTCGCATATTTCGTTGTTCACCAAATTCTTCAAGAAAACTTTCGCTTAATAAATCCCATGAATTTTTCACATTATCACCTAGTGTTTCAAACCACCTAAGTGTCAAACCATCCAAAAAGGTAGGAAAAATTCAGTCCATTGTTCCTCTCTTATAAGGCCATTACAAATACAAGATCGCTTAAACTCTTGAATGAAAGAAGAAGCATCTTCATTAGATTGAGCTGAAAAACAGAATCTTTCCCATTTTCAAAAGTAACCACCGTGAAATACCAACCCACAAGTACAATTAACAAGACTTATGTGCACAAATAATTGGAATCACTATACTAGAAAGTGACTTTACACCTTTCTACAAGAAAATAGAAATGACCACGGTAAACTATGGTAAAACTTGACTTACTGCGTGGTAAAAACTGACTTTACTGTGGTAAACACTATTCACTAGTAAAAGTGAAGTTATCATGTAAATACTATTCACTTAAAAAGTGACTTTATCATGCGGTAATTACTATTCCCAAAGAAAAAGGACTTTACCAGGGTAACTACTATTCATGGCAAAAATGACTTTAACATGGTAACTACTATTCACTGGTAAAATGACTTTACCATGGTAATTACTACGCACAAAAGAAAAACAAGGTTACCCTCCAATTAATTTTTGCCTAAGTGGGAATATCTCTCCGTAAAATCCACTAACGAGGAATGGTCCCTTAAACGGAACCAAAATGTCATCACCAATCCGCACTATGATAATTCTTCACCGAACTCCTCGTGCTATGATTATTTACTAATGCACATACTTTTAGTTTGGTGGATGTAATCTGAAACAAAACAACAACCGAACACAAGAATACCATCGACTATGATAAGACAGTAATGACGACAAATCTGAAATATCAAAATAAATTATAATATTAACATGAAATTGTTACAATCTCACCCATGAGATACTTCAACAAGACTATGGGAGAAACTTTACAATTACACCTCTCGATGGCTTCTTCAACACACCTTTAATCGATGGCTTCCTTCGCACACTTCCTACAATATTTCACTACTTCTTTCTATGCTAAATGAGGGGGTGGCCTCTATTTATAGAACTTCCAGCTTATCCATCCTATCTCTAAGATAGGATAAGAAATCCACTCGACGAATCATATTCCATACCTTAACTCTTATCTCGTACATGTAAGCTTATCTCGTTAAGATAAGAACTTTGACATTTTAACATTACCGACCACTTACGACAAATATTTACTTTTACAACATTCCTTGTATTGACTACTTACTGGCGGCACTGACGGCGCCGTTATCTTCTATCGACGCTACTACTAATTACACTTAACAACATCCTATTCCTAATACATACATTAATGAAATAGAAATTTTGGAGAAAATTTTAGTGTCGATTCGAGGAAGAACTCTTACTAATGACAACTTGATGAAGAAAGGATTCATAATGCCCAATAGATGTCACCTTTGCAAAAAATAATCTGAGGATATTAAGCACCTTTTTGTCCACAGTATGCTTCAATGATCTAGAGTTATGATTTTTCCAAGTTCAATGTTTTATGGACCTCCTAAAGATTTCATCCATTTTATGATCCAATGGAATCCTCCTTTTAAGCATTGTGTTGTGAGAAGACTTTGAAACCGAATGCCCCATTTGTCTAGAGGATTTGGAAAGATAGAAATGATATCATTTTCAAAAACAATAAACATCATCAAGCTTAGCTTTGTTAAGATTGGTCATCCTATTAAAGATAATATTAGGAGATTCAAACCTCCCAAGAATAAGAAATATCCCGAGAATGAAGAATATATAGTTTTCAACCGGAAGATAGGAGCTACAACTTTGCATATTAGGAATACCTCAAACATTGATAGGTCTTTGATTCATTGGATCCCTCTTGAGATTAACTGGCATAAACTAAACTTTGATGGTGCCTCCAAGGGTAATCCTAGAATTTTTTTGGGGGAGGTGTAATTCGTGATCATAAAGGTTGTTTAGTTGTTGCTTATGCTAGAAAAATGGGGATTCAAACAAATCATTATGTAGAAGCCCTAGCTTCTCTATGGGGGCTAAGGGTTGCACAAAGATTATAATATACGAACATAATTTTGGAAGGATATTCACTAAACATTATCAATCACCTCAATCAAATTTCTCCTCCTAGCTGGACTATCAAGGACTTTATTATGGAATCCATAAGTATTTGTCAAAATTTCAAGAATATCATCATTAGGCATACTTATAGGGAGTGGAATAAGGTTACGTATACCTTGGCTAATGTTGGCATCAATAATAATCTAACCATATGGGATGATAAAAATTACATCCCTAAGGAGGTACATAATAGCATTAATGTGGATAAATATGGGCATTCAAACATGGAGTAGAAATAATAATGGTATGGAGCGGGATTTAGCAGATGTGAAAGATCACACATGTGAGAATTATCATCCTAACTATGGCCATATTAACGCCCATGATCCTCGCATAGGTGGTTGGGTTCTTAAAACCAGGATAGACATAAGGAAGATAAAGATTCAAACGAGGGTTTTGAGTAGAAAATTTGTAGGAATAGTAGGGAGAAGAAGAAAATGGGAGGTGCCCCATGCCAACTAAAGCCCTGCAGTGATCCGGTCTAGAAGAAAATGAGGAGCTATGGAACCTCCTACACAAGGGTGGCATTTCTAATTTTATAGAATGTATTCAGGGACACAATTAGAATATTTTGGTTCATTTCACAATGGACTGGAAGGATAGAAAGGTGAAATATGGTGGCCACCATGTTACTATTAATGAAGAGTTGATTGTTGAGGCTACAGGCCTTGAGTTGGAGGGATATCATTTTTCAGCAAAAGGATTGACAGGCCACCAAGGATAAGAAATTCTCTAATGAGGGAGAGGAGCTCGAATTTGTTTCTGCGGGTATCAGGGTAAGTTCTATCCCCAAGCCATTTGATGAAGTCAAAAATATGATGGTTAGGTATATTTCTCTGGAAGGGCGATACAAAACTATCCATGTTAAGCACCTAGTCTTTCTTAATCACTTTAGAAGGAAATTTACGGTCTTCTTCCTGCATTACCTACTAAATTCCCTTTAGTGCTCCATTTTGGACTTTTAGAAGCACTCTCGTGCTATCCCTCTCCACCAATGCCTCATCTTCCTACTCCATAGGCTCTGTGTCTCCAATTTCCCTAGCTTCCCAACCACTCCTAGTGATCCGCACATCACTCCCTCCTCTGATCCCACTCCCATATTGAACACCTCTTTCAAACCTAAGACTAAGAACCCAAAGCTTCCAAAACCGGCATCCCTCACTCTGTCTAGCTTATTGAAGCACCAAAGAGCTGAAGTTGCACAAAATTTGTTGCATATTAGCAATGCTAGCCTAGATATGGCCCTGCATTAGAGGGGAATAACATACCTCATAGGTTGGAGTCTCTAGAGAAAGAGATGAAGCAGATAAAGAAGGACTCAGTAGCACATGGACAAGTAGAAAGGCAAAATAAAATTGATGATGATAATGACATTGGGAAGGATCAGATTGCTAACATTTACAAGAAATTGAACTCTCTGGATAGTAGATTGGGGAGAGAAAAAGATAGGCATGATCACAACATGGCTATCTTCAATGCCATTAGTGACTTCTTAGAGCAGCATGTTCAAAGCATTACCATGCTTAGCGGGATCCCTGACACTATTTGGGGGAATGAAAAAGAGAGAAGCCAGACCATCTCAAAGTTGAACGCAACTGACCCAACGCACATCACCACATTGGTGTTGTTCACCTCACTGCAAACTATCCAATCCAGAATCGACAGAGTGTCTAAGAAGTAATCTCCCTCGGCCTGGCAAGCATCATTTTAGTCTTACTCTTTTTTGGTCTTTTTGTTGTTTATATGTTGCTTTTGTGCTGTATTGTTGCAATTTCTGTTATGTTTTGTTTCTTTCTTGTAACTATCTTTTGGTTACTATTGGACATAGTGTTTTATCTGGATTTTGATCCTCTTTTGTTATTCCTTTATAGCTATATTTGGTTGTTGAGCCCTTTTTGTAACAAGGTATAGTCCCTTTAAAACTATTTACCAATAATAAAAAAACTATAGTTGGGAAACATATTCGAGAATTTTGGCTTCCCAATGTTGGCATCGCATTAATGCATGCCACATACTTGTGTCATGTGAAGGTATTTCGCTTTATAAAACCCACAAATTTTAAATATTAAAATTAATATTTTTTTAATATAACTTTTGACTTACATGCCAAATCCTTCTAGAATATATATATTACTAATTTTACAAATTAATATTGCATTTTTTTAATTTTTTAATTTTTAATTTTAGTTGTTATCCATTTTAATGGTTAAGTTAAAATTAATCATCATAATATAAGTCCACATGTTACCAAAAATATATTATAATAATAATTATTTGAATTTCCACGCTCCATACAAAACATTCCAATAAACGAAAAATCACCAAGTCTCAGTAAATAATAATTCAAATATTCTCATAAAGTTGGCTTGACATAGCATTGTCAAATAAAACAGAGGCAGTTATTATTATGGTCATTGCAAAATTTGAACAAAACAAAAGACGACTAAACTGATTAAAATAAAGTAACCAAAATACAAATAACCGAAATATTTATTATCATTTATGAACCGTTTTACCTACGATCAAGGCCTAATCACATTTAGGAAGGATCATCAAGGTGGGTGCGGGGTTACCCATTCAATAGTGTCATGCCCCGTAGGAGAAGCTATGGGTCATGACACGATAAACCAAATGAATTCTTACACATAATGATGATCTCGCCTAATCCAGTTAATTTAACTTACTAGAATTACCCCAAGTGCATGATTTTGTGTCTACAAAAACAAGATGTTGACTCCTTTTCTAACTTAGGGGTATCTAGCAATCATTTAAGTTATTGGCATGATTATAATGAAATACTAAAAATATCAAATAAAATCATCTCCAAAGATAAAATGGCCACTGTCCTAAAGACTATTACTTACACTCGAAAGGGACAAAGTGAGAAATTGGTTTTATGAGTACTTCGCACGCTTGGGTCGTGTTCTTCCCCTACGATTTAATCAAGACACCCAAATTTTTCTAAATGTTTTTTTCTTTGTGTTATTGTGAAACTATCTCGACTACCTTCATAAACCCGAGGGTGCTCTGCTATCCGGCGTTATTCTCCTTTCCACAGACTATGGGCGGCCTTCCTATAGAGATGAGTCAATTTGTTACCTAACTTGGAAAGCAAATGAAGAGCTTTGGAAGGTTCTAGATGTGGATGGATTTACAACCTTTATGAATTATATTAAGGGACATGATAAACACATCTCTCGTCATATTTTCCAAACATTAGAAGGATAGGGTAATCACTTACAAAGGTAAGGAATTTCCCATCACTGAAAATTTGATATCCTTTGTTACGGGGCTAGGTATGAATGGAATAAAAATTTAGAAAAAAATTTGATAAAAAGGCGAGGAGAAAAAAATTGAGGGTTCTTAAACCCTCAAATATGTCAAGCTAGGACTTGTATGCTCCTCCATCCCTGCCCCTTTTGACGAGGTATCTAAAATGGTGGTTAGATATATTACACTTGAGGGTAGATTCTCAACCCTGCCTTTACATCACCTTGTCCTTTTGAATCATTTCCAGGTCCCCAAAAGTGAGCATGTCGTATTACATTATGTATTCCTTGGTTAAATCCATACTTGAAGTCCACTCCTACCATCGTAACCTTCCACTCCATCGGATGTATTCTTCTTTTGTACTAGTATTGTTATGATATTGTTGCAAATGTCCCCTCCTATCCTATTCCTCATGTCTAACTTCCTTTGCATCATAAAGTGAAGATTAAAACCTTATACCCCTCTCTCTCCGCCATCCAAAAGGGCTCTCTAAAGTAGCGAAAAAGGAAATGATCTAGCCATAGCTAAGATTTTACTCAAGCCAAATCATGACCAAGGCCCAGATTAAGAAGCATGAATAAAAATCAAGGTCCTAGGGGAGGATGTGGCTCTTTTACTCAAAAAGGGAGGAAAAGAAAAGTAGGTTCTTGACTATAACTCTATGATTGAGGAAAAATTGAAGAAAAAGCTAAGAAATAGAAGGAAATGGAAGAGACTATGGAGAAGATCATGAACAAGCAAATTGGACACCTTATTATGCGTAAGGCCATCCTTGAATTCATCGAAGTATAGGTCAAACAATTTTGTGAGATCAGTGACATTACTTTAGGAATTTGGAAAGGAGGTAAAGAAAATAAAATGGAAATATCTTCAATAAGTAAAGAACCCTCTCAACACACTACTCTTAATATGTTTAAAGTTATGGAGGAGGTAAAAAGGGTCTTTAACAAATTGACTCGGTCTCTCCTTTTTGGTCTTTTTTTCTCGGTCTTATGCGATATGCATTTTTTTTTATGTTCTAGTTTACTTTTTTTTTGGCTTCATACAAGTAGTTCATCCCTTGCCTTTGTTTTTAACTATTTCTTCCGCTACTAAGACTTGTTTTATAGGGTGTGGTCCCCACTTGTCAAAAAACCACTATTGATATCTTGTTTCATCTGGCTTTTGAGTCTTTTTCTACTATTGGGTATGGTCCCCTTCAAAACTATTTACCAATAATTAAAAAAATTATTTACATGTTAGATTTAAAAATATTTTTAGCCACCTAGTGGGACACACTTATATATTTTTACCCAGATAGCTTATGTTATTGATTAATCCTTTGTTGATTTTGTATTTAATTTATTACAGGTGATGTTGCCATTTTTCTCAAAATACCTTATATTCGCGGATGTTGTGGTTTCCCATCCTCCCTATTATAAACACTAAATCACGTACTTTGGGTATATTTCTAGTCATGATCACATACCACTATTCATATGATTCCTAAATGAGAAAAGTACTAATTGATCATTGTCTTTGGCCTCTTTGCTTGCTTTATTTTTTCCTTCTTGGTCTTTTCCAGTCTGTCTTTTGATACTTCAAAGATTTCTAATTCTAGACACCAACACCTAGCCAAGACACCATCTCCAAAGCACCACCATCCCCTTTGTGCACCCCCCGACCTCTTTGTATCTTGCTTGCATCTTTTGGGTCTTTTATAGCCATTCGGGCATATTATTTGTTACTAGTTGTCTTTTTCGTGGTTATTTACAAAATTCAACTAAGTGAATCATATAAATACAAACCTATGTGATCATAATAAAGAACCAAGCACTAAGCATCTATTATCATCACCTACAATTGCATCCAAATGCCATTACAAGAGCATCAAAGCATTTATCTAGCATCCATTCAAGGGACAATGGACAAGATTATTCTGGATACACTTCATAGGAGGGGAAGTTCATATTTCCATGTACACATCTATCTACATTTTCTAAATCTAGTTATTTCTCACTATCAAGTGTAACTTTCACAAGATCCACCTAGGTACAATTCTACACACACACGTGTAGAACTACATGGAGTCTGAAATGTAGTGTAGTGTTTGGATCATAAGTTCAATCATTTAATTAACCACTGGGATCAATCCAAATCCCCATTTACATATTTTTATTTTTATGATTTGATGTGTTTTGGGGTTTTACAGGTGTTTTTCTCTTTACAGTATCGGGTAATTAACAAAGGTGAAGTACAAAGAGTTACGTATGACTAATAATCACCTCTAAAGAAACATCTTGCAACCCTATAAAATTGAGTTTTTGAGCTTATGTGAAATCGTAGGAGCCTGACGTAAGGTCCTTGTGCCCCAAGCACTCCTAACCCAATCTAGGCACCCTAGTCCTAACATTTCTTGAAGTTTGCATTTTTCTGGGTTCAGTTGCACCACTTTTCTTTCTTGTTTCATCAATTTTCCAGCTCATGAGAGCTTCAAAATTATCAGTAAATCAACTAAGTATTTTATCTCCTCTCTTGTAATTAGGGTTTTATATTTTTCTAACGTACTTGTGTCAAATTTGTATTTTAGTGCATATCTAAATTTGTGCTGGCACTTAATTAAGATTTCGCATTTATATATTTTCTTAATTATTTGTGAACCCAACTTGTTTCAAACACTCTTAGGGTCCTCATAATTTTATTGCTTTCATTTTCCTAGGATCTTCTCATCATGGATATTTCTATTCATGATTTCTTGTTAGCCAATCTTGATTGTCACGCTAAAATTATTACTCTCTTGGCTAATACTCACATCCCTTCTACTATTGATCCGGACCTAGTTTATCAAACATTTGTGGATGCATTTTCTTAGCACCTTGCTTTTCCATCTACCGTAGCTGACAATATTTTTGTTTATGACAATGATCCTCCTCTTTATATATGCATATGCATCAGAAACTATGGTGTTAAATGAATTTTAGTTGATAATGGATCTGATCTCAACCTTTGTTCTTTCTCATTCATTCAGGCTCTAGGCCTTTCAATAGTTAATCTTAATCCAAAGATCTATTTCTCTTTGGGCATATGATTCCATGACATGTCCATATATCAAGATTTATAGCTTTTCCCGTCATTATTGGGCGAAAACAGTTCTTATCATATTATTTTTCATTAAATTTCCAATCTCATATAATTTCTTACTCAGTAGGCCATGGCTTCACAAAATGCAAGTGGTACCTTCTACAGTTCATTGCTGTGTCAAATTCTTACATGAGGGCATTGAATATACAGTTCCCACTGATACTACCCCATTTCAATATTGCAACCTAGATCCAAACACTACATTTCATTTTCCAAATTATGCTACTATCCATCCATATCATGATCTCGTGACCCATGTACTATCCGGATAATTTGTCTCCACTTGAATGAACTATTTATGCAAAGAGATGTTGTTCCATCCTCCTCAAAATCCCCCTCCTTCTACTAATGCTATGGTACTTTATCGAGGGTCTTTCTATACATCAGATGTCATACCACCTTCATTTTATCCTCATGAGTAACCTACATATGTGATACCTCCTTTCACATGCACTCTTTTCATGAACAATGCCTTCTTATCACACATTTCATTCAATCCCACTTACTTTGATGCATTTTGCACTCTCGATGGCTTGACTCGGCTTGGGTTTACACTCGATGATATCTTACCTCCACCTCATTCACCACATCTATATCATGGATATGTTTACATTATTGTTGCTTATGTCCTCCAAGTATTTCATCTATCGGTCTTTGTTGCATGCACTCTTCGGAGCATCTTTACTACTTAAAATTGACTAATTACCCTCTTCCCATCATTTCCTTAATAATTAGTGATTTCCCACTAATTAACTTTTTTTTCCCATTTCAACCAATTAACGACACTTTGTTAATTAACTATTCTCTACTTCACTCCGGATGCCAATTAACAACACTTCGTTAGTTGTAATCCTCTTTCGATCAAACAATTATCTAGTATTGGTTAATTCAGCCTATTTACCCTTGTATTTAATCAATAAACCCTCTTATTGGTTAAAACCCCCCTTCCAACCATTCAAAATCACCCCATTTCCCTCCAAATCATCTCTAAAATCTTTCTAAGCTTATTCTATCTTATTACTACATCTTATTTAATTATTCAAAGCACCCCCACTCCCATGAGTTGCTAATCACTTGTTAGTTCTTCTAATCAAGCTTAATTCTTATAATTGTAGTTTATCATTTATCCCACATATACTAGGATTCATGTTTCTCCAAATTGGAAAGCTATATAATAAACATGGTATTTCCCTCACATGCCACACCACGCATTGAATAGTGGAATTTATAGGCATATTGATAAGATCATTCTCCATTGATTTGGAATAGTTACTCATTCATTGCATTCATTCTACCATTGTTGAGTAGAAAGGAAGATCTAAGAATGGCCTTGTAGTCATTTCCTTGTGATATCCTTCCCTCTCTTTGAGATTAACACATCAATTTGATTTCTCATTGATCTAAGAGGATCATGTTTTAGAGTAATCATGCATACAAGAGTAGGAATGGTTAGCATTAGGTGATTTAATTCATGTTTATGCAAAATATCTAGTTTCCCTTAAGCTCTTGTCTTTATGTCCATTGATAGATTAACTTTCCTTTGAAGCTATTTGGTGTTATCTCTCTTTCATTAGCAAAGTTATTTTAGTATGGCTATGTTTGGCATGCCTGTGGGACATACTCCATTGTCTCTTAGAGTTAATTTCAATCTTTGTAGATTACTTTCAAGTTTTTTCTTACTAACCCTCATTTTTACATTTTTAGATTAAACAAGAGTTTTCTAGCTAGATTGGTTGAGTTGTCTTATTTTTGTGTTCTTTGCAGGAATAAGGGAGGTGAGGTGTTGTCAAATTTGAATCAAATTGATAAAGCTTTGAGATTTTTGCATATTCTTTTCAAATTCATGTATTTTTAAGATCTACATGTGGCTTGTGCTAACGTGAAACCCATTGCACTATCACAAAAGGAGTGCACTACGATCATCAAGATTACACTCCCATGTTGTATGGCTTATGTTAGCATCAGCTAGGCTTTCATTTTTGTTTCTCTACCTATACATGTGTTAAACTATAATTTTGGTTCTCTCGTGTAACGATTGCACTATCGTGAATGGGCTTGCGCTACTTTCTCTCTATTTGCGCTAGCATGACATTGTTTTTAGTGCTCTACATTTTTTTACGTCGACATGTGTTTTTGTAAAGATTGTTGCGTTAGTGTAAAGATACTTGCACTAATTTTTTGAAGCCTACGCCACTCTTGTTGTAAGGCTTGCACTAACATGTTGTATTAATTTTTGGCTAGGGTTTAAGATTTGGATTTTGACACTTTTTGTTATCTTGTAGGTTTTTGATTTAGACCAATTTTTCTAACATGTATAATGATTTGATGAATATTGATTTTCCATGCTTTGTATTATTTTAGCTTAGGCTTGTGTATGCTCTTATCTTGCACCATTGTGTGAACTTTAGAATCAAAAATAGCTTTAAACATTCTTTTTTAACATTTAGGTTAAGTGGTAAAATTTCATTATTCATTTTTATACTTACGGGAATGAAATTTTCATAAAGCATTTGTATTATCCTTTGATTTAAAATCTTTTCATTGATAAAATTTAATCTAAATCTTGTGCATGTTATTCTCTCGCACCATTCTGTGATCTTGGGAATCAAAAGTAACTTTAGTTTTCATTTTCTAAGCACTTTGTTTAATTGGGAATGAACCTTATAAAAGAATTATGGTATTTTTTTATTTTAAAGGATTTTCATTGTTATCTAGTTGGGTTATATGTTGAGTATTCTCTTCTCTTACATCCTTGGACGATCTTGAGAACCAAAAACAACATTTGATCCTCTTTCATAATATTATAGATCTTTTGGATAACTATTGATGCACCCAAACCACTACCTCACCATATCATAAGTCTAGTAGGTTTATAATAGCGATATTATCAAAACTTTGCCTAGAGGATCCTTTTCTCAAGCCCACAAAGGCCTAAACTATAAAAAGGATACCTTTCACTAACTTTAGTGGTTATATCTTCAACAAATATGGTTCCATCATCATATCCATATTGTGATATTTTTCATGCATTAGACATCTACATTTACAAGCTCTTACCTTCTTGATTTAGGTTTCTCCTTAGACCTTCTTTCCTTAAGCAAGCCTTCATTGGTCTAAGTTACTCTTGGAAATTCTCAGGATTTATTCCCTGTAACATGACCTTCAACAAGGTTATATTCATCATAGAATACATTCCAAGCTATCCTATTTAGACATAGTAATCGCTTAGTTAATATTGTTCCAAAAGTGTCCTTAAGACCAATTCCCCATAAGTCTAATTCCATTGCTCTAATCATGGTTATATGGTTTCATAGGTTCCCATAAAAGTTTTAAAATTTCAATAGCTTCCCCTTAATAACCTAAATTTTTTTATCAAATCTCAAATCCCAACTCTAGGTCTAACTTCTTATAGGTCTCTCCTTGCAAATTTCCTCCTACGTTCCATAAGATAGGGTGGCTTACTCCAATCATGGAATATCACTTCCCTAGAAACCCAAAGGAATTTTAAAGCTTTTTTAGATCATCATAAACTACCTTGAAATGATCCTAGAGTTTCAATGTCTAATTCACCATACAACTCCTTATAGCCCTTTTTGTGATTTTTCTCTTAAACCTTCTAATAGGTCCTGGGACAGTAATTTGATGCAAATATCCCCTTACTTCCCAATGAATCAGCCTCAAACTTGATATTTATAATCACCCATTATGCCAAAATATGTGTCCATGAATTTTCAAGAGATAATTCTCGGTTTAGAGGGTATTTTCTTTGTAAAGTGACTCTTTCCATTAGTCTTATGATTGCATTTTCTTGGTCCTCCCAATATTGTCAAAGAATAATCTCATTTCCACCAATAAAACATTAAAGTTCCTTGAATTTCTATTTAAGGTATTTTCATTTATTTTTTCTTCAAAATTTCAAGTTAAAATATCTTGATTTGGTGCTCATATTCTCTTGTCCTAGCAAAGACATATTTACTGCACTATGTGAAAACCTCGAGGGTTAAGAATTCCTTATAACTTTATTCTTACTCAACTTTAAGCTCCCAAATTTTATATCCAAGACTATTTTTAACCTATCCTTAGTCACAACCTACCAAAGTAGAAAGGTTTTATGAAGTTAGATGGCTCCATGGCCTAGATCCTAATTGTTCTTACACGTAGTCAAGGTATGGGTAAAACCTTCCGACATGGTCCTGATAAAATTTTAATTGATTGAAGAGATAGTTGATATTATCTAATGACAATAACTTCACGGAATATTTTTTGGGATATCATACAATCCAAAATTCTCAAAATCCACTAATCTCATAAAATCGCAACTCCTTTCGTAAAATGTAGTTACGCTTCTTTTCTAGAGAGATCCTTCTTACATGTATTGAGTGATAACAAACCATTAATCCTTGTGTTTAAGGGGAAGTGTAATAATTTCCTTCTCTTGGTTTGAATCACCTTCATGTTATGTTTTTTTATTACCATTCTAAATAATCCAATAAGGAGATTATCACAGTCTTGCATTCACTCATTACACAATCTTATTTAGTCACATTAAATAGAGCATCTAATCACTCCAAGAGCCCATACACCAGTAATATGAGGATAAATAAATTCTCCAACATTCATACATGTTCCTCCAATTACACACAAAATATTACATCTGTAATGTTCAATTCTTTGACCAAACACAGGTCATGACACAATCTTATGCACTAAGTTGTAAAGTTATATATATCTAGAAATAGCATATCAATGAATTAATGTGCGCAACTCAAAATAATATCCTTTTCATATATTTTATGCATTCCACACAGTCCAACATAACATAGTTAGAGTACCCCTTCCCCGCAATAAAGGCTTAGAAGCAATCAATCAATTCACATACCATACCCATTCATAGAAAAATCATATGTATCACAATATTGTTAATAAGAGTCAAAGCACTTCATACCTTAATGCAAACCTGAGCATAGAAGAAAATTTCCATTCCTATCAACATTAAATTTTCATCCTTCCTTACATAAAACCCTTTATATTGTCTCCTCTCATTTGGTTTTTCTTCATCTTCTCTACGAGAGTAACCCCAAAAATTGACTCTCTCTTGATTTATTCAAGATCCTCTATATGCATCCCCTAACTAATCACTATGTAACTACTCTTCACATACCATTTGAGCATATAAAAATGATTCTACTACATGTTTAGGATTCTTGACACACTAATGACTCAATAAGACTCTTATCATAACATTCATAGGACCTTGATGACATTTAACACCTCTAACACACCTAGAATGCCTTTACAAGTCCACATGACTCATTACATACTTCACAACATTTTGATCACCATCAAATATGTATTTTACAATATTTAAGTACATTTTGGAGGGAAATACCCTCATTCAAATTTTAAAAATCTATGTTATTAAATCTCTCTCATACATGACTCACACACGTAATGAACCACATTGAAGAAACAATGACACTAGAATTAACTCCATGCACGAGACGCTTCTACATTAACTACTAATTATTTGAGTGTAGTACCATACTCACTTTTCAAATAAAAGGGATCTGAAAAATACTAAATACACATGTATTGTAGGTTTCCAATGGTGTTTTAAACCACTTTAAGATATAAGATAAAAAATACACCATTCTATTCATAACATTGTATTTATAGGTTTAGTTAAGAGCTACGGCTCGACCACTTTAAACTGTGGGAAGTATCTTGGCATAATCCATAAAAATCATTATGAGGATTACCATAGGAACCCCAAAGTAGTCCACACCTTGAGAGAACTAGTGGATGAAATGGGAAGTTCCCCTTACCCACTTGACTAGTTGAAAACCCTTGTGAGAAAATCTTCATGTTTCCCGTATGAGGCCCCATTCATTAATTTTATTGTGGGGTAATGGTCTATTTTCTAGAAGCAATTCTAGAAATGTGTACCTCTTTAGGAAAGAATTGGTGAGTTTGTGAACAAAATCCTAGGAAACCATTTGGCATTGGGGCCAACTTGACTTTATCCATCATGTAATACAAAGATCTCATAAATCAATGACTTTCTTGGAGTCAAAACCTTCTTTAACACCACTTCAAAATTTGGATCCATGTTACATTCATCACAAGACTTACAAAGTGTTATTTTTTCCTAGTTTCTACATTGTCCTAAGACAAGGAAAAAGTCTACCAAAGTTACGCCAAGTATTTTTTAACACCACTTGGTCTATCTCCTTTGTTTCCTTATTTTCCATTTTTGGGACAAAAAGAAAACATACTTACACAGTTTTTTCCAAAATTGTGTACACCACTTTTGCACCCACTTACATCCTTCCTTATTGCGACTATGATAGTAAGTGTTTAAAGTGTGTTGGTACATATTCATATTTTGGTAAACCTATTTTCTTGATATCCACATCAAGACATCTCATTGTAGCTAAGGTGTCTCATCACTGATTTCATCTCGAATTGCTACATTTCTTGCATCATCTCAATACGGTGTTGATACTTACATCTTGTTTTTTTGTGTATTGTTACGATGCTCATAGAATATCAACATCTTGTTATACTTAGACCTTATTTATATCCAAACTTTTCCTTGATTTTAAAAAAGTGTAGTCGTTACGCTGTTTGCATTGTGTCAATACTATTCTGATACTAATATTTTACTTTTCCTAAAGGCTTGATTAACGTATCCAAGTAGTATTGTTACGCTTCCCACATTTGTAACTTCCATTTTTCAAGACTTGGACTTTGTTTGTGTTTGAAAAAATTTGAGTATACCTTATTTAGGAATCATTTCAACATCATTTTGATACTTAATTCTTGTTTATCCCAAACTTGATTTAAGTATTGACATTGTGTTCTAATTTTGATACTAAATCATATTTGATACGTAGGAGTATTTATTATTGTGATTGGATTATTATTTGGAACTTTCTTGTTTATCCTTGGTTACTAGTCATCGTGACAATTTAATATCCTATTTTATTCCCTTGTTCTTTGTACCTTGAATCTTTGGATTCTTTTCCATTAGTTATTAGACATTATTTAGCATTCTTTGTGACCGTTTAGAGGCATCATGTTGCTCAATTTTTCCTAGGGTCCTTGTATTATTTGTATCCATTTGTTACCCTTAGTAGAACATTACATATTATGCCTCTTATTGCCGAGAAATGGGGCAAAAAAATTAGGGTCAAATATTTTTGTAAATGATAATTTGAACCCTTTGTTTGAAGATGATACCATGTTTGATCATAGTGGTGATGAGGATAACTCTCCTCAGAATGAATTTCAGTTTAATCCTTCCCACATAGACAACTTCCTCTTTCATAATAGGAATGAAGCCTTAGTTTTTGTTGCAAAATTGGGGGCAAAGATACCACCTATGTTTGATCACTCTCTTCTCAAAAACATGGTTCATCGAGATGAAGAGGTAGAATGTCCTCTTAGAACCTTTGATGAAATGTTAAACCACATATTTAATTCTATTTCCAGCCAACATAATGATGAAGAAGACCCTCTAGAAAAAGTGGTGGTCATCGTATACATGTCGTTAAGATTAACTATGATGGAATCGTAGAACATGAAGACCATGATCAACCACCTCCTCATGAAACTTACAAAGATAACCCAAAGTACGAAGTCATTTTGCAAAAAAAGATGTAATCTCCTAATCACCAATTGGTGAGATTAGCTTCTCTTGTACACAAAACCCTAGAAGTAGTCAAAATCCTCGTCAAGAGAAGCCTAGAAATTTATATCATGAATGTTATACCAAGCCTCCTCGAAATGAGAAACAAAAGATATGTACTACGATTTATATAAGGATAATAGAGGAGGGGAAACCTTTAAGGATAATCATGTGTATACTCATGCCACACCTACGAGAGGACAACTCTTCGACTAGGAATGGCAGTCCATGAAGAATGTCCTTAGCACATTACAAGAAACTAACATGGGTCATAGTAAAAGTATCAATTCAAGAACTATACCCATATACCTTTGACAAAGAAATGTTAATAACACATTTCCCTACACATTTCGACTATCTAAAGTTCAATAAATACAAAGGTAAAGGTGATCCACGTGATCAAGTTAAATACTTCTTTATGGTGTGTTAGGAATTTTCCTATAGTGATAACTACCTTATTCATTTATTCCCATGGATTTTTAGGGGAAAAGTGTTAGAATGGTTCCTCCATCTACCTAAAGGGTCCATAATCACATGGTTTGAATTAGCTGAAATTTTTGTACATCACTTTTCATTTAACATGGAAACTGATGTTACCATGTTATACCTATGTAATGTGAAATAAAAACAATGAAAACTTTGTTGGTTTCTTACAGAGATGGCGAGGGTTAGCTCATTGCTTCCCTTGCTCCATACCAAAGAAACAAATGGTTAGCATTATTGTACCTAACTTACACCCCAAAATGGATTTTCACCTGCATATACATTGTGTGAATACTTTTGAGGAGGTTAATGAAAAAGGTAGTCAAATAGAAAATGCATTGCTAAAAAGGAACTTTGAAACCTTTTTCATGAGAACATCATGACTCTAAACCTACGGAAAAAAACTAAGTTCTTTAAAAACAAGAATAAAAATGTCATAGGAGATGGAATAACTAATAATAAATGTGTGCAAGTCGTTCTAAATAAGGCTCCATTGAAGCTTACTAAAGGACCTATGGTATCTGAATTTAAACGTCATGTGTTTACCAATCTCTCATATTATTTTTCATCTATATTAAAATAGTTAAACATAGTAAACATGGTCACATATCCTAACATCATACCCTTTGCAGATGATGCAGTAAAACCACCATGGTTTAGAGACCACGAATTTTGTGCTTATCATCGTGTTAAGGGACACAACACTGATAAATTTTTGAATCTTAAACACTTCATAAACGATCTCATTGATAGTGGAGAAGTTGAAATGGAATCAAATGGACCTAAAAAATATTCCAATGCACAGCTAGGGATATATAAGAGCCATTTCTAAAGCATAATAAAGGGGAGAAAAAGTCAAATCAGGGTGACTCTTCCTAGAACAAAAGTACTAACTATGCTGATAAATATTCCAATCCATTTGATGCCCAATTGGTTGTGTATACCCACATATTGAGCATATCAACATATTCAAAATATTAAAATGAGGGAATGCATTGTGGCAACACAACATGATCATCTTGTTATTCCATAACTCTTCAACTCCGCCCTCAAGATAATCATTATGACATTTTAGAGAAACTTGATTAAACCACTGCTAATATTTTGATCTTAGACCTTCTCAAAATTTCTAATGTGCATAACGATATTCTTTGTAAAACACTCTAGGGGTTAGGAGTTTCAACTTATGTAGATCATATGTGCTTTTGAGCCTTGGTTGTGCAGATTTCTCCTTCATAACACATCACTTTCATTCAACATGAAATTCCAAGTGAAGATCATATACACAATGTACCCTTGTATATTCAAGTTATTTTCAACGTAAGAATATTAAAAGATTACTTGTGGATAGTAGATCAGGCCTAAATATTTGCACTTTGAAGTTAGTTAAGCAACTAGGCCACATTGATGCTCATTTCGAGCCTAAATTTATTACTATCAAGGCTTATGACAATGAAGAATGTTAGTCACCTAATATGATCTCCTTGCTTATGGGAGTTGGATGTATTAATCATGATACCTAGTTCCATGTCTTGGACTTGGACCTCCCTTAAAATATGCTCCTTGGACGCCCATGGATTCACATCATGGTGGTCATACCTTTCATCTATCATCGTTGCCTTAAATTGAGTTATGAAGAAAAATTATCACCATTCAAGGAGATCCTCAACCCTTTGCCCATTGTAGAGCATTATCAGGTTATTTCCCTTGCAAATATGATTGTCCTTCAAATGAAATAGTTATTAATATTCAATTAAAGGATCTCGCCTCTCAATTTGATTTAGATATTCTTTCCCCTCGTAATAATGGTACTTCTACATCCATCTCTCCCTTTGCTTCATGGGATATGAAAGTCAAAGAAACTGGATGCAGAGAATATAATATCCAACAAGCTCTCCTAATATCTGATCTACCCCTATCACCTAGAACACGTGGTAGGTCATGCTACAAGTATCAACACTCCTAGGAGCACTGTAACATTGACACTTTCACTCCTAGTGGTCTCTTAGAAGATGAAAATTTTCTTGCAAATTCTACACTTCAGTCTCCTACTGATGAGATGGCTTCATGCTATCAATCACCCAAGTATGTTATCCCTAATAAAATGATGTATGTTATGGGATATCAAGGCTATGGGTGTGGTACCGATGAACAAGGTGTGTGGGAACCTCTTCGACACCCCATCACAAGGTATGTAAATATGGTATTGGTATCTAACCATATGGGTCCAATCCTCCGAGGTCTATGCTACCTCTTCTGAATGTGATGATAGTTTGATTGATTATGATAGTGAGACAGATTCCCAATATAGTCTCTACAAGGACCTTGCCTCTACGAACCTATTTTTTGAAATGGCTATCCTAACTATAACACCTACCATTCTTGAATTAAACATTTTCCACCCTTCCTTGTTAACTGGGACCAACAACATCATGTACCAATCGAATTCTTTGAGAACGATGAAGTAATTGGTGAGTTTATGGGTCTCTGTGATGACATTCCAGTTGGTGATCACAAGAAATGATTCTCCATTAATATTGATGCATGTGTTTATTTCAGGGAGGAGGATGAGTTCTATGCCATCAAAATAAGAAAAATGAGGGTAAAATATATCCAAAAACGCCTTATGTAAAGAAAAATTCTAAGTCTTACAGTGAAAACCTTTTTGAGGCGGTGGCAGACAAACAAGCTGAAAAATTAATACACATAAAAGATGACCAACATAAGGGTGAAACTCTCATCAATACACCTTAAGAATAATATCTCAATCCCCCTCGATCCTACACATATGGAGGAAGAGTCTGAGTTTTTATTGGAGGAGACTATAGATGTGAATATTGGAACAAAAGGGCATCCTAGAATGGTCAAGCTGGGAGCTTCACTCTCAACCCAAGAATAGAAAACCTTCATAATGCTTGTTCAGGAATTCTCATACATATTTTCTTGGTTCTATGTGGACATGTCAGGATTATATCCATCATTTGTTGTTCATAACTTAGTTTTGCACGAATTAGAAAATACTATAAAGCATAAGCTTATAAATATGCATCCTCATGTTGCACTCTTGGTTAAGGAAGAACTACATAAATTATTGGTGGTAGGATTCATTTTATTGATTATTCAGAGTGGAGATCCAATATAGTATCTTTAGGAAAAAACCCATAGGTATCTGGATTTGTACTAATTTCAAAGACATAAATAAAGCATGTCCCAAAGATGATTTTCCTTTACCCAACATCGACATGATTGTTGATTCTACTGATGGTTATGAAATTTTTCCCTCATGGATGGATTTTCAAGGTATAAATAGATAAAAATAGTAGAGGAGGACCAATAGAAGATTTCTTTTACATCCCCTTGAGGGACATTTTGCTACCAAGTCATGCCCTTCTGGTCCGAAGAATGCGGATGTAACATATTGACAAAGATGATCGTCATCTTTCATGATATGCTAAATGACATCATGAAAGATTATGTAGATGACATCTTGGGCAAATCCAAGACTAGGGAAGATCACCTAGAGATTATTAGGTGTATCTTTCAAAGGCTTAGGGATTACAAATTCATTCTTAACCCAAAGAAGTGTGTCTTTTTGGTGTTATCAGTTAAATTACTAGGATTTAGTCTCAAGAAGAGGCATTGAGGTGGACCCAAAAGGTCACAACAAACATATAAATACCATCTCCTAAAATATCAAGCAACTACGGAGTTTACAAGGAAATATCTAGTCTATACGTAGGTTTATTTCTTAGTTGGATGATAACTATCACTCTTTTACGCATCTTTTAAAGAAAGATGTCACTTTCAATTGGGGTCCAGAACAACATCAAGAATTTTCTCTACTCAAGGAATATCTATCTAAACCCCATGTGCTCATGTTTCTTACCTTAGGAAAACCACTATTGTTGTATATATCAGCTACTCAATTTGTCATAGGTGCACTCTTAGCTTAGTATGATGTGAATGAGAAAGATAAATTTTTCGATTATCTAAGTCATACATTAATTACTTGTGATATGAATTACCCACAAATCAAAAATATTGTGTGGCCATTGTTTTTGCATTCCAAAAATTCGTCATTAGTTTTTAACTAATAAAACCAAGCTCATAAATAGAATTGACCCATTGAAATACCTATTGTCAAAACTCCGCACTTACTTTGTAAGGATGGATAATTGGATCATCCTCAAAGCAAATTTTATATTGAATATGTCAACCAAAATTTAGTAAAAATACACATACTTACAGATCAATTAATAGAATCCCCTTTGTCGGGCATTGAACCTTTGAGTTTGGAGCTTCTAGATGCTAGTATGATGTATATTAAAGAACATGTCACATGGAAACTTTACTTTGATGGATCCTTTACCTTTCACAGGTTCATGTGCAGGGAGTTGTGTTTATTACTCCTTTAGGAGACTTGATCCTTCAAGCATTTGTACTCGAGATTCCCATGTACTAATAATATAGTAGAATATGAATCCCTCATTGTGTGACTTAAGCTTGCTATTAGATGGGATATTCAACAGTCAACATAACAAGTGATTCTATGTTGATTATCAAACAAGTAATTGATGAGTATAAATCTAAGGATGAAAAGGTCATCCCATATAATAAATTGGTTGATACATTGAAGGATTTCTTTATAAAAATTACACTCCAATAGATACCTAGAGCGTAAAATCATGTAGTGGATGTTATGGACACAATTGGTTCTTTTTCACATCCTACCTATATAGAATGATATGTCATTCTTCGTAGACCATTTAATGACACCAGCATATGACATGCCAGAGTCTTATTTGGTATGTGAAGTTTTTGGTCCCTTATCCCCCTGGTATAATGACATATATAATTACCTCCATGATGGAACCTTCCCTGCTGACATTTCCCGATTTTACAAACAAAACTTTTTCCAGCGTATATCTCGTTATAACATGTTTAGGGAATGCTCTATCGTAGAGGCTATGATGGGAATCTGTAGCATTGTCTTAATTCGGAAGATTCTATTGTCATGGTCGAAGATGTGTACAAAGTCATCTGTGGTGCCAATACAACCGGCATGGTTTTGCTAAAAACTATTAAGAGTGGGATATTATTGGTTTGCCATGAAACCGATTGTTGTCGGTTGTAAATAAATGTTTCTATGCCAAAATTATAGTAACTTGATACATGCCTGCAGCACGATCATTGAAAAATTCACAACTCCATGGCTTTCTCAAAGTGGGGACTCGATCTTATTGGAAAACTTACCCCTACTTCATCTGATGGCCACATGTTCATTATTATTGCCATCGAGTATTTCACGAAATGGGTAGAGGCTATCCCTCTTACCTATGTTACTGGTGTATAGATTTCAAAGTTCATTATGAACCACCTCATTTTTCATTATGGTATCCCTCTGCCATTGTAGCTAACAATGGTAAGTCATTAAAAACAAAACCGTGAAAGCATTGTTTCGATGTTTTCAAATTTGAATCAAGTACTCAACCCCCTATTACCCTCAAGGTAATGGATAGGATGAAGCCTCAAATAAAACTCTGGTTGATATTATGGAGAATATGGTGAACAAGAGTAATAGAAATTGGAATTTATAGATTCATCCCACCCTCTGGGAATATCAAACTTCTATCCACACCCCTACTAGTGCTACTTCATATTCCCTATTTTTCGGCATGGAATCCATCCTACCCCTTGAGCTCAAGATCCCTTCTTTGTGCATATATTTGTGAGACAATATAAACAAAGAGGAGGACTATAGATTTTCCAAATTCTCACGTAACTAGAATTGTTGAATGAGAAATGTCTTCATGCACTAGATCACATAAAAGTGTTATGGTAAACTTATTTTACTATAGTAATTTATGCATTGTATTATTACCTTTGGTAATTAGTTGATTATTATTATATGATTTTATAAACCATATTTTTCATATTATTCTCATATGAATTTATTGTTGTTGTATAGTTATAACAATATTTTGTCTGTATTATTTCATACGTGGTTTTTGGTTGCACCTGTGCAACTTCTCTTTTGTTTGTAAACTGGCTGTCCAATATCTATAAGTATTGTATCTTGCACCTTTGTAATTGATTTGATTGAACATTAATAAAAGTATCAGGCTTCCACCCCTTTTTTCTACTTTCATTTGGTATCATAGCAGGTTAAAGCTCTTGGCTAGGTTGGAGAGAGGTTATTGAGGTAGAAGTGTCTTACGAAGAAATATGCATCTCAAGAGAGCCTATGTTGCCTCCAAAGACTTTCCGGACATCCATGCATCCCCACAACCCCTGTTCCATTCCAGTGTTTAAAACACAAATTCTTTTTTGCATTGGTGCCCCTACACTAGAAAAAAAAATTGCAAGAAAATAAATTCAATAACAAAAATTTGTTTTTTCCCATTAGGGGTTTTCACTAAAATTAGTGCAGCAACCACAACTAACACTATCAATGCACCAAGTTTGGAGGTATTTGTGACATATTAGTAGAGCTCTACACCAAGCTCTAGATTGAGTTATTCATCAACATTAGAGGTGATCTTGTTACAACTTAAGTTGTGTTGTATTTGTTGAAGGAAGCAAGTTGATCAAGTGCAATCAAGCTCTTACCGAGCCTTCGTGGTGCAATCGTTGAGGTTGAGCTGATCGTTTCACAAGAATTTGATCCACACTTTGTGTGTTTTTTAAAACGATGTGTCCACCTTACCATTTCCTAGTGGCCAAGTTGCATAGAACATTGAAGCATCCAATTACAATGTTGAAGCTAAGCTAATTTTGAGCTCCCACCAAGCGGATCGAACCTCAATGACCCCTTCGTCAAAAACCAATTGATTCACACAAAATATTTTTAATGCATTGTAGATTGGTGTTCCAATGGCCACTTGGAAGAAATGGCAAGTTTGAACCTGCAAAACAAATAAAGTAGGCCAAAGAAAAATAATTTACCTGCAACACATAACAAAACATAGCTCCCATCAACTTTGAACTAGCCATGTAGCTCCCATCATAACCGAGTTGTACAAAATCTAAGGGAATAGCCATATGTCTACAAAATGAGCCCATTGGAAGGTTATCTTACACAAAACAATAATTACAAATGGTGAAGGTAAAAATAATAAACTTCAACCATACAAGTGGGAAAGCAAGAAAATACATAGCAATCTTCAAACAAACGGTGGCTAAACACAAATCAACAATGACCCCGCATCAAAGCAAAATGGCGGCCACTTTGTAAAAAGAGGAGAAAAAGGAGTGTCAATCCATTTTTTCAGCAGAACCCTAAATCCACCTCAATCTCCAATGACTTCCATGAGGTCATCCCATTCAACCACATGGACGCTTTTCAAAGGTTAGTCATTTTATTTTGACTTTAAATACAAATAGCTCCATCTCATTACATATGCGCTATAAGCGCTATCGCTAGTTCGGAAGATATAAGACTCTTGGAAGGGGTGGATTAGTGGGTCAACCCCCACCAAAGTGATTTTTTTAAAACATATTTTGCACAATATTGAAATTTAGGGGCTTATTTAGATCCTATCACCAAACTTAGAGGTAGAAAACCCTGCCAAACTACCTAGTCATAACTAAAGAGGCAAACTAAATTTAGTGACAAAAATCCTAAAAGGGTCCCAAAAAAATTCTCCCACTTAGCATTTTTTTTATTTTGAGCACTTTTTGCAAAAGAGGGATGATCCAAAACTTAATTTTAAGTCATTCTTTTACTTTTTTTTTTCGTAGATCCGTATTGAGCTCTAGAGGCCACCAAAGTGCCCGTAAAACAAAAAAATGCCTATCATTCAATTTTTTCATAATTTTGGATGTAATTACATATTTCAATGTATTGTACTAATTTGTAGGTTTTCATATTCAACCACAAACCATTGTAACTGCTTTAAAAATGGTAGAGATTTGTACTCAAAATAATAAAATTTTGGTTATGTATCACTCATGAGATCTTCGGATCTCATTCGCAGCGTTTGGTATAAACAGTGCCTCTAAGAAGTGCTTACGGGTAAATTCGTCACAACTACTACTACACTTAACACCTAATATAGCTGTAATAATGTTGTTTGTGCATTGACGCATTAAATTGATGGGGAGTAATAAGGACACAGTGCACACACTTTGAGCCCTCTCATCCATCTGTGAATGATTTCTCAACTTAAATCCAGACTGAGAAATTATCCAAGTATATAGCAAAGTTACACGCGCGTATGAGGATATTTCTTTGAGCTAGTGTCAATAATCACACATACCCCTTTCAGTATCTTGTCTTGGTACCATGTATCGATTCTTTCATGTATGTTAATGCCTCTTTCACGTAATTTCGAGTATATAGAAAGGGCGAGCTTCTTCCATGTATCGATGGATATATTGGAAGGGCATGTATATAGAAAGGTTCGGTATATCAGACTGATGGTATATAGATTGGGAGACCATATACCTGGAGTGATAAGAGCCTTACCCTTTGTCAGTTGATTCTGTAAAATGGGCACCAACGCCCCCAAATTATTTCTTCCAGATTCTCAACTTCTAAGAGGAAATAACTATGTAACATGGAAGATAAAAATCAAGACACAACTTGATTTTGAAGAGATTTGAATATTTTGAATGGTTACGTAACCGGATCAACATCGATACAACTCAACATCTATATTTTGATAGATCCGATCAGAAGGCCAAGCTGATAATCTTGTTTGTAGTGTCTAATGATGTGCAACCCCACATTCATGATGCCAAATCAGCCAAAGAAGCATGGGATAAGTTGAGCATAATGTACAAGGCCAAGAACAAGAATGTAATACTGAATTTGTAGAGTCATTTACACACACTGAAGTTCAAACAAAATGAGAAAATAAAATCTTTCTTAAGAAGAGTTGCAGAATTAAGGGCTTCACTTCTAGCCCTAGGAGAGGAGCTCATTAATACAACTCTTGTTCCCATTGTTCGAGAAGACTCCCTCCTTCATACCACATTTTTGTGACAACACTCAACTTGTTAGATCAAATAGTGAGTTTTGACAAGATGGTAAACCTACTACAATAAGAGGAAGCAATGTATAATAAAGATGATGAAGAGGAGTAGGCACTTTCTTCTCATTAGAAATGGAAAGGAAAAGGAAAAGGCAAACCTAATTCCTCTCAAAATTCCCAAAATCGATGTATCAAAAAGGGGACAAGAAAAAAAAGTCCTATTTGCAAAAGAGGACATGAGTTAAAATATTGTTGGTTCAATACCTATAAGAAAGGTTCATCAAGAAAATCTAGACCTCAAAATCAAAAATCTTATAAGGGACATTCTAACTAAAATCAAGGGTAGAAGAAGGGGAACTGGTGAAGAAAACCCCATCGTAAGGAAATATAGCTAAACAAGAATAACATTAGGATAATGAAGACTTCTTGTACACTGCTCGATCAAGTGAACCTTCCACGTCATCTAGTGATGTATGGTATGTTGATTCGGGAGCCACTCAACACATGACAGGCCACAGAGACTGGTTTACCATAATGAGGGACACACCTTGAAAAAACCATGTTTCGTTAGGTGATGATTCTTCATACACAATACAGGATTGGGAACATTTCTCTTCCTCTTGGTTCACACAATTGTATATTATTAGATGTACTATATGTCCCTAGGTTGACAAAGAATCTAATGTAAGTTAGTCAACTCCTAGATCACAATTTGAAAATTGACTTTGATAAAAAATTGTGCTTAATTTGAGAGAAATCACAAGGCTCAAAAATAGTTGAAAAATACTCCAATGTGGGGCACATGTTCCAGCTTGATTTTTTTCCACAAATATGATCAAGAACTTGTGGCTAATAATTCTCCTTTTCTTTGTGTTTTGGTCTTGATGTGAAACCGCCGCCTGCTGCCACTTAGATCAGGCGGCGGTCTCGTGTACCACCGAACAAAGCCGTGCCCCAATGATCAAAATCTGGGGCGGTCCCCACTTAGCCCCCTGCATCCTCTTCTCCCCTCCTTTTCTTTGTGTTTTGGTCTTCACACATTTTTCCACATTTTCTAGAATGCTCTTTTTAATGTGACTCGTGTAAATTTTCAATGTTTACCAGCTTTTTTCACCGCCTTTGCTTGTATTTATGATTATGGTTCCCTGGAATAGTGTTTTGGCATTGTTTATGGTTTAAGAGATCAATTTGGTTTTCACCTTTGGGTAAATGGGATTCTATAAATAGTTGGCTTGTGCTCAAGCAAATGGCCCCTCAAATTTGCCTCTGAATTTCTCATTTCAATAGCTTAGCCTTTCAATTTTGCTTAGGATTCATAGTTTCATTTGTTGTATGCATGGTTAGTGTTGTTTAGCTATTAGAAAGCCACATATTCTCCTTGTGCAAGTGTTGTTATTATTTCATCCAATCAATTGGAGTAGGATAGTTTGATTTTCAGTAGGAAGCCATTAAAGTTGTAGGTTTTTCTCATCAAATAGGATAGTTTCAGGTTCTAGACATTTTATGTTGCATGACTCATAATAAATCCTGCTAGGAATTGCATAAGCCAAGCTCTGTTCTCTTGCGCTATCCCTCTCCTACTCGCATTGTATTCAGTCTACATCCTAAGCTGCCATTGTCCCAATATCTACTTCTATTGATGCTAGCATTACATGCTTTTCTGGATCCACGTGAGCATGAAAGAATGAGGAGATCACACTGAGGGGACAAGGCCACACACCATCGGATTCGCCACTGTTCTGCAAAATCCAGGTTCAAGCTTTCAAAGTTCTAGTTAAAGCATATCAAATAGAGTAGCCAATCATTTCATTTCAGTTAATTTTACTTTCGATATTGCCAGGGAAGTTGTGGGGATTGATAGTTTCTGAGAAACTATGATTCACTCCTCACTTCTGAGGTAGGATCGAGAGTCTTTCAAATAGAGTAGATCAGTTATCTTGTTTATTTAGAGTAGATCTACAAACTACACAGACAAGTAGCTATACTCAGTTGCTTTGTCTATTTTAATTGTGTTATTAGTTTAGTTGTCAATTTCTAGATATATTAGATAATTGCTCTTTTAAATTCTGTTCAGTAGCTTATCAATAAAATCAGATTTAGGAATATACATAGATATATCTTGCGTAGTTAATTTATTCTGTCATTAGTTAGATTTATATCATTTCCTTCTTGCATGACAATCACGGGACCTAGAGAGCCCAGAGAATACGTATTCGAGCCAATCGTGCCTCAACCCAATCTTATTACGGCAATAACTGATATAGATCAGAACCTTAGAATCCAAGTCTTCCAAACAACAACAGACTTACAACAAATCAGCTCACAGTTAAGAGGGTTAAACGTAGAAGATGACAAAGCGTATACGTTTTGGTCAAACCAGCCAAACTACAGATTACCCTAGATAAATATCCACATGACTGTAGAAGGGCTTGAAAGAGAGAAAATGTTCGGTTGTGATCCTTTGGTCCCACAGCCAGACGCAGGAGACACTCTCACGGACATAGATACTAGTTTAAGAATTCAGGTTGCAAGAACGCCTGTAAGATACTCTGAAAAGATTGCACAACTATTAATTCTGAACATAGAGGCCAAAAAGGCATACGACTATTGGATACTAGGGATTAGGGACTGATTCCACACATGACCATAGTAGGTCCACAACAACCACGAATCTACGGTTGTGATTCACAAATCCCACAACCCAACGAGTCCACAGTCAATCCGACGTTGATGTGGCTTACGCACATTAGTATTTAGATCCACTCCACTTCCACCTATCATCATCACACAGTTATCCTTGTTAGACGTAGCAGCTAATGAATCTAAGGATTTCTGGACTAGACCAGAGAATCGACCATAGAGTCCACTATACCCATCATCCATTTTCATGACCCTGTCTAGAGACATACACGAAACAATCCCAGGTCATTTTCCACGTATCCCACAACCCATAGATCAAATCACGCCAGAGCTCGATATTGATTGGAGCCTTCGAGTAGTCATCCTTGCCGATCGATCTATCACACCAGTTTAGGTTAGGAGGGCCTTCTTCGCCTTAGATTCACAGATTCCACTAGTGCGCGTCGAAGACATAAGATTTCCTAACTAAATTGTCTACATCCCACACATAGTCCATCCCCACCAGCTGTCTCGGCATGACCTCGGGAGGTCGGGTGCGAGGAAGAGTTACTTGTAGATTCCCACGCTCGCTTGTCACTTTTCCATCATACAAAATTGTCCCGACTTTTCCATCATGTACAAAATTGGTGAACCCATTTGCGTGAAAAAATTGGTGAACACGTGAAAAACACAGTACTTCCCCTTTTCTTTATTACCTCTTTCTTCCACCTTCACTCTTTCCCATTATTTTGTGGGTATTCATATACCCCCCGAATATGTCGGGATTCGATGCATATGGCAAACCTCTCCTAGGTCTTGAGGCATACTACGCTCAACTGAATAGACAGTCATCACCCTCGCTCTCAGTATGGGGTGACAACTATTCAAACAACCAATTATCAACACAAACTCCACCTCCAAGGACTAGATATAGTTCATCTTTCCAAATAGAGGAGTTGGATCAACTCACACAAACGCAACAAATAGAGCCCTTAGGCTCGAACAATATGACGTTCACAGGAGAATCTGGTTCATCTCCTCAGGTGTTGTTTAGACCACAAATTAGTAGACAATCAGATCCATACCTAGTTTTAGATGATGAACATTCGGTGTTTACCCGGGAATGAACAACACTCTCGGGAGTATGTACCCCTATAGGAAGTTTACAAACACAACCCGAGGTCTCTTTTCGAAAACACCTCCATGCCACTACCTATATAGGAAATGCCCTCGGTGAAACTTGGCGGGGCAACAACGATCAATTCATAGCGGGGTATCACATGCCTATACTGACCTCAAATATACAACAAAAATGCACCAAGGAAAAATACTTGTGACTTCACCAAATGAAGTCATTTTGACTTTAGTAGAAAGAGTTAGAGGGTTAGAACTTGCTCAAGCGAGTCAAACATCTCAATTCATGCAGGCAGGAAATTCCAATCCTCCACATCATCCTAGCCAAGTAGACCTCCTCACAGGAATAGGCACGTTGGGCATGCCTCCTCAGTATTCACAACAAACACCAACTAGAACCGTTGTTTCTAACACCGTTCGGGTGGAGAATATGATACCTCCAGTCTTGTACAAAACAATCCACTCTTGGGGAATACTCCTTCATACTTAAACATGTACTCCAAGTTACCACAAGGAGATATGTTCTCCTCTCCCGGCATGCTTGCTCAACCACGGGGTTTCCTTATGCCCCTGCAAATGCATACGCTACGCCATATCAACAACCCATTCCACCTCCACCCCCTCAGCAGGCACCATCAATGGTCAAAACCTACGCGATAGGGACTTATTCAGAGTATTTGAAAGAGCCCTTAGACTTCACCATACGAAGCGTCATGCTTCCGAGACCTCTTCCCGATTTTCCCAAATACAAAGGGGAGGGAGACCCGAATACACACATTAAGGCCTATGCCACAGCCATTCGAGAGCTGCTCCCTTGGGATGGGGTTGTTGCCAAAATATTCCCCAAAACCTTGGAGGGCATCGCCCTCGATTGGTATTATAGAATACCTGAAGCCTCCATCCATTCCTTTAAACAACTCATTTCAGAGTTCATCAAGGCATTTGACATGAACAAACTGTTGAGAACAGGAATCAGGGAATTCTTGCACATTAAACAAGAACACAATGAATCTGTCACTCATTTCATCCAGAGATGGCGTACAGTCCTTTATTCTTTGGCCAGTGCTCCAAACATGGACCAAATGGAACTATGTGATTTATTCCTTCATTCTCTCAGCAGAGAGGTGAAGGAAGAAGTCCAGAAGTTCCCACTAAGGACTTACGATGAAGTACTTGAGAGCGCTCTCTGAATAGATCAAGTGGCAATAGATAGCGGTCATAAGACGTATGGAGCAAACGGGAGGTTAATCACCCCCAACCAGAATACTACGACTTATCCTACTGCCACAAACGTAAATCAAGGACCTAAAATCCTTAACAAAAATCACGGTGCAACAACAGATGGAGTAACTGACCAAGTTAAAAAGGCCAATGTTCTAAATACTCCACCACTGGTTAACAATCAACGAAACAACAATTTTACCCCAACAATCAATACAGTGGATTTTAATCATCCACAACAACAACAACAACAACGGCGGATCCAGACACAGGGTCCAAGCCAAAACTCAACTGGATATCAAAACCAAAACCAAAACCAAAAACAACAAATACAAAACCTTAATCCTAATAGGCAACGGTTTGATCAGAGTTTTGGACCACAATATACACCAAACCAGCAACCTAGAAATTACAATCCTAACTCGTATTGTGGTTTCCACAAGATTCGAGGCCATGACACTAGAACGTGTCATGACTACAATAAATTCATGCAACGTTTTCCAGAGGAGCAAAGACAACTTTTCATAGATATGTTCTTGGCAGATCTGCATCACCGGCACCAAATACTTTTACAGGGGCAGTTTCCCCTCAAAATGCTCCCCTCAAGATCTTTAACGATCCGCTCCCAAATCACAATAACAACAAATTAAATCCAAATGGGACGAACAAGGGTGTAATGGCAGAAAACAATGATCATGAAGCCTCGACTTCACTAAATCCACTGTTGCACCACAATTAGGAAGTCAACCATGACCCAAGATAGTCGGTTTAGTAGAATTAGACACCGAACTACCCATGTGGAAGCCATAACAAGGACACGAGAGTATTCCTCTCAGCCAAGTCCAAGTTACCCGCTAGAGGTAGATAACATCCAACAAATATTAGTAAAACCCATAGGTGCTGCTGATCTCTAATTAATGACCTAACAAAAACCTTCTCTCACATCTCCTTTTTGGATTTGCTGAGGAACTCTCCTGCCCACAGGGCTGCTCTTTTAGAGGCATTAGGTTTAGGTCATTTAATTAACATCACTCCACCTCCCAAAACACAGGTAAACCATATAGACTTTGATATCCACCCTCCGGGGCAGCCGGATAGGGATATCGAGTTTATATTTGAAATAAACAAAATGCCAACAGATGCTGAGATTGCACGCAGAGGTGATCCAGCCTTACATTTGCAAGTATGGGTTTATAACAATTACGTTAAACGTGCAATGGTTGTGATGGGGCAGCAATTAACATAGTCCCCTTCTCTTTCCTTCAAAAGCTAGGGTATGGAGAAACAAATTGTTCCACGACTCGGAATACGCTAAGAGGCTATGATAGCCTTAAGGCCACTTCGATTGGAACTATAATACTACCAGTTACCTTAGGACCCAAAACAATCCTGATTGAGTTTTATATTATAGATGAAACCAATTATAATATGATCCTCGGCCGACCATGGATACACCGTATGAAGGCAATCCCTTCTACGTTATTTCAAGAAGTAAGGTTCTTGCACTTAGGAAGATATTCGTAGCCAAAGGTGATCCAAAACCATTCGATATACACCTAGCTGACTTAAAGAAAAGACCGGGCATTCACTCTGAGTTTGAACTCCCAACAAACCAACTTAATAAACCGACCGACGTGAAACCAGAAGAAAAGTTGGTACCTACAACAGATCTTGAGACTATGAGCCTAATCAAGACTATCCCAGCCCTCAAGGATGAGACTAACATTGTAGAAACAGTATCATTAGGAACTACTGCGAAGATTGTTGACTTACTAGAACAGGATCTACCAATTTTCCTACCATTTGATTCTGTAGGTATGGGATATACCCTAGGTGTTGGTACTCTTCCAGTAGAAGATCTCTACATGGTAGAAGTAACCAAAGCAGAAGAAATTGACGTAGAAAATGTCCCAACGTCCATCTTCCCAACCAAATATTGGACTCTCCATTTCGATGGAGCAAGATGTCGTTATGGGGCTGGGGCAGGTGTGATCTTTACTTCTCCCGAGGGAAAGATCCTACCATTCACCTTTAAACTAAATTTTGAATGTACAAACAATGGCGCGGAGTATGAAGCCCTCCTCCTTGGCCTCATCATAGCTAAACGGCTCGGTGTTAATGACATCAGGGTGTTAGGAGACTCTCAATTAGTAGCAAACCAAGTCTCTGAGGTGTATGAGACCAGAGCCGAACACTTACAGCTCTACAAAATAGCCGTATTAGACTTAAGCAAAGAGTTTGACTTTATATCAATTGAAGCAATCCCGTGAGAACAAAATCTTCTCATAGATTCGATAGCAACCTCAGCATCACGCTTCACTCCAAATGGTGAGTTGGAGGATACCCGTTTCATGGTATCTCTTCGTACTTGAACCATTAGTGAAGAAAATGTCAAACCCTCTTTTAACGAACATAGCTGAGAACAAATCTACTATCTTAGAACACGTTGATAGTGATAGAGCCACTCTTGATTACTTAAACACCTATGCAGCGTTACATCTCACCCATCACGTGGTAGATTTGTCTTTAATCCCACATTCATCTTCCTACTTCGGGAATCCCATGATAGAGCTTCCCCACAAAAAGAATTCGATACATATGCAGTAGAGCATAGAGACGATCTGGGATTACCTCCAGCCCCGCTTGAGTTTGAAGAAGGTAACACTTCTTTAATCGAAGAAACAATTGATATTAACATTGGAATGGAGGAAGAACCAAAGATCTTGAAATTAGGATCCTCATTAACTCTAGAAGAAATAGAAATACACACTCGAATCCTCAAAGAACATCAAAAGGCTTTTGCATTTAATTATAAAGAAATGACAGGGGTTGCACCTCACATCGCGGTGCACAACCTCATCACCAAATCAGATGCAAAGCTAGTTAAACAAAAATCGAGGCCAATGAAACCCAAGGTGGCTCTCATGGTGAAGGAAGAAGTAATGAAACTCCTCCAAGTAGGATTCATCAAGCGGTCGATTACTCTCAGTGGGTATCTAATATCATTCCCATTCTCAAAAAGAATGGGAAGATACGCATCTGCATAGACTTCCGAGACATTAACAAAGCATGCCCTAAGGACGACTTCCCATTACCATCCATAGATGTCATCGTTGATGCAACAGCCGGATTTGAGCTTTTGTCTCTCATGGATGGATTCTCAGGATACAATCAAATCAGAATATCCGAACAAGACCAAGCCAAAACCACGTTTATAACTCCTTGGGGAACCTATTGCTACGTTGTTATGCCATTCGGTCTCAAGAATGCGCTGGCGCTACATACCAGTGGGCAATGACATACATATTTCACGATCTTATTCACAAGATCATGGAATCCTATGTAGATGACTTGTTGGCCAAGGCCAGGAAGCGTTGCGATCACCCGGAAGTACTCCGCATCATTCTTTCACGTCTAATAGAATACGAGTCACACTAAACCCAGAAAAATGCATTTTTGGTGTGACAGGAGGGAAGCTCCTCGGTTACATTATATCATCACGAGGGATCGATGTAGACCCAGCCAAAATCCGGGTTGTTCTTGAAATGATCCCACCATCGGATGAATCTGAATCAGATCATTTCTTGGGAAACTCGGTGCAATCCAAGATTCATCCCAGATTTAAGCTTTTCCATTCATCCAATCAACAATCTACTCAAGAAAGATTATAGTATCGATTGGACTAATGACTGCAACGATGCTTTCAAGTAGTTAAGTGTTTCTTGTTGTCACCACCCACGCTAATGCCACCTAAACCAGACCGCCCTTTAATCTTATATTCACGAGCTACCAATGTCTCGCTAGCCTGTATGTTGGCTCAAGAAGATGATGACAAGAGAGAACGCGTGATCTATTTTATAAGCCACACGTTACTCGATTATGAAACACACTATACACAAGCAGAACGAGAGTGCCTTGCCATAGTCTTCGCAACCAAATGCTTAAGACATTACATGCTAAATCAAGAAACGAGGGTCATTGTAAAAACAGACCATTTACGAACCTTCCTCACGCAAGGGTCCTTGTCTAAGAAGGTTGGATGCTTTATAACCTTAATGGGTGAATTTGAATTAACTTTTGTAAATCAAAAGTCCGTTAAGGGACAAATCATAGCAGATTGGTTAGCTGACAACCCATTAGACGGAGGCGATCTAGTCGATTTGGACTTTCCCGATGAATGCATATATTATGTCAAAACTAGACCTCCCATCTCTGAATGTCCTTGGTATACTGATATTGTTAATTATATCATGAACCATACATATCCAGAAGGTGCTACACGCCACAACAAAGAAGGCGGTTACGCATTATCGTAGCTAAATACGTTATTATAGAACAAGTGCTCTATCGTAAGGCTTTCGATGGAATGCTTCTAAGGTGTGTTGACACAGAAGAATCCAAGAAGATCCTCCACGAATCTCACAGTGGAATATGTGGAGGCCACTTGGTGGTCATGCCACCACTCACAAAATACATCGGATGGGCTATTTCTGGCCCACTCTAGAACACGACGCAATAGAGTTTGTACGCAAGTGTCATAAATGCCAAGAATTCTCCCACGAGATTCACATGCCGGCACAAGCTCTACACCAATCAATACTCTCCATGGCCCTTTTCTACGTGGGGCCTAGATTTGATAGGAAATTCTCTCCCTCATCTACTGAGATGGCCATAACTTCATAATCACGGCCATTGAGTATTTTACCAAATGGGTAGAGGCTATGCCTCTCACCACTTTATGCCAGGTTCGTGATCGCCAAGTTCATTTTGAACCAGATCATTTGTAGGTACGGTGTCCCACAAATCATTATCACAGATAATGGGACTTCTTTTAAGAATGACGAGGTTCATGAATTATGTAATAAATTTAAAATAAGCCATCATACTGACCTCCTGTATTACCCTCGAAGCCAATGGACAGTGAAGCAAAAAAAAAACATTGAAAGCTATTCTCCTTAAAATGGTGAAAGAAAACAAAAGAGATTGGCATTTAAAGTTATACCCGGCCTTGTGGGCCCACCGAACCTCAATAAGAACACCAACAGGAGCAACTCCTTTCTTGTTGGTATTCGGAGCGGAAGCAGTTCTCCCTCTTGAGATTGAAATACCCAGTCTCCGCATCTCATTACAAGGATTCTTGGATGAAGACGCTTATAGAGAAGCACGTCTCTCCCAACTAGAAAGCCTAGATGAAGCCAGGTTAGATGCTGAACAGTGGCATAGAGTCTATGCTGACCGGATGTGCCGGCAGTATAACAAGAAGGTCTATGAACGAGATATATATGAAGGTGATCTAGTTCTAAGACTAGACAGCCGGATCGATAAAAAGACCGGCGAAGGGAGGAAATTCCAGCCCAAATGGTTGGGCCCATACCAAGTCATGAAGGACTATGGAAATGGTGCATATCTCTTATGCACACTGGAAGGTGAGGAATTTGGTGAAACTTGTCAATTCCCTACACCTTAAACGATTCTATGCATAAGTGACCAGCACTATCGTATAATTATATCTACATTGCATCTTCATGTAGTTAGGTTCATTTTGTCCACTTGTTTCATACAAGTTTGTGATCAAGGAACTTATTCTCAAAGCAATTCATTACAAACTTCTGATGGTATTGACATTAGCTTTCAAATCATACTTCTTCACTTTCATAGTCACATCACCCGTTTCTGAATCATTTCATCAGATAAAGCTAGATATGACAAAGTCTTAACGGTAACCATACCAAGATCTGCATGCTTGTTCTCACTTTTAGTCTCTTCCTAGGATAGGTATCTTGCCTATGGTCTGTTCTAGAAGCTTCATCGTGTCACATCTATCCCATATGCATATCTCTTTGGAAGTAAGAACATACTGACATTTTGCTCAAATAAACAAGTCAAATATAGATCAAATAGAAAATTTTATTTTTACACATTTCCTTGCCCTACCAACCTTCGGTGATGAGCTTGCGTCTCTTACTAGTGACGTAGGGTTGGGAAAGGATGGGAATGCCCTTACTCACCTGTACCTTGTCCATGGTGATAAGCCCACTTCTGACTAGTAGCATGGGGCAGGGTATGGGGGTCCTCTTGACAATAAACGTTGAAGGTCAGTCAACAAACAATTCAAATGAACCTTTGAAATCTTGAGTCAAAAACAAATGAATCAGATGTCCAAAATTCCAAGAGAGTTCAAAACCCAAAACCAGATTTTGTCTACCATGTGGCCATCTACGGATCTAAGTCTAGATAAACCACAAAGCAAGTAGCATTCTAAACTATGGAGTCACTTGGGTAGAGTAGGTTTGTAGCATCCTAATTTGGTTCCACCAAATCTTTGTCTATCTCTCATCACTATCATTCAACAAATTTCATAACTTGTGCCCTTTCTAGCTCTCGGTGATGAGCCCTCGCATCTTACTAGTTGCGTGGAGATAGGAATGGGGCAAGTTCATCTGCTCATCATACCGGTTTATCATCACATTTTGTCAAAAACCAATATGAAGTACCAAAAATTGCTTATAGAAACTAAAGTTCAAAATCACATTGTGTCTACATTATCATACATCAGCATCATGAAATACAAAAAGAAAGAAAACATTTGTATCATTTGTTCTCCATTGCATACATTCTAAAAAGCATATAAAAACAACATTATAATTTACATACGAAAGAAAATCACAAGAACATTGATACCAAGAGTCTGATCCAAAAAGAATATATATATATATATATATCAAGTTTCCTGTACAATGCCATCATGCGCTAAGCATGGTCAAAACGCTCAAAGAGCCCAGAAAATACAAATACATCATACAAACAGTCTAAGAGAGCCAAGCGGCCTCTCAACCCCTATGAGATCCCTCGATGGGTGCACCCACATCTAGGACTCAGCTACGCCGGCGCTCTGAGTGCACGGAGGGCTCACGGTCCCGAGGAGCAGCTGCGGCCTCGCCATGAGAGTGACTCCTCATCAGGCGCTCTTGTCCTGTACCCTACCAGCTCGGTACGGAGGGAAGTCACCATCCTGGCCACATGCCAGACAGGGGAAAAAATGTTGGTATGCCTACCAGCTGCTGAAGGCTCCCCTGCATCCACGGACAGCTCCGCGGGTCTTCTCCATAGGGATCATCAGGGTATCAGTGCATACCCGGTGAATCAGGTCTCGCCACTCATCAGCAGTCTCTGCAAGCAAAGGAGAAAAACCCAAATTAGAAATAATCAAGAGATAGAAACAAATGTAAACAAAAGGAGAGATAGCAACTAAGGCAATCCTAACTAGAAACAAACATTAAAAGGAAGGATGATAACTCACTCGGATCTCCGGGCCTCCAAGATGGATCTCTAGGGTCGGCACCTACCACAGATGCCACCACTGACTGGTGTGCTCCTCCTATGCCTGGGGCCACATAACATCCTACTACGGACTCATCCTCTCTGCCCAAGCCCTAAGAGAGTGGCTCCTCTGAAACCAGTCACCCTCTCCACACTCTGCTCCACCCTCTCCACTGTAAGATATCCTGAGTGTCATGCCACTCAGGATCGTTGTCCTCCTCTCCGCCCACTCATTGACCTCAGCCTCGGTCTCCTCCTCCATCTCTCCCCCTGTGAACTCCTCGGACTCAGAGTCTATATCAATGGGGTCATCATTGCTGTGGGTGGGACGTGGCAATCTGAAGTAAGGGTGCCTGAGGAGCACCGGCTCTCCCTCGAGCTCGTACTACCCACCTAGCTGCAATGGGGACACCAGGAGTAACAACTATCCAACCTCGGCCTCTAGGACCTCCCCTGGCCTCTCGAACTGATCTATATATCGGTACCACTGGGGGAAGCATACCCACGTAAGGCAGGCCAAACTGCTGAGGCACTCGACCAAAAGGATGTATCTCCACCCTCCCCATCCTGTCAACAAGTTGTCCTGTGGTGGAGCAAGAAATCAAAGTAAGAGCCTCCTCGCCCCATAAACCTGCACCATGGCCTGATAGGGTGTGGCCTCCATGTCATCAGTGGTCGGGAGGTGGCCCAGGCGATGATGAGGTGCTCTGAGCACCGACATGTCTGTCCATCTGGCTACCCTCACAGCTCCGGGATCTGCCACCTCTACACCTCTCCCATAGGGGATGAAACGCTCATAGACCCAGCTCATAACCAGGGTCGGATGGCTCAATGACTTGCCCCTATAAATGGACCACCCAGTATAAATCATGATAGGTGGTCCCAAGAATGTCGGCTCCCCAGGCGTAAATCCGGCCATGCCCCTCAATCTGTGCAATGATGGGGGACCAGCAATATAGTAAAGTGTCTCCTCCCTTGTCCCCGATCAATCTCGAGGCAAGGATCCCCATAATGGCTTGACGAATCAAGGGGATAGGCAGGCTAGGAATAGATCGGACCCTCACCCCCTTCTTCGAACCAGTGGAGATAACTACATCTCCCATATATGAGGCCCATTGTGCTGTCTGAGCCCGTGACCTGCTATGTCTCAAGAGTGAGCCATCTCCCGATAATCGGGACCCCCAAGATATGGTAAACGTCCTCCAAAGTAATGGTCCACTCACCCCGGACCCCTGGTAATCGAAAAGTGTTCCGATCTACATCCCAATATGAGAATAAGTCACAAAGTATGTGACTAGATGGTGCAACATGCGGGACCCATGATATGCGTATACTGGCCCTCGAAAGAGTGTCTACTCATCTGAGAAAGGGCATCCATCTACTGCTGGAAGCCAATCACACTCCCTCTCCCGGCTCCATCGGATATACTCCTCCTTTGCCTGCATACACCCAAAAACACACAAAACAAAGTAAGTTAGTATCCAAATGACATTAGAAAAATCATGAAAGTAGGTAAGGATGCTAAAAATGCAAAAACAAATTCAAATAAGTGTTATTTGTACATTCTGTGCAGGACCGCCACCCTGAGCAGGGTCGGCGGTTCCATAATCACCACCTTAAAGGTGGCGGTCTTGTAACCACCCCCGATCAGGGCGGCGGTCTCGTAACCCACCACCTGCTCAGGGCGGCGGTCATGTCCCAAAAACCCACGCGGGTCATATGCCCTAAAAATGGCTACAAAAGCAAAATAAAGACTATTTTTATTCAAACAAAGCCTACCCAGTAGGCGCCCCCTAGGTGACCCTATTAAAACTGACATTTTCAAAAATAACCCCCATGACAAAGATTTCACCATTTTAACATTTTGGGGACAAAAATGGTAAATCGAGAAAAACTAACCTGTGATCTCGCGGGTTGGTGTTCCTCATGGAGGCATGATCACGATCTCATCCCGAACGTTTTGACTATACTCTCGTGAGAAACCGTCACCGTGGGTCCCAGAGCTCAAAATCAACCAAATCAACACGCACAAATGAATAGGAAAATGGGCCCACTTTTACATATATAGCAACCTGACTTGTTTTGAATGCCCCTTTTCGCAGGTTTGGAGCACCGAAGAGGTAAGTTCTTATCCCCACAAATGGTACGTCCTCATTTCATATTATTTTAGTATTTATTTTCCGATCTATTTTGTCTATCTGCACTTGAGTCCTCTTTTCATTTTGCAGGTGGTAGAATTTTGGATGGCGTCATTTCGACACACGGACATATCAGGTATAACTTCTAACTTCCCATTTTGGGACCACCATACTCGGACCCACCATTTTACACCTCTTCATGGCTAAAACGCTTCTCAGGGGGCAATATGTACGTACCCAAAATTGTAGGGTACTGCACCACTGGAACAACATTACACGTGCCCCAATGATGATACAAGTCTCCTCACAAGGTGTTCGAGAATCCAAAAAGCTCTCCAAGCATGCGTTAACATCCCGCATGCCCCACTTAGCCCCTGCGTGCTTTGTTTTCTCTTCTCCCCTCCTTTTCTTTGTGTTTTGGTCTTCAGTGACAAAACCGCCACCTGGGCGGCGGTCTCATGACCGCCACCCCAGTCGGGGGCGGCCTGTAACCGCCACCTACTCGCTCGGGGGCGGCGTCCTTCACGCATTTTCTAGAATGCTCTTTTAACATGACTCGTGTAAATTTTCAATGTTTACCAGCTTTTTTCACCGCCTTTGCTTGTATTTATGATTTTGGTTCCCTGGAATAGTGTTTTGGCATTGTTTATGGTTTAAGAGATCAATTTGGTTTTCACCTTTGGGTAAATGGGATTCTATAAATAGCTGGCTTGTGCTCAAGCAAATGGCCCCTCAAATTTGCCTCTAAATTTCTCATTTCAATAGCTTAGCCTTTCAATTTTGCTTAGGATTCATAGTTTCATTTGTTGTATGCATGGTTAGTGTTGTTTAGCTATTAGAAAGCCACATATTCTCCTTGTGCAAGTGTTGTTATTATTTCATCCAATCAATTGGAGTAGGATAGTTTGATTTTCAGTAGGAAGCCATTAAAGTTGCAGGTTCTTCTCATCAAATAGGATAGTTTCAGGTTCTGGACGTTTTATGTTGCATGACTCACAATAAATCCCGCTAGGAATTGCATAAGCCAAGCTCTTGTTCTCTTGCGCTATCCCTCTCCTACTCGCATTGTATTCAGTCTGCATCCTAAGCTGCCATTGTCCCAATATCTACTTCTTGATGCTAGCATTACATGCTTTTCTGGATCCATGTGAACACGAAAGAACGAGGAGATCACACTGAGGGGACAAGGCCACACACCATCGGATTCACCACTATTACTTCAAAAATCTAGGTTCAAGCTTTCAAAGTTCTAGTTAAAGCATATCAAATAGAGTAGCCAATCATTTCATTTTAGTTAATTTTACTTTCGATATTGCCAGGGAAGCTGTGGGGATTGATAGTTTCTGAGAAACTATGATTCACTCCTCACTTCTGAGGTAGGATCGAGAGTCTTTCAAATAGAGTAGATCAATTATCTATTTATTTAGAGTAGATCTACAAACTACAGACAAGTAGCTATACTTAGTTGCTTTGTCTATTTTAATTGTGTTATTAGTTTAGTTGTCAATTTCCAGATATATTAGATAATTGCTCTTTTAAATTTTGTTCAGTAGCTTATCAATAAAATCAGATTTAGGAATATACATAGATATATCTTGCGTAGTTAATTTATTTTGTCATTAGTTAGATTTATATCATTTCCTTCTTGCATGACAATCACGGGACCTAGAGAGCCCAGAGAATACGTATTCGAGCCAATCATGCCTCAACCCAATCTTATTATGGCAATAACTGATATAGATCAAAACCTTAGAATCCAAGTCTTCCAAACAACAACAGACTTACAACAAATCAGCTCACAGTTAAGAGGGTTAAACGTAGAAGACGACAAAGCGTATACGTTTTGGTCAAACCAGCCAAACTACAGATTACCCTAGATAAATATCCACATGACTGTAGAAGGGCTTGAAAGAGAGAAAACATTTGGTTGTGATCCTTTGGTCCCACAGCCAGAATGCGGGAGACACTCTCACGGACATAGATACTAGTTTAAGAATTCAGGTTGCAAGAACGCCTATAAGATACTCTAAAAGATTGCACAATTGTTAATTCTGAACATAGAGGCCGAAAAGGCATACGACTATTGATACTAGGGATTAGGGACTAATTCCGCACATGACCATAGCAGGTCCACAACAACCACGAATCTACGGTTGTGATTCACAAATCCCACAACCCAACGAGTCCACAGGTCAATCCGACGTTGACACTGGCTTACGCACATTAGTATTCAGATCCACTCCACTTCCACCTATCATCATCACACATATTATCCTTGTTAGATGTAGCAGCTAACGAATCTAAGGATTTCTGGACTAGACCAGAGAATCGACCGTAGAGTCCACTATACCCATCATCCATTTTCATGACCCTGTCTGGAGACATACACGAAACAATCCCAGGTCATTTTCCACGTATCCCACAACCCATAGATCGAATCATGCCAGAGCTCGATATTGATTGGAGCCTTCGAGTAGTCATCCTTCGATCGATCTATCACACCAGTTTAGGTTAGGAGGGCCTTCTTCACCTTAGATTTGCAGATTCCACTAGTGTGTGTCGAAGACATAAGATTTCCTAACCTCATATTATTTGGGTGTAAATAAAATATGCACATACCCAAGAAGAATAGAAAGAAGTTGGATATGTAATCACAAAAACTCATCTTCATTGGTTACGGTGAAAAGACTCTTAGGTACAAATTGATGGATCCAACTACCGGAAAAGTCTACACCACAAAGATATTGAGTTGTTTTAGAAGAAGGAAGCAGACAATCCTCCTCTAAACTCACCTGATGTAGATTTTTCACCTGCTCTAAAAATAGAAGTTAATATTCTCATAGATGATGATAGTGATGATGGGGATGATGGTGATGATCAGATAGAACCACGACCCACGAGACCAGTTCAACTTATGCCCAAGTGGTATACTAACATGATACAAGATGCAAAATTGGATGCTCTACCGAATACATTTACCACTGGACCATGGACTCGTAGTAAATCACGAGAAGAAGTAAACTTTTCTTTGATGAGTAGAGTTATTAAATCGACAAGTTGTCTATAGTCTAGGAATCCCTACAATGAAAAGATTGTAAAGATTCCATAGATGTTGAATATCATTCGATGAAAAACAATACTTGGAAACTTATTGATCTTCCACCAGAAAGAAACCCATTGGTTACAGATGGATATTCAAAACAAAGTACAAAGAATATGGTACTAGAGACAAGTATAAAGCAAGACTGGTAGGAAAGAGGTACGCACAAAAAGAATACATTAACTACGAGGAGACATTTTCTCCCACAAACTAATATCAAAATGATCATGATGATATTTGCTCTAGTTACACGATTTGTTGGAAAGTCCATCGGATAGACGTAAAAAGTGCCTTTCAAAATGGACATTTACAAGAGGAATTCTACATGACTCAACCTAAGGGATATGTCATATCTGGTCAAGAAATAAAGGTATGCAGACTCAAGAAATATTTTTATGGCCTTAAACAAGCACCCCGGTGTGGTACATCAAAATAGATGAGCATAACATATATCATGGATTTATCAAAAATCCATACAATCGCAATCTCTACCTCAAAAAGTAAGGGGGTGAGATTGTGATTGTTGTTGTTTATTTCGATGATCTAGTCATCACTAGTAGTTCAATAAAGATGATCGATGCAATGAAGAAAGATCTTAACCGATCGTTCGACATGACAAATCTCGAGTTGATGCACTATTTTCTTGGATTGGAAGTATGGCAGAAAGAGAATCACATATTTATTTCTCAGTTTAATTATAACAAGACAATACTTGAGAAATTTAGGATGATGGATTGCACACCTATTACTACACCTATTTAGAATAGATTTCATTTATCTCATTCAGATCCATCTCCTATGGTAAATATAACTCTCTATCAGTAGTTGATTAGGAATCTCATTTACCTAACCTACACTAGACCAAATATCACTTTGTAGTGAGCTATCTAACCAGTTCATGCAAAGAACCTTGCAGATTTTTTCATTGGAAGGTAGAAGTTGAATCTTGAGATATCTCAAGGAACATTAGATCTTATTCTATAATACAATAAGAACGATAATTTCTTCTTGTCTAGATATTTAGATTTAGATCATGCAGGCAACATTGATGACAAAAAATCCACTTCGGGGTTTTTTTCTTTATGGGATCTGGATCAATGTCATGGGGAAGAAAGAAACAGCAATTTGTTTCTCACTCTTCCAAAGAAGCCGAGTATCATGCTAAAAGTGAATTTTTCTATGAAGTGATATGGCTACCTCACATATTAGAAGGACTTGGAATACCACAATACAAACCAACCACAATGTATGTAGACAATGAAGGTGTTCTCAAACTTGTTTACAATCTATTTTTCATGAAAAAACAAAGCACATTGAGGTACAGCCACATTTCATACATGAGCATGTCTTGAAACACAATATATAGCTTTAGTTTTTCCCAATAGATGAACAATGAGTAGATATCTTCACAAAGTCACTTACATGTGACAAGTTTGAGTTGTATTCAGAGAGTTCCTCTCCTCATCTCTTGAAACAATGCAAAATTAAGGGGGGGAATGTTAGGGTAAACTTATTTTACTATAGTAATTTATGCATTGTATTATTACCTTTGGTAATTAGTTGATTATTGTTATATGGTTTTATAAACCATATTTTTCATATTATTCTCGTATGAGTTTATTGTTGTTATATAGTTATAACAATATTTTTCTAGTATTATTTCATACGTGGTTTTGGTTGCACCTATACAACTTCTCTTTTTTTGTAAACCGGCTTTCCAAATCTATAAGTATTGCAGCCTACACCTTTTTAATTGATTTGATTGAACATTAATAAAAGTATTAAGCTTCCACCCATGTTTGCTACTTTCAAAAAGTGTATCAGAATCAAGTGCACCGAGGCTATAATAAAATAATCATACCTCACCATTTTGAGGTAGGAGACATTGTTTTAAACTAAAATCAATTCAATACCACTAAATATTGAGAAAAGAAGGGCAAATTTGAGCCTAACTAGTTAGGACCATATGTTTTGGTTACTAATTTTGGTACAGGAGCCTATAAACTTACTGATTCCGATGGTGATGAGCTGCAAGAGCTTATGAATGCCATGCACCTCAAGCGGTTCTATGATTAAGCATGGGGACATTTATAATATCATAAAATAAAAAATTATATATATACAACAGAAAAGAAACAAAAATAAAAAGAAATGAATCCGTCCAAGTGTGAAAACCACACAATTATGGCACATTGGACAAGTCCTTTGGTGAAAACTAGTTTCGATGCTATCGGAGGGTCCATTTTTCACAAGCATCTCATACCTAGGAGTACAGTGACTTTATCCTAAAGTCCAATTTTCCCCTATGTCATGGGATCCTTCTAAACCTATCCTTCATGGCCTTGATCCACCAACCTACTCATGTTGTGAATAGTTTATCTTTGCATATTCCCACCTAACATTGGGGGAAACTTTGCATCTTCATATTCTTACACATACATGTGGTTTTTTCCCTTATACATTCCCATTTATCTCTAGGGGCATCCAATTTTTCTTGTTTTCTTGTATACATTTTTGGAAAACTTTTAGAAAATCCCAAAACATTCGTATAAAATTTCAAAAAAATTCAAAGATAGTCAAATATTTTTAGTTGAATATTTCAAAACTTTCAAATAACATCTCATAGAAAACTCACAAAACAATATAAAATGGTCTTAGAAAAAAAAACATCAAAACAACGTAAAATGTTCTCAAAATGTCTCGCAAAAACAAGGTAGTATTTGCTTACTTAGTTGTTTGTTTGTAAATAGTTTTTTTGGTTTTTTGTCTTGTATGTTTTCTTAGATTAATTTATATTCTTATATTACATCTTATTTTAATCTATTGTGTAGTCCATTAGATTCATTTTATCTTATGTGTTTGTACACAGCTATGTTGTTTTGTTACTTATTTTGTATATAATAGATTTGATTAAGTGTTCATTGTTCTTGTATTCATTGCTTGTACAGTTTATTATCATTTCATCATCCATATCATCTATCATCACATATAAATAAAATGCTAAGCTACATCATCATGAAACTGAAAATCAACATGTATGTTAAGCTAAACATCATATGATATCACCAATGGGGCAAGAAAGATTATCTTTATCCCCCACATCATAAACCATAGTAAAAATATGGGCTAAACATGATATCTCATATAAACACAAAATGTGATAAATATACAAGTCCATCATCATCATATATCAATATCCATATACAAAACAATGTGTCTTGATGTACATCAGATACAATAATCCATTATGGGCATGGATCAAAAATGTGCATTCATATCAAGGAATAATAAAAAAATACACAATACATCCAATCAAAATTGTGCCTTCATCATGAGGAATACATCAAAAATAGTAATATATAGTACAATGTATAGATTCAACCATGACTCTCACCGACACTAGGACTTCTTGATCTAGAACCGGTGGTAGCATCTTCTTTACTAGACCATGTGGTAGTAGCACCTTCTCGTGTTGAAGGCCCCGGCTATGGTGACGGAATTTGTACTAACCTAGAAGATATAGATGGATTTTGTGATCTGGATATATAATGATTTCCGGTTATCTCGAATAAAAGTTATATCTCTCTCGCCCTTTGGTATGGCCCCATGATACATTTCTCTATAGTACACAACCTCACTGTGGCTGATGAAAAATTAAAACCAAATCTTGAGCCCCTACTTGCTAAGGCCACATGTTTTAGTGTATCACGCTCTCTTGTCAATCGAGTCACATCAACCTCGTAGCTAAGTCCTCTCGCCACCCACTTGTTCTCACTCATTCACTAGTTGATATTGCTTTGTTGTCAACTTGGTCACATCACCTATAGGCCGAGTCCTCTCAGCTATCCATTTTGCTCTCTCAACTTTCAACTTGTCTCTCTCTAAAGTAATTTGTTGTAATTACTACCTCAATGCATCTTGATCCCCAACACGCTATATCTATGGGGCTCTCTCGGTGACCTTCGAGGTGATCTAGGTGGCAAGCCCAAACCCCAATGTGATGCAACCTGTCTAGGGGTGATCCTCATCCATCATATCCATCCCCACTTTTTTCCATGTGTGGACTCGATGCTTGAGGCGGTGAAGGGGCAACATATCTAACAATTTTATGTACAACCTATTGTAGCACATGTATATGTACATATGGCTATAGATGTGGTTGTGGTTGTGGCTATTGTGGCGCTTATGGTTGTAGAAGACCCTATGGTGGTATTTCCATCTATGGCACTTGTACCTATGCATGTCTTCATTTGTGGCCCCGAGCCTCGTAAATCTGCCTCAACCTCAAGCTTACCCATTCTTGCTCTATCTCTCAATCATGTCCTTGTAAACCCTGTTTCCTCGTGGCTATACCAACATCTATCACCACCTAAGGGATGTTAATCCACCGAGGTAATATTTTCGTATACTATGGACCATAATGCTGGAGTGGTCCTAGGGTTGACAACTTGTGGTTGTGCTACCCATGGGTGCGGGAAAACCTATTTAAAGTTGTCTTGGGCTCATCATTGTCTAATCCAAGGCCCGAAATCAAAGATCTCATGTGCTCTGCACGCATACCACATATCATATCCCCGAATACCCTAGACACGACCTAGCTTTCGCCGCACTGGTCAACCCTATACCACTCTATGATATGATGTCAGCTTCTAATGATAAAATACTCAACCTCTAGGGGTGATTGGAAACGATTCCGATCGGGATGCAAAATGGTCATAATTTTTGAATTTTCATTCCTTCAACGGTCCCCTGGTCTCGCCCCTCTGGGGTGCAGCAACGGTGCACTGGCGGGCCAGGGCCTGTCGAATCTCTGCTCAAACGTCTGGGTCCCCGTGGGCTTGACGCTGATTCGCTCCCCCCGGATAGTGACTCGTTTCCTTCGCAGGACGACATTCCCTCCGTGTCCCTAATCGAGGATGCTGCTTTCACTGCGCATACGAATTGTCTATCTTCGAGGGCTATTTTTGCTAAGTTTATTGGGAGACGGCTCTCTTTTCCGAGCATAAGAAACTGGTGCGAAACACAGTGGGGCAGCGGCCTGAGTATTCGTTCCCTGGAAAAGGGTTTTTTCCTTGTGCTCTTTTCGTAGCGCTGCTCAGAAAAATGACACTATGGAAAGAAAAAATTCTCTCCTTTCCGATTCTGGTCTTGCGATACGCGAGTGGGAGCCTCATTTTGATTGTCACAAAGTGGCAGAGGATGGGTTTCAAGTGTGGATTAGACTTTACTCCCTGCCCAGTGAATTTTGGTCGGCACCCATCCTTTCTAAAATTTGCTCCAGTCTCGGGCGGGTCATTCGCATTGATCCTGTTACTCTGAATGGTACTCTCTCTTCCTTTGCCAGAGTTTGCATTTCTACTATTCCAGCTCTTAAACCAAAGGAAGTTATTCTTATCAACACCCCCTCGGGTATCTGGAAACAGAAGGTTGTTTATGAAGGTATTTCCAATATCTGTTTCAAATGTTTGAAGCCCGGTCATTCCCGTAAGTCTTGTATTAATCCCACCCCAGGTGTCTCGTATTGGCGGAAAGTTTCCCACACCCCCTGTCCCCTCCCCTCCTTCTTCCCCCGTGTTCCTCCTTCGTCACCTCCGCCTCGTCCCCCTGCTCCCCTCCTGTCCTTGAACCTCTTGCTTTGGCTCCTGAAACGCTCTCCCTCGTCAAAGAAACGGCGGCTGTTGTAAAGGATTCCTCCCGGATCCTATCTCTGTTCCACGAGGGTATTTCCATTGGTATGGGAGGTAGCTCGACTTCCCTTGAGAAGTGGATCATGGATAAAGAGGATTTGCTTCTGCCTAACGATGCTGACCCCCCTGAGGAACCCAAAGCTTCTGCCGAGTCCCCTTCCCCTCCCTCGCAGCCGTTGGGACCGCTTCTACCCACTCCTCCCCTTCTCAATGTGGATTTCGGTCCTAGAAGCATTCTTGGCCGCCCTAACAAATGTAAGCTTTCTCTCAACGAAGTTGCCCACGGGAAGCAACTTCAGCTTCGGTCTTTCTTCCCGTCTTCCAGTAGGAGAGGCAAGTCCTCTCTGAAGCAATCATGATCATTTTTTCCTGGAATGTTAGGGGCCTTAATGCCCCTAACAAACAACGTCTGTTAAGACGTTACGCCTTGACAAGGGTGTGGATATTTGTTTGATTCAGAAACTAAAATGTCGGCTGAGGGTTGTAATAGAAGTTGGTTCAAAAAATGGAAAGGGTGGGAAGGTTGCTTCTCGATTCTGTTGGAGCCTCGGGCGGTTTAGGCATTCTTTGGAAAGCTGCCAGTTGCTTGATTGTTCCCCTTGTTATTGACCTAAATTTCATCTGGTGCAAGGTCTCGATTAAGCACTCGGAGGATTTCTTTTTCCTCGAAATATTTATGGTCCCTCTACTCCCATCAGCAAAAGGATTCTCTGGGGTAATCTTAGCCAGCTTCTGACCTCCGTGTTAGCCGAAAAATTCATCGTTGCAGGTGACTTCAATGCTACCCTTTCTGATCGTGATAAGCAGGGTGGTCTTCAATGGCATCCTCGCTCGCAGTTGATTTCTCTTCCTTTGTTTCCTCTGCTCACCTGATTGATTTAGAGCCGTGCAAGGGTTGGTTCACGTGGAACAACAGGAGATCTGGGTTCAGTTCCCTCGCGGTGCGTCTTGACCGCTTCCTGGTCTCCGAGCATTGGTTGCAGCAAAATTTTCCTTCTTAAAAGTTCGGTCCTCCCTCTTTCTGGCTCCGACCATTTTCCTATTTCAGTGGATCTCAACTTCGACCTCCCTCCGCGTCGTACCCCCTTTAAATTCGAGAACATGTGGCTTCAGGACCCCTCTCTCTCGCTGATAAAGGGTTGGTGGGACTCCTTTGCTGTCAAAGGGACCATGATGTTTCAACTCTCAAAAAAGTTATCTTTGCTCAAGGCTAACTTACAAAGCTGGAACCATTCGAAGTTTAAAAATATTTTTCATGAAAAGCTTCGAGTTGAGAAGACTCTTCGTTCTCTCAACGAGAGTATTCTGTTGCATGGGATGTCACAGGAGGATTACTCAAGGAAAAAATTCTCCTCAAGGAATTGGGGGATATCCTTCTTAAAGAGGAAACTTTTTGGCGTCAAAAATCTAGGGAAACTTGGTTGCTGGATGGAGATAAAAATACCAAATTCTTCTTTTCTTCGGTCCGAGCTAGAAGAAACTTCAATTACATTTCTTCTCTCAAACTCGAAGATTCCACCATCGCCACTTCGCAAGCTCAGATTAAATCGAAACGGTGGATTTCTTCCGCAAGCTCCTGAATGATACGGCTTCCCCTCTTGGCCCTCAGTCTCTCCTTCATTCTCAGATTCCCCGCTGTATTTCAGATGTTGAAAATGATCTGCTTCTTTCACCCTTTTCCTTAGAGGAGGTCCGAAAATTGTGTTCTCTATGAAGCGAGATAAAGCCCCTGCCCGAACGGTTTTCCCTGCCTCTTTCTTCCAGGATTTTTGGGATATCGTTGGTCCCTCTGTTTGGTAGGTGGTTGAGGAATCCAGAGTTTCGGGAAGATTCTTGGGAACCTTAATCACACTTTCATCTGTCTGTTCCCCAAAATATCCCCAGCTGAGAAGTTAGATGATTTCAGGCCAATTTCCCTGTGTAATACAACATATAAAATTATCTCCAAAGCTATTGCCAATAGGCTCTCCCCATTGATGCATAAATTGGTTGCCCCGAACAAAGTGGGTTCATTCCTGGAAGGTCTATTACGGAAGGTATTATTATTTCTCATGAACTTATTCACTCCCTTCATAATTCTTCCAGAGCAGGAATGTTGCTAAAATTGGATTTCAGCAAAGCTTATGATCGGGTTAACTGGAGGTTCCTTCTTATTTCTTTGCAAGCTTTGGGTTTTGGTGCTCACTTCTGTAAGTGGATTTTCGACTGTATTGCCTCCCCGTGCTTCTCGGTTCTTGTCAATGGGTCTGCGGAAGGCTTCTTTCAGAGTAGCAGGGGTATTCGTCAAGGAGACCCGCTTTCTTCCTTCCTCTTCACAATTGTGGCGGAAGCTCTTAGTCGTAGCATCAAGGCTGCGATTCTTGAAGGTTCATTGAAAGGTCTTCACATCTCCTCCAATCTCCCTCCTCTTTCTCATCAGCAATTCGCAGACGATACTTTTCTCTTTGGTCAAGGGACTGTTCCGGAGGCTAGGTGCATTTCCTCTATTCTGGATTCCTACTCTGTAGCTGCGGGTCAAGTCTTAAACTTTCATAAATCTGTGATCTTTTTCTTTAACGTGGCCCCCAGGCTTCAGGGGAGAATTAAAGAGATTCTTGGCTTCTCTTTGGGCAAACTTCCACACACCTACCTGGGAATTCCTTTGTTTCATGGGAAGGGTAAGGCTCTCCTCTGGAACGGGCTTTTAAATTCCATCTCTGCCAAACTCCTCTCCTGGAAAGGTAAATGGTTATCCCTTGCCGGCCGTGCGCTTCTCATCAACTCGGTGCTCCTTTCCATTCCTATATACATGCTTTCCATTCTACAGATCCCTAATTCTGTTCTACTCAAAATTGAGAAGGTGGCTCGTACTTTTCTGTGGCAAGGTCTCAACGCACCGAACGCAAATTCCATCTTGCTAATTGGGATCTGGTCAAGCTTCCCAAGAATCTGGGTGGTTTGGGCATCCTGGATTTGGCCATTCAGAACATGGCCCTCGGCGCAAAATTGGTATGGAACTTCATATCTGATAATAGCAGACTCGCCTTCAAGGTCCTCGCTCATAAATACATGGATGGGCACCGAAATGAGCTTTTTCTTTCCAGTTCTGAGTTACCTAAGGGCTCCCACCTTTGGAATTTTATGTGTAACTCCAAAAATCTTATTGCTGATCGGGTCTCGTGGAAGCTAAACAATGGTCGGTTAGTGTCTTTCTGGGACGAAAGCTGGAATGGCTTCCCTCCCCTCAACTTGCTTCCCTCTCTCAATGGTATTATGAACTCTTCCAAACTGTTATGGGGCTCTCTTGTTTCTGATTACGGTTTCCAGCATCCCAACGGCTCGCCTACCTGGTGTTGGAAAGATATATTGTCTCTCGGCGCCTCTGCTCATGAAGCTGTCCTCCTATCCAATTCTTTAGAGGAACGTCATGCTACATACCTTAACAGTGAATGATTGCTTATTTTGGGTTGGAAATAGCTCTGGCCTTTACACTGTTAAAAAGGGTACAACATTCTCCTCTCACAATTCGGCAAGGGTTCTCCGAGTTCCTATGGATGCTGGCACCCTCACATTACACCGAAGATTGCTTACTTCGGTTGGCTTGTATTGAAGAGAAAGGTACTCACCCAGGCTAGAAGGCATGCGTGGGGCTTCTCGGCCCCTCTAAATGTCTTCTTTGCGGTGCAGGCTGAGGAAGATCTGGATCATCTCTTCCTCTTCTGTCCCTTCACCTCCAAGTGTTGGGATTGGCTCTTCAATAAGCTTAATCTCTCCTGGGTCCCCTGTAACAGAATTGATGCTAATCTTTCTTCCTGGCCGTCTTTTTCCCATAACTGTTTGCACAGCTCTATATGGCACGTCAGTCCTTATTTCTTGCTTTGGCATTTATGGTGGGAACGCAACCTTCGTCTTTTCAGAGAGCAAGCGGTTGAGCTCCCTCCTTCCTTTCCAAGCTGGAGGTGGCCATTTCTGAATGTATTAGTGCTAAGTGTTCTTCTTTTCCTCCTTTTCCTCCAAGGACTTCGCTACTCTCCATCAATGGTCACTCATCAAAATTCCCAATCCTGGGTCTATTATCTCGTAAGGGGCTCTCACAAATTGAAAAGATGCTGCTCAGGAAGAACACTAGATGGCGTCCCCCTCCCAAGGGGCTGTGGAAACTAAACTTCGATGGGGCCTCCAGAGGTAATCCGGGTTTATCTGGGGCTGGTTGCATCCTCAGGGACGATCGTGGTCTCCTCATCCATGCGGGCTCCTTCCCGTTACAAGACGGCACATGTAACTCCGCTGAAGCTCAGGCTCTTCTGGAAGGGGTCAAGTTGGCAGTCCATATTGGCTGTACAAATTATGTATCGAAGGGGATTCTCAAATCCTTATTTCTGCTGTTTCCAGTGGTGCTTCTCAATCGTGGAAATTGAACCTCTTTCTTCCTTCTATTCATTTTTGGCTCGGTAAACTCCAATCCTGGAACATATCGCATAAGTACCGGGAAGCAAATCGGGCAGCAGACTTCCTGGCCAACTTTGCTATTGATAATCCCTCTGCAATCGTTTCCTCCAACAATGCACACATGTGGCCAGGTCTTTCTACTTTCCTCTCCCTCGATCGAGAAACACCTGCGACTAAGACTTCCGTGCCTCCACTGCGTCTGGCAGTTCCCCCGTGCGTCGGTCTCTTCCTCCCCTCTTCTCGGCGGCGTCCTTCCCTTCCCTTGCCGCTCTCCCGCACGCTTCACTGGCCCCCCGTCATCTCCAAGCGTTTCTTGCCAGGTTCCCCTCGGGACAGTTTCTTCTTCACTTTCTTTTATTCTTGTTTCGCAGACCTCCTGGACTGTCTCTCTTAGCTTTTGCTTTGCTTCTTCCCGGCGCCATGTCTTTTGTTGGTTTCCCATTTGTGGCCCTCCGTGGGCAGTTCCGCGAACTGGCAGATGTTTCTGCCATTGATAGGCGGCGTCTGGCCATGATTTTCAAATACTCTTCATCAGCCGAGGCCGAAGCCATTGAAGCCATTCTTGGCGACTCTTACCGCTTCAATGCTCGTCGCCCACGAACCGATTCCAACATCACCTCCGCCTTCGTGTCTTTCTGTACGCTGCTTCATCCCAACATTTCGGAAGTGGAACTGGTCGCCTCAGACCTTATTTACGCTGTGCATTGCGTAGGCCTTCATGACCAGCTCGTGGATTTCTCACTTCCTGACCCTCTGCTGTGGGTGGAAGATGTGGACGAGTTAGCCATCGGTTCAGGAGGGATATTCGCTGGCTCAGTGGGCAGTACAGGGACCTTGTCACATTTGCACAGAACTTCCATCCTTCTCTGGACCAGCATTTTCTCCCAGTCGTGGATATTGATGCGGCCCTGTTTCCTCTCCATTCAGCTGTTGATCAGTTGAATGCCCTCAAGGATCGAGCTCTCCATGCCTTCAACTTCCTGCTGCATGCGGCCTCCTCACGGGCTGGTCACTCTTCAGGTTAATCGTAGCAGCCTTTTGTCCTTCGTTTCGCGGTCGCTTCCCTTGTCTCTGCGTTCTCTTCCTCTCTCAGTTTTTAGCTCTTCTTTTCCTCTTCCTCCTTCGACTTTCTCCTTCTCCTTCTTCTTCTTCTACTTCGTGTTTGTAGGGTTGGGGTCCCTATCCCCACCGGTTCATAGCTCCGGTCAAAAGCGTTTACCAATCAAAAATATATATACTCAACCTCTATAGTGTTGAGCTCTTGGTGGCATCCCTCATCATTGATATAATCTCTAGGGACATCAGGTGATCATGTAGAGTTTTAGATCATCAAATACCTTCCTATAATATGTAGTCTCACCCATGTGTGATCGGACTTCCTCCCCCACTTGCTCCCACCCCATGCAAGATGGCTCATATATAGCCCTAACTCGTAGTACTCCATTTGAGCACCCAATAACAATGTAGTCCTAGGAAAAATATCTCGTAGAAATGTAGCATGCCCCACACTCCTCATCCCTCTATATGTAACTAAGTGCATGTCCCAGTATAAGTGGGCCAATATACATTGACCCCAGTAGAAGACCTCTCCATCCATAAGCTTGTGCACTACTCCTGTCAATCCAAGCAGAAGTGTGTGCTAGTTTTTTCACGAAACAAGTAGTCACTGACAAAATCCATCAAATATACAGGTATCTATGTGATACATTGATCCTCAAAGAATTTATATAATTCTACAGTCATACTTTTCTAGGGTATGTCCCGGCATAGAAACATGTCCCAAATATAGCCTAAGATACGATTACAATCTACGTCATAAGTCACCAAGATTCCCTAGATCGAACTTGAAAGATCTAATATACATCCTCTAAATTCACCATCATCTCTCTAGTCGAAACTTGAACATCTAACTCTCGCTTCGCCACCTCCCTACTAAGGCAATCGAGACCGTGATCCACCTAATGATAGGCATCTATGTAATGTAAGCGAGGCCTATAGCCTCCAATGTGGCAGTAAGGAAAATCTTCTCTCACCATGATAATGTCTGCTCATATTCCCAAAGGTGTCTATACCACTCATGAACCTACAAGTTGTGTAATCTCACCTACAAGATTACACAACACTTCATTAACATCATTTCTTCTACTAATGTCTTCCTAAGATGTTATAATTACTTCGGCATTCTTCTGTTCATTTCTAAATTCTTCTAAAAATATTCTAATTTCCTCTAAGATTTGTCTAAGACCTAACTTCTACACTAACGCAAGCATTCTTGCACTATCGCATGCCCTTGCATGCTAACACTTGCATTTTTCGCCCTAGCATAGGCATGCGCTAATGCACTCATTCTCATGCTAACTCTCCCATTTTAACGATAAAGCACGAGCCTCGTTTTCCCCAAAATATATTTCTATGCTTGTGCATTCATTTTCACACTAGTGCAAGCCCTTTTACAATAGTGCAATCCCTTTAATGCTAACGTAGCCAAAGGATTACACTAACATCATCCCACAGTTTTGTCCTTCTCAAAAAATAGCAGTAAATGCACTGGAAACTTAAAATTTTTGGTCTATGTATCGAGGCACTATCTAAGGGAATCCATATGTACTCTCAAACTTTGTTTGCAAGATGCTTTGTTCTCAACTCAAGCCATTTTCGTCCAAAGTCAGAGCAAAAATCTCACTAAATCTCAAAAGGGCTAGGTAACAATAGCTCGTCGCGGTGGATTTTATCATCCCAACTTGCTATTTATAGTTTTTTTTTACCTAGTTCTTCATTTTTCTCCCCGAGGGGCTAGATAATTAAAAATTATTCTTATATATTCTTCTCATTCCGTCGCGATGATTATTTTTATTAAATGGTCATTTTTCTCACATTTTCGCTACATTGGGGCATGTTTTTGCTTCCCAACGACTTTGTCTTCTACTTGTGGCATATTTTTGCTTCCCGACATTTGTTTGATGCCTCATGTGCCTTGTCATTCTTATATATCATAGTCTTCCTAAAAATTTCAAAAAAAAAAAAATATCAAAAATTCTAAGAATTCTAAAAATTCAAAAATTGTTAAAAATCCAAAAATTGGTAAAAATTAAAAATTATATTGAAAATTGGTAAAATCATTCACACATCTGAATCATTTACTGGACATAATTTCCTCAAACATTGAAATTTTTCCTACAAAACGTCATTCTTTGGTTCTCGCTTGTTCTTGCGCATGACTTGCAGAGATCGCTTTAATCTACCTCCATTAACAAAGCCGGTTTTCTTGTTATGTTTGTTTTCCCTTGCATAAATGAGTTGTTTGGGGTAGTTTCATAGTGCATAGTTACTTTTTCATGGGACTTATACGTCCTCTATTTATTCACCCCGCATGTATCCTTTCTTTGGGTGTTATTTTTAACCCTTGTCGTTAACTCGCACATGTGGGAACTGAATCTCGATAACAAAAACATTAGTGCAACTTCCTTGAATGTTGTTTTTCCGAGTATGTTTTTTGTTCTTGTTTCCTTTTTGGTTTTATTGTTTACTTTCCCGTACTACAATACTTCATGTATGTTGCATTGAGATTAATGTTTTAGCAATGAACAAATGTTAGTATTATGGCTTTTCATGTTATTTTACACTTTTGAACCATCAACATCAACATATTATCAGATATATAATAAAGGGTCGTTGAAAGCTATTTCCATTCTCTTCATCTCCATTTCTTCTACATTATCATTTTTCTTCATTATCGTTTCCTTCTATCACTTTATTCTTCATAATCACTTGGGGCAACAGGATTACATTTATCCACCTCCCCCTCCTTGTTTCCTCTATTGATTTCCTTCATCTTTTTATCGTCGATCGAACTTTTCATCACCCCATTGACAATCGAGGGTGCATCCTTCATTCTACTAATTTTTCTTCCATTTCATTCAAAATTTACTTGTTTGTGACTTCACTTACGCCACCTAAAGGGGGCAAATGTAGACACCTAAAATCTGCCTACGTAGTTTTACTACGAAAATTGTACTAATTACCCTCTTTTCCATCATTTTCATAATAATTAGTGATTTCCCACTAATTAACTAATGTTTCTCCCCATTTCAACCAATTAATGGCACTTTGTTAATTAACTAGTCTCTACTTCCCTTCAGATGTCAATTAACGACACTTCATTAGTTATAATCCTCTTCTGATCAAACAATTAGCTATTATTGGTTAATTAAGCCTATTTACCATTTTATTTAATCAATAAACCCTCTTATTGGTTAAAACCCCCTTCCAACCATTCAAAATCACCACATTTCCTCCAAATCATCTCTAAAATCTTTCTAAGCTTATTTTATCCTATTCATTAATCCTATTTTATTAATTAAAGCACCCCCAACTCCCATAAGTTGCTAATCACTTGTTAATTCTTCTAATCAAGCTTAATTCTTCTAATTGCACTTTATCATTTATCCCACATGCATTAGGATTCATGTTTCTCCAAATTGGAAAGCTATATAATAAGCCTAGTATTTCCCTCACACACCACACCATACTTTGAATAGTGGAATTTATAGGCATATTGATAAGAGCATTCTCCATTGATTTGGAATAGCTACTTCATCCATTCTACCATTTTGAGTAGAAAGGAAGATCTAAGAATGGCCTTGTAGCCATTTCTTGGTGAGATCCTTCCCTTTATTTAGAGATTAAGACATCAATTTGATTGCTCATTGATCTAAAGAGGCTCATATTTTAGATTAATCATACATACAAGAGTAGGAATGGTTAGCATTAGGTGATTTCATTCATGTTTATGCATAATAGCTAGTTTCCCTTAAGCTCTTATCTTGATGTCCATTCTTAGATTAACTTTCCTTTGAAGATACTTGTTGTTATCTCTCTTTCATTAGCATAGTTAGTTTAGTATGGCTACACATCTCACCATTTACTCTCTATCAATCTTGTCTTGACTATATTAGCGATAATTTAGATCCCGATCATATTGGCATTTCATTTTGATTGCCTTTTGGTCGTATTTTTATTTGTAATGACTCATTTCTTGGCTATTCACAAAATCTTACTTGTTGGTATGTACAAGGATATCCATTACCATATTTCATTGACAAATAATATGTAATGGGCATGTATAATCTACAACGCAATGCCTCTCTAAGGGATCAACCACATATTATTGCTTACCAAGTCTCATATGCATCTCCATTCAGTTTTGACCATGAAAATAATGACCTCTTAGATGATGTTACTTTATCATTCTCTTCTTGCTACACTTGGTGGGCATCATGCTTTTTCTCCCCTCTTCTATCATTGTCAAGTGTCTCGCACTTCTACCATCTTACTTATTACTCTACATCTAATCTTTTACACGCATTTTACACATCTTGATACACTTGTATCATCATTACCCGATGATGCACTCTCGTGCTATGGTTCACACTTGACTGTTGAGGGATCACTACATTCATGAGCCTCACATCATCACATTACACACTACACACTTGGCGCATGTTGTCGATGAAAATTAAACTAACAACTATCAACCCTTTCACCTAACACAAAAGGTCAAGATGGAATCGACCAGTTTAATTGTAATTGTACTTAAGAATTAGCTTAAGCATGGGTAGTTTAACATAGGTTAAATAATGATTCAACCTAAGATCTGGGAAGTTTCTATTTCTTGGCAACAAAGAGGATATACACACTCTAACAAAAGAACAAATAAAACACACCAAAAGACACAACAAGACCACATAAAAATAAATTAGACTGATGAAGATATTTTCCATAAACTTTACGATATTATATTTAATATAATCACTCATAAATCAAACTAATTTTCCATATAAAAATTATTATCAACCTTTATCCGACAGAGTGAAACCTATTAATTAGGTAACCTCTTGAAAAGGTGAAAATCTTAAGTGATATATTTATAATATCTTCCTTGCAATTTATTTATTAAAATGATATTATGATCTTGAAGATAAAAACATAACAAAAAACCTAAAAGAAAGTTCCACAAATGAATATTAACATATAAACATATTTACAAAAATGACAAGATGAAAATAAAAATAGACATGATGAGGAAAATATATTTTACATTGATGAAAGAGTACAATGATTGCTAAAACAACGTTGTCTTAAAAAGGTCATGATTCAAATCAAGGCCAACATGGCTACAAAAATTGTATTTATTTTGAGATCGAAATGAATATATCATCAAGGTCTACTTTTCATATGACGATAAAGATCTCAGTAATCAATTCGTATAAAATTTAGGATAATAAATCAGATAATCAAAAATAATATTAAATCTGGATATACCTACTGCATTCAATTTTCATACTCAAACCTCAAAACAATGTCATCATAACACCTGTAAGATCACTTGCCTCAAAAAAACATTGCAGATAAATAATTCAGAATGAAATAATCTTCAAAATAGCTGCAATACTTGATTTCTCATCCCCTGAAATTGTATCTTCCAAGTCCTTTTATAATATCTTCTTGTACAAAATCAGTTATAACTAATTGATATCATTTGAATAATTTCCAAGTAAATAAGTTATAACTTTATAATAAGTCATTACTTATGTCTTAGGTGACACTTTATAATCATGTATTGATTATAATCAAATGACTCGTGAAAATTTAAAACATATGACATTTAGACATTTAAATGAGGCGTGAGTCACTAAACAAGGGCCCACCGAATACTCAATGCATTAAATAAATGTAAAACACAACCATAAAGCATTATGTTCGTTTTTAAAGCAAAACACGTCATCATCAAAACAATAATTAAACTCAAAAATGCATCTACTTATATGCATATAAGATATAACAAACTATCATCATAAGTTTACCAATCACCATCCAAAAGTATCCATATATGATTATAGTATATCTATCAAGTTTATTTTATCTAATGTATCATAATCAATCCTCTCTAGTCAAGTCTAGCAATGGTGTTCCTTCTATTGTGGTCATTTTAATATATTCATATGGCTCAACCAGTAGAATAGTGTGAGTAATGATCCTTGAATCTTCATCCACCTCCAACTTAACTCTCTTTACCACACTTTTCACATTAGGCAAAGTGTGGAAGAGGACCTAGCATGGTTATAGGGCTATGGGGAGTCATGTGAATACACGATTGTTCTTCCCAAGTAATAGTGGTGAGGTGGTGACAGGTAAGACATTGCGAGGAGGTATATGAGATGGGGCAGATTGAGTAGACATGTTTGAAGAAGACATGTTATGATCAGCATGTGCATGTTCAACATTATGCAAAGGAGGGTTATTGATACTACGGGAAGGTTGGGTATGAGAATATGATTCAATAATTTGTAAAATGTCAGAAGGAAGGGTTCAATTACATAAAAATGTATGGAAACATGAGTGGGGCCATGTCTAACAAAATGTCTCCTCTTTCGAAGCTTACTAGCTCCCCTTCGGCCACCCCTAGGTGAGCCTCTTTCCCACTATGATTATCCTTGAAAACTATTATGCCTCCCTGAGTGATGAGACTCATATCTTTTAGAACCCCAACCATCCCATCCAGACATGATTGTAATAATAAAAAGGAGATATAATTACCAATAATTTAGCATGAAGAAACATTAATTTCCCAAAAATAGAGCCATCACAAGTACTAATCAAAGTAACAGTCGCAATTATCCATATGAGAACACTTAGTTCTGAAAATAAAGGAAACATACATATACTTTTGCAAAATAGTTTACTTCAAACCCTGATTTTCCACTTCCACAAAATCATTTTAAATTGTCAAGAAACAATCATTTCTAGAATACGATTTTGAAAAACAGAAATTGACCGTATGATTTCAAACTCTTAAGCATTAATATTTTTAACAAACTATCCTTCGTAATGTGCATGCATGATTTTTTCAAAATCATTCCATCATATTCAGTTCATAATAGCCTCAAAAACTCAAATGCAGGAATATGAATATCAAAGTTTTTATACACAAATCTTCATTATTGCTCTCTTAAAAACAACAAGTCGGGTATATTTAACAAATGCATGTATTTACATGGTATTTTTATTACAAATTGTAGAAGCTTCAAGAAGTTATTAAATAGCCAAATTGAAACCATAAATGCCCAAAATTTGATATAGAGTTGGTATTCATCTACTAAACCAATCAATGAGAAAAGAAATTTCACAAAAAAAAAAATGAGATATTATTCCATTTTCATCAAACATACATCTCTTCTTCGACCCAGAAAGGAGAAATGGGACAGAGAATATTTATTCGACAAGCTTCCTCAATAACCAATGCCCAACTCGACTACATTAAAAATGAGCAAATAGACTTTAAGATGAACACATTTCACCCATTAAAATGACATTATTCTCAAAAGAATGACTGTATATTGTGGAAAATTGAATAAAAATATAAAAGAAATCATTTTTTAACATGCAAATGATATTTATTTCATCAGATGTAAAGATTCATTAAAAATACCAAATGGGTGTGAGGGATAATAACCTGCAAGGTTAAGAACTTCATAGGAAAACATGAAATGTGAATCTGGACAAAATGTCGTGTCAACTATGCATGCACACGACTAAACTCAAGAAAGAAACACAATTTTCGAAAAATAGTTCATACCATTGAATATTTCCACATATTGCTTATACTTTGAGGATTCAATCTCAAAACCAACAATCTCCACTCGCCCAAAACCAAAAACACACAACTCAAATTTTTTCCCATCAAAATTTGAAAAAATGAATCAAAATCCAAAACAACACATATTTCAATGCTCATACGTGCTCATTCAATACCCATTAACTTGCCACCACCAGCTTCACCAATATACTCCCGCCACTCACCACCTCGAGAATCAATTCTTAAAAATGAAGGCTTATACGATGGTCTAAATAAAATCATTCAACATATTACTTTCAATCACCTTATACCACCCTTTGAATGTCATATGAGCTAAACCGAACATACCATATCATATAATATTTACCATAGCAATAGGAAAATCAAAGTTAGGATATAGATTTTAATGGCACGATCATAGCCTTATTATTTATGAAATCCATGCACAAGACAAACAATACATTCAAAGTGAAAAGATAGCAAAGTGAGAGACAATCCATTAGTCGACTATAGCAAATGAAAATCACTTTTAAACATCATTTTTACTACATGTCACCTTCAATAATCATTTCCAAAATGGGAAAATCAAGAATATCAAAATACGAGCTTGAAAACCAAACAGAGATATCATGAAGCGAAACTTGATTTACATTGTTAACAATTTCAACATCCATGTTGATAAAACAAATGACATATATATATATATATATATATATATATATATATATATATATATATATATATATATCTTATGATGATAGCCAAAAATTAAAGAATGCCACGAAACCACTTAGTGTTAGAAAAATAAAATAATGCATTAAATACCTAGTGGCCATTGTCTGACTCATTACAAATGTAATAGCAAGTGAGAAGTGATAGGAATATTTAGAACTTATTTTTAAAAAGGGGGTGTTAAAATTTTATCAATACCAACGTTGGTCTGATGAAATCTTGCCTAAGTAATGAAGGCATGGATGATATTGGCATGAGAATAGGGGGTGCATGAGTAGCGCGAGAAGGTGATAGATTTTCACCCTGTGGTTTCACACCCAAAAGAAGAAGGTTCAAGACTTATCCATTTTGAATGTTGCGGGCTAAAAATAGGATTGAGTGTGGAGCATGCAAGGATTAAATCATGAATACTTACAGATGAATGAAAGAAGATAAAGAGTCATGCAGAGTTTGAGCTAATAATGAGATTAGATCTAAATTTTATTTATAAGATGATCTATTATTAGGAAAATTTTGCATGATTTATAGTTATCTTTGTATGTATGCATGGTTATTTTGATTATGCGGACTATTTTTAGAGTGCATGGATGGTGAAGGGAAATCCTCACCTCATATTTATATGTATTGATTTGCATGGCTAACGGATCGGCTATGAATTGTAACAGAGTTATGTTGCTGGTATGATTTTTCTCACATAACCTCGGAGACCCTATGTTTTTTTCAGCTATTGTGTTTTGTGATGAAGTAATGCAATGGATGTTTTTGGATGAATACTTGTGTATATTTATGAGCATGGTAATTGCATGGTAAATCTGATATTAATTCTTATGTGATATGTTTGTTTGCTTATTACATGTGTTTCCAATTTAAGTTCATGGAACTGTTTTTTTTATGGGATAACTACTTGGTTAAATATGGATCCTTATGCTAACATATCAACAAAGTTGACATAAAAGAGGGACCTATTAGGCTTGCATGCTTCGGGTGAGCATTCAAATTATCTGAATGATGTGCCAACGTGCCTAAAGTATTAAGTGGAAAATAGAGACTACATTTTGGTTCCATTGTCATGACCTCTTTTCCAGGTTGTTGCAAAGATTTTGCGTGATGATGGTGTATCGATTGACACTTGCGTCTATTGAAACTTGGGTAGATGACGGATAAGATTAGTTTGCAGAGAGATACGAGAATGGACCTAATTTCAATGCACACACATGGGTTAAAGAACATCTTTATCATGAGATTTATGAGTTTTTCTTCACTATTTTCCCATAGATTTGTATGAGTGTCTATCGTAGTATGCATCAAAGATGAGTTGTAGTTATAGATCAAGGGTTTGGACACATGAAGAATACTAGAATGTTTTTATGTTGATGAACCTTGGATGTGTACTTTAGATCATTGGTGGGCTAGTGTTATGCGCAGCTTATACTTTGGAGTATTTTATTTCTACTTATTATTTTTAGAGGTTAATGAGTTTGAGTACTTGTGCAAGCCCAAATGATCTCACATTCACGTTATTCCTTTAGTAATTAAGATCTTGATGGTAACCTTGAGTTTGGAGATGCTACTTGTGGCTAGCTAAACCCACCACCGTGCACACGGGCGGAGCATGTGTGGTGAAATATTGTGACTTTGACGGTAGCAAGGAAGAGAGAGGAAATACAAATCAAGTTTAATGAAACATGAGAGATGGAATTAGCAAAGCGTAATGATATTGAGGAGTCTTTGGAGTTGTAGAGGAATATTTCTCGTGATGGATTTGAAGTTCATGTGGAAGACGCGTCGAGCCAAATCATTTGGTTCTCCCAACCTTAGGAAAGTGTGCTAGATAATCCCATTCAACTTCTAATAAGAACACGTTAGAGGAGGAAATATTGAGAGCCATGGGCGTGCATCGAACCCACGTAGAAACCTTTTCCTCGCACCTAGTGCTTTAATCCTAAAAGTAAACACTAATCGGTAGGTGAGTATAGGCAGTCCAGTGAATATAGGTAGATATCATTTTCCTTTGAATACAAAATTTCATGAGATAACACATATATCTATGGCAACATAAACAACATCTTTGTTTTGGGTCTAGTTGGAGGAATACTTTCTAGCACGTCATCAAGATAGAACGTGGGCGTGCGAGAATATTGGGAATACATCTGGAAGTAGAATAACTTTGCAAACTTTGGGAAGTTAGTTCAGGTTCCATTTTTGGGATGCAAGGAAGTGCATCCACCGGTTTTTTTCCTATAACAGAGGAGGAGGATCGGGGGATCGGGAGGATTGGGAGGATCAAGTGGATCAAGTAGATCAAGTGGTTCGGAGGTGGATAAAATATTGGTGGGGCTTTTGGTTTTGGATCCGTGGACACAGCTTTGCACCCTCATCACCCACACCAGTCTTCTATGATATGTCCCTTCACTTACCATAGTATAGAGGTATTGAAGATGTTACAGAGCATGTGCACAAGTGCGAGTTGCTATGGCACACTAAAGAGATTACGGCTCCAGAGAGAAAGGTGATTTAGTTTTCTACAACTCTTCAAGAGCAAGCTCACATCTGGTACAAAAATTTGATTCGGACTCAAACTACGGTAGATTAGAATGCTTTATGCGTTGTGTTCCTTGGTGAGTTCCATATTCCTAATTTTGAACAAAAGAGTATCAAGACACTAAATTATATTAAGGTGGCTTATCAAAAACTCGTGAGGGAATATGATGTGTTTTAATACATTATTATCAAAGTTTTCTTATGACATACTAACTAGTCAAAGATGCGAAGTGGTTTGTTGGTAGGATGTTAACTCCTTTTAGAAGGGCACTATCTCATAAGACTTTCACCGATCTGTAATGCTTTGGAAGAAAATCTATGTGTCGAGTCAATTGGGAGTGTGGACACTAGAGTAAGTCCATTTTTAGAGGCAAAATTACAATTATGGTGAAGCAATTAAAGAAGCTCTCGGCTGATTCAGCTCATGAGATGTACAGTGGGATATGGTGTACAAATTACAAGGTTAAAGGACACATAAATGATATCTTCCCTCATGAATCGGTGCACACCATGTTGTTGGATTGTGAGATTTGTAACTTGGATCATGAATCGAGTAGGTGTCCTATTTTACAAAGACTTGATTCGTAAAAATGTTTCTATGTATTGTAATATTTGTAAGTCCCACACTCATGACACTACTAATTTTCGATTGATTAATCACATCCATGAGCCCATTAAGATTGGTGTGTGCTAGATTGGTGTTGCGAGTAAATCCAAGGAACAAGGAAAATAACATAATGAAGGGTTCACTATTGGTGGGGATAATGGAAAATGAGGCTTCCGTGGTGGATATAGAGGTCGAGGTCCCGGTGGTGGTAGAGGAGGATTTCGAGATGAACTTGCTAGAGTAAATCCATATTTAGAGGCACAAACTGCAATTATGGTGAAGCAATTAAAGAATCTCTCACGGCTAATTAAGCTCATGAGATGTACAAAGTGGGATATGGTGTACAAATTACAAGGTTGAAGGACACATAAATGATATCTTCCCTCATGAATCGGTGTGCACCATATTGTTGGATTGTGAGATTTGTAACTTGAATCATGATTCGAGTAGGTGCCCTATTTTACAAACACTTGATTCATAAAAATGTTTCTATGTATTGTAAGATTTTTAAGTCCCACACTCATGACACTACTAATTTTTGATTGATTAATCACATCTATGAACCCATTAAGATTGGTGTGTGCTAGATCGTGTTGCATGAGTGGATCTAAGGAACAAGGAGAATAACATAATGAAGGGTGCATTATTTGTGGGGATAATGGAAAATGAGGATTCAAAGGTGGTGGATATAGAGGCCGAGGTCGCGGTGGTGGTAGAGGAGGATTTCGAGATGAAATTTCTATACTTTTGGATCTCCCGATCATTACCAACATGAGTTCCTTAGAATGTAGTTTTCTCCGGTGTGGAAAACAACACAAGTTTTTTGAATGTCTAGATTTGTAAGAACATATGAGTAAGTAGCATAAGAAAGACAAGGGCATGGGGATGATAAAATCATAGCATGCCATTGCAAATCATTGGATGTCGAAGTTAGTGTCGACCCTCTGTATAGATTGTTTTAATGACTACCCGCACAGAGGCAACGCGCGCACATGAGACTCCGAAGCATAGACCTATTATTATAAAGTAGGAAGTTATAAATATGAAGTAACCTAATGTTGCACATCGATGGAGGTTTATCAAGAGACTATGGAGTCATTAGGGATCTGCGCAAGGAGAGATTCGAGCTTGAAGTAATAAGTGCATGCGATGGAACGAGAAAATAAGGTTGATATCCCCTAAAAGATGTAGATAACTTGAAGGAGGTCTCAGAGAACGCTTTTCCAAGAGAATATAATCCCTCTATTAGGATAATGGTTACGAGAGAAGGTATCGTGCATTGGGACTGAGCATGAGAGATAGATACTTCATGTGAATCTACCTCCCCATAGCCATGAGTTTGATAAGGATATTACATTGAATGTAGGTATGGATGGATGGATTCTAAGTAACATTTTGATAGATACATGTGTAGAAGTTAATGTACTTGCATTGGATGCATGGAATAAAATAGGAAAACCACCATTATAGCCTTCCATGAATGTGTTGTATATGTTGAACACAACTATGGCCAATCCTATTGGATTACTAAAGGATGTAACTATGACCATTCAGGAGTTCATTTTACGGGGATTTTGAGGTGTTAGAGCTCATAGAAACTGATAACTTTCTAGTACAACTTGGGCACCCCGGTGTTACCCTTATAATGCATACATGCACTTTAATAAAGGATACATTATTTTTTGAGAATAAGACAGAGTGCATGGTCATACCCTTGACAAAAGCAAAGGTTGCACCTTATGTTGAACCCCCGATTGAAGAGGATTTGAACAGGATATATGCATGCATTATTAGGGATCCTAAATCTCTTGAGTGATCTAGAGAGAGAGAGATTCAATGGGATCATGCTCGATGGTCACATGTTAGTGATACTACAATTATTTCCTATGATAACTAGGTGCAAGGAACATATGAATTCATTGGGTGAGAGATTAAGAATACGGTTACACCCATGGTTAGGAAACACACTATTAGGTGCTTAGGAAGTAATCTAGTACAGAGGTACATTGGTGAAGGGAACCCTGATGTATTTCTGCCCACCATGGAATCCCATTGGAAAGATCAAGTACGGAGAAGAAACATGTTAGTATACACTCTGCGTGGGATAGCAACGCGCTAGTGGAAAACACATAGACAATATTTTGGAATGGTGAGAAGTGATAATCACCCTTTCCTCTAGATTTTTTAGGAGCAATGTATCTGTTATCTAAATAACTCTCCTATTTATTTAGATAACTTATATTTTCATTCTAACTCGATGTTTTACATTTTAGGTCACAGCGTGCACTCAAGATTGTTCTTTTGACACATTGGGCACAACACCGGGCCTTCTCTCAGGCACCCTTACGTGCCTTCTTGTTTCTCCCTTTGCATTCTTATATCTCCTTTCATTTCCCTTTGCGCTTTCCTCCTATGCGCATATTTTTTCCTATCTTGTCGTGTATTCCTTATGCGCATCTCTGCAAACTTTCCTTCCAAAATGGCTAAGTCCTTGGCATTCCTCTTATGCGCTTACATACACTAAAATATGTCACACTCCCCTTCTCTATCTTCTATCACATGCCCTTCCTCGGTTGAACGCTCGCACCCTCGCTTCCATACTTACCTTCTATAAGTATGCCTTCTTTCCCGTCATGTGCATTGTGTTCACATGAATGTACTTCACGCATGTACCTTTACACCTCTCGCTTCTACGCCATGTGCCTTCTTCTACGTCGGTCACTTTGCCATGTCATATGTCGAATTAAGTGTGCAACACGAAACCAATCAAAGTACCCCAATAGGGATTTGAAACCTAACAACCAGTCGATGCATGACACATGGTAGAAAAGACATAACAAATCAACAATTGGCTGATTTCTTCATTCAATTAGTGTGTGCCATGTGTCTTACATGCCAAGATGACTCTAACATCTTCTAACAAATATATCTTCTATCAGTAGAGCTCTAATCGATGTGTGCCTAGACTTGTCGTGAGAGATACCGACATAAGCTACACATTGGACTATTCAAATTCAAATTTAGGAAGGATTTGGTAGGCAGAAAATAGGGGAACGTCTTTCTCGATCATCAATGCACACATCTAATTGACCTCAACCACCATATTTCAATCAGATCTTGCTTTCTTCCTTCTTTTACATGCCAAATAGACATAGGTAAGTACATATGATAACCTTACAAGTAGATTTGTAGGCATTTATCACTTGTTGTTGGTGGATGAAGATTTGAATCTAAGTTTCCCTCTATTTATCATTCTCTTCTCTCCTTCTTCTTCTATAAATAGTAGAGTTATGCTTTGTAAAAAGGATCCCTCTCTATTGTAACGAAACCATGCCAAATGGTGGCCAACTTCCCATGGGTCTTAGACCTTGACATGGTCTTTGCAATGTATTCTTGCCTCCTGTCATGAATGTAAATGACTATGTGTCCCTTGAGCAATAAAATCATGTTTTGTGGAACTCTTGTCTTCCCTTTCTCGTTTTCATTGCATCTCGCCTCTCTATTTGCATTTTTGGCATGATGTGTGTACTCCTATGCTTGCAATCCCTATGTTCATGTGTTGCACACGCTGGAAGGCCGAGCCCACATGTTGATCTATGGCATGCATCATCTGTCCTCTTTTCTCGTGTCTTCTCTTTTTCCTTCACCACTGGAGAGAGATCGATTACCCTTTCTTTCTAGCACTATCACCTTCCTTAGCTTAGGATTTCCCTTTCTACACATCCTTCTATCCCTGGTCCCTTGGCATGTTTAGTCTAGGATTTTCTTTCAACTTAGGAGTAGTAGTAGCATTAGAGGTAGGTAGATGAACCAACCTTCTTCGAGATCCATCCCATGTGTGTAAGGTCCCACAACTTTGGTATGGTTCCATTGTTGTCTCAAATAGCTTAGCTCTTCCAAATCCGATACGCGGTGCACAAGTTTGACGACCAACAGCTTTCTAGCATGCCTAGTGGAACCAGAGTTGAAGAGTTATACATCTTCATATCAGTAATTTCGATGTGTTATTGTTGATATCCAACCTTTAGAGGCATATTTTAATACATCTAGGGATCCACCGAACCAAAGACACCCATTTTCTCATTTTCAAGACTAGTCCCCCTCCTTTCTTTCATTCATTTTCTCCTTCTTCCATCATTCCACCTTCCTCTTTTAAAGTTGTGCAATCATGACTTATTTCCCTTCATGGAATTCTCATTTGCAGTAGCAAAACTATTTCCTCCATCCCCATAGTTTCAAAATCCTCCTCCAAATCAGTTTTATAAGCCCCATTATCCTGAAAATGCATATAACCCACTTTTTCTAACCAAAATGTTTATGAAGAATATTTTTATGTAGATGATGGTGGAAACTCCATAGCAGAATCTGATTTTGAGAGGTAGGTGCAAAAGATGGAGATGGACATGATGCAGCTCAGAGTCAAGTGCTCCATAAAGGCAACTAAAGTTGGCTACAAGGTCCCTTGTCCATGGGTCAACCCCATGCAGTGGTTTAACACCCAGCAGAAGCTACACTTTATCACTGAGATGTTGCCCCAAATTAGAAAGTGGGCGGAAGAAATGGAGGCTCAAAAATGTAGCACACAACAACCCTATCAATGGGATGACCCTATACTACCATCTTACAACCCTCCCACTCCTCTGTAATAACTTACATCATCTCATCCCATTGTGCATGTTCCTAGCTTCTTGCGTGCTTTGCCCCATTGAGAATTCCCCTCCTCCATCCTCTCACCTTCATTTCTCTACCATCACCCCTCCTACATGTGCTTCCACTCCTCTTACATGTGTGCCTTCCATGCCTTCTGCACCCATCCTTCCACCTTCTTTCGATTCCCCTGTCTAATTGTACCATAAATGAACAACCCCATGCCAATGCACCTTTCCCAACCAACGTCATCATGTTCAATGAGTGTGGCACAAAAGAAGAATGTATGACTCATGTGACTCTAAATGGGAAGAGGAAATCATATGGGTGCATGTTACAGAAGAAAAGTAGTTAGTCCCAAAGGGTGCTCCCAAAGGAGACCGAGTTTTGTAGAGGCAGAACCATACATGCCCCGCATTTGCGCGACCCAGCCTACAAGCACTCCCCTTCAGAAGGATATTCTACAAGAAAATACCATTTGTGGGATTGAGATTCAAAGCAATGGGAAAATCACAAGGATTAGATCATGCCCAATCATATATCTGGCTAGTCTAGAGCCAAAGATAGAGTTACCACCGGTCATGCTCATTTCAAAGCATGAGGTAGAGCTTCAGACACCAAAGGTTAGCAATAGTACCTTCCAAATCAAAGCGCAAAACAATTTTAGGATTTATATAATCTATTTTTTTGATACTTTGAGGAAGGTGAAACACCATCTGTAATGTCAGTTTTTCACTCTTGTTCCAGACCATGTCCAATGTCAAATCAATTACATGGTCACAATTTGTGAGGAAGGGAAGCTACTTCTCCCTACCTATTGTAGGTTTTACTTGAGTGCCCTTTTCCTTTGGTTAGTGTAGGGTAGAGTAGGTTTTCTTTTAGTAAAACAAGTGCTCACGCACACTCTACATGTTCCCTTTGGGACATGTATGATTTTTTCAGTTTTGTACATAATGTTGTGCTTCTATTTTGGTGTGCTCCCTCTAGCACCTTTCCTTTCCTGTTGTTCATGTGTGCCCCTTTTGTTGCTTCTTGGGATGACAGTTCAATTTTGGTAGAGGCAGTTCCAAAATCACGCATAGCTTTCACTCTCATTAATCCAATTCAGAATATCTTCATATGAGAGCAATAGTTCAGTTCAGAGTTTAAACAATGTTATAAGTGACTCTGGGATGTTCTTCAAGTTGTAGATCAGATTTTCAAGTTTAGCACTTGACTCCATGCCCAATGGAATTCTAAGGCTATTGGTCTCTTCATCTAATAGGCAGATGGCCCCAAAATTCACCAAAACTATTATCCAAATAACTCTCCTAGTTATTTGGATAACTTATATTTTCATTCTAACTTTGATGTTTCACATTTTAGGTTGCGTGCACTCAAGATTGTTCTTTTAACACCTTGGCATAATTTCAGTTCCTTTATGCACCCTTACGCACCTTCCTACTTCTCCCTCTACATTATTCTATCTCCTTCCATTTCCCCTTTACACCTTTCCTCCTGCATTCCCACTTTCTTTCCTATCTTGTCATGCATTCCTTACGCGCACCTCTTCAAACTTGCCTTCCAAAATGGCTAAGTCCTTAGCATTCCTCCCGTAGTTACATATACTAAAATGTGTCATGTGCCCCTTCTCTATCTCCCCACTTTTTCTTCCACACCCTTTCTTAGTTGAATCCTCATGCCTTACCCCATACGTAATTGCCTTCTGCAAGTATGTCTTCTTTCTTGTGTGTGCATTACATTTGTGTTCCTATCCCTCACACGCTCACCTTTGCACCTCTCGCTTACATGCCTTGCACCTTCTTCTACATCAGTCATTTTGCCACATCATCTGTCATACTTGAGTGTGTAACACACAACCTATCATAGCATTTCAATAGGGTACCAAATCTTGACAACCAACCGATGCATGACACATGGCAGAAAAGACAAAACAAATCAACAGTTGGCTGATTTCTATAGTCAATCAGCATGTGCCATGCGTCTTAAATGCCCAAATGCTTGTGACATCTTCTAAAAATTGTATCTTCCATTCCAGAGCCATGATCGGCATGTTCTTGGACTTGTTAGAGAGTTGTTGACACAAGCTACATGTTATATTATTCAAATTCAAATTTAGGTGGGATTTGGTAGGTGAAAATAGGGAAACATCTTTCTGATCATCAATGCACACATCTAATCAACCTCAACCACCAGATTTCAATCAAATCTTGTTTTCTTCCTTCTTCTACATGCCAAACAGACATGGGGAAGTGCATTTGATAGCCTTGTAGGTGGATTTGTAGGCATTTATCACTGGTTGTTGGTGGTTGAAGATTTGAATCTGAGTTTCCCTCTCTTTCTCCTTCTCTTTCTCTTTTCTTCTTATACTTCTATAAATAGTAGATTTCTGCTTTGTAAAAAGGATCCCTCTCTGTTATAATGGCACCATGCCAAAATGGTGGCTAACTTCCCATGGGTCTCAGACCTTAACATGGTCTCTATAATGTATTCTCACCTCCTACCATGAATGTAAATGATTGTGTGTCCCTTAAGTAATAAAATCATGTTTTATGGAACTCTTGTCTTCCCTTTCTCATTTTCATTACATCTCACCTCTCTATTTGCATTTTCTAGCATGTTGTGCATACTCATATGCTTGTAGTCCCCACGTTCATGTGTTGCACACACGCTTGAAGGCCGAGCCCATGTGTTTATTTGGGTGTATCATCCGCCCTCTTCTCCCACACCCTATTTTTTTCCTTCACCACTATTGGAGAGAGATCAACCCTTTATTTCTGGAATTATCACCTTCCTTAGCTTAGGATTTTCCCTTTCTGCACATCCTTTTATCCCTAATCCCTTAGCATGTTTAGTCTAGGATTTTCTTTCAGCATTAGGAGTAGTAGTAGCGTTAGAGGTAGGTAAAGGAACCGGCCTTCTCCAAAGATCTGTCCCATGTGTGTAAGGTCCCACAACTTTGGGATGGTTCCATTGTTTTCTCAAATAGCTCGGATCTTCTTCCAGATCTAGAGACATATAAGTTTGATGACCAATAGTTTCTAGCTTTCCCAATGGGTCTAGTTTGAAGAGTTATACATCTTCATCTCAAGCAATTTTGATGTGTAATTATTGAGATCCAGCCTTTGGAGGCATATTTCAATGCATCTGGTGACTCCACTGATCCAAACACACCCATTTTCTCATTCACAGACCAGTCCCCCCCTTTTTCATTCAGTTCTCCTTCTTCCATCGTTCCACCTTCCTCTTTTGAAGTTGTGCAATCATGACTTCTTTCCTTCATGGAATTCTCATTTAGAGCAACACAACTATTTCCCTCCATCCCCACAATTTCAAAATCCTCTTCTAAATTAGTTTTATAAGCCCCATTATCCTGAAAATGCATACAACCCACTTTTTCTAACCAAAATGTTTATGAAGAATAATTTTATGTAGATGATGGTGGAAACTCCATAGCAAAAGCTGATTTCGAGAGGCAGGTGTAAAATATGGAGATGGACATGATGCATCTCAGAGTCAAGTGATCCATAAAGGAAGCTAAATTTGGCTACAAGTTCCCTTGTCCATGGGTCGGCCCTACAACAGGTTGGTTTAACACCCAAAAAGTTACACTTTATTCATCATTGAGATGTCGCCCCAGATTAAATAGTAGGAAGAGAAATTAAAGCTCAAAAATCTAACACACGCTGAAACCTCACAATGGGGAAACCCTGCACTACCATCTTATAGCCCTCCCACTCCTCTATGCCAACTTACATCATCTCATCCCATACAACATGTTCCCAAATTCTTGTGTGTTGCCCACATTAAGAATTCCCCTCCTCCATCTTCTCACCTTCATTTCTCTACCATCACCCCTCCTGTGCATGCTTCCACTCTCTTGCGCACACACCATCCACACCTACTACACCCATCCTTCCACCTTCTTCTAAATCCCCCTGTTTAACTATACAATAAATGATAATCCCCCCTTGCCAACATGATTTTCCCAACCAACGTCATCATGTTCAACGATTGCAAAGCATTTGAAGAATGGTATGACACATGTGACTCTAAATGGGAAGAGGAAATCATACGAGCTCCTGTTCCAAAAGAAAACTAGTTAGTCCCAGAGGGTGCACTCCCAAAGGAGACTGGGTTGCTTGTAGAGGTAGAACCATACGCACCCTAGATTCTCAGGGACCAAGCTTGTAAACACTTTCCTTGAAAAGGAGAGTCTACAAGAAAATTCCATCTATGGGATTTAGCTTCAAAGTAATGGGTAAATCACAAGGATCAGATTGTGCCCAATCAAATATCAGGCTAGTCTAGAGCCAAAGATAGAGTTTCCATTGGTCATGCTCATTTCAGAGCATGAGATATAGTTTTAGCGTGCCAAAGGTCAGTAGCAATGCCTCCCAGATCCAAGCGGATAATAACTTCAAGAGGTATATATTCTATTTTTTGATACTTTGAGGAGGGTGAAACACCATTTAGAAGTTGGTTTTTTTCTTTTTCCAAACCATGTCCAACGCCCCAAATTAGTTATATGGTCACAATTTGTGAGGAAGGGAAGCTACTTCTCCCTACCTATTGTAGGTTTTACTTGAGTGCCCTTTTCCTATGGTTAGTATAGGGTAGAGTAGGTTTTCTTTTAGTAAAACAAGTTCTCATGCACACTCTACATGTTCCCTTTGGGACATGTATGATTTTCACTTTTGTACATAGTGTTGTGCTTTTGTTTTAGTGCGCTCCCTTTGGTGCCTTTCCTTTCATGTTGCACCCGTGTGCCCCTTTTTTTGCTTCCTGGGATGAGAGTTCAATTTTGGTAGAGGTGGTTTCCAAAATCTACACACTTTTAACTCTCATTAATTTAATTCGAGAATATCTTCATATGAGAGCATCAGTTCAATTCAGATTTTAGACAGTGCTATAAGTGACTCCGGGATGTTCTTCAAGTTATAGATCAAATTTTCAATTTTAACGCTTGACTCTAAGCCCAATGGAGTTCTAAAGCTACTAGTATCTTCATCTAATAGGTAGATGGCCCCCAAAAGTTTCCAAAATTGTTATCCAAATAACTCTCCTATTTATTTGGATAACTTATATTTCATTCTAACTCTAATGTTTTACATTTCAGATTGCACGCACTCAAGATTGTTCTTTTAACACCTTGGCACAATTGCAGCTTCTTCTAAGTACCCTTACGTTACGCCCTTCCTATTTCTCCCTCTACATTATTATATCTCCTTCCATTTCCCCTTTGCACCTTTCCTCCTCTCGTACCCACTTTCTTTCATGTCTTGTCACGCATTCCTTACACGCACCACTCACCTTCTTCAAACTTGCCTTCCAAAATGGCTAAGTCCCTAGCATTCCTCCTACACACATACATACATTAAACTATGTCATGCACCCCTTCTCTATCTTCCACCATGCACCCTTCCTCGAGTATAATGCTCATACCCTTCTTCCATACTTTCCTTCTATAAGTATGCCTTCTTTCATGCCACGTGTGTTGTGTTTGCATGCCTCGTCCTTTGTGTGCACACCTTTGTACCTCTCACTTTCATGCCTTGTGCCTTCTTCTATGTCTAGTCATTGCATGCCATGTCATCTGTCATACTTGAGTGTGCAACACACAACCTATCAAAGTGCACTAATAGGGTGCCAAATCCTCGACAACCATCCAATGCATGACATGTGGCAGAAAAGACAAAACAAATCAACAGTTGGCCAATTTCTTTAGTCAATCAATGTGCACCATGCATCTTACGTTCCCAAATGAATCGATATCTTTTGACAATCGTATCTTCGCTACAGTGCGAGTCCCAATCGGTGTGTGCCTGGACTTGTTAGAGAGCTACTGACACAAGCTACACATTGACTATTCAAATTCAAATTTAGGTAGGATTTGGTAGGTGAAAAATAGGGAAACATATTTTTGATCATCAAGTCACACATATAATCAACCTCAACCACCAGATTTCAATCAGATCTTACTTTCTTCCTTCTTCTACATGCCAAACAGACATGGGGAAGCGCTGAAAGGAACGATAAGAAGATTGTTCCAAGCTGCGATCTCAGATGATTTTAGTACACCACATTAGATTTGTAAAACAAAAGAGCTAAAATACCATATGGAAATCCACCATAATTCATAATGCTCAATACATTACAATACAATGACTTTAATTATTCAATAAGAAAGATGTACATATAGGAGGAGGGAAGTGTAACTATTACCTAAATCGGTGGTCAAGAACTCCCACTAATCGATACTAGTAGTTAAGTTAACTCCAAAAGAATAGTAAACTAACTCCACATAACCGAGAAGATAACTCAACACAACTAGTAAGCTAACTCCACACAACTAGTACACCTAAGCAACCTAACCCAACAAATGTAGGTCTAACACAAGTGTAAGAATTGTCCGATAAATAAATAAAAGGAAAAATAATAACCTACACTAACACCCTCCCATAAGCATAGCTTAGGTGAGCGAGCGAAAAAAAGGTGGGTCCCAAAGAATAAGGCTCGATGAGGTACCCATGTACAACAACCGGGGAAAATTTGACATGCAAGGTACCCAAAACCAGCAATAAAAAAGTAGAGAGGGAAAAATCCTGCCGTAAGATATCCTCGAAGCTCACTCCAAAAAATCATACAATGATAAAGAAGTATGGTGCGCATTGTGGTCTGAATCCACTGCTCAATCATAGAACTCAAAAACAACTGACACTGGGCTTCACTAGAATAGCTCCATACAAGGAGACTGTCAATGGAGTGATGTCGAAAGTAAAAAAAAAACACCAAACATAATTTGATCAACTGCTACAAATAGGTGTGCCACGATCCAAGAACAACCAAGGAAACAAGGTGACACGAGATCCAAATAAATAGGAGTGCCACGATCCAAGAAAATCCAAGGTAACAAGGCAAGGACACAAAACCTAAAGAAACAGTATCAACACCACACCCTCCCATACTGCAGAATGGGTAGAGTGACACCACAGATCTATATGAGTTGTCAAAATCAACTACTCAAACATTGACAAACTAACATTGGGCTCCACCAGAATAGCTCCCCCACAAGAGAGACTATTAACATGCCAAAAAAGTGTCAAAAATACATATCCAAAATATCTCAACAAACAAGAGAGATATAAATGTATACACCCATAGATACAAGAATGTAATACCCAAAAGTTTAGGACGTCGGGCTCAACCAAAATTGCATCCACAAGTGATCACAACACCCTCCCGAATTTGGCACTTTATAATTGAGTGCATGTAAATATTACAATGAGTAATAGTGCTCTCTTTACATTTGAAATATGTGTATAAAATTTCACCAATGCATAGATCTTGAAAAAATACACAATTTCAAAAAAATATCACCTTAATCCGAGCTACAGATCAAAATTTATGAGCTCTACAAGGTTTTGCTATTAAAATAATATTTTAATGCTGATCTTTTAAAAGGTACACATGACACCCAAATGTCCAAAGGGTAAAAGAGTGCATCCACACGATACATGCTTGTGACCAAAGGATAAAATCCTGCACCCAAAACCTAAAATGTCCAGAGGGTAAATCATTGTGTCCAAAGGGTACATGCTTATATCCAATGGATAAAAGAATGCACCCAAATGGTACGAGATCTACGTCCAAAGGGATAAAAGACTACATCCAAAACCGAAATATCTAGAGGGTAAAAGAATGCATCTCAGTAATGTACACACGCTTATATCCAATGGATAAAAGAATGCACCAAGAGGGTACAAATCTATGTCCAGTGGATAAAAGACTACATCCAAAACCAAAATACCCAGAGGGTAAAAGAATGCATCCGGAAGGTACACGCTTATATCCAATGGATAAAAGAATGCACCCATAGGGTACAAATCTGTGTCTATTTGATAAAAGACTACATCCAAAACTAAAATACCTAGAGGGTAAAATAATGCATCCGGATGGTACACACTTATATCCAATGGATAAAAGAATGCACCTGCATTTGACTGTCTCTCACAACATGGTTGAGTTTACGATTGATTATATGGTTTTGGAACCTTCCAAATCTAATGGTACACTCCATTTTGCATAAAAATGCATGCTACATAAAAGTGCTAAAAATTCGAATATGTGAAAAAATAAACTCTTGCTTGCAAAGAAAAGCTTACATATGGATGTCTACATCATCAATAGCTCGATACCATGAAAGGAACGATAAGAAGATTGTTTCCAAGCCATGATCTTAGATGATAATAGTACACCACATTAGATTTGTAAAACAAATATGGAAATCCATCATAATCCATAATGCTCAATACATTACAATACAATGCCTTTAATTATTCAATAAGAAAGATGTACATATAGGAGGAGGAAAGTGCAACTACTACCTAAATCAGTGGTGAAGAACTCCCACTAACTGATACTAGTAGTTAACTCCAAAAGACTAGTAAACTAACTCCACATAACTGAGAAGCTAACTCAACACAACTAGTAAGCTAACTCCACACAACTAGTACACCTAAGCAAGCTAACCCAAGAAGTGTAGGGCTAACACAAGTGTAAGAATTATCCTGATAAATAAATAAAATGATAAATAATAACCTACACTAACAAGCACATCTAATAGTTGTGCAAGTGGATTTGTAGGAATTTGTCACTGACTATTGGTGGTTAAAGATTTGAATCTGATTTTCCCTCTCTTTCTCCTTCTCTTCTCTCCTTCTTCTTCTATAAATAACAGAGTTCTACTTTGTAAAAAGGATCCCTCTCTGTTGTAATGGCACCATGCCAAAATGGTGGATGACTTCCCATGGGTCTCGAACTTGGCATGGTCTCTAAAATTTAGTCTCTCATCAAGCCATGAATGTAATCGACTATACATCCCTTGAGTAATAAAATCATGTTTTATGGAAATCTTGTCTTCCCTTTCTCGTTTTTATTACATCTCACCTCTCTATTTACATTTTCTTACATGTTGTGTATACTCTTTTTCTTACAGGTCCCCATGTTCGTGTGTTGTGTGTGTTGGAAGGCCGAGCATGTGTGTTGATCTGTGGCATGCGTCATCTACCCTCTTCTCTCACACCCTCTCTATTTCCTTCACCGCTCATGGAGAGAGATCGACCCTTTCTTCCTAGCGCTATCACCTTCCTTAGCTTAGGATTTCCCCTTTCTACACATCCTTCTATCCCTGATCCCTTGACATGTTTAGTTTAGGATTTGATTTCAGCATTAGAAGTAGCAGTAGCATTAGAGGTAGGTATAAGAACTGCTTCTCTGGAGATCCTTCTGAAGAGTGCAAGGTCCCAAAACTTGGGGACAGTTCCATTGTTGTCTCAAATAGCTCGGCTCTTCCGAATCCGAGATGCGGGTGCATGTTTGACGACCAACAAGCACCTTCACAAATATGTAAATTTCATGGGAAGTTCCCTACTTTACACCACGTCTAAGAATGTGATAGACTCTCGAAAGAGGGGCAGAGACCTTACCACCATCACTCACGGGGACATAATTTATATGCCACCTTATGTGGCTGCACTCATGCCTAGTATGTTCATATTGAATTAACAAGAGAAATAGTGAATTCATAGAAGATTACCTCAGGTATGATTCATACTTTTGATTACTTTTCTACTAAGCCTCCGGTCAATGAAGCATTGTAGATTATGAAGTTCCTTACTTTGGGAGATAGTGAAAAAGCTAAGGAAATTTTGTTAGATATGTTTGGAGAGATTGATTTAGAGGCACACCTTGACCTTGAAGAAATTGAGGAAGAAGAAATGGTCCACACCTGGGAAGAAAAAGAAAAGGGTAAATTGGTGTACATTGTGAATGATGAAGATGATGTGGACAATACCATGGATGTTAACCATACTAAAGGTATGTGCGAGGTGATGGATACAACTGATGAGAAGGCACACATGTATCATGAGCCTATGAAAACAAATAAGGTTAACATTGGAATGAATACATAACCTAAAGAAGCCATTATTAGTGATTATTGGTTGGAACAGAATTTTTAAATTTATTGATCTCTTGCATGACTTTCGGATTTATTTCCGCGAGACTATCATGAGTTAAAATGATTACATCCTTCATTCAAGTGAAATGAAGATCAAGCTAAAAGATGGTGTACACCAGGTTAGGAAGAGGCCTTATAGGATGAATCATAATTTGTGTGTCAAAGTAAAAGAGGAAATTGATAAGATGGTCAAATATTGCATAATTGTTCCCGAAGAAGAGTCTAAATGGGTCATTCCCATGGTTATCATCATTAATAAATATATGATGATAAGGATGTGTATGGACTATAGAGAGTTGAATGCTTCATGTGTTATTGATCCTTTCCCCACCCCTTTTACAAAAGACATCTTTGAAGGCATTGCGGGTGCGAGATATACTGTTTCTTGATGGTTTCTTTGGATATCATTAGGTTTGCATAGTGAAGGAAGATCAAGAAAAGACAACCATCACCACTTAATGGGGAAGATTTGTGTACACATTGATGCCTTTTGGCTTGAAGAATGCATCTACATTATTTTTGCTTATTGTTGTGCAAGCATTTCAATAATTTATTCATAATTTTTGTAAGTCTACTTGGATGATTGGATAGTTTATAGTTTAATAAAAGATCATTGTGAGAATTTGAGGCTAATGTTTGAGAGGTATAGGCAATTGAGAATCTCTCCGAATATGAAGAAGTGAATATTTACGACACCCTTTGGGACTCACATTGGGCATATCATTTGTAAAGAAGACTTGTTAGTAGAATTGAGAATCTCTCTCGAATATGAAGAAGTGAATATTTACGACACCCTTTGGGACTCTGTTGGGCATATCATTTGTAAAGAAGACTTGTTGGTAGATCTAGCTAAGGTTTCATTATTTTGGGCTTAAAGGAACTCTCGCCACCGAGCGAGGTGCACAGATTCTTGGGACATATAGGTTATTACAGAAATTTATTAAGTAATATGCTAATATTTTTGTGCCCTTGGAAGATTTTTTGAAGAGTAAGTTGAATTTCCATTGGGGTGAGGCACAACAACAAGCGTTTGAAACCTTAAAGGAAAGACTTATGACTACTCCCATTTTTGATTTCCTTCTTAGGATAAGTCATTGCATGTTCATGTTTATACCTCTAGCACAACCATTGGGATGGTATTGGCACAACCAGTGAGGGGATAGTAGATCATCATATCCGTTTCACAAGTAGGAAGTTAACCACATGGTGAGAAGAACTATACAACTACCGAGCATGAGGATTTTTCTATGATTTACGCTATATACAATTTAGATAATATTTGTTGGCCACACCATTTATATTCTTCACAAATCATATGGCACTTAAGTACTTGGTCAACAATTTTGTTTTGTATGGGCACATTTTTTGGTGGATACTACCATTTAAGGAGTTTGAATTCACATTGATTGCTAAGCCAAGGAAAAGAAACTCGGGCTTGATCTTTTGTCACGAGTTAATTCTTGTGAGGATCCGCATAACATTAAGGATACAATGTCGGATGCACAAATATTTAGATTAAACTACATGCCCACAGAGTTGGAAGACATTACAATATTCTTGTGCATTGGATAAGTGCCTAAGGGATGAAGACATTAGAGAAGAAGCAACATGCAATACGAGTGGCACCTTATTAGTTGATAAGTGGACATTTATATAAGCTAGGCCATGATCAATTTTTACATCAATGTGTTCTGGAACATAAGCGTGAGGCTATCATGGAAGAATCTCATGGGGGAATTACAGGAGGTCACTATGCTAGAGATTCCACCTAGTGTAATATTCTTAAGGTTGGCTTATGGTGGGAAAATTTATATAAGGATACTAAAGAGTATGTCATGGCTTATGGTGGGAAACTTTATATAAGGATACTAAATATTATGTCAAGGCTTGTGATCATTTTCATCACCTTGGGAAACCCGGACCCAAGATGAGATGCCTTTTAGGCCTATTTCAAGTGTTAAAGCATTTGAGAAATGGGCTATTACCTTTGTGGGTCGTATTTCCCCACCCACGTGTAGGAATGACATGCTCTACATCATAACTTGTATAGATTATCTTACAACTTGGGGAAAAGTAGAACCTACTAAGGATTGTATGGTAGTTATATTAGTAAGGTTTTTATGGGAGAACATTATCAGCAGATATGGATGTCCTTTGAGTTTGACAAGTGATAGGGGTACTAATTTTCTTAATGAGACCATTAAAATTATTTTAGTTGAATTTATGGTGACACACCATATGAAAAACCCTTATCACCCTCAAGAAATGATAATGCTAAATCTTTCAACAAGATTTTGGGGCATACATTAAGAAATATTTGTGATGTTGGAAGGAAAGACTTGGATGATAAATTTTTGTTGTCTCTTTGTGGGCATATAGGACTACTTATAAGAGGTTAAATAAGGCCACACCCTTTCAGTTGGTGTTTGACACGAAGATATTTTTCCCATGGAATTTATGTTGTCATCCTTGGGTATTATGTGCCTAGGAGGATTAGATGATGAGTAAGATATTGAAGAGTGCATAGATAGGTTGATGTAATTAGATGAGTAGTACGCCATTTCTAGATGGAGCTAGAAGATAAAGAAAGCAAGACATAAGGCTTGACATGATAGGCACATTTGGAACAAGAAGTTTGAGATTGAAAATATGGTTCTTCCGTATGATGCAAAATTTGCACTTCATCCAGGAATTTGAAATTTCATTGGTTAGGACCTTTTGTTGTGACAAAGATATTGGATTTAGGCACTTGCCGATTCAGGTCTTTGGATGGTACTTTCTTGCCTAGTAATTTTAACGGAGTAGACTAAATCCCTACTATAAATAAGTCTTCTTGGTGTTTTTAATAAGGCAATATTTCCACTTAGATTAGGTTTCCCTTTTATGCATTTTCTTTTTATGTGTTTTCTTTCATCATTGTTATGCTTTGTCAATTTAGTTTAGTGTTGTTTTATTTTAATAAGCGTGTTTGCACGTCAATAGCTGATTATTATCAATTGGATTCATGTGCAGAGGACCATGCATACTTTTAGTGTGGGGTGGATCATAAAGAAGAAGTGATTAGTGTGTAATTTAAAATTACAGTGTTCAAGTGAAGATGGTTTCAAAGAAAATTTAGAAGAAATATGCTCATATTAAATACCATGTGTATATGTATAGACATGTAGTGTAACATGAGGTAGGCAAGAACATTGGACACTACTTGGTATGAGGCATAGTGGCTGAGATACTTTGGTGCAATGAAGTGCACGTAAGGAGGTATGTGGATGAGAAGTAGTGGGCACGCCGAAGGTTATGAATGCAGCACGAGAAATACATCTTGAAAGGATACATCGTGACATGTGGAAGGATACAACACAATGCATGGAAGATTGAAGGAGTGGAATTAATGCCATGTACAATGGTGGTTAAGGAGAAATTAATGCAGGGAATTTTTAAAAATTATAAAAGAAGTTGTTTGTAATGTTATTCCTAACTTGCATTCTTAGAGTTTTCAAGCTGAAAAGTGTGACAAAGTTTAAAGTGAAAAGATTTAGTGATTGAGCGGTGAACCGGATAATTTGAGACATAATATTCACGGAGCTCGTATAGAAGTGTGTTTGAGCTGGTTAGGTGTGTAAGGGAATTTGGATTCACTCGGTTAGGGTTTCACAAAGGTAGATTTGCGATTAGGGCACACTAAGGCATGGGATATCCAAGATCCAAAGGAGATCAAGGAGAGTGAAGAAAAGGTAGTAGAAATATTGTAGTTTTTAGATCACATTCTACTTGAGTAGGGTTGGCACCAAGGAGAGCTCCGGTCGTTGAGAGGGAGACCAAGGAAGTGCAATAGGAGTGGTTTGCAGAGATGCAATACCCAGAAGAAGTAATTGAAGGGAGGTTATGGACATCCCAGCTATCTAAGTGCAAGATTAGTGATTTCAATCACCAAACTGAGAAAACCCTGAAGGATATTAATGCAGAGACCATTTTGAAAACAAACAGGAGGGACTCGCATAAGGGAAAAGGGTATTGGATTATTCGATGCATAAACTATTGGAAAGTGTTGGAGTAATGTGGTTGTATGAGTTTTCATTCTTTAGTAAGTCGGGCCATTTTTACTACTTGATTGATGTCACGCATGCACAATGATTCATTTTACTTCGCTAGAGCAGGATAAGGATTACCGTGAAGCTAATTAGTAGAGCCACGGTGTTTGTGTGAATCTAGTTCGTAAATTACGGGATATTTGTTAGATGATAATGCAAGATAGGTAACGCCACCGTATTCCATTACCGGAAGGGAGGTCGGGCATTCAACGTCACACACATAGAAGACTAGCTACAAGGGGGTGGTAGTGCGACTAGTCGTTGTAAGTTGGGAGCCTCGAGAGAGATGGAAGGAAGTGAACAAGCATTGGTTGTACATAGCACATAAAATGGTGAACAAGACATAATACAACATTATTGGATAAATTGTAAAAATCTTGGTGGTAGAGACGTGCGTCCAAGTAGATAAAGGTGAGAATATAACTTGGGACATCATCTTATTGTTATTGTGTTTATCGAGATCGGTGTGCCCGATGGGCCAAAAGAGAAAATATGGGACTATCCCATGGAAAACAAATCTCTAGAGAATAAGTTCACAAGGTATGCATGTCATGGCTCATTTTCAAATACTTATAAGCAGCACCAAGAAAATAGGTTCAAGAGGATGCATCGGGCATTTGAAGGAGAGTGGTGCATACCACGAGTTGTCCGGTGTTTTATGGGAACAATCGATTTCATGGAATATCATCATTTCTACCTTGGTTGTTTCTACATGAAGACAGAAAGAAAATCACATGGTGTAAGTTTCCCCTTGCATTTACCACTCACTACTTTAAAGATTCGGTGAATAGGACTACACAACATGCATAAGTTGAAATTTGATGCTAACAAAGTAGACGCAGATATCCACATTTTGTGCAAGATATGTATCTCCCCCAATAAGGATGCATATGTAGAGATAATGGAGTCAGATAATATTGACATCACTCTAGAGGTCATGGTTGTAGGGAAGATTGAGCCGGTGTGCTTGTATGTGTACCTCGTGCCACAATTCAAAGAAGGAAAGGTTATTGCAAGTGAGGACTTGTCATTGTTAGGTCCTCCAAAAGGTAAACAGACTGTGGGGACAAAAATTTCATTCGAGGATACTACCCCAAGATAACAAGAGATGTAAAACTTGAAGAATTTCCTTGAATAAGAAGAACCAGAAGGTAGTACCGTTGGATCATAATAGAATAAAAATATGCAGGGAGGCACAAGAAATGAAGATGTAGGCACAAGGACTTCATATCATTTGAGAATGTCACTAAATGTAACACCTATGAAGAAGCATGAGGAATAAAAGAAGAAAAGGTGCAATTATGTTCCTGCCAAAGACAAGGTGAGAGGAGAAGTCATCTAAGGAAATTACATGCCAAAGTGAGTCCTTACCCATCCTTGAAGTTGGAAGATATAAAGAGGTCAAGCTGGCGATGAGAAACAATAGTTTGAGACATAGGTCCCCAAAGCATAAGCGTACACAATCCTCAAGAGGAGAGTCTATGCTGGTGGAGAAACAGAGCTAGAAGATAGTGTTGAGCAAATGACTAGTGGTCCCAATGCTGGAAATGAAGAAGAGGATTAAGAAGGTGTTAGCCCATGGGAGCATACAAGTGAGCACTCTAGTAGGAAGATCAAGGAGGAGCTAGTACAAACTCCTAAATTGGGGTACATCAACAACCCTATCAAGATTATATGCGCTAGGTTTCAAAGCACTATTGCGAAGGAACAGCTTATTTGGATGGGAGTTGATGGACCTCATATGGAAAATACGTGCACCGGAAAGAAATTATCATGGAGTATGCGTAATCGGATGGATGGGAATGTATTCAATGTGTATGAGGAGTCATGTGCATCAAGAATAATGAATAAGGCTCCCCATTCCAAGCATGTGACCATCAAGGTAATATAATTATTAGACAAGCAAGTGAGCAATGCATTAATGAAGATAATTGTAGAGGTCGTGCACCAAAATGTTAACAAGGCAACTACCTTGAACTCTACTTGAGGATAAGAAGGATAACGAAGAGGAAATGGTGAGCATGAAGGAATCAAAAGAGAATGAAAATAATAGGGTGGAGACTTGTCTTGACATGGCCAAGAAGATTTGGGAATATATCTTGTAGGTGCAAATGGCAAGGTATGAGAAACATGTAAGTGGTAGATTTCCCTCAGCCCTGCATTAATTTTGAAAATTAGTGCACTTATTGTTGAATGAAGGAGAAAGTGTGGATGGCCCAAGTATGGAGGAGATAGCTATAGAAAAGAAGAAAGAGGTTGTAGTAGAGAATGATAGAGTAAAGAATCGAGATAGTGCAAGAAATATTTGAGTATGATGTCATCCTTAATACATTAAGGGATAAGTTAAAAATAGAAACTTTGGCGCTACATATGTGTGAGGAACCGAAATAGATTATTAAGAAAAGGACAATTCAAGAAGAAAATGGCATCCTTATGGTAAAGAATAATTATACTTTTGGGCGTGAGGAGAGGTTAGAGTTTTCAGGATAAAAGTGTGATTTGCCCAAAGCAACTCGAGATCCTCATGGGGATAGAATTAAGGAACTTGGCAAGTTGATGGCATAAAGAATGAATGTAATGGATGGAATGATATTGGGATTAGAAAATGTGGTTCAGGAATTGAAGCACAAGGGCAAGAGCATGACTATGGTAGACATGGATACTTGTGCTCTGAGATATTCCCTTGCAAGGGTGAAGAAGGGACTCAAATGATTAGGAAGAGTTAGAAGCATACATCAAGAATGAGTACCCATATTTTTTTGTTTCTGTATAATAAAAAGTGCAATGATTATTAGATTGTTCCTTCATTCGGGAGTTCTTTTATTCCTTAAGTCATTATTTTATTCTATAAGTTGATTAACCCCATTATTGAGGTCAGCAATGATATTAGTGTGGGGTAATGTTGGGTTGATGAAATATTTCCTAAGTATGGAAGGTGCGAGATGATATTGGTGCAAGAATAGGGGAACGTGAGTAGGCGCGAGAAGGTGAGATATTTTCTCCATGCGGTTTCACACCAAGAAGAAGAAGGTTTGGGACTTAGCCATTCTGAATGTTGAAGGCTAAAAATAGGATTGAGTGTGGAGAATGCAAAGATTAAAGCATGAAGACTTACAGGATGAGGGAAAGAAGATAAACCGTCATGCAAAGTTTGAGCTAATAATAGGATTAGATCTAAATTTTATTTATAAGATGATCTATTATCAAGAAAATGTGCATGCTTTATAGTTATTTTTGTACACATGGCTATTTTGAGCATACGGCCTATTTTGAGAGTGCATGGATGATGAAGGAAAACCCCACCTAATATTTATGTGTATTGATTTGCACGGCTAAGGGATCGGATATGAATTATAAAAGAGTTATGTTTTTGGTATGATTTTGCGCATAACCTTGGAGACCCTATCTTTTTTTTTTTTCATCTACTATGTTTTGTGATGAAGTAATACAATGGATATTTGTGGATGGATATTTGTTGTGGATATTTCGAGCATGGTAATTACATGGTAAATCTGATATTAATTCTTATGTGATTTTTTTGTCTCCTTATTACATGTACTTCCAATTTAAGTTCATGGAATTGTTCTTTGTGATGGGATGACTACTTGGTTAAATATGGATCCTTATGCTAACATCTCGACAAAGTTGGCATAAAAGAGGGACCTGGTAGGCTCACATGCTTTGAGTGAGCATTCATTTTATCTTAATGATGTGTCGGCATGCCTAAGCTATTAAGTTTAAAATAGAGACTACAAACAGTGCACTCACAACACATATTTCTCACACACACTCAACACAACACACTACCCTATGACACACTCTAGCTCCATGGTTCATACTCGACTACTAAGGATATAAATATGAAGTGAACCTATCCACATGCATGCACTCTCTATGCTCTACGCTTTACAATTGTATCTTTCTAGCGCACATTTTAAACCATTTCCCGATAACACACTTTTTTCTATGGTTCATTCTCAACTCGCTAATGGGGCATTTATTAATGAACCTCATATCATGCATACTCAATAAAATTTTCTGGGGGCACACAACTTCTATCACATTCATTTTGCATTCCATTCCATCTCACTCATCCACAACATATTGCATATCTTGGTTGCACATTGTTCTTGCTTACTTATACTCGCATGATACACTTTTCTTATTATGTTAGCTAGATACATTATATGTCATTATCTTTTCTATATACACATGTGTGTTCACTTGCCTTCTAGTTTTGATCACATAATTTACACATATCATTACACGTAGTATGGATTCTTGGCATTGTACCTCTTACCAGTCCCGCAAGGCTCCTAGAGGCATCCACTTTTGTATACATCACAGGTGTTATTGTTTCATTTTATACTACTTCCTATTCTTACTAGCACACTACTATATTAGATTATACATGTTTTTACATACTTTTTTATCTTTCTAACATGCTAATGGGTGCTTTATGTGTAGCATTTTTTACATGAACTCTTTGTTACCATGGTTGCCTATTTTTTTTTTTCACTATCTGTCATTACTTATCATTGATTGCCATTATTTACTGAGCTTTTCCTTTTTCTTGTGTGTGCACACTGCTTTGTATATTTTTGGCCATTTTTGCCTCGATTGTCTTGCGACATCGTGAGTGATGTCCCATGTTTACAACCTACTTTTTGTGGTCTACATTATCTTCATACATGTTTAGCTTACATCTGGTCTTCTATATGCGTGTTTATCTTATTTGCACTAACACTTGTTTTCAGCCACTTTGTTTGCATGTGCCTTAGTTTCTACCAAGTGTATTCCCTTCCCCCTGTAGGGCATCGGTTTCACCATAGTGTCTAGTCCTCATTTGGGTTGCATACTCCTTATGGCGTTACATGCACCCCAAATTAGGGGGAAACCATTATGTGAATAAGTCACCCCATACAATAGTTTATCGTCAGCAGATCAATAAATTATAAGACAGAGCCAAAGACACAGTCTACAGTCTCGAAACGACCCAAACACACACAAGCTACTAAGTGTCCCCGACCCTTCCTAGGTGCCTATGACTAGGGAAAGCTACACATTTTTTTCTCATATTGAGACATCTTACAATATTTTACACAAAGTGGCTTTTACGGATAGACATAGTCCTTCAACACTCAAAGCATACATGTAATCTATTTTCTTTTGCATTATATCGGACTAGATCAAAATCAATCGAATTTGATCAAACCATCTACAATGGTGTTTAATCTTTGGGAAATAGTTAAAGGTTATATAATAACACTAGACCTTTCTCCCTACACTTCTTATGCCATGTTGTGAGATCGCCCAAAAACTCACACTTAGCACAACCGACTTGAGATCGCTTGAAAAACTCATTCTTGGCATGGGATTGCCCAAAAATCATTCTTCTACAACATCTTCAAGATCATTTCTTCTCCATTCACTCATCACAAATCAATTGTACATGTTCCATTTCACATTTTTACATACTCTTTTTTTACACACTTTTTACACATTTGGATCGAATTTTTCATATACGCAACTTTTGACTACTCTTTTGCTCTTCTATTTTATAGGTCCATCCTTATGGGAAGAAGCAACCACATCATTTAGCATCAAGCCACATCGATGATAGGTAAAACATGACATCTACACATATGCTTTCACCCATATGGTCATTTTTCACTTCCTTTTCTCTAGCTTCCACACTTCACTTTTTATCACTCCACACTTTTTCTTATCTCTTCGGCATGTTTTCTCTCATCGATCTAAATGGTTATCAGGTATGCATCTTCTATCTACTTTATGTTATCAAGCATTCACTCAACAACATAAAGTGGGGGAAAATGTAGACACTAAATCACGTACTTTGGGTATATTTCTAGTCCTGATCACATACCACTATTCATATGATTCCTAAGTGAGAAAAATACTAATTTATCACCTCTTTGGCATATTTACTTGCTTTATATTTTCCTTCTTGGTATTATACACCTTCTTGCCCAGCTTTTATTTTGTTACTTTAACATTTCTAAGTTTGGAAAACAGCGCCTAGCGAGGATGTCAATGTCTACGCACCACCATCCCCTATGGGTGCCCCGACCTCTTTGTATCTTACTCGCATCTTTTAGGTCTTTTCTATCTATTTTGGCATCTTATTTCTTACTAGTCAAAATTTTAGTGGTTAATTAGAAAATTCAACCAAGGGAATCATATAAATACAAATTTATGTGATCATAATAAAAGACCAAACACTAAGCATCTAGTACCATCACCTAAAATTACATCCAAAGGTCATTGCAGAAGAGTATCAAAACATCCATCTATCATACATTCAAAGGACAAGGGACTGCATACTTCGAATACACTTCATAGGAAGGGAAGTTAATTTTTCCATGCATACATCTATCTACATTTTATGCATCTAACTATTGATCACTATCAAGTGTAACTTACACAAGAGCCACCTAGGGCACGATTCTACACACACACACATAACTACATGGAGTCTGAAATGTAGTGCAGTGCCTAGATCGTAAGTTCACTTAGTTGGGTGACCATCGGTCTAAATCCCCATTTGCATATTTTTATTTTTAGGATTTGATGTGTTTTGAGGTTTTACATGTGCTCTTTCTCTTTGTAGGTTTCAGGTGATTAATAGAAAATTAAAATGAGTTAGAGGCAACTAACAATGACCTCAAACTAACATCTTGCGACCCTATGAAATTGAGTTTCGTAGGTTTTGTGTAGTCACAGGTGCCCATAGAATGTCCTTAGCACCCCACGATCCCCTAACCCGAGAACCCTAGTCCCAAAAATCTTGATAATTCTACATTTTTATGGGTTTGGTTGCGAAACTCTACTTTCTTGTTTCATTAGTTTTCTAGCTTAGTATAACTTCGGAATTATTGTGAATTAGCTAAGTATTTTATCCCCTCTTTTTGCAACTAGGGTTTCATATTTTTCTAGTTTATTTTCTTGTGTAAAATTTGTGTTTTATTGCATATCTATATCTACTTTGGTACTTAATTAAGATTTAGAATTTATATATTTTCTATATTTTTCATAAACACCTATTCTATAGATCTAAAATTTTCAAGCAAATGTGCTCTAGATTGGCCGTAAATGAGCCATGTGAGTGGATTTTGCATTGTTTTCTTTTATTTAATTGGTTTGTAACAAGTCATTTTAATATGAACCTTGTTAAGGTTTTAATAAAAATAATTATGGTATTTTATGCATGTTGTAGGTTGCCACTATTTTTGCCTTTGTATTTACTTACACCATTGTTTGTCAAATTTCGACACAGATCCTTTGCATCAACATTCACTCAACCAAATTATGTGAGCAATGTCAATATCTCTATGAGACTCTTGTTCGAGACTATTTTAATCTCTCGATCCATTGTAAACCCCTCCAACCTTTAGGATCTAATTCAACTCGACTCAATTGTGCTTCAATCTCCATAGGCGGTAAACCTTTGACCCCTTTCCGATCACGAAAGACACTTTTTATCTCCTCTGCAATGTTGAAGACCTAAAACCCTTTATACTTCTCTTATGGTCATGTTTTAATAATGTAAATTGTAAAGGTCATTTTGTTTGAGCATCTTTATATGCTTGTTGAAATCTCTTTTCCCGGCCGAGCAGTAAATTTTCCTCCTTGTTAGAGATGGCTTCAAGTATATATACATTTTTATTCTCGTGCTTGTTTTGAAATTGTGTTTTTCTCACCAAAAATTACCCCGATTATGCCTTCGCTATGGAGAGCATGTCAAAGTTACATAATCTAGTTTCTCACTAGATTTTGGAGCTTATTAGATTACATATACCTATAATAGAACACGTTAGGGTTATCCTTTATTTTTATTTTCTATTATGATGGGAGAGTGTAAGTGATCTTAATATATATGTAAAAGGAGTTCAACTTGACAAAGACATCTTCATTTCATTATGGCTTACTTGTTCTAGGATTTTTGGTATGTATTATATTTTAAAATTTCACTATTTTTGTTGGTGGCTATCTATCATCGGCTATTTCTTTTCAAGAGTCTTTATAATTTGGCTCTTCATTATTATTTTAAGCTCTGATAAATCTTGAATTTGTCATATGAAACTTACTAAGTAGTTCTAAAAGTTGAAACATTTTGTGGCAGGTTATTTTATGTGGTCTACTTGTCATACCCCCTTCAAATGATGTTATTACATAATCTCACATGCACACTAAAATCTTAGCTACTCTCAAACTTTATGTACCAATAAATCGAATTTATTATATAATACTTAATTAATATAAACACATGGGTGGGTTTTTATTTTTTCATAATGTAGTTTACGACAAGGAGTGATTTCAATATAGTTGATGGGAAAATAACTAGTTGTAATAGATAAGAGAAGAATCTAGACTAACTCAAGCATAAGGCGCTTATATGAGGACATGAAAGAAACTTGGTGAGTGATGTAGCTAGGATCTTGATTTTAAGCACATGTAGTATGAACTTTGATAGGGAACCAAAATATCCATTACCTTTGGGATAGCTATGTTTTCCATGGCATTCAACTAAGTCTTAAGAGAGTATTCCATTTCCTTTGCAATCCCACCATTATGCAATAAGCCCTTGGTGGCTTCTACTACAACATTGTGCAGCTCAGTGATCTCCTCCATCTTCTCTTTGTTGAAATTTTCTTCTTTAAACATATCCTCGTTGATCAATGCCTTGAATTTTACTTTAACTTCATCCATTGAGTTCCTTTCTACATAATTGTCTTCACAAAATTGGCATCTCGGGATTGCAAGTCGGTAAAAATTTCTGATTTGAAAGCCTATTCTTTCTACACCATGTTCTTTAACTCGGTGGATGCCTCTTTAAAGACTTTGATCTTTCATTCAATACTGTAAACCCATTTCTTAGACAGGTTGTTCTTGGGATCATCAAAAAAATTATGAGAAAGGAGAATTTTCTCATCGGTTGTGCTCATGATCCTCAAATATTGAATAAAATCCAACCATATCCTAAGTTCTTTCTCTAGTTCTTTGATAGCTATATTGAATTGCTCTTGAGCTGCAGAGATATTATCATATACCTTGTATGCCTCATCAATGAAATTCAAACCAGAGATTAGCATACCCTCCAAAGAAGGCTTCAGTAGTTCTACCATATTAATCATGTATGTGGATTTCTTTTATGTATTTGACATTTTCCTCATAAAGAATGGTTGGAGGAGGCATTGAGGAGAGAGGAGTTAGATCAAGAACTTTATCACTTGAAAGAAAAGACTTAATAAAGTTGGAAGAACTTGAACTTATTCTTCCAGCTGCTCCTATGTTTATTTGTCTTTCTCAACTCTTTCAATTACTTTGGAAATAGTCTCCTTCAAATTTTGAACCTCCCCTTCAGGAGTAGATTCACCAAGTGGAATTTTGGTCAGCTCTAGGTCTACAAGAGTGATATCCTTTTCATCTTTCTCTACCCTTGGTTTGTAATTTCAAAAATTGTTGATCCTTTGAATCAAAACCAATATGGAGGTTTTTTTGGCCTTATTTGGTAGATAGTGGCGCTTATACCAAGTAGGTGTAGTCATGAAATCACACATTTACTATTACATTTATACCACTGGGTATGTTAATTTACATATGGATCTTGCGTGATAAAAGTATTCACTAGTGACCTATTTCTAGGGTTTTTGTGGTCAGTGAGTCAGTCATCTTGGTTGTTTGTCTAGTTCAATCATTAGTTGTCTCTGCAGTTTTTGCCATCTCTTACAGTGTCTCAGATGTCATAGTATTTTAGTCTACATCGGGGCACCTAGGGTTACACTAGGGCACCTCGGGGTGCCTCAGTCTGTGATTTTAGGTGTGTGTGTCATTATAATTTGTGGTCTTGATTTCTTTATTTGAGTTCGGTCCTAATAGGTCACCCCGTGTATTCCCCTAGGTCATAGTCAGCAGTTTCAATTCACTGGTGTGTAAATTTGAACAAGAGATCCCTATATAAACAAAGAATACTCACAACATTATGGAAGGACATCACACACATCAAGGGAAACTATCTACTAAGGTAAGGGACTGTATTTGGGCTTCTTCTACATCTACATCACACAAGCACAAGGGGAAAGGGTTGTATTCTTTCCACTTTATCCATTATTTTACATTTTACATCTAGATATTGCCCCTTATTACTACATCATTGGTGTTAGGGAATCCTAGGCACAAGATTACACACACACACACACCATAAATACATTAGGGTTTGTAATGTAGTGAAGCACTCAACATTAAGTCCACTAGTTTGGTAGTTGAGGACAGTCCAATCCCACTAACCTTTTGTTTTACAATTCGTTATTTAGTTCATCCGGAAAATCTAGCACAATAGACGGGTAAGGTTTTAGATCTCCATTGCGACACTTTGTTGAACACAGATCTTGAGTATTTTTACAGCCTTCCCAATGCCCATAATCCAAACCAGGGCACCCTAAAGACACTCCTGTGGCACCTTAGTATAAATAGATAGTTGGCTTCTACCCTTCCCGAGTCATTCAAATATAGCCTACCCACCCCACATACCAATATGCTATATTCCAATGCACAATAAGGTAAGTTATTTACATGTTAGTAACATATCCCTCTCATTTCTATTATTTTAATCAATTCAAATACAAAAGCAAAATATTTAGTTCTAGCACTTTGATTATAACACTTAGTTTCTATTTAGATTAGCTCATAAAATATTAAAAATCCTATTTTTAGTTAATCATTTTGGTGAACCCATCATTTCAAACATTATCACTTTTTGATTATATGTCATTAGCATATCTTTTCTTTTATTATCATTAAACATTTTAGTTTCAACCCTATTTATGATGAGGCTACCATCGCTAAGCTTACAACTTTATATAGTACTCCTATGACCTTACCCAATGCCACTCAACAACTCCTCCTAGAAGGTCAAAAACATGTGCCCACCAATCCTACTAACTCTCCTATCGGCATATGCCTTGTTGATGACCCTATTGCTTTTACTCATTATATGCCATGCCATCCGGTGGCCTATGATCCTTCTTATTCTTCTTCTGATATGCCACCTGATGTTTTAGATCCTTCTATCATTGATTATCTGTTAGGCATTGATTCCCAACCTAGTCTACCTCCTACCTCTCCTCCAACCACTCCCATCACTACTCTCATGTCTCCTACCACTTCTCATTTTCATTCTCCGACATCCCATTCTATTTCATCGACACATTATTATTACCTTGATGATCCCATTGATAGTAGTGTTTCAGATAGCATTGACCATACCACTTTGTCTCTTGTTCCTAAGGAGTCTCCTTCTTTCTACATTGTTGAGAGTGCTTCACCTCTTCCATCTTCTTCTTCTCCTATGATTGCTCCTATCGTAGTGCATGAGTCTTCACCTTCTATTGTTTCTTCTCATTCTACTCCTATTTTATCTACACTTCCTTCTTCCACTTCACCCACACCACATGTTACTTCTAGTAAAACTTCCCCTTCATCATCTCATGTGGCTCCTTTGACTCACACTCCTCACGTATCTTTAGCTTCGGAGCCTACTATCTCACCTCTTGATATACCTATGATCACACACAATGGCAAGCTCCAACCTCTTAATACATTATTGTCATCTTCTTCTATTCCATCACAAGACATCCTATCCCTCATGCATGCCATAGGAAAACTTCAGTCTCAAGTTCACTCTCTCACCTTAGAAATTAGGGCTTACTATATGTCTATAGATAACAATTCCTTGCATGGTAATCTTGTTCCCAAAAAAATTCATAACTCAACCTTTCCTAAGGATTTCACCATGCCCACATTTACTTTCTTTGACGGTACCGGTGACCCTCATGCTCATATTGCACATTATCACACTCTTATGGCCTCTCATTCCAATGATCGACTATTACTTAAGGCCTTTTAGTTTAGTCTAGTTGATGATGCACTTCAATGGTATACCCATCTTCCTTTTGGTTCTATTAGCACTTTCTACGACATGGAGGATGCCTTCCTTTGTAGGTTTATTATCAATATTGGTCCTAGGGTCACATACAATCACATTCCCACTCTCCATCAGGGCTCTTCTAAACCTATTCAAGATTACATCTTACACTTTAATGCATGCATACATCAACTTATCTTTCATCCTAGTGACTTGGAAAAGCAGTTCCTCTTCTATTGTGGTCTTATTCCTCCTCTCAAGCAATGCTTACAATATGATACTTGTGATTCCTTTATCCTTTTGTGTTATAAGGTTATTGATCTAGAACAGGACCTTCTTGCTTCTTCTCTTATAGAGCCTTCCCACATTTCTTCGATTACTAGGCCCTCTTCTCTTCCATCTACACCTCCAGTTCTACATCCTCAACAACCTCCACCATTATCTAAAACTCAAACAAACCATGCTACTCCTACTCCACCTCCTAGAAACAATCCAAAGTTACCCTTATCTCAACCCAAAGTGTAAAGGCAACAACCTCAGTCTCCTCCTCCATCTCCTACACATGTCTCTCCACCTCTGTGACCACTTACCACTACTACTGCTTCACCTCAGTACCATGAACCTCTGTGTTTTTCACCTAATGCTCAACCTCATGATGTCTTATGTATATTACTTACTAAGCAATTAATTCAACTTCCTTCCAATCACCACCACCCTCCACACCGTTTACAATGACAACATGATCAATATTACTGTAATTACCACTTTGTATTAGTGGCCATCATGACAATGATTGCCTTGATTTATGTGAGAGGTTACAACATTTATAGGACATTGGTGTCATATCTTTTTCCTCTCATGAGAAATCCTTATCTCCTTCACCACAACAACATAGGCATACACCCTTAGGTCTCCTATGCCTAGTACTCAGTTTGTTTATCAATCACCACCATTACATGCTCGTTATCCACCACCTCCATTGCTTCCACTTCCATATTCATTGCATCCACCTCACTCGCACTATCCATCACATGCATCCCATGGGTTTCCACCAGTCTCTGCATATCCCATGGTCACTCCATATGATATGCACTTTGGTCCATACACTCATGCTCCATCATATTCATCCACCTACACCCATCATCTAGGTCATTGGTAGGTGATCATTATCACCTCACCCCCGATGATGCACTTGTGTTCTTACAATTTCTTACACAACTTTTTGGGGGATTATTTTTAAGAACCTTTCACCACATGCTTCTTCATTCATCTAGCACACCTCAATCATATCCCGATGATGCACTCTTACTTACATGGCTCATACTTGGCTATTAAGGGAACTTATTACATGAGCCTATTCATCCATACACTGGGGGCATCGTTAATCCACTAAATAGTTCTATAACTTAGGCTTCTTTGGCTTTTTCTCAGTACGCTTCTCTAACTACTTTATGTTACCAATCTTTTTGATCACCAACATAAAGTGGGGGAAAATTTAGTCACAAAATCACACATTTACTATAACATTTATACCGCTAGGTATGTTAATTTACATATGGATCTTACATGATAAAATTATTCACTAGCGACCTATTTCTAGGGTTTTTGTTGTCAGTGAGTAAGTAAAATTGGTTGTTTATATAATTCAATCGTCGCTTGTCTTTGTAATTTTATCCATCTCTTACAGTGTCTTAGATGTCATAGTCATCGTAGTTGTAGTATTTTAGTCTACATCGGGGCACCTAGGGTTGCACTGGGGCACCCCGAGCACCCCAATCCATGATTTTAGGCACCTATGTCATCGTAATTTGTAGTCTTAATTTCTTTATTTGAGGTCAGTCCTAACAGTCACCCTGTGTATTCCCCTAGGTCATAGTCGGCAGTTTTGGGTCACTAGTGTCAAAATTTGAGCAAGATATCCCTATATAAACAAAGCATACTCACTACATTATGGGCGGACATCACACACATCAAGGGAAACTATCTACTAAGGCAAGGGACTACATTTGGGCTTCTTCTACATCTCGCATCACATAAGCACAAGGGGAAAGGGTTGTATTCTTTCCATTTATCCATTATTTTACATTTTACATCTAGATATTGCCCCTTATTATCGCGTCATTGGCACTAGGGCATCCTAGGCACAAGATTACACACACACACACACACACACACACACACACACACACACACACCATAACTACATCAAGGTTCATAATGTAGTGCAGGGTTTAGCATTAAATCCACTAGTTTGGTGGCTGAGGATAATCCAACCCCACTAACCTTTTATTTTGCAGGTCATTATTCAGTTCATCCAGTGAATCCAGCATGACAAACATGCAAGGTTTCAGATCCCGAGTATTTGTATAGTTCCTAAGTATTTCACACAGCTTCCCGAGTATTTTCACGCTTCCAACGTCCCAAATCCAAACCAAGGTGCCTCAATACACTCTAAGTACAGACAGACATACCAACTTCCTCCCTTCCTAGATTCATTCACCATATAGCATGCCCAATCCACATACTAGTCTACTACAGTCTAGTGCATAGTAAGGTAAGTTATTTATAGGTTAGTAACATATCCCTCTCATTTCTATTATTTTAATCAATTCAAATAGAAAATAAAAATATTTAGTTCTAGCACTTTGATTATATCACTTAGTTTCTATTTAGATTAGCTCATAAAATAGTCAAAAATCTATTTTTAGTTAATCAGATAGGCAAACACTTCATCAAATCCAGGAGCAACAATTTGAGAAGATGCCTTCCTCTTCCTTCTATCAATCATGGGTTGAACCCATGTGAAAGAGTCACTAGAAGGTGGATTTAGTTCAAGAACATTGAGAGAGCTAAGAGCTTGAGAAGAAGAGACTTCCAAAGTGGGTACTTCAATAGTGGAGGAAGATACTTCTTTGACTTCGATTTAGGATTTGAGGCTCTCACCTTCTCAGAGTCTGGCTCTATGATTTTTACTTCATCTTCCTCAACACTTTCTTCTTCATTGCCATTCTTTTCATGTTCATCTCTCTCCTTCTTAGATTTATCCTTTCGTTATTCGGTGGATTTTTCTTCTTCTTTTGAAGGCCGAGTTATTTCTTCAATCACCGGGACCTCTTCAGGTCATCCATCAACCTTCTCATGCTCAACTATTTTCTCGAGTATTTATTCAATTTTCTTAATCTCCTTGGCCTTATCTTTTTGTGTATACACTTTGGTTGTAGAATCCAAAGGTGAAGAGGAAGGATTTGATTGGGCTTGAACCTCTGGAGGAGGAATAGAAACCTCCTTGTGTGATGAAGAATCCTCTTGGGAGGAAGATTGTTTCATATTTTTATTATATGCTCTCATCTTCTTATTGAACCATTTTTTTGTTCTCACCAAAACTGGATTGATTATTTCAGAGGGATCATCCCTCTCCCTTTGATACCAATAAATAGTAAGGAGGGGCATGTTTTAGATAGTTTTGATGTACTCAACAGAGTACATATCCTCATTTTCATCCTCCAAATCTTCTAGAACTTGATATACCTTGAAGTCTTTGATCTGTTGCAAAGAGAGTCTGCCAAAGTATCTTCTTCTCACTTCATATTCATCTGAACAATCTTCCCAATAATCTTCAAGAGCAAGCACATGATAATAAGACATTATTAAATGATTGGAGATAAAACCTTTTATATCAAAAGAATATCTTCTGTGATATGAGTGAAATTTGAATTCAGAAATTGTTCTTTCTACATTTTGAGTATCTAAGGCAGTCCTCCAAGTATAATTTCACAGGAAGATAGGAAATTGAATGCTTGTGATTTTCTTGTCTCTACATGTCCTATGCAACATGTCCAACTATTTTTAGACTTCCACAAGAACCAAATTATCATTATAAAACATGGGTAGCTTGTTGGGTGTACCTTCAAAACCTACCAATCTAATGTAGGAAAACATCATCAATTGAATGAAGAGGTTGTCAAAGGTTGAGATTAAATTTTGGCCTCTGCAAACACTCTTTCCACTGTGTTTCCCTAAGAACCTGACTATATACATTTTAAAGACATCATTAACCCTCATATGGTGTTGTTTATTGTTTCCAAAGGTGAGATGTGGATAAAATTCATAGACAAACTATTTTTTCTTATTATCCCGAGGGGAAAACCCACACTCGTAAACTATAATTGCATACATAAGGTAGGAAGTCATGTAGAATTTTTAGTTTATTGAACATCAACCAATTTCTCACCGAGATTCTCACAAATTATTTCTCCTCAATTCAGGATTTTTTTCCCTCACAAATGATGTTGATGTAGACACACATCTAGAAATGAAATTCATTAGTAGAGGGTAAGCCCATCAATCTTGCCAATAGGGTAATCATATCAGATAATTCTTCCTTGAATTCTAACCTATATAGAACCTTAGGAAATTTGGATGCACCTATCTTCTTATCTTTGAGCCAAGACTTAACAATCATTTCCCTATATCTATCTTTGTATTGTTTTAAAAGATTCTAGGCTTGGGCCTTTGTCGTGGTGTTTATTTCTTTAGAAACAAAGATTCTTAGGGCAGCATTTATGCAACTAGCATCTAACTTGGTTATGACCGACCTTGAGGGTCTTTGATTTCTTTAGTTTTAGGATCAAAACAAGAGGAAAAGGTTAGCACAGTATTAGTAAATTGAAAAGGGAGAGGGAAACCATCACCATAAGCAATTTCACTATCTTTTATACATTGGGCTAAAAAATTGGGGGTGTCTCCAAAGATTTGAGCAATGAATTCATCCAAATTGATATGTCTAACGTCTTTATCTCCAATATTAGGCACAAAGGTTTACAAAGAAGAAATTTTCTCGTAACCCCCATACTGGAATTTCATAGTGGCAAGGTGAGGAGAGAAACTCAAGAAATACACGAGCTTTAACAATGGTTTACAAGAAAAATCAAAGGATAGGGTGTAAAACACAAAACACCACCAAACTGAATAAAATGAGCATGGAATGACTCACCTCTCATCAGAGAAGAACAGGTTCCTTTACAATGACTCCAATGCACTTTGAATTTTTGAAAATGGATGAAAAATGGGCTAGTTATGACCAAACACATTTGTTAGGGAAAGGGAGTAGAAAATCACATTGCACAGCATTACTGTAATTCTCAAATGGAACGGTAAAAATGAATTACATTATCCCCTTTTATAACAGCATATCCCAAGGAAATAGTTTAATTTGAGAAAATTAGTGCAATGATGGTGGCTATAAATGTCTTGGAACTTATTAAAATCATTTTCCTCTAAGTTATTTATATGTCGTTTTTCAGGAATTGGATTCTGAGGGAATAAATACCACTTGTTCCACAAATGTTAGAAAATCATGTAATATAAGGAAACTCAATAAAGTGTGGAAGAAGAGAGCTCATGGGAATAAAGGTTGATATGGAACAGGTCATGAGTACCCCAAATATCCACAATGCAAAGGATTTTAGAGGAATACGAATGATATGAGGCTATGAGGAATAGTGAGAAACGAGGAACAGTTCCATCGACATAAATAATTTTACATAACTACAAAACAAATACTTATGAGTTGAAGTACCATGTGGGGAACAAGTGGGTGTGGAGAACAAAGACCCGTATGGAAAATTTCCACTGGGAACATGAAGATATGTAATACAAAGTGTAACTAAATTAAATGCGGGTAGAGTGAGGATGAGGGGAACATAGTACCTAGAGTAACTTGTTCATCTTGTTCCTCTAAAACCCATAATCACCGCAATACAATGAAAAAGCCCCAAAACACTCAAAATGACTAACTATTATTTTTTTTTCACTCTTTAAGACTTCAAAAAGGCAGATAATTTGACAAATGGATCACTTGACCAAAAAAATTAAAAATGAAAATTACACATTTTTTTGGGTAAGTGACAACAATTGGCTCTTTCTGGGTATTGGACTAACTTGACACACAGTGAAAATAAGATAGAGAAAAGAACCCCGAGAATCTCATGGTTAAAATACTTGTGCTTATCTATTGGGAAAATTTATATAAGAACATAGAACACAAAGAGACAACACAAATCAAAAGCAAAGATTGTTTAAGACTTTTTACATAACTATATACAAAAGACTATTGTTCACTCAAGACTGAAATAACTTCAAATATTGACCACTATATGGAAATAGAAGTGAATTTATGTCCACATAGCTCAGATAGTAAGAATTTTCACTAGAAAAATGTCTAATCTTGAAAGGACCAAGCTAGAGTGAGTCAAACTTACCATGGCTTCCTTGTGGTTCACGCCTTTTGTTCTAGAGTAGGACAATATCTCCAATCTAGAAGTCCCTAAAATTGGATTTATTTTCAAACAATTTCTTGACCTTTTTTTGGTGTGTGGTAATTCTATCAACAACCTACAATCATTCTTCATCCAATTTCTGCAAGTACATCACCCTTTTCTCCATAGCACTTTATAACTCTCCATCTTCAATAGTTTTTACAATATGAAGTGCAGGAAACTCCACTTTCACTTGAAATTGAACTTCCATCCCATACACCAATTGGAATGGAGACATCCCGATGGATCTCTTTGGTGTGATCCTATCTTCCCAGAGAGCATCATACAAATTCTTATGCCAATTCCTTTGTGATTCATCTACAAGTTTCCTGATAATTGTTACCAAGTTTTTATTGGTCAATTCAGCTTGCCCATTCCCTTGTGGATAGTAATCAGATGAATGTGCAAGAGAAAACCATATCCATAGCATAAATCAATAAGCTCATGGGAAGAAAATTTTGGAGATTTACCTATAGCAATCTTATTTGAAATTCTAATCCTAACCAATATATTTTCTTTGATGAATGTTGATGACAATTTCAACTTACAGTTTGGGTGGCTAACACAAGGAGGTAAAATTGTATCAACCTCGAATATGAGGTGGTTTCCAAGATACCCACGGATGATGTTGATGGATTTTGATTGTGCACTCTGTGAACAATGGTCAAGTTCCTTTCCTATGACTAAGTTTGTAATCACAAACACTATACAAGATAGAGTTAGAAATATGGGTAGGTGGGTTGCTCAAAGAGCCGGTTCCTCGAAGCCAAAGGAATTACTTACGTGGATGTCAACCCAATTTCAAATACAATCAAGTTTATTCATGAAAATGGTATATAATATAAGATATATGAAAATGTGATCAAATGTCAAACACTTATTTATTCTATTACAAATATCATCTAATAATGATGATGATATGAAAGGAAATATGTCTAGAACCCGAAATCAAAATCTAGGTCAGTATCTAGATTCTCATAAAATTTAGAGCCCACTAAACAGGTAATGTCATCATCCTTAGTAAATTATGAGTTAAGTTCTTCAATGTAATCATCCATGAAGAAATCAGAAAGCTCCTCATTTGTATCGTACACGTGAAAGATCGGAAATTAGAGTCTACAAGGCTAACCGCACTCTCAATATCACCTCGGATGTGGTGTAGGTGTCTTCGGGTATGTATAGTCCCGTCAGACCGGTACTCTAACCATGAAAGATCAGCTTCGATTTGCTATACTTCATAGTAGGCATCCTAGAACTCTTCATTGGCTTCACGAATTTTTGGGTTGATGCAAAGATAGTCTCTAGTCAATCTATGGTGGTTGTGTGGATGACACACTCCAATTCATGTAATAATTTGTATTTTTCGGTGCATGAGGTGATGGGTAGATTGTATGGGGAGGATATTGGAGACATCATATATGAGTCAGGGGGTTTTTCCTACGGCCGTGTTTATTTTCCTGAGAGAGCAGGTCATGTTTGGATGACTATGATTATGATGGCCATCATGTGTTATGCATTGCTAGATTTCAGAGTGGTCATTTTCCATGGATGATGATAGGGGTGGTGTCTGAGATGATGGAGCATCGCATGGTTTTTGAGTGGGGGACCACTCTTCTTGCACATACATTCGAGATAATTTTAGGCCTGGAGGGCTCACAAATGTTATGGTATAGATGTTGGTTTTCTATTACAAGCTTGGGCCTGGGAGCACATTGTTATTGCTAGACCATAAGGGTTACCATGGGCCATCGGTGATCATCACCATGGCTTTATGAAGTGGAGATCAAACAGGGTTTTGTGGGGAAGAAGAGGAGGACTAGATTTTATAGGGATTTGTTGATTGGACTACAAGTGGGGGATGTTGTATGGAGACCCTACTTGGATTTACAAGCATATCCCGAGTATCCTCATGATTTACTTTGTTTGCAGCAGCAGCCTATGTGGATCTAGCCATGGAGATCGATGAGCATGAGCTACTTTGTTATGATCATGTTTGGAGGCAATTTCAGTTATAGCAGGGAGTGCCCAAAGAGCCCATCAAGTATATGCGAGAGGAGATGGATATAGATACTCTGAGGGCAGCACTGGCAAGACCTATAGTTATTAAGGAGTTGTTAGGGCTACAGCCCCAATGATGAGGGTGTGATTGTTCTAATCAATGATGTTGGGGTTACCCCGCAGTATACTACATGGTGGGCTCCGGCTTTGAGGGGTATTAAAAGAGTCCGAGTAGCGCGAAGGTTTTGCATCGAGTGAGATGAGTATGAGATCACATGGAGAGTGGAGCATAGGGAGGGGAGGCAGAGCTAGATTCTTATGAGGAGGAGGAGGGTGATGATGACCTAGTTGTTGTTATTGCAATAATGATGGCCGAGAAGACCGTAGTTGAGGGAGAGAGATATGTAGCTCAAAGAGAGGGATATGATCTCATTGGCATTTTGGGATACCCTCATTGGAGAGAGAGATGGATTGATTGTAGAGAGGGATGGACTGAGGGTGGAGAGAGATATGATTATGGGAGAGTTGAATAGTCTCTAGGAATATCTTGTATATTTCTATGTTGATAGAGACAAGTACATGGGACACAAGGATTTGTTAAAGAAGACCTTGGGGATCACAAGGCCTTCTATATTAGGAGAAGAGTTGTCAAGGTGGCTCAATCTAGTAGATAGAGAGGGAATCTACAGACACCTCCTCCTGGGATGATTTTAGTGTCACATTATGATGTTGTGAGGGAAAAGTGGTATTATTACATTGATATGGTCATCAATAACTACCTGGATGCCACATCATATGTTGATTATGTCACTATCAAAGGGGCGAGAATAGCAGTAGTGAGGCCTAGTGCTAGTGCGAAAAGTATGGGACAGCCACCTTGGAGACCAGTGGATGGTGGCAAGGGAGGAGCCGGATGAGATGGAGGTGAGGCTATGGTCACGAGTTTTCCTAGAGGGGGTGGAGACACAAGTGTCATTGGAGGCACACATGCTTAGAAGGGTGGTGTTGGTACCATTATAGGAGACGTTGAATTTACTACTTGATTGTATAGGATGACATAGGCTCATAAAAACCCATTTTTGTATGATGATATTGATTTTTTGGACATTGATTACGATGTATACTAGACTTTGATATATATATATATATATATATATATATATATATATATATGATGATGATGATGATGATGATGATGATGATGAGTTCTATGGCTTATATTGTTTTATAAGTTCTATGTTTTCATGCTTCATTTGAAAATGTGTTAGTATTTTAGATGGATTTTGATGGATATTACAAGCATGATATGTTAAAATATTTGGTTACATATGTTTAAATGTGGTTGAATGTTTGATGACTTTAAAATATGATCCAAAATGTGTTGAATCAAAAATGTAACTAAATAAAATGAGGTAAAAATGGAATGATTGCCTCATTATAGATTGGATATATATGTGATGGGTTTCAAAAGTGTGAAAACACTTGCATTTATGACTTTATTAAATGTTAAATAAGATTATCAATGGGTAGTTACATAAATCATGATAGGAATATGAGTTTGAATGAATGTACTTTGCTAAGATGATGGAGGGGAATTTGTGTATGTAGGTTGGTGTGGGAGAAAGGGATCTCCTTCTCAACATGTTAATAGGGAGGATGCCCCAGCTTTTCAGAATATTTTGAAGCAAACTGATTGTGATGAGAAGCTTGCTATAATGGGAAAGTTGATCGATGTGGGAAGCTTTCTGGATGTTTTTGATATTGATGCATTTTGAAGGTTGATCAATGTGGAAATCCTTTTACATGAGTAGCCATCCTTCGAGGGTATGGTATACATTTTCTACTTTTGATAAAATGGTCATCCTTTGAGGGATCGGTCCAAAATTTTGACTGGTATTTGTCCCTTTGGGGGAACAATCTACTTCTTATATTGAAAATGATTCAAACTTGTGAATAATTGTCCTTTAATAGATGAGTCTATTGTATTTTGGTATTTTGATAAGAGTAGCATCCAAATGATATTTTACAAGCATTTTGAGCTGAGAGCGAGATCCTAATACAATGTTTCAAGGAGGGGATAAAACGTGTACATGACCTACACATATATGCCCCATTTCATGTTTTGATTGGTATGGGATGGATGGGTGTAATGATTTCAAGGGGTTCCTGCAAAGGAAGGAGTTTGTCCATGTAAAATATGTGATGAAAGAGTTATTGTGTTCATCTTTAAGGAGTATTTAAGATACTAATGAGATAGCCACATCATTGTAATGATATGATGAAGTGATAGGATTTGGAGGTAATTGTTATCCAAATAACTCTCCTAGTTATCCGGATAACTTATATTTTCATTCGACTCGATGTTTCACATTTCAAGTTGAGCGCACTCTAGATTTTTCTTTTGACACCTTGATACAGTTCCAATTCTTCCACGCACCTTGCTTCCTTCTTTCTTTTATTGCCTCTTTTCATTTCCCACCTTTTGTGCCTTCCCTTTGTGCACTCATTTTCACCCCCACTTTCATTCTATCTTCCGCACACTCCTTGTGCACACTTCTGCAGACTTGCCTTCCAAATCAGCTAAGTCCCTCACATGCCTTCATGCTTGCGTGTCGTGCACTCCCTCTTTTCCTTGTGTGCCTCACGTAAACCTTTTTCCTTCTTGCTGTCGTGCCTTCCTTAGTTGAATGTTCACACCTCGGTTACATATTTTTCTACTTCTGCAGCCTATGCACCTTACTTATGTGTGCATACTCTTGTGTGCCCTTATTTTGTACCTTTGTGTGCCCACTTTTAGTAGTCTCACATATCTTCCCTCCATACCTCTTGCTTTTGCACCTTGCTTCTTCTACGCCTTGCCACCACTATGCCACATCATATTTTTGCAAACTTGAGTGTGATGCACGCAACCTATCAAATTGCACCCACAGACGCCGTCGAATCCTAACAACCAACCAATGAATGACACATGGTAGAAATGAAAAATCAGTCAATTTCTTCAACTAATCCCACGTTTCATGTGTCTTGCATTCACAAATGGCTCTAACATATTCTCGACAAATGTATCTTTTACTACAAAGCTTCGATCGGTGCACACTTGGGCTTGTCATAAATTTGCTAACACAAGCTACATGTTGGACTATTCAAAAGTAGATTTAGACAGGATTTGGTAGGTAGAAAATAGGGAAACTTCATTCTGATCATCAATACACACATCTAATCAACCCAACTACCAAATTTCTTTAGATCTTTCCTTCTTCCTTCTTCCACATGCCAAACAAACATGGGGAGGTACATCTGATAGCCTTGTAGGTGGATTTTTAGGAATTTATCACTTGTTGTTGGTGGTTAAAGATTTGAATCTGATTTTCCCTCCTTTTCTCCTTCTTCTTCTTCTATAAATAGCAAAGTTCTGCTTCGTAAAAAGGATCCCTCTCTGTTGTAATGAAACCATGCCAAAATTGTGGCTGACTTCCCATGGGTTTCAAACCTTGGCATGGTCTCTATAATGTATTCTCACCTCCTATCATGAATGTAAATGACTTTTCATCCCTTAAGCAATAAAATCATGTTTTGTGGAACTCTTGTCTTCCCTTTCTCATTTTCATTGCATCTCACCTCTCTGTTTGCATTTTCTGGCATGTTGTGTGTATTCTCGCTTACAGTCCCCGTGTTCATGTGTTATGCGTGTTTGAGAGGCAAATCCTACATATTTATCCATGGCATGCGTCATCTACCCTCTTCTTTCGTGCCCTCTCTATTTCCTTCACCACTCATGGAGAGAGATTGACCCTTTCCATGGCACTATCACCTTCCTCAGCTTAGGATTTCCCCTTTCTGCACATCTTTTTATCCTAGGTCCCTTGGCATGTTTAGTCTAGGATTTTATTTCCACATTAGGAGTAGCATAGCATTAGAGGTAGGTAGAGTAACCGGCCTTCTCCGGAGATCCCTCTTAAGTGTACAAGGTCCCACAACTTGGAAACGGTTACATTGTTGTCTCAAACAACTCAGTTCTCATGGATCCGAGACACGGTGCACTTTTGAATGACCAATAATTTTTAGCACTCTGGTGGGACAAGAGTGAAGAGCTTTACATCTTCATCTCAGCAAGTTTGATGTGTTTTTGCAGAGATTCAACCTTTGGAGTCATTTTTCAACACATTTGGCGACTCCACTGATTCAAATGCACCCATTATCTCATTCACAGACCAATCTCCCCTCCTTTTATTCATTTAATTTTTTCATCATTCCACCTTCTTCTTTTGAAGTTGTGTAATCATGACTTCTTTCCCTTCCTAGAATTCCCATTTGCAGCAGCAAATCTATTTCCCTCCATCACCACAATTTCAAAATCCTCCTCCAAATCAGTTTTATAAGCCCCATTATCCTAAAAATGCATATAACCCACTTTTTTCTAACCAAGATGTTTATGAAGAACATGTTTATACAGATGATGGTGGAAACTTCATGGAAGAAGCTTATTTTGAGAGGAAAGTAAAAAATATGGAGATGGACACGATGGAGATGAGAATCAAATGCTCCATAAAGGTGGAGACTAAAGTTGGCTACAAGGTCCCTTGTTCATGGGTCAGCCCTATACTAGAATGGTTTAACACCTGCATAAGCTGCAGTTAATTGTTGAGATGCTACCTCAAGTTACAAAGTGGGTGGAGTTAATAGAGGCTCACAAATCTAGCACACAGATAAACCATGTCAATAGGGTAACCCTACACTACCATCTTACATCCCTCCCACTCCTTCGCACCAACTTACATCATCTCAACCCACTACGTCTATTCCCAACTTCCTACATGTTTCCCCTATTGATAATTCCCCTCATCCATCCTCTCACCTTGATTTCTCTGCCATCATCCCTCCCATGTGTGCTTCCACTCCTCTTTTGTGCATGCCTTCCACACCTTTTGTGTCCATCCTCCCATTTCCTTCCAAGTCCCCTCTGTCTAACTATACCATAAATGAACAACCCCCTACTAACGTGCCTTTCCCAACCAACGTCATCATGTTCAATGACTACAGAACAATTGAAGAATGACATGACTCATGTGACTCTGAATGGGAAGAGGAAATCATACGGGTGCTTGTTCCAAAAGAAAAGTAGTTAGTCTCAGAGTGTGTGCTCCCATAGGAGACTGATTTTCTTATAGAGGTAGAACCTTGCACACCCTAGCTATGTGTGACCCAACCTATAAGAAATCACCTTCAGAAGGAGATTCTGTAAGAAAATCCCATCTATGGGATTGAGCTTCAAAGTAATGGGCAAATCACAAGGATTAGGTCATGCCCAATCTAATATTTGGCTAGTCTAGAGCAAGAGATAGAGTTTCCATTGGTTGTGTTCACTCTCAAACATGAGGTTGAGCTTCAACATGCCAAAGGTCAGTAGCAGCGCCTCCTTGATCCAAATGCAAAACAAATTCAGAGGTTTTTTTTGTTAATACTTTAAGGAGGGGAAATGCCATCTACAAGTCAGTTTTTCACTCTTGTTTCCGACCATGTTCAGTGCCAAATCAATTACATGGTCACAATTTGTGAGGAAGGGAAGTTACTTCTCCCTGTCTGTTGTAGGTTTTACTTGAGTGCCCTTTTCCTCTAGTTATTTTAGGTTAGAATAGGTTTGTTTTTAGTAACACAAGTGCTTGTGCACACTCTGCATGTTCCCTTTGGGACATGTATGATTTTCAGCTTTTATACATAGTGTTGTGCTTTTGTTTCAATGTGCTCCCTTTGGTACCTTTCCTTTCTTGTTGTGCTTATGTGCCCCTTTCTATTGCTTCCTAGTATGACAGTTTCAATTTTGGCAGAGGTAGTTCCAACGGTCAGTGCATAGCTTTCACTCTCATCAATCCAATTTAGAATATCTTCATATGAGAGCAACAGTTCAGTTCAGAGTTTAAATAGAGCTTCAAGTGACTCCAAGGTATTCTTCAAGTTGCATATCATATCTTCAAGTTTAGCACTTGACTCCATGCCCAATGGACTTCTAAGGCTACTGGTCTCTTCATCTAGCAAGAAGATGGCCCCGAAAGTTACCAAAACTATTATCCAAATAACTCTCCTAGTTATCTGGATAACTTATATTTTCATTCTAACTTTGATGTTTCACATTTCAGGTTACACACACTCAAGATTGTTCTTTTGACACCTTGACATATTTGTAATTATTTCATGCGCCCCATGTACCTTGCTTCATTCTTCCTTCTGCTTTCCTCTTTCTCTTTTCCCCTTTTGTGCCTTCCCTCTGCGCACCCATTTTCACCCCCACTTTTATTTAATCTTCTATGTACTCCTTACGTGTACTTCCGCAAACTTACCTTCCAAATCGGTTAGGTCCCTTACATGCCTTTGTGCTTGCATGCCATGCACTCCCTCTTTTCCTTTCACACCTCGCATATGCCTTTCTTCCTTGTTGTTGCGGCTTCCTTAGTTGAATGCTCGCGCCCCACTTGCATACTTGTCTACTTCTATAGCTATATACCTTGCTTCCATGTGTGTACTCTTGCATTCCCTTCTTCTATACCTTCGTGCACCCACTTTCAAAAATCTCATGCCTCTTCCCTCCATGCCTCTTGCTATCACACCTTACTTCTTCTACACTAGGTCATTGTGCCACGTCATCTTACGTCAGACTTTAGTGTGATGCATGCAACCTATCAAAGTGTGCCAATAGGGCATCAAATCTTGATGACCAACCGATGAATAACACATGGTAGAAATAAAAAATTAGATTAACAATGGGTCGATTTCTTCACCAATCCACGCGTGCCACATGTCTTGCATGTGAAAATGGCTCTAAAATCTTCCAACAAATACATATTTTTCTACTGAGCTTCGATCGATGTGCGTCTAAGATTATTAGAAAGTCTTGACACAAGCTACATGTTAGACTATTCAAAATCAGATTTAGTAGGCTAGATTTGGTAGGTTGAAAAATAGGGAAACTTAATTTTTATCATTAATACGTACATCTAATCAACCCAACCACCATATTTCTTCAAATCTTGACTTCTTCCTTCTTTTACATGCCAAACAAACATGGGGAGGCACATCTGGTAGCTTTCCGTGGGATTTGTAGGCAATTATCACTTGTTGGTGGTTGAATATTTAAATCCAAGTTTCCCTCCTTTTCTCCTTCTCTTCTCTCCTTCTTCTTCTATAAATAATAGAGTTTTGCTTTATAAAAAAGATCCCTCTCTATTGTAATGGCACCATGCCAAAATGGTGGCCAACTTCCCATGGGTTTTAGACCTTTGCATGGTCTCTGTAATGTATTCTCGCCTCCTGTCATGAATGTAAATGATTATATGTCCCTTAAGCAATAAAATTGTGTTTTATAGAAATCTTATTTTCCCTTTCTCATTTTCATTGCATCTCACCTCTATGTTTGCATTTTATAACATGTTGTGCGTATTCCCAATTGTATTCCCCGTGTTCATGTGTTATGCACATTGGAAGGCCGAACTCGCATGTTGATCTCGTGGCATGTGTCATCCACCCTCTTCTCACATGCCTTCTCTATTTCCTTCGCCACTTGTGGAGAGAGATCGAACCTTTCCCTGGCGTTATCACCTTCCTTAGCTTACGATTTCTCCTTTCTACATATCCTTCTATCCCTAGTCTAAGGGCATGTTTATTCTAGGATTTACTTTCCACATTAGGAGTAGCGAGTAGAATTAGAGATAGGTAGAGGAATCGGCCTTCTCCGAGATCTGTCTCAAGTGCATAAGGTTCCACAACTTGGAGATGGTTCCATTGTTGTCTCAAATAGCTTGGTTCTTCTAGATATGAGACATGGGTGCCCATTTAAACAACCAACAGTAACTATTGCCATGACAATTAATCATTTAACAATAGAAAGGCCACAAGTGTGAGGCATTAAGAGGTTCCCTTTCGGGTTCCCCATCAAGAGAAGCGATATGGTAAGCTCTTGACCCATACTTAATGTTTGGACCAATCTAATTGGGGGTAAACTTTCCACATTTACTTCATTTTAGTGTAGTAACATTTTGATTTTATTCAAGCAATAGATCACCAATTTTGAAGTCACATTTTTGACATGCTTATTATATGCTTTGTTAATATGTTGTTGATAGCCTTGATGATGTTCAAGGGTTAAACATTTTCATCTAACAACTCAAGTTGTGTTAAATGGTCTTGGCAATGTTCTTTGTCGGGATGAAATCTTTGAGAGATACACAAATTGACAAATTTGAAATTTGAGAGGTAGGACAACCTCTAAGCCATAATTGAATAGGGTGTACCACTTGTAGGTGTGCGTATTTTAGTTCGAATAACCCAAATAGTAAATAGAATTTGGAGATGTCAGTTCCTACCTGCATCGTCTATTATTTTCATAAGGATTTTGTTTAGTGTTTTATTAGAGGCCTCAACCTATCCATTTGCTTGAGGATAATATGGTGATGAGAAACTAAGCTTGATATTGAATGCATCACAGATCTTTTTAACTTCTTTATTTTTAAAATATTTTCCATTATCTGTGATGAGTTTATGTGGGATACCAAAATGGCATATGATATTTTGATATATGAAGTTGATGATAGGTCCTGATTTTATTGAGGTTAAGGGATGGCTTTAACCCATTTAGTAAAATATTCAATTGTTGTGATTATGGAATGATGTTGTTGGGATGATTTAGGATTGATTGCACTAATGAGGTCTAACCCCATTGAGAAAAAGGCCATAAGTCCTAAGTGGGTTGTAATGCTTGACTAGGGACGTGAATGAGATTTGAGTGGAGTTGGCATTTAACACATTTATTTACGTATGCACAATAATATTTGGTGATGGTAGGCCAATAATACCCTAGTCGTATGATACGTTTAGTGATGGCATTGCCACTGAAGTGACCACCATAGATGCCATCATGGACCTCTTCGATTGCTTTGGTTGATTCATGTGATTTAAGACATCATAACAATTTGTCATCAAAACTAAGTTTATAAAGGATATTGCCTATGATGAAGAAGTGGGTGGCACATTGAAGAAATGATCATTGAGCACCAGTGTGATAAGTCTGATGGAATTTTACATTCAACGAGATAGTCATATATCTATGTGTACCATAGATCGGGTGGATTATTGTCAATGATGTTAATGGAAGGTAACTCATTTTTATGTGAAGGATGATCCAAGAATTGAATGACTACAGACATTTTAGTTTTATCCTTTGATTTTTTTGTTTCAAAAGGGATGAGGGATCCGAGGGATGCCATAGTGTTTGCAAACCTGTTAGAAGATCATAGAATAGCTTGAATGGTATAATGATCGAATGCACCGAGGAGAAATTGAAAACCATCTTTATATTTTTAAAGAATTTCATTTTTACATTAATACTCTCCTTTAACTTGACTGATGACAAGTTGTGAATCTCTCAGATTTCTAGGATGTGGACACCTAGGAGAATGGTGGTATTTAGACCCATGATTAAGGCTTCGTATTCTTCCATGTTGTTAGTACATTCGAAGTTAAGTTTGAATGATAGTGAAAGTGGGATGTTCTAGGGAGGTATGATAACGAATTCAGATCCTACCCCTTTTGACATTTAGCACCATCAAAGAAGAGGGTCATTTTAATAGGGATGAAATCATATTCGTTGATGTTGTTGAGATATTCATCAGGAAATCATTCGTGAGGTGATTGATTATCTGGAAGGGGTGCTTAAATGAGTTGATATGCAATGTCCTAACCTTTAATAGATTTTTGTGATATAATTTCAAGGTCAAATTCAGTCATGAGCATAAGCCATCAAGTGATGTGATCATTATGATAAGGTTTAGCGTGCATGGTTTTAAGTGGATTAAAACTGGTGACGAAATATGTCTTTTGATTGAGGAGATAATGTTGAAGTTTGGAGGTGGAGAAATATAACACACAACACAATTTTTCAGTTTCACTATAGCATGTTTCATACTCATTGAGTGTACGGCTAATGTAGTATACAGATTTCTCATGACCTTGATTATCATAGTGGGTGAGCATAGCTTCTAGACCATGTTCTGAAGTGGATATGTATAGATAAAATGTCTCACCCTCATGCGGTGGACTAAGCACAGGAGGTGACAACAAATATTGTTTGATTATGTCGAAGGCTTTCTCGCAATCAAAATCCCAATGAAATTATACGTCTTTACGAAGGAGATAGTGAAATGGTTGACAACGGTTGAAAAGTTGTGATATGAAACATAGAAATTGACTACAATTTACCTTAGAGGATATGCAGTTTTTAAGATTAGATGGTGGAGGAATTTCAATTATTTCTCTAACCTTCATCGGGTCAACTTCAATGCCTCGGATAGATATGATGAATCCTAAAAATTTTCCTGAGAACACCAAAAACACACTTTGCAGGATTAAGATGAAGACAAAATTGGATGAGATAAGTGAAGATTGATTCAAGGATGTCAAGATGGTATTTTCATGATTTGGATTTTCCTAGAAGGTCATCGACATAGTCTTCAACAATTTTTTGGATGAGGTCATGAAAAATGTATGTCATGACATGTTGATAAGTAGCCCCTACATTTTTAAGACCAAATGGCATGACACGGTAGCATAAATGTTTCCAAGGGGTGATGAAATAATTTTTGTGTTGATCATCGGAGAAATGAGGATTTGGTTATAACCTAAAAAACCATCCATAAGGGAGAGCATTTCGTGGCCAGCTTTTAGGTCGACGAGATGATATATGTTTGGATAAGCAAGGTTGAGATCCTGAATTCTATGTAAATATGTATTTTCCTAAAGCTTTGGTTACAGGGATGACGTTAGAGACCCATTGTGGATAGTTAATGGGTATGATGGAGTTAGTAGATAAAAGACGTTGCAGCTCTTCCTTAACAAGGAGATCTATACAGGGATGCATTTTAGAGAGTTTTTGTTAATCGGCTTAGCATTGGGATACGTGACTATGTTGTGTATGAAAATGTTAGGATTAATTCTAGGCATATCACTATATGACTAGGCGAAGGCTTGGTGATATTTTGTTAAGAACAAAGTGAAATCATTTAGTTCTTGTGGATCTAGAGATTGACCAACCTTAACTATGCAAGGATCTTGAGGGGTGCCTAAGTTAACATCGAAGTGGATTCGTTAAGGAGAGTTGGTGTGTCAAATGGTAGGGATTTCTGAAGGAAATGATCTTCAACTCCCATATGGGAAAGGATATCCTGGTCATCCTGACATTAAGGATATCCACAATAGGTAAATCTTCATCAACCATTTCTAGCCAAACAAGGGGTAATGATTTAGTGGAGTCATCAGATTGATAAGTGATTGGCCCTAAAGATACAACATTGATTAAAAAAATTTAGTCAGATGGATACAATGCCATCTGTTTCCATATGATCTTCAGGGTTTGTTAAAGGTGATGATTCTAGTTTGGAAATAGTTATGGATGTGCCAGTTCGGATGTAGTGGTTTCACATATTTCGGAGGTGAAATTTTTATAACCTAAACCAATTTTCTCATAGGCTTTAAGAGAACGTAGGATGGGTTGATCATGGGTTCCTTGTTCATAATGCCCGAGGCCAAAACCTCTCCATGCATAGCGATGGAGATACATATGAGAAAATTTTGGATTGTCAAGAGATTTGAAGTTTAATGTGAAAGGCATGACATGGTGCAGATTGATAACATGGGATGGAGGATTATCGAGTCCCCATAGACAAGGTTTGTTTTGAGATAAGCAAGACCATAGGAGATAATATCTCCTACATTTGGGTCATACATGGGTTGCTTGTCGGACAACCATATGTTTTAGGTGAAGGGATGGAGTTAAGCATGAGGAGATGATATTCCCCAAGCATAAGACATTTTACAACCTCATTGAGAGAGGAATCATCTGATAACTTGGAAGAAGGGATAGATGTGTTGGTAGACACTTCATCAGATGACTCAAGTATGGATTTAGGTACAAGGACATCGTTTGGGTGATATGTCATGTAATAGTCAGTGAATGGATTTAGATCAGTGGGGACAGTGAAAGTTTGACCTTCATGTTCATATTTGAGACAACGATGGAGGGTAGAAGGAACACAACACATGGTGTGTATCCAAGGGCATCCTAATAACATGTTGTATTAAAACTCTCCTTCTATAATATAGAAGAGTTCATGTAGGGTTTTAATGTTAACTTTAATCGGTGGAATAATAGTGCCTAACATGGGTGTGATAGTGTCGTTGAAGGATTGTAATAGGACTGGCATTTGAGAAATAACAGTGTTGGGAAGTTTAAGTTGGTCAAGATGAGGGAAGATATGATGTTAATGGCGGAACCACTATCAATCATAACCTTTTTGAGGTAAATTTCATTGATCTGAGAGGTAATGAAGAGTGGTAGGTCATGGTCCTTTGTTCGAGAGAGGGAATTTCAAATGGTTTGAATGATATAGCGGTGGATGCTTTAAGAGCACCCACAAAGTTTGTGAAGGGAATTAGATCATTGCCTAGGACATTTATGGATTGGAGGGCTTCTAACATAGCCTATTTGTGAAAAGGTGATGTTTGAACTAATTCATAAAGTGACATCCTGACGGGGGATTGGTGTAATTGTTTGATAACAACCTTTTGGACCATAGTGAAAGGGGTGTTGCTACTTGTATTGAGATTTTGGCTTTGGATGATGATGTTTTATTAGACTCCTTGGGAGCTAAGGAAATATATACTTTAGGTTTGTCAAATGAAGCTAATAATTTAGGAGGTGGTGGTATAGTAATGAAATTTTTACCTTTCTTAGGCTTAGATGGCTCTTTGTCATAATTTTGTGAATGAGTGGTGATGTGGACAACTTCGATCTAATGAAAAGGAGTTTTAGGCATGGATTCTTTAGACCTTACCTCATGATGGTGATGCTAACGTTGGAATTTGGTTTGATTGAGAAGTAATGAAGAGGTGACTTGCCAAGCTCCTGAACTTTTAAATGAAAGGTCCTATAGTCCTCTATGGAATGACTAATTGGCCTGTGGTAAAAATAGAAGACATTGAAGTCATACTGACATGTTTCCATCCCTGATGATCAGACAGGTTGGGAGGTGGTAGCGTTATAAGTGATCGCTAAAGAAGGTCATCTAAAATGGTGGCTTAACGCCCTAGGTGCGAAATGGATGGTAACAATGTTTTTCCTATGTTCTCCTCGGGGGTAATATTTTAGCTATAGGTTGTCTATTTATTGGTTGTCAGGAGGCTTTTGGATGCCGCAACGGATGGAGGACAATTACCCTATATGGGTGGCCGCTGTGGAGGATAGTTAGACTGTGCAGAGGATGGAGGGCGAGGGCCCAATATAGATGTTTGTTGTGGAGTGATGGGTGTAGAATACAGTCTCAATGTAGGAGGTTGGTAGATTGGCTTTGATCATGTAATGATAGGGTGATTAACAGTATAAGGGACCAAGGTCCGTGTAAAGGGTTTTGATATGGAAAAATATACTGAGGGCTTTTGAAGACCTAAACAACACCTTGTTTAAGAGGTAATTTTGAGGTTTTAGATGAAGTTGGGGTGTTTGACAAGGATGTGAAGAGCCATACTTCCTCGAGGTAGAAGGTGTTTTCAGCCAAATGTGACTTTGGGTGTAATTTGGAGGCGCAATAGATTTTGTAATGGCGTGTGACACGGCATGGGAATGGTTTTAGTAGTATTCTCAACAGAAAAGGTTCAATAGTTGTAATATTAGGCTCGTTGAATACCGGTGTTGATTTTGTAGGTTTTGATTCGGGAAGTAACTTGGTGGGTTCAGGGATTGGTTCTATCTTTGTTATTGTATTGATGGTGTGAACGGAATTTGTTTGTGGTTGATTTGAAGATGAGGGGTGATTTGGAAAAGGTTGCTTAAATATGTCAATATTTTGATTTAGGGGTGTGTTTGGATTGTCTAAGTGAAGTTCACCCTTGTCGATCAAATCTTGAAGTACATTACGGAACGTGTGACACCTTTTGATGTCATGTCCATTAACCCTATGGTATTTACAATAATCATTATCTTGATACCAAATGGGTTTAGATATTGATGTGTCGATGGGTCGAATAGGTGGGAGAGATATCATGTTGGCGGCAAGCAATTTGTCAAAAATGCACTATAAGTCTCTCCTATAGGTGTATAGTTGTGTTGTTGATGGGAACACTCAATAGTGGGATTTTTCTTTGGGAGCATATTTAACTACAATGGCGTTGGTAGATGTTTTAGACTTATCAAGGTTAGATGATGACTTAGATGGAAACTCAAATTTTGGTTTCTTAGGACAAAGTTTAACTCAACCATCTTCTAAGGCTCACAATTCCAATTTACGGGCCATGGTGAAAGCCTCATCAAAAGTTTGAAATGATTAGATTTGTAATGTGGATGAAATATGTTTGGTGCATGAAAAGGATAGTTGAATGATTAGATTAATTCTATTTGTGGTAATGAAGGATAGTTGATTAACTACACCTCTCTAATGGGTGATGAAATCAGCAATAGATTCATCTTCGAATTGTTTGATGGCATATAGGTCATTGATAGTGACTTTGCGGGCTATGTTTATGGAAAAGTGTTCTAAGAAAAGATGGGCAATTTGTGTAAAGGAGAATAGGGAATGTTGTAGAATATTATTGTACCAATCCAAGGTAGGACCGACAAGGGACATGGGAAAGGTCCTCAGCATGAGGTCTTGGTCATGAGTTATTAGATAGTAGGCACGATTTAAAGGGACATGGAAAAGGTACTCAAGATGAGGTCTTCCTTACTTATAAACTTTAATGACCTTTGGAAGTTCCCAAAGTGAGGCAAGTAGGATTTATATGGTACTAAAGGGTGAATGGGCTCATTACAAATTTAGTCATAGGAGAGCACATTCTTGGATGAAGAAAAATTCACTTTGAGATTGGATATGTGGTTCAAAGGGCTCAAGGGGTTTAGGTTAAGCTTTTAGCTGCGAGGATGAGCCAAGTTAGAATGAGGACTCGCTAGATTGTGAGCATGTCTGATACTACCGAGGAATGCCTTGTTGGTAGGGAATTTTTTTGGGAATATTATATTGTGGGATGTTCTTTGAGAAACATTCTATTGATAAGGGAAATTTTGTCATGCAAGATGTTATATTGTGGAATATTTTGTTGAGGTATGTATTGTTGAGGTATGTTGTATTGAGGGATGTTTTGTTGTGGTATATTTTGTTGATAAGGGATGTTTTTTTGTGGTATATTTTGATGGGATGGAAAACTTTTTGAGAAGTTAAAGGTTGTGAGGGTTGTATGTATTGGTATTATAATGGCATTGATGTATAAGTGAGTGGTTGTGAATATGTAAGTGACTACTGGAAGGATATAGAAGAAGCAGAGGATGGTGCTTGGTGTGGAATGTTTTGTTGTGGAATATTGTGTTGTGGAATGTTTTGAAGAGGTGTAGATTGTGGCATGGAGATTAATGGTTGTGATGGTTGTGGTATGTGTTGTGAAACAGGGTGAGTACTAGCAATGCACTGGCACTAGTATTGACTAGTGGTGTAGTTGTAGGGATGGACATGGTGATATTCTGAATGGGACTAGTAACTAGTTACAAAGTCACAATAGCAGAGAAGGCCACGAGACTGATGAAGGTTTTGTACCTATAAAGAGACAAGGGAGTAGGTGAGGAAGTTGTGGTATTGTTCAAGGGGTGTGTAAACCAACAAAAGGGCTTGGTGAAGATGTAGATTATTTGGAAAATGTGTTTTGTGATGAAATCATGTGAAGGTCATAAATAAGGATTGAAGAGACCTCAGATGTCTCGAGTTGAATAGTAGATGATTGACCATTCGATGCTTTAGATTGGTCAATAGGAATAAGGATGTCGACATTTTATGTTTCGGGTTGATTTTTTGTAGTGTATGGGTACAATTGTTGGATGACTGGTTCTCGATTTTGATCGATGAGACGTGTAATTGTAGATGATGGATTATAGGTGTATAGAATGGGTTAAGGTGTAAATGGTTACATTTGAACATTCCTAGCTGCTAGATAAGCGTTGAGGGAAATAGGGTTTGAATCTAACATCTCTTTAAAGACAGGGTCTCCTTTATTATAGAAAGGAGGTTCAAATGCTTCTAGTTGAGAACTAGGAGAAAAGGGGTGTTTTGTTTCTTGTAGTCTAGACATATGAGGGATTTGACCATGATATTGATGTGGGGAATTAAAGATTTGTTGTCCCATTTCTTCATTATTCCAAGTTTGTTGGGTATTAGAAAGGGGAGTGGATGTAATTGTTTGATAAAATGGGGTTTGTGGTTGTATTGGTGTGGAAAATGTTGTAGGGAAAGGTGGAACATGTTGCTGAAATACAAGTGGTGGCCTGGACATGTCTTCAAAAATTTAATTGTGAGATTATTGTCTGGTAAGTACCATGTGGTAAAAAACACACAAACACTTGAAAACGAAATTAACTAATTGGGTTGATTTACAAATAGTAAGCAAAAGCAAGCAAAAATTTTGTTTTATATTTATCTTGATTAATTATGAAAAAGTGAAATGTGTAAGATGGTTAATGAGGGTCCTAAGAAATGGTCATCTATGGTTGGTTTCAGGAATTTTTAAGGGCAAAGTCCTCGATATACCCAAAGGTACATGAGGCCCAACTCTGTACTACTATCGGTATGGGTGTGTATATTGGGGCCTACCCCCTCACTTCACGGTCTTGCTATGATAAGGGAGTTGGGTGTTGAGCCAATATATACCGACAAATAAGAGATTATACTCACCAAGACCGAGTCGGTTTCCTAGTGGGTGATGAAATCCCAATCGCTTATCACCTGGTGGGAGTTGTTTTAATATATTTTATTATTTATAAGTGATTTAGTTGTGTGTGGGGAGGATAAGTGAATGCAATAAATTTTCCTCCTAATTAGACTATTTGGAACAAGAAGGATGCATATTGTTTATTTTAGGACCCAAAATGAAATGTTGATTTTGATGAAAATAGGAAAATAGGAATACAAAACTTGAAAGCAAATAAAAGGGTTTAGAACTTACCGTGAGAGCACTCCATTTTATAAAAAAAAATGGCAACTTTTCAAAGTAAGAACTCTTGATAATCCAGAAAACAACCTTCTTACAAGCAAAGTGCCTTGTAGACAAATGTTAGAAGAAGTATAAAATAAAAAAACAAGAAGTAAAAAGTAGATTGTGAGATTATAAGAAAAACACACATGGAAAATGCAGGTGCTTGGTCCAAACATAGGCATTCAAGAAAATCGTAGGTGATTATTACACATAGAAAACAACAAGTATTTTATTGATAAAAATGAAACTAGAAAAACAAGGGTCAAGGGTTCTATTGGGTGTGCTAGAATTTTGATGACAATTTCACCTTACAATTTGGGTGGATAACACAAGGAGGTAAAAATAGATCAACCTCGAATATGACGGGGTTTCTAAGGTACCAACGACAATGCTAATGGATGTTGATTGTGCTCTCTGAAAAATGGTCAAGTTCCTTTCTTGCGACTAAGTCTACAATCACAAAAACTACACAAGATGGAGTTAATAATATGGGTAGGCGGGTTTCCTGGAAAATCCAGTTCCTAGAAGCCAAAGGAATTCCTTACGTGGATGTCAACCCACTTTTAAAAACATTCAATTTTATTCATGAAAATGGGATACAATATAAGATATATGAAAATGTGATCAAATGTCAAACACTTATTTAGTCTATTACAAATATTAGCTGATAATGATGATGATATGAAAGGAAATATGTCTAGAACTCAAATCGGAATCTAGGTCAATATCTAGATTCTCATAAAATTTAGAGCCCACTGAATAGGCTAGGTCATCATCCTTAGTAAAGTATGAGTCAGGTTCTTTGATGTAATCATCCACGAAGAAATCAGAAAGCTCCTCCTCCATATCGTACAAATGTGCAAGATCATAATCGAGTCTACAAGGATGACTTTCACTCTTAATGTTGGACTCAAATGTGGTGTAGGTGTCTTTAGGTATATCTAGTCTCGCTTTGTACTAGTACTCAAACCATGCAAGATCGGCTTGGATTCATCGTACTTCATAGTAGGGCCTCCAAGAACTCTTAGTGGCTTGATGGATTTTCTAGGTTGATGCAAAGATAGTCTCTAGTCAATCTATGGGGATGTCTGGATGGCACACAACTCCAAGTTGTGTAATAAGTCATATTGTTCACAGTGCAAAAGATTTTGTTCAATTGGCAGTGAATTGATGTTGGTGATGGGGTGGTTAAGTCCTCTTGTGGCCATCTAAAATTCATGTTTGACAAGATATTAGTAACACAAAAGGACAAAATATTTGATAAAATTTTATAAATGAAATTAGACTACTAACTAAATAGAAAACACAGAAAATGTAGGGATTACTGAAATCATAGGTGATTTCAGAAACATTAATAATTCTATGAAGTTTTCACAAACTAGTAAAATGGGAGATTTCATTAATCGAGATGAAATATAAATCTTCTAAAGACGAGAGGGAAGTATATGATGATTAAACAAGAATATTTAAGATGGAAAATGGAATTAAAATGAAAGTGATGAACCTTAGTTGACAATAGAAGATGAGAGGTCAGGTAATGACATGTAGTTGACAATGAACAAGCCTCTAAATGGCTTCAAATGTGCACATGTTGTGGATAGATGAAAAAACGTTGATGAAACTTGGTAGTGCCTGCTAATACTTGATAATGCTCTTGAACTTGCTTGGATGATCGTGAATGGTCCCATAGAGAGGCAGGAAAATTGGTATTTGTAGATCATCGGTATTCGAGGGAATCATCTGGTGTTTTCAGCAGCTTAGAGTTATAGAGAGATACGAAGGGATAAAATTTCTAATTTGAACTTAGGTAGCTAGGGATTTAGGGGGATTATGGTGTGGTAACTTAGAGAGGTCGAGTGTGAGGGTTTAGAGGTGGATAGAGGTAGTTAGGATAATGAGGGATAATTTAGAAGGTTTCCAAATTAGACTAGTCATAACTAGTGAGAAGTAAGGACTTGTCATAGGGATAAGTTAGAGGTGGTTAGGATAATATATTTAGAATAGTCATAACTAGTGAGTTAGGATGAGTGAGGTGTAGGGGTGAATATGTGAATTAATTAATTAATTAGCCATGAAAAAGGGGGGATATGATTTAGGAAATGTGGGTTTATTTGATTAATTAAAGGGGTGTAGGGATAATGTCCTAGGTTTAGGGATGTCATTTAAATAGTGTGATGGTGAGCTAATCGAATTAATTGAAAGGATGACTTAGGTCATGAAATGGTATGTGGGCGGGTGTGTTTATTCAACTATTTGTGTGGAAGTGGGGTGTGCATATTTTTGGTGTCTACAATGAAATCATAGACTACTTCATAAGTGGTCCTCTTGACTAGAATTGCTTCAACCCACTTCATGAAATAATCAGTGGCTGTTAGAACATACGTGTGTCCTACACTTGAGGTTGGATTAAGAGTTCCTATAAAATCTAGCCCCCATTACTAGAAGGGCTCTTCAATAACCACTAGTTTCAGAGGCAAGGTGGCCAACTTGGGTCTGCCCACAAAATTTTGACATGCTTCGCACTTTGAAACCCATTTAGTTGCATCTTTGAAAAGTGTCAGCCAATAATACCTTGCACGAAGAATTTTATGAGTTGTCACCGAGGAAGAAAAGTGGTCTCCATAGGCCTACTCATAGAAAGCCCTCGAAATCTCTTTTTTTCTCCTTATCAACACATCTAAGAAATCAACCATCAATTCCTCTCTTGAACAATGAATTTTCCCAAAGAACATATTGTGTAGATCAAATCTTAATAGCTCTTTTTCTTTTTCACTCAAATGTGTCAAACATTCTCCATAGGTGAGGAAATGAGCGATATCTACATACCACTCATCAGTTGAACTAAGAAAAAGTATAGTTAGTACATCATCAGTCTCCTTATCACTTGAACTATTCTTTGAACCATTAGCAATCAACTCACAAAGGCCTTTCCCTTAAATAAGCTTGGTGGGATTGATATCAAGGTCGTATTCTTGGAATTTCACCACCTAATTACCTCACTTGGATCCAAACTCCTACTATGTGAGAATTGACTTCATTGTTGTATCTGTCACAAACACAAAGGTGGAGTGAGAATTCATGATGTAAAAACAAAATTGTTTATTGCTTTCACCACAATAAAGGCATGTTTCTTTAGTTGAGAGTACTTCAATTCATGATCCTTCAACACATAACTCATAAATGCAATGGGTACTTCACACCCCTGGGAGTTATTTTGTGTGAGATGGCTGACAAGGAATGTTCGAGGCATAACAATAGATTATAAAATCTTTTTCAAAATCCAAGAAAGCAAGAATAGGTGTCTTGGCAATAGCTATCTTGATATTATCAAAGTCACTCTTCCCTTCGTAGTCTAGCAAAAAGATTATTTCTCTTTCATCATGTGAGTTATGTTCCTTGTTAATTCAGCAAAATTAGGAATAAATATTCTGAGAAAATTAATTTTCCCGAAGAAAGAATGAACACCCTTCTTACTTGTTGGCAAAGATATCTTTTGAATAGCTTTCACACACTGTATCAATCTTTATACCATCCTTAGACACAATGTTCCCAAGAAGCTTCCCCTCTATAACATCAATATGTGTTTTTTTGATTCAACGACATTCCATGGTCCCTACACTTTTGAAGTACTAGTTTGTGTGTTGAAAGTGATCTTCTCTTTTCTTTGAGAAAACAGTAAGATCATCAAGATAAATCACTATGAATTTATTCTTCAAGTCACCAAATGCCAAGTCCATTTCCCTCTAGAATGTTGCACCTACATTAATCGCACCAACAAAATTCTTCTATAGGAAAATATGCCCTAAGGAGGTTTAAAAGCGCTTTTATGTTGGTCCCGCACATCCACCTTGATCTGGTTATAGCCCAAAATATGTCAAGCATAGATAACATCTTTGAGCTAGTGAATTCCTACAAAATTTTATCCATTATGGGAAACAGTACTTATCCTTAAGAGAAGCGTGGTTTAGATTTTTTAAATTAACACAAATCCAAATTTATCCACTCTTCTTTCTTACATGCACAATATTGGCTACACAAAGCAAATAATGAATGGGGAAATTATCCTAGCATTGAGTAGCTTATGAATCTACTAATGAATGGTGCTTGCAATTTTAGATTAAATTGCTTCATTTTCTCGGTGAAATGGTTGAATACCTAGCTTCAAGGGAATGTAATGTTGCATCTCCCTTGGTTTAAAAGTATTTAAATCATCATATGAGTAAGCTAGAACATCTATGTACTTCTTCAATAGTTCAACCATTTTTCTTCTCTCTTCACCATAACAACATTTTCCAATATTGACAAATTTGGGCTCCTCATTGCTTCCAATATTGACTTTCTCAAACTCAACTCGATCGAACAATTTATTTTGATACCTTTCCTTTGATGTATTTTTCATGCTTATCAAATAGGTATTCCAAACTCACAAGACTATTAGGTATCTTATTTCCTTAAGATTTATACATCCATCTTGATCTGATTCTTCCTCAACTCCCTCTTCGAGCACAAAGGATGTAATGGATTCACGATAGCCAGCTTCATTTCCTTCAAAATATAATTGGCGAAAGTTATATTTCAATTCAAGAAAGGAAATAAAATTTTGGTCATCATTAAACACCTACCAGCTTATCTATGTTATCTAGGACACTTTGGTCCGAATATCATTTCTATTTTAAATTCATCTTGAGTGAAATCGGGGTGAGGAACGAGCAAAGACCCGAAAACTACTAGAGCATCTACTCTAGTATTAATTTCTCTTAGCATCGCATTAATTGAAAATGCATCAAATAACTCAACAAAATCCCATACCAAATTTTTGTAGTGTTTCAACCTCTGATTCTTCACTTGAAAATCTCCCCAAATTTGTTTGATGATAAGTTCTACATCTCCTTACACACATAGGTTATTTATTCCCATTTCTCTTGTTGTCACTAGGTCGAGTAGAAGTGTTCCATACTCAAGAGATTATTAGTGTTATCAAATTAAAGCTTATAAGAAAATCGGTAGAGCTTACCATTAGGTGAGAAAACAACACCGGGTCCGAACTAGCTATAGAGCAACTTCCGCCAAACTCAAGATACCAAATGTCATTAGGATCATCCATATTTTAGACAATATATTCAACTTGTCTCTTCGAAAATAACTTCTTCATCCATCCATTGACTAGAATAAGAGCATGGGACTAGTCCATCTAGATCTCCCTTCCAACTTATCTACAGATGTTTCTACTTAACAACATACCTTAAGAAGGAGGTATGTTTGTAACCAAGATTGTGGCTTTAAATATTTTCTCCAGAAATGCGGAAAAAGCTACCTGAGCATATTTTATTCTCCTAACTAGGGGTACCTCCTTAGTTTTCATTGAATAATATGAACCAAAGGTTTGGGTCAAGATGAAGCCTAATTAACTAAAATGTGCATTTTAGATAGTTAATCTAACTAGGAACAATAGTGAATAATAGTAAATACATGCAATAAATGAATATAGAAAGTGACCCAAGTAATCGAGTAGATAAATAATATGAAACCCTAATTCACAAGTAGGGTTGGAAGGAGGTTAGTTGATTCGACGAGATTGTTGGACTATGTCACAGGTTTGACTGGAAAAATAGGAGAAGGGAACGATTATGCCAAAGTCCATAAACTTGCAGATCTAGGCAATCTAAGTGGACTGGGGTGCTTGGGAGAGGATCAAGGTGTTTGTGGGCATCCTAGTCGAGTTCTGGGCACTCTAGTTTGTGCATGGTCCGAGAACCAAACTTGTAGGGTTTTTTGATGATGTAAAACTTCACTTCGTGTCGCATGTAACTTGTTTCTCTATGCCAACTATTGTTAGTGATCAAAGATGATGGATAAACTTACAAAACCCTAAATAAGCATCAAACCCTAAAAAGAAAAATGCATATAATAGGGTCGACTAACCTTAGTGGCCATAATGGTGGACTTACTAACTAAGCGTTACACTACATTACTGCACCCAAATGTAATTTTGAGTGTGTGTGTGTGTGTGTGTGTGTGTGTGTGTGTGTAATCATGCCATATATGCTCTTGTGTCACCACTCTTTGTGAAGTAGCGAGCTAGAACTATGTGTAGAAAAATGTAATAAATGGTGTATGGAATAAAATGAATACCCCTTCCTATGAATTGTGATGCGATGAATAAGCTTTATCCCTTGTAATGTTGCTAGATAGATGCAAATGATCTCTAGATGGATGCAACCTTAGATGATGGTAGTAGTGATATGTGCTTGGTCCCTCATTATGGTCTCATAACTTTGTATTTATAAGGTTCTCTTGATCTAATTTCATAATTAACCCCGAAGAGGCCAACCACAAGAAAAATCAAATGTTGTAATGGCTAGAAAGCGTGAAAAGTGGTGGGAAAGTGAAAAAATGATTAGGGCACCCATGGGTGCCCCAACTATGTGGAGAATAATGCAGGGATGATGAAAATGGCCTGAAAAGTGTGCACTAAGGGTCAAGAATGACGATATAAATCAAATAAAAATGGCCAAAGACATGGTTCAATTAGTACTTTCTTCACACAAGAACCTTTTAAATAGTAGTATGATACCGAGACTAAATATTACCCCAAATTACATTATTTATTCACTACAAAGCCAAGTGCATGGGAAATTTTTATAGGAATTATATTATCCGATTCTCCCGAGTGAATGAAATAGTTACTTAGTTTATGGCCAACTAGTAGTAGTATGACATATAAGGGCTTAATCTTCTCAAAAGTGGAAGGTGCAGAGGCCATTAAATTATGTGGAGAAGGAGAGTTGGGAGTAGGCAAAAGGCCTTTAGAAGTTGTGGGTGATTGGCTAGGCTTGGATTTGACAAATTTGATCACTTGAGAAAAAGCTTCTGGGTGAGTCTGGTAAAATTCAGCTTCAAAATTTGAATTTTGGTCTTCTTGATATGATCGATAATATCAAAAGACCTTGAGGTAGATGGAGATTCTTGATTTGACACAATAGAGGTTTTGGGTTTATCATCTTTTGAAGCTGAGGATGATTTAGACACATGAGTGGAAGGTGTAGTTATTATAGGAAAAGAAGAGGAAGTGGAAGGATCATTAGATGGAGAAGTAGTACTTACTTTTTTAGCAGCAGTAGTAGGAATGGGTGCTCCTCTCTTCACGAATATAGGAATGGTGATTGGGGCTTCCTTTGATTTCTCTTTCTTTACAGGATGCACTACTTCGTTTTTCTTATTCAATTGTTAATTAGTCATGACAACATAGGACTCATTATTCATGTCTGCAACTACTTCATCATAATCATCATCATCATCATCATCAACTCCCTCAGTAGTGAGGTAATTTATTTGAGAGTCATCTGCCTCTTCTTGGACCTCTTATGGTTCTTCTTCAAGTTATTATATCTCCTTTTCCTCTATCTCATCATCGTGGCTCCGGATTTCATAGGATGCATTCACTGTGAATTTAACAGAGGAGATTCAATTGCTAGCTTTGGTTGAGCAGGAGGAAGATGGTTTCTTGGCTGAAAATTTCTCCATGGAATGTCTTTATAGGGTACATTCTGAGAAAGTTGTTTCTTGATTGCAATCAAATAATTGGCCATCTTTTGAACTAATTATTCAGAGCTTGATGCACCTAAAGTAGAAGCTTTAGCCTTGGGTAGTTCCTTTCTCAACTTGTCTAACATTATTAGGTCATTCTCTATGCTTATGGCCAATCATTGATCAACATCCAGATTATCAAGATTGGATCTCCTTAGTGCATAAATCACCTTTGGAAACTGAGCATTAAGGAAGAAACATTTTAGAATTTGATCAATAGGGTGAGTAGCAGATGGAATTTTATCAACCAATTTGTTGAATTTGGAAACAAATTCCTGCATAGGTTCATAAGGTTCTTTCTTTATCTAGGAAAGTTGAGCTAAGAGGGCATGAACATCTTCGATGAGGCTTAAACCTATTCTCTAACCGATTCTTCATGGTATCCCATTTTGTAATAGTATTAGCTGGGAGATGGTAGAACCAATCTGCAACATTATCTTGCAAAGTCTTGATAAAAATCTGACTAAAACATCCTCATGCTCAACTCCAAGAACCCCACATGCAATAATAAAAGCTACAATGTGTTCATCTGGGTGTACTTTTCCATCACCTATGAACTTTGGGAAATTCTTTCTATTCCCTTTAGGCAGGTCGTGTAGAGGTTATGGAAGGGCTAAAGGTCCAACTCGTTGGCCCCAAGGTAAAGGTGCAGCCATTTTAGGAAAAATAACTTGTAAAGGAACATCAACACCTGCTAAGACTAAATCCTAAGCACTAGGACTTACTTTTGGCTGAGTATCAATGTCTACTTAAGAAGACATGTCATCTCTTTCTTTAGTGGGAGGGGTGATCAAAGACCTTCTATTTCTACCTCTTCTTTCTAGAGAAAGCCGAGAAATCTTGTTGTTCCAACAACTAAAAATTAGGATCCTCAAAACCTTGGGCTCTTTGTCCTCGTGTGTACCTTATTTCCGCCAGTGTGTTATGACTACTAGTTTACTTTGAAGATTATTTGGTGGGAAAACAAACTATGTGCCCCATGGTGGGCGCCAAAAATGTTGGTTGGAAATTTTTCTTTGGACACAAACAACAGTTCAGGGGACAACAATCCCTCCTCTTTATGGGGAGGTTCCCTTATTCACCAAAAATTTGGAAATCTACTTATTTACAAATATACAAACTAATAATCATTAAGTTAGGATTTTGGTTTAAACGATGACTTCATATTCTGTAACCTTGTTACAAAAGATGAAAAAGGGAAAAGGGTTTTAGAGGAGGAAACAATAGTTTTTATAAGTAAGAGGAGTGAACTAGGGACCCAAAGTTCTATCTAATTCACCACCAAGAATACATGTATTCTCCATGGTTGTACAAGATTACTCACTTTGTAGAGAGAAATGAGTGAAGAAGGTAGCATGTTCATTTATAGAGATTGCAGAGTAATATCTTACTAATGCATGCATGGAACTTCAAGAACATATGAATTAGTATATCTGAAAAATCCATAAAATATAAATGCAACTAGACACAAAGTTCTTCACACTATAATCAATGGATTGAACACACAATTTCAATATTCAAATATACTAAGATTCACATTCACAATTTCAAGAAAGAGAAATAGAAAGAACACAAATAAGAGGGAAATAACTTCTTCTTTTGTATTGATTTTAAAAGCTTTGTATCATTACATTCAAAACACCAAAATCCAACCCCTTTACAATGAGAAAGAAGCCTTATATAGGCTAAGGGGTGGTTGTAACCAACTTTCTTAACTAATTGTCATTTAATTAAGTGCTAACACTTAATTAATCAATTACATAAGCTAGCTTTATTTACAATTTTTTAATTTCAAAATGATAAAGTTAACTTTAAAACATAACAATTAGAAATAAAAGATTCAAGAGCTAGAAAAGGAATATTGGTGAGTGATACGGCTAGGATCTTGATTTTAAGCACATGAAGTCTCGAACTTTGACAGGGCACCAAAATATCCATGAAATTTTGGGTGGTTGTGTTTTCCATGACATTCAACTAACTCCCACTCGAGTATTCCATTTTCTTTACAATCCCGCCATTATGCAACAGGACCTTGGTGGCTTCTACTACAACATTATGCAACTCGGTGATCTCCTCCATCTCCTCTTTGTTGACAATTTATAATTTGAATAGATCCTCCTTGATCAATTCCTTGAATTTTTCTTTAACTTCATCCACTAAGTGCCTTTCTGTAGAATTGTCTTTGTAGAATTGGCATCTCATGGCTTGCGTAAGTCAAAGAAAATTTTTGATTTGAAAGCCTCACCTTTCTGCACCATATTCTTGAGCTCGATGGATACCTCTTCACAAAATGTCATCTTCCATTCAATATTGTAAACCCATTTTATGGACAGGTTGTTCTTGGGATCATCATAAAAATTATGAGAAAGGAGAATTTTCTCATCATTTTTGCTCGTGATCCTCAAATATTGAATACACTCCAACCATATCTCGAGTTCTTTCTCCGGTTCTTTTATAGTTGTATTGAATTGGTCTTTGTTGGTGTAGGATATTTACCATGTACATATTTTAAGTACATGGGATTCCTCCACATAGGTGATTCACCATGCTTAGGTGTCCTAGGGTGTCATTATGGCCTTACAGCGTCATAGAGCATCATAGGAGTTACATTTGACCGGCTATTCTGGGAATGTAACTCCCACCTCTTGATGGCTACATTTGTGGGGGAGTTACACACCCCACTACTATATGTACACCTTTCATCTTAAGCAAAGTAATATGGAATGGAGTATGGGATTTGAGCCTTCTTCCCTTAATGCATGCACATTGCTCTCATGGGTGATTTCTTGCTTCGATCTTGAAGCTACATCTTTTTGCGGTTGAGTGAAATGTTTTGATGCTCACAGATTCCTTCCAGATCTTCATCATTCCTCCGACATGGTATCAGAGCTTGGGGATCGAAATCGTGTTGCTCACCTCGGTTGCTTACTACTCTCTGCCTCATAGTTTCTTGTGCAAGTTCTCATCCTTGCTTTGTGTTATACTTGCATTTTTCAAAGGGATTCTTGTGCTTGGATGTTTTCTTCCTGTTGACTCATTTACATTTGTGAACTCACTACTCGAGCATGGTTTTGGATTTGGAGGCTCATTTTTGTTTTCTCATGCATTGCTTTGTTATGCATTGGGTATTGATACCTCTCACCTCCGATCTTTGTGCTTGTTTTAGCACTATCGGCACTGGTTTCACATGTCTACGCATGCTTAGTCTGAACGTGGTTGCTTTGGCTTGTTCAAGGTCTGAATGTGGGTACTTTGGCTTAAGTTCTCCCTTGTGGATGTTTTGCATGGCAGCTCACCGTCAGGAGCTTTGGTTGTGCATTTCTAGCCGTGTTCATCTGCTCAGGCTTCCTTGCCCGTGAACTTTGTTGTACATTTTTTTTTGCATTGGTTGTTCGTTGATCAACACTCAGCCTTGCTTGCATTGGTTCGAACACACTCCTAGTGCTAAGAATTCTTTGCATTGTTCATTGAATGGGCTTCACCTTTTGAGCTTGCATGTTTTGTTTTCACTCTTCCTGCACTCTTCCATGTTCTGTAGTTCAACCAGGGAATCTTATCTCTGCTCAAACATTTCACTAGGCTCTAGCCGTTATAAACTCTGCAAATGTCCCTCGATCGGAGGTTAAGCATGTGGATATCTCCATAACCTCTCTACAAGCTCATTGGTTTGCCTCTTACGTCAACTATTTTTCCACCACATGGATGGTGATAGTCCCAACAAACCCGCATTCTCATTGTTCCAATTGACACTATGTCTGTTTTCAACTTGAGGTTCCCAACTTGCCTTTGGCTTCTTTTCATTCAGTTGCATGTTAGAAGCTCCATCCCGTGTGTTTAGGTAGTTGTTTCTTACCTTTGCTTGCAGCTTGGAATTTCCCTTATTTCAATGGTTTCTTGAGGTCCTAATTGTGGAATCCACGTCTGACACTCTTCTTTTGATGCTAACTCTACACACCATCCTTTGACCGTTACTTTTGACACGTACCTGGGATAACAACTTTGACTCCACCTAGACATGACTCTGCAGTTGCTTCATCCAACATCTCGGCATGACCTTGTTATCTCGACTTGGATGCATAGCCTACACTCATCATCTCATGCACCTGTGATGCTCTAGCTCCCCCATCCCTTTTAGAATTGTTTAGCGGTTAAAACAATCCATTTTTTATGTTTTAAGGATAAAAACATTCATTCTTAGCATTGTAATAACTTTTAGGCTCTAATTTTCTTATATTTAATGTCCTTCATTCGAGTGTCGAAGACGGAGGGCGAGGTCCAAGGTTGGCAGGAGGCTAACTCCCCTTGCAAAAAAAAATGAACCCTACCTAAAATTTGATGCCATTTCCAACAAGTACCCACACGACACCCTTTTCACTCATTTCGGCACTTTTTTAATCAATTTGCAAATTTCATTGGCATTTTCCATCAGTTGCGAGAATTGTATTTTTGCTATAACTTTTGACTCATTGCTCACTTTTGAGTGCTTCTTTAGTCAAAGTTACATGATTTCTCGCACATTACGTGATGACATTATTATTTTTATAAATGCACTATTTTATAAAGTGCCGCATTCTGGGGGTTCACTAGTACTCTTAGGTTTTCACACATGCAGACGCATTATTGACCGAGACCTCGACATCTTGCATTTGTGCACCTTGCACTTTTGCTTTTGCATCATGGAGGGTGCTCTTTCCATACTTAAGCATCATAGGATCACTTTACAGCCTCCGCCACTTCTTCTTGGGAGAGGGAACTATTCAGTTTGGCATGCTTCTATGGAACGCTACTTCACCTATGAGGGTCTTTCACACTTCTTTCTTGGGCCAGTTCCTACACCCACTGATCACCGTCATGTTGAGGAATTCCTTAACACTTGCGACCATGTTTTTGGTCACATGATGATGCATGTCTCTCCATCTCTCTGGTTTCACGTGGCAGACTCAGATCCACCCCACCGTGTTTGGAGCATTCTTCAGTCCCTCTATGGAGACCCTTCACATCTTTGTTGCCGTTGTTGTTGATTTAGTTGTCTCCTCTATTTATTTGTGTGATGACAGTTCCATTGATACGACTCTTTAGTTCTACTTCTTAAGATGAGGGATTGCACTCATTTTTGATGTCAAGAGTACTACAGAGGACTCTTCTCCTCCTTCTCTCACTATTCCAGAGAGTGTTGACACATCCCACATCTCATTAGATATCGAGCAGTCTCCTATTCAATCTCATATAGTCATCACACCCGCCTCTTTTCCACCTTTAGTGTTTGAGGCCCCTTTCACTCCTCTACCTTCATTGGATGACTCATACCTATCTGACATCACTCTTCTATTTGTTGAGCCCCTCATTGGGATGAGTATCTACCTAACCTTAGTCATATTTTCACAGAGTACACTTGTGATGTACTATAGGTTCCTCATCCATCTACAGGTATTTTAGAGGATTTCATCATCTCTGTTGTTGGGAGTGCCCCTTCAGGACTCTTACCACTTCCACTTTTCCGAGAGACCTTCATTAATCCACCCTTGTTTGTGGATCCATTTTCTATTGTGGGGGATGGTTTGTTTCCTTCACATCAATTGGACATCCTTTCTACAAGTGTTCACCCTTCATACTCTAATAGTTCTGCACTTGTGACATTACCTTCGGTTCCTTTACACTCACTTGCTAGACCTATGTCACACTTTCGTGGACCAGACTCAAAGTTCTTCATGTTGTTGCCTTGATTTCCTTCATGGAGTGGGTAGACTTCCAGCATGTCCTTTTTTCCTTCCTAAGGGTAGGCACATAGTTCGGTGCGGGTGGCTCTTCTTCTATCCATAGGCGGAGAGGATCTCATGATCAATATTCTTCTGGGAGACCTCCTAGATCTGTTGAGTTTAGATCCGTTAATGGCATCTTCTACATTCCTCTCATCTCCCTCTTCTTCTCTCTTCTTCTTCTTTCCAAGAGATTGCCTCTTTGTACATGGGTACCTTTATAGGCTCGTCTATGGTGGGACCCATCCTTGGCATCTTTCTTAGATTATAGAGTGGACTTGTCTCTCTTTTGGGGGGTTTTTCCCACTGGGTTTTCTCCTTTTACTCCACTTTTTGAGAGTTTCCTATACTTGGGTACCCCCCAGGCTTGTTGTCAAGACCCACTTCTTCTTGTTTTCATCTATGTGTCCACCTAAGCTATGCTTCAGGGGGGGTGTTGGTGTAGGATATTTACCATGTACATATTTTAAGTATATGGGATTCCTCCACATAGGTGATTCACCATGCTTAGGTGTCCTAGGGTGTCATTATGGCCTTACACGTGTCATAGAGCATCATAGGAGTTACATTTGATCGGTTATTCTGGGAATGTAACTCACACTCTTGATGGATACTTTTTTTGGGGAGTTACGAACCCTACTACTATATGTACACCTTTCATCTTAAGCGGTAATATGGAATGGAGCATATGGATTTGAGCCTTCTTCCCTTAATGCATGCACATTGCTCTCATGGGTGATTTATTGCTTCGATCTTGAACCTACATATTTTTGTAGTTGAGTGCAACATTTTGATGCTCACGGATTCCTTCCAGATCTTCATCATTCCTTCGATGCCTTCTTGAGCTATAGACATATTATCATATACCTTGTATGCCTTATTAATGAAATTCAGACCAGAGATTAGCATACCCTCCACCAATTCTTCAACAAATCTACCATATGAAGCATGTCTATGGATTTATTTTATGGATTTTACATCTTCCTATGAAAGAATGGTTGGAGAAGGCATTGAGGAGAGAGGAGCTAGATCAATAACTTTATCACTTGAAAGAAAATAATTAATAAAGTTGGAAAGAACTTGAACATGTTCTTCCAACTACTCATGTGTTTGTTTGTCTCTCTCAACTCTTTCAATGACTTTAGAAATAGTCTATTTCAAATTTTGAACCTCCTTCTTCGAGGATTGGATTCACCAAGTGAAATTTTGGTCGGCTCTAGATCTACAAGAGTGATATCTTTTTCATCCTTCTCTCCCCTTGGTTTTGTAATTTCTAAAATTGATGACCCTTTGAATCAAAAACCAATCTAGAGGTTGTCTTCCCCGCTTTGGTAAAGTAGTGGGAGTTATACCAAGCATGGCAGCCACAACATTAAATCTAAGAGAAACAATTTGATAAGATGTCTTCCTCTTCTTGTTTTTAATCATGGGGTGAACTCCGTATGAATGATTCACTGGAAGGTGGAGAAAATGTGGAATTAATGCAAGAACATTGAGACAGACCAAGAGCTTTAGTAGCAAAGACTTCCAAAGTGGTTACTTCAACAAAGTGGAGTAAGATACTTCTTTGACCGATGATTTAGGCTTTGACCGAGTTTGGCTCTATGATTTTTACTTCATCTTATTCTTCCTCGCACTTTCTTCTTTATCACCACTCTTTTCATGTTCCTCTATCTCCTTTTCGATTCATCCTTTTATTCTTCAATGGCTTTTTCTTCTTCTTCCAAAGGCCGAGTTATTTGTTCAATTACTAAGACCTCTTCATTGATCCATGAGCCTTCTCATGCTCAACTTATTTCTCAAGTATTTATTTAATTTTCTCAATCTCTTTGGCCTTATCTTTATTTGTATACACTTTGGTTGCAAAATCCAAAGGTGAGGAGGAAGGATTTGATTGGACTTGAACCTTTACAGGATGAATGGAAACCTCCTTGTGTGATAAAGAAGCCTCTTGGGAGGAAGTGTAGACACAAAATCACACACTTTGGGTATTATTTAGTCCCGGTCTCATACTACTATTCATATGGTTTTTGAGTGAAGAAAGTACTAATTAACCATGTCCTTTGGCCTTTTTACTTTTCTTTATGCTATCACTTCGGACTTTTTACATATACTCACCCAAATTATCAGGTTTGTCACTTTGCACTCATACTATCCCTAACCTGGGCACCCACCAATTGTGGGGAGCCCCAAGTGCCCTGGTTCCATTCAAGGCACTCTAATCCTTTTCCTACTTTATCTCCATCTTTTGGGCACTTTCTATCTATTTGAGCTTTCTATATTTTTATTGGTCACTCTTTTTGGGGTTTATTATGAAATTAGAACAAAATAACCATATAAATATAAATTTATGAGACCATAATGGGGGATTTGTCAACACTAAAATTTTCCTCCGTAAGTTCTATTTCATTAATGTATGTATTAGGAATAGGATGTTGTTAAGTATAATTAGTAGTAGCATCCGATAGAAAATAACGCGCGCTACGCAAATGCGATCTTACTGCAATAATGTATAGTATGGTAATAGTCAAAAGTACAATAGGAAATTTGTGGTAAAAAGTAAATATTTGTCGTAAGTGGTCCGGTAATGTTAAAATGTCAAAGTTAGGGTAAGTAGAGAAGTAGGGTCTACATGATTAGAAATTAGAAATATTATATTGGTAATAAGGACAAGGAGTGAGGTCATAAATATTTTGTGTATTTTATTTGTAAAAAGTCTAAAAATGTGGAACCCATGTGAAATGATAAGGTCTATCTTATCTTAAAAGATAAGCTTACATGTACGAGATAAGAGTTAAGGTATGGGATATGATTCGTCGGAGTAGATTTCTTATCCTATCTTAGAGATAAGATGGATAATTCTGGAAGTTCTATAAATAGAGAGGCCACCCCCTCATTCGGCAGATAGAAGGAAGTAGTGAGAAATATTGTATGAGTAATTGTGTAAAGGAAGCCATCATTTTGAAGGTGTGTTAAAGAAGCCATTAAGAGGTGTAATTGTGAAGTTTCTCCCATAGTTATTGTTAGAAGGCAAGTGAAGTCGAATAATGATTGAAGTACCTCATGGGTGAGATTGTAACAATTTCATGTTGATATTATAATTTACACTGATATTTCATATTTATCATCATTCCTTCTTATCATAGTCTATGGTATTCTTGTGTTATGTTTGTTGTTGTGTTTCCAGATTACATCCACCAAACTAAAAGTTGTGCATTAGTAAATAATCATAGCATGAGGAGTTCCCGGTGAAGAATTATCATAGTCTTCGGATTGGTGTTGACAGGACCAAGCATTAGTCAACTGCTATCATCACCTAAGGTTGCATCTATCTAAGCAATTTAGAGCTTCATTTGCATTCATCTAGCTCCAGATATAAGGGACAAGGCTAGTTCATCTACATCATATTGCATAGGATGGAATTTTATTCTATTCCATCTAATATCTATTAAATTTCTACATCTAGTTATTTCTCGTTACTTCACAAAGTGCGACTGCAAAACAAGATTACTAGGGCACAATTTGCACACACACATCTAGAGCTATATTTGGGTCTAAAATGTAGTGCGGTGCTCAATTAGTAAGTCCAACATTGTGGCCACTGAGGATAGTCTAACCCCTTCATATGCATCTTTCTTTTTAGGGTTTTGATGCTTGGTTTGGGGTTTTACATGTCTCTTCTTCATCATTAATTACCTGCAACATTCAACGCAGCTCGGTGACATATACGTGATAGGCATCGAAGGCTTCACATCACTTGGTGACCACTCGTAAATTTAGTTTTTAGACCTCCTACATGACCAGGGCACCCCAAGCACCCCCATCCCTCTTTAGGCACCCCAATTTTTTTAGATAGCTCATATATGCACTTTTAAGGCCTTGATACAATTGTTTCCTCCTCCTTTTTATCTAGTCATCTCTATGGCACATTCCCAAACAGTCATTGAATCATCTAAGCTATTTCTAACTCTTCTTGCACATTAGGTTTTTACATTCCTACTTTCTTAGTTGTTTTAGTCACTTTCTTTATTTAGTTTTGTTTTTATTTACTTTATTTGTGTATAACATCTAATTAAGCTAGAATAGTCTATTATTTTCTATTTAGTTTAATCATATTGGTGAATCCGAATGCTTTCACACTTCGATCCTCATTTTTTCTATATCATGGCTCCTAAATTTGCTCAAGTTTCTTTGTTTGATTTAATTAAGATGCATCCCACTTGCCAAGTTGTCTTGCAAAAATCCCTAGACACCACGTATCGTCCTAAAAATACATCTCCGCATGAAATAAGTCCTATCTTCGATCATTTATCTGATGACCCTAGTCCTCATGATCCCCCATATAATTTATCCATATTGGACTCAATTCAAGATTTACATGATTTATTTTAAGAGAAATTTAAGGCTATGGAGTCCATGATTACATCCCTCAAATCTGAAATCCAACATCTTAAGGACGTTTCTCAGGCTCATGTTTTTTTCCTTCTACTTCTCATCTTCATTCTATGTCTTCTACATGTGCTCATGTTAGTGAACCTCAAATCTTGCCGCTTCCCACACCTCTCAAGTTTGTAATCAATGCTAAGTAACAAGATATTCTTCTAAAGCTCATAACGCATCAATTAATTAGCTTGTCAACTACTCATGGTAATCCTCCTTATCGGCTTGCAAAATATCAAGGTCTTCCATATTACAATTATCATAAAATCAATGGACGTACTAATAATTATTGCTATACTTTACAACGAAGAATAAAGCATTTTGAGTGTTAAGGTTTCATCTCATTCACCACACAATGTTTTGTTATATGGTCATCTCTACTTATTACATCTCAATGGGTTCTTAAATCTAATTTTTCTAATAAAGAAAGTTACTGAAGCCACCACCTATGGTATCACCAAGTCAAAATAAGCAATTGCCGTTAAAAATTAGTTCAACACCTCTTTCTCTCAAGTCATCCAAAATGTTACCAGGTCAAATTAAGCATGATCCTCTTAAGAGTGAGCTCACTCCTCCATTAAAGGTATCTATGACATCATCAGGCCATGCTCAACAACCACCTCCTATAGTTAAACTTGTAATTCTACCATCTGCTATAAACCATACCTATGTCGATGACTGGGACCCAGATGAAGCTTACTATGATGATGAACCATTTGATGGTCACACTCCTCTATCACCTCAACATCCCATCACTTTTGTTAAGGAAACTACTCCTTACATTGATCCACTTAGTGTCTTTTGACTAGACTTCTATCGCTTGGAAACTTGGGGGCATAATATTCACACCCCCCTCATCTTAGCATCCAAACATGTCCCATACTTGTATAGTCATACATCAAACTCATCACATATGCATACTCATCACATGTTTTAGCATCATCATTACCCAATGACACACTCTTGTGCTTCGGTTCACACTTGATTGTTGAGGGCATACTACACATGAACCCCACACATTGCACAATAGGTATTACACATTACGTCTCTTCACACATCTCATGTCATACATCCTACATTCTAAATCTAGTCTACATCATTTCGATCATTGCACATCTACACAACATACATATTCCACACACCATACTAATATTCATCATACATATATCACACTCCTATTATTTACGAGTCTAACATTACATCATACTCATCCTACATACTACATAGACCACAATTCACACTATTAGGCTATCTACATATCTTGCATTACATTCTACACATCACATATTTACATTTCACTCATCACATGGTCGTCTATTATCTTCACATATACTATATCTACTTCTATGATGTGCACTCACTACCCTATGGCGCACTCTAGTTCTTACGCCGCCATACTCAACTACCGAGGGTTTACAAATCAAATGGACCTTATCATCATCGCATGCTCATCATTCATCATACGACATTCGTAGGTTAGTGACATATGTTATAGGCTAAATGGTCACCTATCCCATCATCTTGTAGTGGTATACGCTTTAGGCTACATCACCACTCCCTTTATTCATTTTTAGTGGCATATGCTTGAGGATGCATCACCACTCCCTTTATTCATATTGTAGTGATATATGGCATTTACACACTACACAATGCTCTCTACTAATATAATTCAGCTTAATTTTTCCATCCTTGACATTGTGAGTTATACAACAAGTGGGTTCGAGACAGTCTATTAACCCTATGTATAGCAGCTTTTATAGACAGATTGTCCTTAGCATTCTGGGGAGTACTTACAAGTTAAAGGATATAATAGATTTCCTCCCTTCACTACTTCAGCCAAAGTGGTATCGATCACCCAAAAAACCATGAAGTATAGAGATCTCTTCATAAATTCTTAGGGAAGCAATTACAATTTGAAGGATAACCCAACTTTCTCCCTACACTTCTTCGACCATGGTGGCATGAGATCACCCAAAACTCATAATTACATGATATATTTTTACACCCTTTCTCTCATTGTTTTTACATTTTTCATACTTCCATTTTAGTCTTTTCATTTCTACATACATGCGGTTTTTACATATATACATGCATATTTGACTACTTGATCATCTTCTACTTTATCGGTCCTGCTCATATGAGAAGCAAACAATCAACAACAAAAATGGTGTCAACAACAACAACATTATGCGGCAACACACACCTCATACTAACATGCAAGTACATCACACACATCGATAACTACACACGTGTTTCTGCCCTAGGTTCACTCTCATCACTTTTTTCTCTTTTGCATCTTTAGTTTCCATGCTCCATCTTTTTCACTCCATGTTTTGTCTAGTCCTTTGACACGTTTTCTACATCACTCTACATGGATATCAAGTACGCATCTCTATCTACTTTATGTTACCGAGCGTTCTTCTCACCAACATAAAGTGGGGAAAATTTAGACAAAAAATCACGTACTTTGGTTATTGTTTAGTCCAAGTCTCATACTACTAATCATATGATTTTTGAGTGAAGAAAGTACTAATTAACCCATGTCTTTTGGCCTTTTTACTTTTATTTTTTTCATCTCTTCTGACCTTCTGCATGTACTCACCCGATCGCTTTGTCTCTTTGCACTCATTCTATCCCCGACTGGTGCACCCATACATAAGATTAGGGAGCCCCAGGTGCCCTGGTCCCATTCGGGGTGCCCTGATCCTTTTCCTACTTTACCTCCATCTTTTTGGCACTTTCTAGTTGTTTGAGCTTTCTATCTTTTTGGTGGTCAGCCTTTTCGGGGTTAATTAAAAAATTAGAACAAGAAAACCATATAAATATAAATTTATGAGACCATAATGAGGGACCAAGCACTAGTCACTACTATCATCACCTAAGGTTGCATCCATCTAAGGAATCTAGAGATTCATTTTCATCCATCTAGCTCCATCACAAGGGACAAGGTTAGTTCATCTGCATCACACTACATAGGAGGGAAGTTTATTCTATTCCATCCACCATCTATTACATTTATACATTTAGTTATTGATTGCTATTTCACAAAGTGCGATCCGACACAAAAGCACCTAGGGAAAAATTTGCACACACACATCTAGAACAACATTTGGTTTTGAAATGTAGTGCAACACTCAGTTAGTAAGTCTACTATTGTGGCCACTGAGGATAGTCTGACCCCTTCATATACATCTTTATTTTTTAGATTTTTGATACTTGATTTAGGGTTTTGTAGGTCTCTTATTCATCATTGATTATCAGTGACATTCAGCACAACTCAATGACATACATACAACAAGTAGGGAAGGTTTTGCATCACTTAACAACCCTATAAATCTAGAATCTGGACCTCCTACATAGACCAAGGTGCCCAAATCTCATAAAAGGGCACCCCAGGCACCCCCATCCCTCTCTTGGTGCCCCAGTCTACTTAGATTTGCACTATTTTGGGCCTCGGTATATTCATTTCCTCTTGTTTATTCATTCATCTCTACGCACGATCTCAAAAATATCGTCGAATCAGCTAAGATCTTTCTAACTCTTCTTACACATTAGGGTTTTAAATTCCTACTTTCTTAATTATTTTGGTCACTTTATTTATTTAGTTTAGTTGTTATTTAGTGTTGTGCATAGCATATGATTAAGCTAGAATAGTTTATTATTTTCCATTTTATTTTAATGAGGAGGATTGTTTCACATTTTGATTATATGCCCTCATCTTCTTATTGAACCAATTTTTTGTTCTCACCAAAATTGGATTGATTATTTTAGAGGGATCATCCCTCTCCTTTTGGGACCAATCAATGGTAAGGAGGGGCATGTGCTGGATAGTTTTGATGTACTCAATAGAGTACATATCCTCGTTATCATCCTCCAAATCTTCTAAAACTTGAAATACCTTGAAGTCTTTGATCATTGCAAAGAGATTCTACCAAAGTATCTTCTTCTCATTTCATATTCATCTGAACAATCTTCCCAATAATATTCAAGAGAAGGGACATGATAATAAGACATTCTTAAGTGATTAGAGATAAAAACTATTATATCAAAAGAAGATCTTATGTGATATGAGTGAAATTTGAATTCAAAAATTGTTCTTTCTACATTTTGAGCATCTAAGGCAGTCCTGCAAGTATAATTTCCCAGGAGATAAAAAAATCAATGTTTTTGATCTTCTTGTCTCTACATGTCTTATGCAACATGTCTAAATTTCTACATACTTCCACAAGAACCAACTTATCATTACAATACATTAAAAGCTTGTTGGGTGTACCTTCAAAACATGTTAATCTAATGTAGGAAAACCTCTTGAATTGAATGAAGAGGTTGTCATAGGTTGAGATTAACTGTTTAGCCTTTGTAAATAATATTTTCATTGTGTTTCCCTCCAAGATATTGATTATATACATTGTAAAGACATCATTAACCCTCCTATGGTGGTGTTTACTATTTTCAAAGGTGAGTTGTGGATCAAATTCATAGACATGCTCATTTTTCTTATCATCTTGAGAAGAGAATCATTATAAGTTGTGATGGCATAAATAAGGTAGGAAGTCATGTGCAATGTTTTACTTTGTTGCACATCAACCAATTTCTCATTAAGATTCTCACAAATTATTTCTTCCCAATTCAAGCTTTATTTTCCCTCGTAGATAATTTTGATGTAAACACACATCCAAAAGTGAAATTCATTGGTAGAGGGTAACCCCATCAATCTTTCCAATATGGTAATCATATCAGATAATTATTCCTTGAAGTCTGACCTATATAGAAAATTGAGTAATTTGGATGCACCTCTCTTCTAAGATTTGAGCCAAGACTTAGAAATCATTTCCCTATATCTATCTTTGTCTTGTTCAAAATATGTTTGGCTTGGGCCTTGGTCGTGTGTTTGAATCTTCAGACACATGGATTCTTAGGGCAGCATTTATGCAACTAGCATCCAACTTGGCTATGACCTGGCCTTAAGGGTATTTGATTTATTTAGTTTTAGGATCAAAACAAGAGGCACATGTTAGGACAATATCATTACATTGAATGAGAGAGAGGAAACCATAGCATACACAATTCCACTATCTTTAATACACTCGGGATATAACAATAGGTGTGTGTCCAGAGATTCAATCCCAGAAGTCATCCAAATTGATATGTCTAATATCACTATCCCCAATGTTAGGCACAAAGGTTCCAAATAAGAAATGTGCTCATAACCCCCATATTGGAACTTCATGGTGGCAAGGTGAGGAAAGAAACTTAGGAAAGACGGGGCCTTGAATAATGGTTTACATGAGAAACCAAAGGATAGGGTGTAAAACACAAAACACCACCAAACTAAATCAAATGAGCATGGAATGACTCACCTCTACTGTGGGAAGAATGATGACTTTACAACGACTCAATGCACTTTGAATTTTTGAAAATGGATGAGAAACGAGAAAGTTATGACCAAACACATTTGCTAGGGTACGGGAGCGAGAAAATCACAATGCACATCGTAATTCTCAAACCGAATGGTAAAAATGAATTTCATTGCCCTCTTTTATAACAACATAGCCTGAGGAAATAGGTTAATTTGAGTAAATTAGTGTAATGTGGGTAGTGAGCAATGTCCTGGAACTTATTAAAATCCTTTTCCTCGAAGTTGCGGATATGTCAGGTTTTGGGGAACTGGAGTCCAAAGGGAACGAATACCACTTGTTCCACAAATGTATGAAAAATCCCGCAATACAAGGAAACTCAATGAAGTGAGAAGAAGAGAGCCTATGGGGAATAGAGGTCGAGATGGAGTAGAGTCAAGAGTACCACAAATATCCGAATGCATGCAATGCAAAGGATTTTATAGGAATGCGGATGATATGAGGCTACAGGGAATAGTGAACAATGGTGAATAGTTTTTCTTGACACAAAGACTTCCACATAACTACAAAACAAATACTATTTATTTGAAGTGCCATGCAGGAACAAGTAAGTGCGGGAACAAAGAACCCAACGAAACAGCTTCCACGAGGAACACAAAGATCTATAATACACTCAGTAACTAAATGAAATGCGGAGAGAGTGAGGATGCAATGAACATAGGACCCAAAGGAACTTGTTCCTCATGTTCCTCCAAAACCCGAAATCACCACAATACACCGAAAAATCCCCAAAAATAGTCAAAATGACTAACTGTTATGAATTTTTCACTCTTCAGACTTCACAAAGGTAGAAAATTTGGAAAAGGGGTCACTTGACCAAAAATTTCAAAAAGAAAAATAAAATTACACATTTTTCTAAGCAAGTAACAACAATTGGCTCTTTGGGATTAGACCGGCTTGACACAGTGAAAACAAGACAGAGCAAAGAACCCTCAGAATCTTATGGTTACAAGACTAGTGCTTATCCATTGGGAAAAATTATACATAACAAAACCATATAGAAGAACATAGAACACAAAGATACAACAGAGACCAAAATAAAAGACTCAGAAGGACTATTTATAAAACTGTTGGGCCCCTAAGGTATTGGCTAAGTATAAAAAGGTGTATAAGCGTGCAAGGCCTAGTTGAAGAAAAGTGCGCAGGACAAAGCGCACGGGGCGGGGTTTAAGTGGCATGCGTGCGCATAAAACCAAGGGTTTGGGACTTAGCCATTTTGGGTATTTTGGTAGAACACATGAAAATCATGACCCGACTACGCATGCGAGTAGATAAGGTGCTAGCCTAGTGACATGATGGCCCAAGAAGGCGTCTACAGAGAAGCTTCTAGAAACTCATCATGGTAAAAGTGGAAAGCTTGGGCACGGAGTAGCATTCTCGCATGGAGGACCACATTCGGACACTTGGCATCGAGATCTGAGGTTGTTTTAGGATGATTTGCAAGTCTAGAAATCCTGTATATACAAGCACTGCTGCAAAAGGAAAAGGAGAGAGATAAATAGAGGGCGGAGCTCTGCAAAAATACTGCAAGAACTCTGCTAGTTTGGGTAATGGTGTTTAGGGAAGGATGTATCAGGGGTATGGGATTTATAAATTTATTTTGAGAGCCTAACCATATGAGTCTAGATATAATGCATGACTATGGTCTGCTTCTCTGTATATTTTGTAATGGCTCCATGAATGTAATGAGGTTACCAGTTTACAATGAATATGAACATTGATGATTCTAATGCATACATCTTTCTCATAGTTCTTTTGCATTTATGTTTATGTTTAAGTATGAGTGTTTGTACAACTTTTTTCTGTTTTGGTATAAGTTATAGAATTTGTTAAACATTTTCTATCTGGAATGACTGCAAGGATCTAGAAGTCGTTATGAGCTCTATGATGCTTATATGTTTTACTCCTTTCAAAACTCTTAAACATGGATCATAGATGATGTTTCCCACTAAACTCACATAAAAGAGAGACTCGTCTCCTGCGTGTGCCTCAGGTGAGTTCCTAGCACCCGTTGGGTGATAGGCCGGTGCGCATGGGGTTCCTTTGTTTTGTAATGAGGTTAAAAATGACTACATCTTGATTTTGTTTTCGGACCACTTTTCGAAGTTGTAGTGGGAAACGACATACATCATGATCTAGATAATGAGTAATGATAGAACGTTTAACTCTGGAAAGTGTTGAATCATGGTTCAAGAGAAAACAGGATGAATTTGCTTAGAGATTCAAGATCTTGACTGAGTTTGATGCACGTAGATGGGTAAGAGAGACCCTCTACAATGATTTATATGAAACAGCTTTTTGTTGCTTCCCGAGTAGAACTATATGAATGGATCTCAGCATATGCGTCTAGATCAAGCTGGTATTCTAGATCATACGTGTGGACCCAAGAAGAATACTAGAGGCTGCAAGATGTAGATCTGACATGGACTCGTGTTGTGGATCATTGGTGGGAAGGTGTGTTGGCTAGCTACACTCTGGAGTACGCTATTTCCACATATTCTTGCCCAGAAGTTGTTGAGTTTGAATTTCTGCGGAGCCCAGAGGATCATTTCTACGTGTTATCCCTTTGGAAATGAAGATCTTGGTTGTTACTTTGGGTTTAGAGGCATTTCCAATGGTCGGCTAAACCATTCTGAGCGTTGGGTGAGGGAGCTAGGGTGGAGAAAGATGGCAGATATTACAATGGAGAAGGAAAGGGAGGAGAGACGACTCTTGTATAGTTAAGCGTGTGAAAGGGAGATTACTAGACGACATGAGGCCGAGACATTGTGGGAAGGAGTTGAGGTTCATGTGGAGGACGTGGAACCTGAGCAGTTTGTGTTACCCCATCTTGGCAAGTGCATAAGAGAGATCCCTTTGGCTTCGATGAGAGTTCATCGCACAGAGAAAGAAGATTCATTGGCATGTATCTGAACCCAACTAGTGACCAAACCCTGGCACTTGGTTTTCCAAATCAAGGAAGGAGTATCATTGACCTAGTTGGAATCAGTGGAAGTGATAGATTTTTGCCTAGGAGGTAAAAATTTTCAGTTCCCACTTCTATGGCTACATATATCCCAAAGATTTGGAGGATTTTTTGGACAAGGAGCAAGTATACAAGCCTTCAGTCTCGCATCTGTGAGTGGCATGGGGTATAATAGTGGTACTGGGGCATTATCACATACCATCGGTGCATAGTTTAGTGGGACCTTGGGGACACTTGGCACGACTACTACAAGACCTCGGTGATGGATCTAGTTGGTTAGGAGGGACAAGACTGGTGGACCTAGTAGTTCGGTGGATCTCGGTGGCTCATGAGGCACGGGACTGTGGACTGGTGGATCCAATGGTGAAGGAAACATTGAGGAAACCAAGGCTCTAGCTTAAGAGAACCAAGGGCCCAACCACCCCCTCAAGTCCTCTTTGAGATGTCTTTACACTTTCAATATTACAGAGGGATTGAAGATGCTACGAACATGTTCACAAGTGTGAGCTGCTATGGCGCACAAAGGGGATCACAACCTCAAAGTGAAAGGCTAGTCAATTTGCAACAACATTGCAGGGGCGTGCACATAGCTGGTATAGGAAATATGATCCTCATCAAATGGTGGTGGATTATACTACTTTAAAAAACACCTTCTTGGTAGAATTCCACATCCCTAAGTTTGAATAGAAGAGCATCAACACCCTGAAGGAGATTCAACAGGGAATGGTAGAGAGTGTGCAAGAGTATGATGCATGCTTTAAAACTCTCTTTTCTAAATTATCATATGATATTCACCCTTCACAAAATTCTCGGTGATTTTTTGGAGGATTGATCACCCCTTTAGCCTTATCTCATAAAACTTTCACGAGACTCACGTGAGGCGTTGGAAGCTACTTTGTGTGCCAAGGGTGTTGGTAGTGTTGATATTAGAGTTAGGCCATTCCGGGAGGCTCAAATTGTTGTTATGCATAAGCAGTTGGAGAATTTATCCATGAACTCAACCCATGAGAATCACAGTGGTTTATGGTGTACATATTGTGAAGTAGAGGGGCATGTCAAGGGTAGTTGTCCCTGGAGGGTAGTACGCACCGTGATAGTAGACTATGAAATTTTTCATGGGGACCATGATGCAAGTAGATGCCCTTTGTTACAGCATGCAATCCGGAAGAATGTGTCTTGCTACTATAAGATTTACACCTCTACAACCCATGATACTAAGGATTGTAGGCTCATTGATCAGATCCATGAAGCCATTGATCATGGGGTGCGCCAAACTAGCATTACCAGTAGTTCTAAAGGGGATGATCACCACTATGAGGAGCACACAGATGGTGGCACGCGTGGAAGGGGATTTCGTGGAGGATTCTGTGGTCATGGTAACCATGGGGGAGGAAGCAGTGAGTTCTGCGTGGAACCTATTTTAATTGTGGGTCTACAAAACATTATAAATGAGAGTTCCCAAACAAACTGCAAAGTGCTCATAGTGTGGAAAGAAGCACAAGTATGAGGACTTCCTGGAGTTATTTGAGCACATGAATTAGCAAAGAACGGAAAGACAAGGGCACTACAATGGTAAGCATCAAGAAGATAGACACACAATGGATGCCACAAGTAACACATGATGCAAGCTTGGAACTTGTTTTAGTAACAACAAGGGTAGAGGCCACGCGCGTAAAAGAAATACCAAGGCAGAGGACCCTAGTTTCAAGAGAGGAAGTAGTTCATGGGAAGTACCCAAACCCTGTGCATCAAAAGGAAGTATATCAAGATACCATGGATTTCATTCGAGTTTACAAGGAGAAATCTAGTGTCTAAAGGAGTAGTCCAGGAGGGAGGAGCAAAAGAGGAAGGTCAAGGCACCAAAGGATGACCTAGATGAGGTCAAGGAAGTATGTAAATTTCTAAGGCAAGAGAATGTTATTCCCTTGCTAGGAGCATGGTTGAGGGAGAAGGTACCATGCGTCAGAAAAGAGCACAAGAGATAGATCCTACATGCAAACGTTTCCCCTCACAACATTAACTATGATAAGGAGATCACATTGGATGCAGTCGTAGATGGATGGCTCCTTAGTAATAGTCTCATTGACATAGGCGTGGAGGTCAATGTTCTCACATTGGATGCATGACATCAGATGGGAAGGCCTACATTACAGCCATCTTCGAATGTGTTGTATATGGAAAATAAAATGAAGGCAATGCCCATTGGTGTCTTAAAGGATGTAGCTATAACTATCCAAGGAGATAAGTTTACTGGGTACTTTGAAGTCTTGGTGCTCGCTGAGGTAAACAATTTCCCAACACTACTTGGGCACCCATGGTGTTAAAAGAATAATGCGACCTTCAGTTTAATAAGGGATACATCAAATTTGAAAATAAGGAGGAGTGGGTTATTATACCCTTAGCTAATGGGAAGTAGACACCCTATACTGAAACTTTGGGGGAAGATGTCCTAGACAGGATATATGTGTGCTCAATCAGGGATACAAAGATAATCCATCCTACCAATGGAGTTATCCAGTTTGAGGATGCTCAGTTAATAAGTGACACCACTAGCCTAACATGTGATAATTGGGCGCATGGGACTTATGAATTGATCAAATGATAGTTGAGAGGATCAGTAACAAAGTAACAAAGGTGCGTATAGTTCGGCACCTAGGAGGAAAAGAACTACCTAAGTATTCAGGAGGGGCCTTCCTGAGATATTTTTATAGGAGATGGAAGCTCAGTGGAAGGAGGAGAAGGAACAGAGGGGGATGTTAAGTTATGTCCTTCTTAGCATAGTAGCAGCATGGTGGTGGGCTACACATTAGGAGAGCCTTTTGGAATGGCGCGAGGTGAGAATTGCTCTCTCTGTCAGGTTTTCTAGAAGCAATGTGCCCACCGCCATCAAGGACTACCATGGTAAGGAACCCACCTCTTTGCACATCTAAGCTTGTGAGAAGGTCTACAGAGAAGGTATGAAAGATTTACCACCATCCCTTTGGGTGCACAAGTTGTATTATATGCCGGGGTTACGTGCATGTATGGTACATACATTCTGAGACATGTCACCAAATAGGAAATTGGCAAGAGCTAGCAGATGACCTCATTCAAACATTTGAGTACCGAAGTACCAAGCCATCAGTTGATAAGGCATTGCAAGTTGTTAAGCACCTTACCATGGGGGATAGTGCCATGGCAGAAGATAGGCTGTTGGAACTACTAGGTGGACCAGGTTTGGAGGCGCACTTTGAAGAAGAGGTAGAAGAAGCAGAAGAGATCCAGCTTGAGCACGCGTGCTTGGAAAAGGAGAAAGGGAAATTAGTATATGTTATTGATGGAGAGGAAGCAAAGAGCTTGGATGTTAACCATTCTATAGGGATGTGCGAGGTAGTGGATAATGTTGATGCTTACATGCACACCTACCATGAGCCTTTAAAGACAAAGAAGGTTAACATCGGCTCAAAAGAAGAACCTAAGGAAGCTATCATTGGAGATTACTTGGTTGAAGAAGGAAGTCTCTAAGATCATTTATCTTTTACACAAATTTGAGGATTTATTCCCGCATGCGAGTACCATGAACTCAAATGCATCCACCATTGCTTGGGGAAATGAGGATAAAGCTAAAGGATGGTGCATGCCCAGTTAGGAAGATACCCTACTAGATGAATCCCAATTTGTGCATAAAAGTGAAGGAAGAGATAGAAAAAATGATAACTTTTAGGATCATTGAAGCTATAGAAGAATCAAAATGGATAAGTCTGATGGTAATAAGCATCAAGAAGGATGGACATATTAGGATCTACGTGGATTATAGGGAGCTTAATGTAGTTTGTGTCATTGATCCTTTTCCAACCCCCTTCACTGAATAAACTTTAGAGGAGTCATTTGGGCACAAAATTTATTCCATTACGGATGGATTTTCAAGGTACCACCAAATCCAGTTGCAAAGGAAGACCAGAGAAGATGAGTTTAGCCACCTTGAATGGGAATTTTTACATACGGGGTCATGCCCTTTGGGTTGAAGAATAATCTTGTTGTTTTTCGCACATAGTGGTTCAAGCATTTTAGGACTTCATCCACATATTCCTTCAGGTTTATCTGGATGATTGGACAGTGTATGGGCTAGTGAAAGACCATTGTGATAATTTGAGGCTGATGTTTGAGAGGTGTCGGCAGTTAAGGATATCCCTCAACATTAAAAAGTGTGTCTTAGCTACATCCTTTGGGAATTTATCGGGCATATCATATGTAAGGAGGGCTTACTAGTACATCTTGCCAAAGTTGCGCTTATTGTGGGATTGGGGGAGCCTACTAGCCAGAGCATGGTGCGTGGATTTCTTGGGCATACGAGTTATTACAGAAATTCATCAAGGGGTATGCCAAGATAGCCGCGCCTCTAGAAGAATTTCTCAGACATAAAAGTGCCTTCCATTGGGGAGAGGTGCAACAGAAGGTGTTTGACACATTAAAGGATAGGCTTGTCACCACGCCTATATTACATTTTCCTTCTTGGGACAAGCCCTTCCATGTTCATGTAGATGCCTCAAGAACCACCATTGGAGCAGTGCTTGCATAACCAGGTGAAGGAATTATTGATCATCCTCTATGTTTTGCAAGCAGGAAGTTGACCAATAGAGAAAAATTACACCACGACTGAGCGCGAAGCATTGTCAATGATCTACGCACTTTTCAAGTTCAGATAGTATCTGTTGGCAACACCCTTTGTATTCTACACTAACCACATGGCGTTAAAGTACTTAGTGAACAAGCCCGTTCTACAAGGGTGCATATGTCGGTGGGTGCTATTATTTCAAGAGTTTGAGTTTACGGTAGTTGTGAAGCCTGGAAAGAGTAATTGTGGACCTGATCATCTGTCAAGAATTGATTCAAGGGGAGGATGTGTAGAGTATTGAAGAGACTATGCCAAACACGTAATTGTTTAGGTTGTGGCATGCGCCCCTCAGATTTGGAGGAAATTGCAGTATTCCTAAAGGAAGGTGTGGCGCGGAAGGGATGAAGGCATTAGAAAGAAAGCAACTAGTCATACGCGTCATGCCCTACATGTTGATCAGTGAGGACTTATACAAGTTAGGGTGTGATGAAGTTTTACGCAGGTGTGTACTAGCACATGACTGCCTTGCCATCATAGAGGAAGCACACGGAGGCAGTGCGGGTGGACATTATGCAGGTGATGCCACCGTGTGTAAAATTTTAATGGCGAATTGTGGTGGGAAACTCTCTATAAGGATTGCAAAGACTATTGTAAAGCGTGTGACCATTGTTAGCGCATTAGCAAGCTAAGAAAGAGAGATGAAATTCCTTTTCCCCTATCCCTAAGCACTCGAACCTTTTGAGAAATACCCGGTAGCACATAGGACTGGATCACGCTATGTAATCACTTGCGAGCACTATTTGACAAGGTGGGCGAAGCAGCCCCAACTAAAGACTGCACAAAGAGCCACAAAGTGGCAAGATTTTTGTGGGAGAACATTATCACAAGATACGTCTGTCCTTTAAGTTTAACCAATGATAGGGGTACACATTTCTTGAATGAGACTGTGAGGATCCTGTTAGCAGAGTTCATGGTAGCTCATCACAAGACTACCCCTTATCACCCACAAGCAAATGGAACCGTGGAAGCATTTAACAAAATACTAAGTCATACCCTAACCAAAAATTTTGATGTCGGAAGACAAGATTGGGATGACAAGGTATCAGCCATATTATGGGATTACATGACAACTTATAAAATGCTAAATAAATCCACACCATTTCAATTTGTGTTTGGCACGAAAGTCATTCATCACAATTGAATTCATGTTACCTTCTCTACGAATAACATGCACAGGAGGGCTAGCTGATGAGCAAGCGACTGGAAGAAAGAATTGATGAACTAATGAAGTGGATGAAATACTATCACTCACCGGTGGAGCCAAACAAAAGAAAAATCAAAGTAAAAAGCATGGCACGATCGCCACATCAAAAATAAGAAGTTTGAGGTTGGGCAGATGGTCTTACTATATGATTCTAAGTTTCTGCACCATCTTGGGAAGTTGAAGGTCCTTTGGTTAGGTCCCTATAAAATCTCGAACATCCTTGACTCGGGCGCGTGCCAGTTACAAGCACTAGATGGAAAAAAAATTCTTGGACACTTCAATGGGAGTAGGATGAAGCCCTACTATAAATAAATATTCTTGGTGTTTGTAAATAAGGTAGTTTTACTAGTTAGTTTAGAATTTCCTTTATGTAATTCTTTTCTTGAATTTCCTTTACTAATTTGTGTGAAGAAAAATTTAAAAGAGATTGAGCATGGGTGACTAGTTTGGATCTGCGAACCAGAAGGAAGGGATTTCATGGGTGTAAGAGTTGTGAGAAGGTGTCGTCTTGTGAAGGGAGTATCCCAGCTAGGGTTTGAAGAACTAGGGCACGGGTTTAAGGAATTTTCTTCACAAATTTGAGATCTAAGGTGGGAAAGAGTGGAAGAATAGAGTTACAAGAAGTGGTTGAAGTAAGAAGAGAACCCAGAAAATGGCACCCAAGAAACCAGTTAGCACACCCAAGAAGGGCAAGGAAAATAACAAGAAACCAATGCACATACAAATGAAGAGTGGTATGCGAAATGCACGACCCAAATGGAGTGTTGTTAGGGAAGGAGTGGGAGTCCCATCTAAGACATATGTTTGTAAATGATTATAATCATCGTATGAGCATAATCGAGAAGGAGATGGTGCTTTGGAGTTAGTGCGCTCAAAAATAGAAGAACACCAAGGTTTTCCCATCTATAACGATGACGAGAAGCTCAAGTTAGAAAAGGAAGGGTTATTGCAACTCTTTGAGTTGCCTTACTTTGGGAAGCCTAAGTGCCTCTATCAATGGTTGATGTTGCATGTGTATGATGACTACTTCCATTTCATGGGGCGTAAGATGCACATTACCCTCAACTCATCTCACATTGCACAAGCGTCATCCGTGAAGGAGACGGTTTGGAAGACGACCCAGCAATAAAGAGGCAATGAAGGAGACTTTTGCTGCCTATGCATACAAAAAGGGGTCAAGGTATTATGATATCACAAACATTGAGGACCCGGTAATGAAAATGGCCATGCATCTAGTGACCAAGTTAAATGGCGGGAGAGATGGACCCAGTCAATAAGCCATGGTTACATGTTTGCAGTAAAATCGCAGAAGGCACCATCTACAACTTTTTTGTGTTCATCGCGGATGAGATTGTAAGCTACACGAAGGAAGGTGATAGGATCCTTTTCGGTAATGTCCTACTGATAATTGTTTTTCAAAGATTGGAGTACCTCATGCATCGACAAATTCGTATGGGAGTACTATCGACATTAAAATTTTCCTCCGTAATTTCTATTTTATTATGTATATATTAGGAATAGGATGTTGTTAAGTATGATTAGTAGTGGCATCGATAGAAAATAATGGCACCATCAATACAAGATCACCAATAAATTAGAGTACGGTAATGAAATCAAATTGAATAGGAATGTTGTGGTAAAAAGTAAATATTTATCGTAAGTGGTCCAAGTAATGTTAAAATGTCAAAATTGGGGTAAGTAGAAAAGTAGGGTCTACATGATTAGGAATTAGAAATATTATATTTGTAATAAGGACAAAGAGTGATGTCATAAATATTTTGTGTATTTTATTTTTGGAAAAGGCTAAAAGGTGGAACCCATGTGAGATGATAAGGTTTATCTTATCTTAGAAGATAAGCCTACATGTAAAGGCAAGAGTTTAGGCATGGAATATGATTGGATGGAAGAGATTTCCTATCCTATCTTAGAGATAGGGTGGATAAGCCTGAATTCCTATAAATAAAGAGGCCACCCCCTCATTTAGCATATAGAAGAAAGTAGTGAGAAATATTGTATGAGTAAGTGTGTAAAGGAAGCCATCATTTAGAAGTTGTGTTAAAAATCCATTGTGAAGTTTCTCCCATAGTTATTGTTGGAAGGAAAGTGAAGTCAATAACACTTGAAGAACCTCATGGGTGAGATTGTAACAATTTCATGTTGATATTATAATTTACACGTATATTTCATATTTTTCATCATTCCTTCATATCATAGTCTATGGTATACTTGTGTTATGTTTGTTGTTGTGTTTTCAGATTACATCCACCAAACTAAAAGTTGTGCATTAGTAAATAATCATAGCATGAGGAGTTCTCGGTGGAGAATTATCATATTGCCGGATTGGTGTTGACATTTTGGTTCCGTTGCTGGGACCATTCCTTGTTAGTGGATTTTCTAGAGAGATATTCCCACTTAGTCATAAATCAATAGGAGGGTAACCTTGTTTTTATTATGCCTAGTAGTTACCATGGTAAAGTCACTTTTTACCATGCATAGTATTTACCACAGTAACTTTACTTTTTACCGTGAATAGTATTTACCATAGTAACTTCATTTTTTACCGTGAATAGTGTTTACCCCAGTAACTTCATTTTTACCATAAATAGTAATTACCACAAAGAAAGTCGGTTTTACCGCAGTCAAGTTTTACCATAGTTTACCGTGGTCATTCCTATTTTACTATAGAAAGGTGTAAAGTCACTTTCTATTGTAGTGAGTCCAATTATTTGTGCACATAAGTCTTACTGATTGTACTTGTGAGTTGGTATTTCACTGTGGTTACTTTTAAAAATGGGGAAGATTCCTATTTTTTCAGCCCAATCTAATGAAGATGCTTCATCTTTCATTTAAGAGTTTAAACGATCTTGCATTTGTAATGGCCTCATAAGAAGGGAATAATGGACTAAATTTTTTCCTACCTTTTTGGATGGTTCAACACTTAGGTGGTTTGAAACACTAGGTGATAATGTGAAAAACTCATGGGATTTATTAACTGAAAGTTTTCTTGAAGAATTTGGTGAACAAAAGAAATATGCAGATCTCATGATCGAGATCACAAAGCTAGCCCAAGGAGAGAAGGAGAAGATAAGAGATTATCATGCTCGTGTTCTAGAGCTAAGGAGGAAGCTCGATGCCCAGATTCGGAAGGAAGGATTAGCGGATGGGTTGATGAATGGTGTGGATAATCTCCTCTGTAAGCACTTCATTCTTGGGATGAAGCTAGAGATCAGACAATGAGTGAAGTATGACCACCCAGCTACCATTGAACAAGTAAAGGAGATTGCAAGAAGGCAAGAAGAAAGCATGGAAGAGGAGCCCAAAGAAATTACTTGCTAAGATAGAGCCTACACCAACACCTTTGGTCCAGAATCCACAACCACTCTCGATGAGCACAAATCTTTTCCCTAGTACATCTACTGAGTATGAAGATCTACTCAAGAAGATGGGTCAGTTAACTATTAATCTTCTTCAAGGAAAGGAATTTAGTTCTCAGGGAGGAGATAGAGGTCCAAAAAGAAATATAACTGAATTTGTATGTTATGGTTGTCATAAAAGGGTGATTATAAGTATAATTATCTAGATAGAGTTTCTACATCTGGTACAAGAGATAATGATAAAGGAAAATCACCTGTGAATTCTTTTGATGTAATAGATAGGAGCATAAATAATGAAGCAGATGTGTTTGTAACAAAAAGAAAAAAAGAAAAAGATAACCAAGATGGAAATGATCCTAAGAAGATGAAAGGAGAAACTAATAAAAAACATAGGAGAAGGAAGTTAGGTGTGCAGGATTTTCTAATTTCACAGGATAAGGACCATACTCCATCTTAGAAGATCTATCCAAAAGGCCTGCAAATATTACATATGGTCAAATTCTGGCTATGTCTTCTAAGAAGAGGGGGGAGCTACGAAGTGGACTCAATGCTCGATAAAGTAAGGAGGTTGAGGTACCTATTTTGGAGGCGGAGGAGGATCCCTATGCTCCACAAGCTGAGGTATTATGTAATGGAATTTCAATTCATGATATCTTAGTTGATGGAGGTATAGCAGTTAATGTAATGACCGAGTTTGTAATGAATATGTTGGGTTTAAAAATTGATCGCCCCTCAACACTTATATTAAGGTCATTAAATAAGGGAAAGACTAAACCAAGGTGTTGTTTCAAATGTGGCAATATCTCGTTATGGGTGTTGTATGTGTTGTATATTTTCGGGTGATGAAAAATGGTGCATGTTGCGTACCCAATGTTGTTGGGAAGGCCATGGCTAGGAGATTTCATGCAAGAAACTACTGGAATGAAGGCTTCATGATGCTTGGACGTGGCGAGAGAGAGTGAAGATAAACGTGATCCTCGACATCATAAGGTAGAACCCAGTGGATTCAAGTGATGAAATTGATGATTGGACATCCTCACGATTACTCTAGTACCATGTGGACACAGAAGATGAAGAAAGTGAGGTTGATGTTTCAGTCATGGATATCCTTCCAGTCACACCAACTCATGAACCCATAAAATTATCTGAAGAAGAAATTGATGATCGTCTCCAACAAATAAAGATTGGTGATGTTGTGATGAAGAGTGAGAAGGAATCCTACCTCCAGCTCTTTCGAAGGTACATACACCTATTCACTTTTGATTACAAGGAACTCCATCAAGTAAGTTGGGTAGAACATTCTATTGAGCTGGTAGATGGTGTTAAGCCCATAAAGCAAATGCCATATAGAATGAATCCTAATTTTTCCAAGATTGTAAAAGAAGAAATAGATAAGTTACTTAATGCAGGATTCATATTTGTTGTGGAGAATTCAGAATGGGTTTCTCCCATTGTGATCTCAATAAAAAAGAATGGGAAACTACACATTTGTGTTGATTATAGGAAGCTCAACAAGGCAACAAAGAAGGATCATTACCCTCTTCCATTCTTAGATCAGATCTTGGACGAAGTAGCTGGCCAGGAGTGCTATAGTTTTGTTGATGGATATAGCGGATACAACCAAGTTCATATAGCAGAGAAATATCAGCTAAAAACCATGTTAACCACTCCTTGGGGAACGTTTTCTTATAGAGTTATGCCTTTTGGGTTGTGTAATGCTCCGGCAACGTTCCAGCGCTTGATGAATAGGGTGTTTGAACCCTATATTGGAAACTTCATCAGAATATTTTTGGATGATTTTTGCATCTATGGGAGTAAGATGGACCACCTGCATCCAGAGATGGAGACAACATTTCAAAGGTTAGATGAAGCACAAGCCTCACTAAACCCTAAAAAGTGTGTCTTTGGATGTTCTAAAGGTGTTTTGTTAGGGCATGTTGTATCTAGAGATGGTATTGGTACTGATCCTGATAAAGTTTCAAAAATCAAAGAGTTACCATTTCCTATGAATAGAAGTAAGTTGAGATCATTTTTAGGCCATGTGGGTTACTATAGAACGTTCATCAAGAATTTCTCAAAGATTGCACAACCACTAACCCAGTTCTTGAAGAAGGATGTTACTTATGAACCAAGAAATAAGGCGCATAAAGCTTTTGAACAACTGAAGGAAGCTTTGGTGTCTTCACCTATTTTAAAGAATCCAGATTGAGCAAGCCATTCATTGTGTATACTTGATGCCTCAGATGCAACACTAGGAAGTATTCTGAGCTAAAAAGATGAAAATGGGAATGATCATCCAGTTTACTTTGGGAGCGATAAATGAGCGATCTTTGAGGTAAATTATACTTATGAACTTGAAAAAGAGGCTCTAGCTATCATTTTTGTTGTAAAGAAGTTTAGAAATTACTTGTTAGGGTAGAAATTTATAGTTATAACAAATCATCAGGCTCTAAAATATATTGTAAATAAGCCTAACCCATCAGGGAGGATAGCAAGATGGATAATTTTGCTACAAGAATTTGAATTTGATATTATAGATAGGCCAAGAAAGAAGCATGTCAATGCAGATGCACTCTCTCGAGCCTATGATGGTTTAGGTTCATCTTATGATGATATTGATTTCCCAGATGTAGCATTGTTATCTCTTGACACAATCCCTAGTGAATACATAGATATTTGGAATTATCTGAATGAATTCAAGTTTCTTGATGGTGCCAATGCAAAGACTAAGAGGAAGATTACTCAAGTCAGTCGTCCATATTCTATTCTGCATGGAGTATTATTTCGAATAGGACCTGATGGACAGTACAAGAGAGTAGTTGGACATGATCAAGGGAAGGAGCTGATAGAAGAATTCCACAATGGTACATGTGGAGGACACTTCTCTGGAAAACTTACAACAAGAAGGATCTTGGATGCAGGTTATCACTGGCCCACTCTTTTTAGAGATTGTTATAATTATTGTAAGACATGTGATATTTTTCAAACACATGGTAACCATAAGACTTCATCAGCTCCATTATGCCCTATTCTTCCACTTGGTCCCTTTGAAAAGTGGGGAATAGATATTGTAGGTCCACTTCTAACTACCCCACACCAAAATAAGTATATTGTAGTTGCCACAGATTATTTAACTAAGTGGGTTGAAGCTAGGCCATTGAAAATAGCTTCCATGGATGAAGTGGCAAGGTTCATATATGAACGCATTATCACCAAATTTGGTTGCCCATTAGAAATTGTAATAGATCAAGGAAGCCACTTCATTAATGAGGTGGTAGAAGCACTAGTCAACAAGTTTTCTATTAAGCACGGAAGGCAACAACATACAAAACAAGCACAAATGGATAGGTGGAACAAACAAATTTTGTGTTATGTCAAATTCTAGCAAAAGATAGCCTTGCAGGTACATAAGTGGGATAAAAGGATTCATGCAGCATTGTGGGCATATAGTGCAACATCAAAGCCAGCAATAGGATACTCCCCATTTCAGTTGGCTTATGGCATTGATCCAGTTCTTCCTATTGAGTTTGATATTCCCACTCTGAGAGTTATGAAAAAGGAAAGGATGGATGAAAGTGATTTAGTAAAAGAAAGGTTGGTGCATCTTCATTTGTTAGAGGAAATGAGGGAAATAGCAAAGGATACAAGCTATAAGAAGAAAATGAAGCGAAGAAGGAATACTTTAATTAAAAGATTCGTTGGTCTCCATTTCATGTGAATGACTTGGTTCTAGTATATGATTCTAGATACAAAAAAGAAGGCAGAGAAAATTTCTTCCCAAATGGATGGGGCCCTACAAAATAGCAGTTGTGCATGAAAATGGTACATATCGACTGGAGGAATTGGATGGCACTCCCATTATGAAATGGGTCAACCACGACAAGTTAAAGATTTTCCAAGCACCAGAATAGTCTACTCCGAGGATGGAGTAGAAGCTAGGAAGGGGGAAAATGTCAACATTAAAATTTTCCTCCATAATTTCTATTTTATTATGTATGTATTAGGAATAGGATGTTGTTAAGTATGATTAGTAGTGGCATCTGATAGAAGATAACGACACCATCAGTATGGTGCCGCCAATAAAGTAGAGTACGGTAATAGTCAAAGTACAATAGGAATGTTGTGGTAAAAAGTAAATATTTTTCGTAAGTGGTCCAAAGAATGTTAAAATCTCAAAGTTGGGGTAAGTAGAGAAGTACGGTCTACATGATTAGGAATTAGAAATATTATATTTGTAATAAGGATAAAGGGTGATGTCATAAATATTTTGTGTATTTTATTTGTGGAAAAGTCTAAAAAGGTGGAACCCATGTGAGATGATAAGGTTTATCTTATCTTAGAAGATAAGCCTACATGTAAAGGCAAGAGTTTAGGCATGGAATATGATTGGCCGGAAAATATTTCCTATCCTATCTTAGAGATAGGGTGGATAAGCCTGAATTCCTATAAATAAAGAGGCCACCCCCCTCATTTAGCATATAGAGGGAAGTAGTGAGAAATATTGTATGAGTAAGTGTGTAAAGGAAGCCATCATTTAGAAGGCGTGTTAAAGAATCCATTAAGAGGTGTAATTGTGAAGTTTCTCCCATAGTTATTGTTGTGGAAGGAAAGTGAAGTCGGTAACACTTGAAGAACCTCATGGTGAGATTGTAACAATTTCATGTTGATATTATAATTTACACGTATATTTCATATTTTTCATCATTCCTTCGTATCATAGTCTATGGTATACTTGTGTTATGTTGTTTGTTGTGTTTTCATATTACATCCACCAAACTAAAATTTGTGCATTAGTAAATAATCATAAAGCACGAGGAGTTCCTGGATAATTATCATAGTGTCGATTGGTCTTGACATTACCCCATTGAGGACCCTTTGCCCGCAAAAAGATTTTAAAAATATGCATGTGACTCCATGACAACTATGCACAAGGCACGCCTAGAGAAATGGTATACGTGCCTAAGGAACGCATTTGGGGCAGAATGGAGGATTCCTGAACAATCGCCGGTGGCCACAAAAGGAGAAGCTAACTTTGTTGTGTACCAAAGCATTTCTACCTGGATAGGTTCAAACTAATGGATGAGACATGGAGCCCATTGTGCAAGTTCCCTTTGTCTTCACACTCAATACTTCAGCCGGGAGTAAACAGGTTTGAAGAGTCCAAGAAGTGAAACTTGACCTTGGTAATCTAGACCAGGAGCACAGGGAAATGAAAAAGGGTTGGTCTACCCCGGAAAGCATGTGTAGGTGGAGAGGTACGTATCACATGAGGTACAGATGACAAGGCCCATGACTCTTCCCATTACATGAGGATCAGTGGCACACGTGTACCTCCGCATAAGGCCCAAATCGGAGAAGGGCACATATCTGGAAAATGAGGTTTCTATGCCTAAGGATCCAACTGGTAGGAAGAGACCCGTGCCAAAGTAGGTGGAAAAGGAGCCAAAGAAGAAAATACCAAGTGTTGTGGAAACACAAGTAATAGGCTCCCCTGGGACAAGTGCTAGAACAAGCATGTATTTGTGCAAGAAGAGGCCCTTAGTCAAGGAAAATACTCCAGAGTAGAAAATCCATCAGACAAGGAGTCCTCGAGAGAAGAAGAAATAGAGTCACCTACACCGGAATCCTCGGTTAGGAAGAAGCAAAGGCTAGAAGAGGAGACTGCCTCGGAAGAAAATGGAAGTTTGGAAAAGCGCATAGGTGAAGAAGGAGATAGCAAAGAATATGTTAGTGGGGAAGACGAGCCAGAAAAAGAACAAGGGCCACTTGTTTTCAACGTACATGATTCAGATGAAGAAGGCAGAGAAGAGGAGCAGGGGTTCCTCTTCGTGCGGTGCAAGGATAGCTAGGAAGTGAGAGGCAACTAGGACATGAGAAGTGAGGAGGATGGCGCGCGCATACACGAAGACTCCAAGCCTTAGGTGGAACAGATAACCAAGGGGGCAAAGAGAGAAGAAATAAAGGCCATTGAGACCTTAGAGGAGGAGAAGTTGGAATGCAGTGTTGAGCCGGTGTTAGACGAAGATAAGGAGAGCGCGAAAGGGACCACGGCAGCACTAGAGCCCCCATTTTAACTGTAAGTATTCCTAGGGGCATGTGCATGGGAGGAACACATGCAAGGGAGGAGAGGCCAGGAGTGGGTTATATTGATGACCCCAAAAAGTGTTTTGTACATGGTTCCAAAGCACGATTCTAGCGAGAAGAGCTCATAAAGAATGTCATCTTTTTACAAGGAGGCTACATACCCACAAACGAGGAAGATGCTCTCATGGGCAATTGAGTCCCATCTTGATGAGCCGAATTTAAGGTAAGTCACAGGAAATAATAACATTCTAGGACCCGTTGTCCACTCAAAATTCCCTGTTCTCATGAAAGTAAAATTTCAAAAATTTTACTTTCGAGTGTTTTATCTATCATGCTAGAAGTGTGAAAAGCCGAGAAATTAATGATCTGCATTCCCGGGTCATTTTGTGTGTTTTTCGCGTACTTCGCGCATTTTTGTCCCGCGTGTCCCAATTTCAAACGGGCCCCTTTGTTACATTTTCACCCGAAACGCCCGAACCACGTACTGGAACTTTTTATCCCGAATGTCCCAAGTTCAAACAAGCAAGTCAAGTTACATTTTCGCCAAACGCTGAACCACGTGCTCGGAACTTTTTGTCCCGAATGTCCCAAGTTCAAACAAGCAAGTCATTACATTTTCGCCCGAACCGCATACTTCGCGCTTTCATGTTCCAAATGTCCCAAACGCTTCCGACCTTTCGTCACATTTTCGCCTTCGAACCGCTTTTGTCGCGTGACTTCGCGCATTTTTGTCCCGCATGTCCCAAAAGGCATTTGTGTGCCTTTTTCCCATTTCGGCCGAATTACCCGAGCCGTGTGTTTCGCGCATTCGCGTCTCACATGTCCCAAATGAACCAAGTGCCATTCATACTTGGTTTTTCCCGCTCTACCCGAATATGTTGCTTTTCAAATTGGTAGATATGAATTTAATGCGCATTGATTTCCTTTCTCTCTCCAAAACGGCTATATAACGGGCAGACCCCCTTTTGCATTTTTCACACTGCTTCCTTGCTATCTTTTGCCCGAACCCCCGCAATCTAATTTCCTGCGCACATACCCGTTCCCTACTGCAATTCCTTCCCAAGTCTAGATTGCAATTCTCTCTCTCAATTACTATCAGTATGAAGATCAAATTCCAGGGACAAGAACAAATTTCGCCACTAGAATCTGCCGTTCCCAATATTGGGGACAGTGAAGCTCGGCATCTTGACTTCGGCGATTTTTGGGCAAGGGTGGCAGATGCAAACCCTACACCAATGGCACAGATGATTCATGATAGCGGTTTGGCTTTTGCTAGTGGTTTCCCGATCTCGGTACAGTGTGCTGATATCGTGCTTTCATGCGGAGCTCACTTCGACCCCGTTTCGAGCGAATTGACAAATGTACACGGGGAACTCATCGCCAAGCTAGATGCTGCCACCATTAGCACTACTCTAAGGATCCCAGAAATGGATAATGCCATAGTCGTCTCCCGGGATCAAGCACAGGCTCTGTTCGATCAAGACAGTGACAAATACAAAGCACGAGTGGCGAAGTCCTGGCTAAAGAACCCTAAGAAGGGAGCATCTCACCTATCCAAAACCCTAATCCGAGCAGACTTCAATGAAGAATTCTCAGACTTCATAATCTTGCTAGCTCGGGTTATGGGCTTGCCCTCCACCAATGAGTTCCATTTCCTCGGATGTGCCCGCTCATCAACATGGTGTGCGAGGAACGCAAAATATCAATCGCGAGAGATCATCAAAGCATGAATTTGACAGAAGCGCGGTTGTCCAATGTACAGCAAACAAAGAAGTTCTACATGACTTCTTACCCGATGTATACCCGGCAACATCATGGAAATGGTTCATTTTCCTACATCGATGCTCACAAAGACGATCCAGTATATGCCTACTGCCCGCAGTTCACCCTAGAGACCAGCAATCGCAATTTCAGAAGGGTCAATGACGCTTTCACCATGTACATGCTCGTGCTGCTCGAAGCGATCTTTGCTAGGAGATTTTCCATGAAGCCATGAATCTACCATTGAAGAAGCAAATAAAGATTATCATACTCATGTCGAGTTTGATAAAGAGATGGAGAAGTGTCTGGATTTTGGACTCGGTCTACGACTAACACGCGGTCCCTCGTGGCGAGATATAGGCCGAGGCGTTAAAGAAATTCGCACAAATGGATTTTGAAGTCGGTGGGTCCCTCCCAAAGAATCGCCACCTTGCCTTCTTCCCCATTCTTCTCTCTTCTTCCCATTCTTTTTCCGTTTCCTTTGTAATGAGTTGAGGTACTACGATTGGCGGTTCTTAACTATTCTTTAGTTAAAAGAAACGGTTACGAAGAGTAACTGATTTGTAAGCTATATAATGGCCTTCTTTATGCCATTCTAGAGGAGGAAGAACTTGGCATATTTTCTGAAAGTGTAAATAGATCACAAAGAAATCAATACAGAAGGGCCTTCCATTCTTTGTCTATCTAATCTCTGTTATCTCTGTGTTTTCATTTAATTTTGTGAAGATCATTTGTCTCTAGTTTGTTAGTCTCACTGATTGCATATTTTCAAATATTGCGAGTATGGTGATCTTGTATAACCAAGAAGGAACTTTGTGTCCTTGATTAATGAATCTGAAGAAGGTTATTTACAGAACTTTGTGTCTTTAAATTTCATCTTATTCATCCAATGCAAATGATCTTGTTTTAAATTCACCGCAACTTCGTATACATAAAGAATTATTCTGTTATCTATAATTCTGCATGTTGCTTTTCTGCTCATCCTCGTATTCCCTTTCCTCAGTCCTTTTGTAACTGATGATCCTTGTAGGAAACACTTTCGTAATATCCAAGTTCAACCATAAAATCACGTCTTGTATATTTGTAAATAGGTTCGTTTCTGAATAAGGGAACCTCTCCCATTAAAGAGGAGGGACTTCTTGTCCCCTGACTGTTGCTCTTCTTAAAAGTCCTATTTGATGACCAACAGGACCAAAAGAAGACAACCTCGTGGTGAACACTCAGCAGCTCTCAGATGAACAGTTGTGCAACACACTTGAACAAGGTCTCTGTTGAAATCGAGGCTAGACTCTTCGGAATGATAGAATCAAAGATTTGGAGGAGGACCTAAAGAAGAAAGAGAAAGAACTAGCTACAAGGGCCAAGGAGCTAAGTCAAGAGAAAATAATCAATGCCTAGTTGCAGCGTGAGCTAAAAGATGAGAAGGCCAAGGTGGGTGTGGTATACAAGAAGGTGGAGGCTATAAATAATGCTATAGTATTGAAGCATCTGACCTAGCACCTCCTACGCAGAAGTATGGATCTACCTTAGGATTCATGGAGGATTTAACAAGAGTCCTCACCATGGAGAGGCAATCGTTAGCCTTGGAATCTGCAGAAGAAGTGGCCACGCTTAGAGAAAGAAGATAAATTGAAGGTCGTGGCATTCATAGCAGAGTACAGCAAGGTTCTTGCTGATATAAAATTTGTTTCCCAGACTGTTGAGGCCACATATCACAATTGTGTGGACAAAGATAAAGTGGCAAGCATCTTGGTCACCACTCATGAAGCAGAACTCAAGGAGTTCCAGGAGAAGAATAAAGGAAATAGGGCAGAAAGGGACATAATCCTTACCGAGGTCAAAAGAAAATTTGAAGCCATTGAAGCCTTAAGGGGTTCAATTAAAAAATAGTTGAAGGAACTGTACCCACAGATTACATGAATAATGGATGCACTGGATGATGTAGGAAAAGAATTAGAAAACACTACTAACACCATAAGTACACAAGGAAATGGGCTACGTTTTGATAAGGTGAACACCACAGTCAATGACCTCTCAAAAAGTGTAAAATGAAGTCGATGCCTGGAACAAGTTGGAGGCCAACTTGTAAAAGGATTTTCCTAGCCTATTGCAATGATTCCATTACTTCCCCATTCTTTATTCTTTCCATATTCTTTCATCCCCTTATTCTTTTCCCATGGTGTAAGTCTATTGTATTCTTTCTTTTCACTGGAGAAGTGTTCCCACAGACAAAGAACAGGGCATAGTGTGGGGTAATTTTGGGCCCCTAAAATATTGGCTAAGTACAAAAAGGTGCATAAGCGTGCAAGGCCTAGTTGAAGAAAAGCGTGCAAGGACAAAGCGTGCGGGTAGGGTTTAAGTGGTGCACGCACGAGATAGAACCAAGGGTTTGGGACTTAGCCATTTTGGATGTTTTGGAAGAACATGTGAAAAGCATGACCCGAATGTGCATGCGGAGTGGATAAGGTGCCAGCAGCAACAGGTTGGCCTAGGAAGGAGCATGCCTGCGGTAGAAGCTTCTAGAAGCTCATCATGGTAAAAAGTGGAAAGATTAGGCCTAGAGGAGCATGCTCGCATGGAGGACCACATTCAGACACTTGGCATTGGATATGAGGTCACTGGAGGATGAGTTGGTAGTCCAAAAATCCTATATATACAAGCTCCTGTAGAAGGAAAAGAAGAGAGATAAATAGAGGGCGGAGCTCTGCAGAAATACTGCAAGAACTCTGCTAGTTTGGGTAATGGTGTTTATGGAAGGATGTATCAGGGGTATGGGATTTATAAATTTCTTTTGAGAGCCTCACCATATGAGCCTAGATATAATGCATGAATGTGGTCTACTTCTCTGTATATTTTTTAATGGCTCTATGAATGTAATGAGGTTACTATTATCCATATTTCACCCTGTGTAAAATATTGGATTGATCATGATCCCGCATAAAAGGAAACATTGAAAAATGCATGAGCCAAGCCAACGGAAGCTGCCAAGTGTCTTAATGGTGTTGATTCAAAGATTGAATAGAGAAATGGTTCTTAAACAAGTGTCACATCTCCACGTGTCTCAGGATGAAACGAAAATAGGGGAAAATGGTCAAACAGAGTCAAAGGTGGAGCAGCGGGCCCGCGGGAGTTTTCTATGTTTTGTGTCTGATTTTAAAAGGGGGAAAAGATAAATTCTGAACCTGCGAATCTAATTTTTTCCCTAATTTGGTTGTCGTGTGTCCCATATGTAAAGGGGGCCCAGTTCTTCAAACTGTTTTCCCAACCTCCTATATGGACCCGATAAAAACTTCGAGGGGGCATATCTTTTGGCTCATGGCTCAAAATATTGCAAATCTGATGTCATTGAAAAGATCTCAGCCTCACCCATGCCATGGAGGTCTGAAACTTTAATTTTGAGGAGGTTAGGTAAAGTAAAATGGAGGAAACATATTTGGGCCCTCAATGCAGGATCCATCTCTCTCAACAACCAGATTGGATTTGATCTGTTTCCATCATTTCCTCTTCCTTTAAGGTGCCAAACCAAGGATCGATGCAGTAAAGATAGATTTGGGGGTAGATTTTATCAGAAGCATTAACAGTGGTGGTTGAGTTTCGACCTGCTTTTCCCGCTTCTCCCTCTCTCTTTCTTCTCTCTGATCGAATCTATAAATACAAGGGCAAGATTCATTGTAAAAGATTGTTCATTCTTCTTCCCTACCCCCTTCTCTCTTTTCTTCCCCAGGGTCAAAAATGGAGTCTGAACCTCCTTTCATGGCTCTATAATGGCATTCTCTTGCCTCTTGCCCACTAATAATGTACTATGTGAACTTTTGGAGCAATAAATTTTATTTTGTGATGCATTTGTCCATCCTTTGTTATTTTATTGTCTCTCATTGCCTCTCATCATTATAGGGTATACTGTGCATATTCTGATGTTTATTGCAGGTCCTGGGAGTTGTGTTTAATGGGTTTTGAAGTGGTGTTCTATGTGAAATCTATCTCTAGTATGTGGTGCATCTTGTCCACCCTCTCCTCTAGCTCACCTCTCTCCACTTCAGGCAGCTGAGATTGTGACCAGACTTCCCTTTTCTTGGTGCTATCACCTCTGTAGTGTAGGATTTCTTTATTTTCATGCTCTTTCTCTCTCCTTGTCTCCTTAGAATTGTTAGATTAGGAGTAGATAGTCACATTTCCTTCCTTAGAAGTAGTTTAGCATTAGGATCAGGAAGAAGAAGTCAGCTTTCTCTGGAGGGCTATCTCAAGTCTGCAAGTCCCGCAGCTTGAGAGGAGGTCCAATGTTATGCGAGATCACACCAAAGATGAGTCTACCTTAGAAAAGTAGATCCATAACTCAATTAGGGGTGTTGTGATTTCACGTTTAACACTTTTGGCATGCCTAGTGGGACAGTGTCAAAGCACCTTACAACTTCATTTCATCAGGTTCGATGTGCTCTTGGTGAAGATTTCAGCCTTTGGAGGTACATACAAGAACATCCGACGACTCCATCTCGGTCAAAACCCATTCTCTGAGTTGTAGACCTTTTCCATCCATTTCATCCATTTTCTTCTTCCATCTCTTCCATTTTCTCCCATTCCATGAGGTTGTGCAATCATGACTTCTTTCCCACCATGGAATTCCATTTGCAGCAGGACAACAATGAAGCAGAGTACTTGTCTGATTTGGAGGACTATTTTGATGGAGAAGAACCAGTTGAATTTCTATTGTTTTCTCCTTCATCCACCTTCCAAGCATATGAATCTGTTGTCATAAAAGAGAAACAATGAGAAGAGTTCCACCATTCCTTCCATGCCATTCACCCAAAGAGGTCTACATGAAGACTCCATTTTTGGAGTGAAAAATCATAGAAATGGGCATATCAAAAGGATTAGACCTTGCCCAATCAGTTTTTTAGCATCATTGGAGCCAAAGGAGTAGCCACAACAAGTCATGCCTACTTCAAGGCATGAGGATGAGCATCAAAGTACCAAGGGTCACCATCAATACCTCTAGAGTCCAATGCAGTCAGCTTGAGGAGGTATTTTCCATTAATGTTGATACCTTGATGATTTGGGTGGAGGATCGGCTTATTGTTAGTTTTTCACTCATCCAACCAACCATGTTCAATGCCAAATCAGTTGCATGGCTGCCATTTTTTGAGGAAGGAAGCTATTTCTCCCTACCAATTGCAAGCTTTGTTTGAGCTCCCTTTGCTCTTGGTTAGAGTAGTGTAGGTAGGTTTGTTTTCAGCAGAAGAAGTGCTTTTGCACACTCTACATGTTCCATTTGGAGCATGTATGATTTTCAGTTTGTACATAGTTTTTGGTGTTGTTGTTTTTCTCTTGCACAGTGCATTGTAATGGTTTTTTTGCAAAGATCAGCTCCAAGTTTCAGCGGGTTTCCAAACGGCCCAGGGGTCAGTTTTAAAAGTTTGGATCAGTAACAGGCTATCACTCATGACTCTATGCCCAATGGATGCTTCAAGGCCACTGGTCTCTTCATCTAGTAGGTAGATGTCCCCGTGAGTCACCAAATTGTTATCCATATTTTCACCCCGTGTCAAATATTGGATTGATCACGATCCCGCATAAGAGGAACCATTGAAAAATGCATGAGCCAGGCCAACAGAGGCTACCAAGTGTCTTAATGGTGCTGATTCAAAGATTGAATAGAGAAAGGGTTCTCAAACAAGTGTCGCATCTCCACGTGTCTCAAGATGAAACGGAAATAGGGGCAAATGGTCAAACAGAGTCAAAAGGTGGAGCAACGGGGCCGTGGGAGTTTTCTACATTTTATGTCTCATGGAAAAGGGGGAAAAGATAAATTCTGAACCTGCAAGTCTAATTTTTTCCCTAATCTGGTTGTCGTGTCCCATATGTAAAGGGGGACCCAGTTCTTCAAACTATTTTCCCGCCCTCCTGTACGGACCCGATACAAACTTCGAGGGGGCATATCTTTTGGCTCAGGGCTCGAAATATTACAAATCGACTTGTTGAAAAGATATCGGCCTCACCCATGCCACAGAGGTCTGAAAATTTAATTTTGAGGAGGTTAGGTAAAGGAAAATGGAGGAAACATCTTCGGGCCTTCAATGTAGGATCCATTTGTCTCAACAACCAGATCAGATTCGATCTATTTCTATCGTTTCCTCTTCCTTCAAGGTGCCAACCAAGGATTGATGTAGTAAAGATGGATTTGGGGGAGATTTTATCAGAAGCATTAACAAATGGTGGTTGAGTTTTGACCTAATTTTCCCACTTCTCCCTCTCTCTTTCTTCTCTTTGATCGAATCTATAAATACAGGGGCAAGATTCATTGTAAAATGTTGTTGTTCATTCTTCTTCCCTACCCCCTTCTCTCTTTTCTTCCCGTAGTTGAAAATGGAGTCTGAACCTCCTTTCACGGCTCTATAATGGCATTCTCTTGCCTCTTGCCCACTAATGATGTATTGTGTGAACTTTTGGAGAAATAAATTTTGTTTTGTGATGCATCTATCCATCCTTTGCTTATTTTATTATCTCTCCTCGCCTCTCGTCATTGCAGGGTATACTATGCATATTCTAATGTTTGTTGTAGGTCCTGGGAGCTATGTTTAATGGGTTTTGAAGTGGTGTTCTGTGTGAAATCTATCTCTAGTCTGTGGTGCATCTTTTCCACCCTCTCCTCTGCTCACCTCTCTCCACTTCAGGCAGCTGAGATTGTGACCAACACTTCCCTTTTCTTGGTGTTATCACCTCTGTAGTGTAGGATTTCTTTATTTTCATGTTCTCTCTCTCCATGTCTCCTTGGAATTGTTAGATTAGGAGTAGATAGTCACATTTCCTTCCTTAGAAGTAGTTTAGCATTAGGATCAGGAAGAAGAATTTGGCTTTCTCCGGAGGGCCATCTCAAGTCCGCAAGTCCCACAGCTTGAGAGATGGTCCAATGTTATGTAGATCACACTAGATGAGTCTACCTTAGAAAAGTAGATCCATAACTCATTTGGGGGTGTTGTGATTTCACGTTAATAGTTACCAATTTACAATGAATATGAACATTGATGATCCTAATGCATACATATTTCTCATAGTTATTTTGCATTTATGTTTATGTTTAAGTATAAGTGTTTGTACAAATTATTTCTATTCTCGGTATAAGTTATAGAATCTATTAAGCATTTTATGTCTGGAATGATTGTAAGGATCTAGAAGCCATTAAGCGCTATGATTCTTTTATGTTTTACTCCTTTCAAAACTCTTAAACATGAATCATAGATGATGTTTCCCACTAAACTCAAATAAAAGAGAGACTCGGCTTCCACGCATGCCTCGGTGAGTGCCCAATGCACGTTGGGTGATAGGCCGAGCGTGCATGGGGTTGCTTTCTTTTGTAATGAGGTTAAAATGACTACAAGAACTATATACAAAATATTTTTGTTCACTCAAGACTGAAATAAATTCAAATATTGACCACTATACATAAATGGAAGTGAAGTTCCATCCATATAGCTCATATAGTAAAAAATTTCACCAGCAAAATGTCTAATCTTGAAAGGACCAAGCCAGAGTGAGTCAAACTTACCATGGCTTCCTCGTGGTTCACGCCTTTTGTCCTAGAGTAGGACAATATCTCCAACCTAGAAGTCTATGGGCTTGGCTTTCTTGTCAAACAATTGCTTGAACTTCTATTGGTGTGCGGTAATTTTGTCAACAACTTGCAATCTTTCTTCATCCAAATTCTGTAGGTACATCACCCTTTTCTCCATGGCACTTGAGAACTCTCCATCTTCAATAGCTTTTGCAAGATGAAGTGCAAGAAACTCCACTATCAATGGAAATTGAGATTCCATCCCATACACCAACTATAATGGAGACATCCTAATGGATCTCTTTGGTGTGATCCTATCTAGCCCAGAGAGCATCGACAAATTCTTATGTCAATTCCTCTGTGATTCATCTACAAGTTTCCTAATAATTGTTACTGTGTTTTGTTGGTCGATTCAACCTGCCCATTCCCTTGTGGATAGTAATTAAATGAATGTACAATAGAAATACCATATCCATAGCATAAATCAATAAGCTCGTGGGAAGAAAAGTTGGGGAATTATCTATAACAATCTTGTTTGGAATTTCAAACCTGACCAATATATTTTATTTGATGAAATCACAAACTACTTCAGAAGTGGTCCTCTTAACTGGAATTGCTTCAACCCACTTTGTGAAATAATCAGTGGTTGTTAGAACATGTGTGTGTCCTGCACTTTAGGTTGGATTAAGAGTTCCTATAAAATCTATCCCCCATTACTAGAAGGGATCTTCAATAACCATTGGTTTAAGAGGCAAGGTGGCCAACTTGGGTCTACCCACAAAATTTTGATATGATTCACACTTAGAAACCCATTTTGTTTCATCTTTGAAAAATGTTGGCCAATAATACCCTGCACGAATAATTTTATGAGTTGTCACTGAGGAAGAAAAGTGACCTCCACAGGCCTGATCATGGAAATCCCTCAACAATCTCTTCTATTTCTCCTTATCAACACATCTAAGAAATCGACCATCAATTCCTCTCTTGAAAAATGAATTTTCCCAAAGAACATATTGTGCAGATCGAAGCTTAACAACTCTTTTTCTTTAGCACTCAAATGTGTCGGACATTCTCCATAGGTGAGGAAATGAGTGATATATGCATATCACCCGTTAGTTGAACTAAGAAAAATTACAATTGGTACCTCATCGATCTCCTTATCACTTGAACTATTATTTGAACCATTAGAAATCAACTCACAAGGTCTTTCCCTCCAAAAACTTAGTGGGCTTGATATCAAGGTCATATTCTTGGAATTTTTCCACCCGATTACCTTGCTTGGATCCAAACTCCTATTGTGTGAGAATTGACTTCACTATTGTATCTGGCACAAACAGGGTGGAGTGAGAATTCAGGATGTAAAAATGAAACTATTTTACTACTTTCACCACATCAAAGGCATGTTTCTCCAGTTGAGAGTACTTCAATTCATGATCCTTCAACACATAACTCATAAATACAATAGCTACTTCACACCCCCGGAAGTTCTTTTTGTGTGAGGATGGTTGACAAGGAATGTTCAAAGGCATAACAATATATTATAAAATCTTTGTCTAAATTTGGGAAATTAATAGTAGGTGTAGTGGCAATAGCTCTCTTGATATTCTCAAAGGCACTCTTCCCTTCAGCAGTCTAGCAAAAAAATTATTTCTCTTTCATCATGTGGGCTATGTTCCTTATTAATTTAGAAAAATTAAGAATAAATCTTCTAAGAAAATTAAGTTTTTCAAGAAAGAATGAACACATTTCTTACTAATTGGAAAATATATCTTTTGAATAGCTTACACCCACCCAGATCAATATTTATACTATCCTTAGACACAATGTGCCCAAGCATCTTCCCCTCTATAACATTGAAGACAAACAATTTTGGATTCAATGAAATTCCATGGTCCCTACACTTTTGAAGTACCAATTTCGGGGTTGAAAGTAAGATTAATGCGGGTGCAACATTCCGGGGTAATGGACTTGGCCTTTGGTGACTTGAAGAGTAAATGCATAGTGATTTATCTTGGTGATCTTCTTGTTTTCTTTTGAGAAAACAAGTGAAGATCACCAAGATAAATCACTATGCATTTATTCTTCAAGTCACCAAAGGCCAAGTCCATTACCCCTAGAATGTCAGCACCCGCATTAATCAAACCAAATGACATTATTTTATATTCAAATATGCCCCAGGGAGTTATAAAATTAGTTTAATGTTGGTCATGTACATCCACCTTGATCTAATTGTGTCCCAAAATCTATCGAGCATGGATAGCATGTCGAGCCGGTGACTTCCTACATGATTTGATCCATTACGGGAAGTGGGTAGTTATCCTTAAGATAAACTTGGTTTAGATTTCTAAAATTGACACAAATCCAAATTTCTCCACTCTTCTTTCTTACAGGCACAATATTAGTTACCTAGGCTGAATAATAAATGGGGGAAATTATCTTGGCGTTGAAAGCAGACTTTTGAATCTTTTGATGAATGGTGCCCGTAATTTTCAGATTATATTGCCTTTTTTCGGTGAAATGGTTGATTACACCGCTTTAAGGGAATGTAATGTTACATCTCCCTTGGTTTAAAATTATTTAAATCATCATATGAGTAAGTCATAACATCTATGTACTTCTTCAATAGTTCAACCATTTTTATTCTCTCTTCAATAGAACAACATTTTCCAATATTGACAAATTTAGGCTCCTCGTTGCTTCCAATATTGACTTTCTCAAACTTAGTTGAATGAACAACTTCTTGTGATACCTTTCCTTTGATGTGTATGCCATGCTTATCAAATAGGTATTCCAAATTGACAAGGCCCTTAGTTATATTATTTCCATTGAGCTTGATACATCCATCTTGATCTTATTCTTCCTCAACTCCCTCTTCGACACAAAAGATGTAATGGATTCACGATAGCTAGTTTCACTTCCTTAAAAATATAATTAGATAAACTTATCTTTCAATTCAAAAAAGGAAATCAAAGTTTGGTCATCATTAAAAACCTATCATTTATCTTAATTCTTATTGATACTTAAATAATAAGAAATATAGACACATTCCTCGATCTGAAATTGACAAAGGTTATCCACTACCAAGGCTTAGAACATAGGTCATCCACAACTATCTCAATAACCCCCTTTTTTGGGATTTAAGTTTTATATGGTGAGTGACCTTTCTTTTCAAAAAATAATTAGGAGGCATCCCTAAAGGAATTCCATTGAGGGAGAGTGACTATCTATGAGAAAATAATTCTTTATCAAACTTGAAGGCCATGGCCCAAACTTCTTATATGATGAGGTTAGGGGTCTTACCAATCATACGGAGTAAAAAATGGATAAGAAGATGACATTATCAATGGATAGAACAATAATTTCATACAAAAATATAATTAATAGTGGAAAAAACAATACATCTCACTCCTATAAACATCTAAAGTTGGTAATTCAACACTTGATAATATCAATATTGAATTAATCCCTTGAATCGAGACTTGGGAACCTATTTTGAGTATAATTGTTATATCCTAATCCATAATTAGCCCTATTGTAAGAATGTATATCCTCGTTACATTGTGTATCCACTTACAAAATTATCTTACCAATCAAAAGTAGTCCATTACTCCTTATTATCATGCACATAGTTTCACAATAAAATCCTCACTATTGGACTAAATCGTCCAACAAAACCAAACTGTCCAATGGTTCCATCTCGGCATAAACAATCCCATTCTCAACCACCTGACAATTAGTTTTTCAATTTGTATAAATATTTCATGGTTTGACATATCCACCATGTGTTGACCTTAATACAAAATCTTAACTATTAATCCCTATAAAAGTAATTCTAAGACACTCATTTACTCAGCTGATACTTTCAATACATCCTAAAGTATATATCACTCAAAAGGAAAATAAAACTTTCATAATGTTCCCTAAATCAAAATAAAACATTAGAGTAACCCTTACTTGAATCACTCTAAACTAAAGTCAAGCTTCACAAATCAAGAACCAACAAATCCAAATCAAGCACGAACAAGTCAATTAGATTTTTAAAGAATATAATGAAGTGTTCAAATCTACCAAATATAGTTGTATCCATACAATATTTTATGTCACATCTCTAGGTGGAGAACTATGTTGATTTGTGGCCTCTTTAGAGTAGTGTCAATGTAGGTGGTGTACATATTACCACCAATAGTTTTTGTAATATTTTTGCCAAAGATTAGGGTTTTGGGTCAAGGTGGTTGATATCAAAGGGTTTTACACATGATCAAAATCTAATATCTCACAACGAGCCATATACCAATCATTCATATACGTCATGGAAGTTATAGACTCATTTTTAATGCACAACAAAGCATGAAATAGGACCAAACCATCTAACTATCTAGTCATGTGCATTATTGTTTCATCCCGAGCTCGGTGGAATTTAGAATCAAAGACAAACAATTAGTCTCTAGACTAGTCATAAAACTAAGTACTCACATCATCTCATGTTTTAATATATTTATCATGTGTCTTAATTGAATGCAACTTCTCAATATAATTTTACATGTATTGTCATATTTGAATGTTGGAGCATTTATCTAGATTAATTTGATTGCATATTAGTTTCTAATATCTTTATCCCCAATTAGGTTTTTCAAACTTTAATCCGAGCAAACCATTTAGTTAACTTGTTTATTTATTAAATCCTTTACCTATTTATATTCCCAATTAGGCATTTTTAAAATCCCTAATTTCCCTAGGGTTTCCACTTGTCACAACTATCTATTACTTAGTTCATATTTTTATTCCTTGCCCGATATTAGAGATTTTAATCCTACATGCTTTCATGGATTACTCTATCCATGCCATGCCATTCTCTTGTGCTTACAATAATGAGAAAACCAACTAGCACCTCTTTTATTATCGATCCTTCTCTTATGACCAATTAATCATGTCCGGTCTTGAGGATACACATGATATATATGTTCCAATGATAATCCAAGTAGTTACAATTATGAGGATGATTATAATAACAATCTTAGTGATACTGGATTTTTTTATTGGCCTATACCTTCTCTTAATGTTTCAATCAAATTGAATGTTAAAGATAAATATAATGATGATATCTCCTTCCCCTTTATTGAAATAAATACTAATAATAATAATAATAATAATGTTGCATTGGATCCCTTTCCTTCTCATCATAGTATAGGGAATGATATAATTCAATATGATTTATCTTCTCCTCCTCTTAACATAGAAAATGATACAATTAAATTTGTTATCTCTTATATTCCTATTAAAATAAAGAATGTTGCAAATGATTACTCTATTACTCTTTCTTCTATTGGAAATGATACACATAATTCTTTAATTGATATTACTAATCAATTTCATACTACTATTAATGATGTTTCTATAGATATTACATGTGATGTTTGGCTCTTAGCTCATGTACTACTCTTATACCTCCTCCTCATGCTCCTAATGATTATTTTTCATCTCCTAACCCTCTTTCTATTAGGCATAAAAATTATCCCACAACTAAAATCAATGGTAAGATCAATATCTTAATGACCCTCTTCATATTCATTTTATACCTTCCTAGAGGTTATATCCTTAATGAATGATTAGGTGCCTTACAACACAAGGTACATAACCTATCCTTAGAAAACAAGGCTTATAATTATTGGATCACTTCTAATGTTATATATGTGGATCCACTTATACATAATGTTCTTTATTCCTTGTTCCCTAGATACATTTATATGCCCAATTTGTAGGAAGCATGATGGACTAAGAGTGATTAAGTGAAATGTGGATAATATATGCTTAATCTAATTTTTAGTGTAGTAGTAAATAAACAACAATTAAATATAGAAGTAAACTCAAGCAAACTAAGCAATAACATGTGAAACCCTAGTTGCAAAGAGGAGAAAGAGGCACTTAGCTTATTCATAATAAAATATAAGTGTACCAAAGTGTTGACTAGGTGAACTGAAAGGAATGAATGTCACACATAGACCCATAAAAATGTAGATCTAGAGGAACATATTAGAAAGGGGCACCCCGAGAATGGTCGAGAACGCCCATGGATTCTAAAGACTAGAAACATGTGCCTATGTCTATAAAAATGCTCAGAAACTCAACTTTTCAGGGTCACAAGTTGTTTGTTGTTGTTCACTTTTAGACGCTATGAGGTCGCATAATGATCAACGAGCTTATTGCAAACCTGTAATGAAATATGAACCTACAAAACCCTCAAATAGACATCAAATCCTAAAAAAGAAAGATGTAGAATGAGGGGTCAAACTATCCTCAACTATCAAAATGGTGAACTTACAACTAAGTGTTGCACTACATCTCAGACCCAATGTATTTTTGTATGTGTGTGTGTGAAATCATGCCCTAGGTGGCTCTTATGCACATTGCACTTGATAGCGAGAAAATAGCTAGATGTAAAGAAATGTAATAGATGTGTGCATGGAATATAATAGACTCCCCTCCTATGAAGTGTATGTAAAATAATGCAGTCCCTTGCCCTTGTGATGGATGTTAGAATAGATTCTTTGATGCTCTTTGATATCCTCTAGATGTAACCTTGGGTGGTGATAGCTAATGCTTAGTGATTGGTCCTTTATTATGATCACATAACTTTATATTTATATGATTCCATTGCTTGAGTTTCATAATTAATCCCGAAAATGCCAACTACCAAAAAGATAAGATGCTCAAATAGCTAGAAATGACCCAAAAGAGGTGAGTAAAGTACAAAGAGATCAAGAGTGCCCAGAGGGGATGGGAGCACCTAGCACTGGCATCATGGATGAATGCTAGTGTCTAAAATCAAAGAAAAGCGAAGGGTCGAAGGTTAGATTGAACAAAAAGGTGTACAAGACTAAAAGTGGCAGTAGAAAGAAAGTAAATATGGCCAAGGACATGGGTTAATTATTAATTTTCTTACTTAGGAATCATATGAATAGTAGTATATAATCAGACTAGATAATTACCCAAAGTGTGTGATTTAGTGTCTACATTTTCCCCCACTTTATGTTGTTGAGAAAAAGCTCGATAACATAAAGTGGATAGATACGTGTACCTAATAATCATGTAGATAGATGGAGAGAAACATACCAAGAGACAAAGAAAAGTGTGGAGTGATAAAAAGATGGAGCGTGGAGACTAAAGATGATAAAGTGTAAAAAGTGATGAGATGCTGACCCTAGGGAAGAAACACATGTTGTAGATGTTGCAAATGTGCATGTTATTAATGTAGATGTTGATGTATGTGATGTTGACTAGCATTAATTGATGATTGAGTATCACTTCCCATATGGATGGACCACAAAAGATAAGAACGATCAAGTATTCAAATACACATGTATGTGTAAAAAGCATGTAAAGATGTAAAAACACTAAAAATGTGAAAAAGGAACATGTGCGCTTGATTTGTGATGAGGAAAGAGTGTAGAAAGTATCATGTAACTAATGTATATGAATGAATTTTTAGGTGATCTCACGTTAATTACTCGCGGCCATGAGTTTTGGAGTGATCTCATGCCAATCCATAGAAGAAGTGTAAGGAGAAAAGTTTGGGGTTATCCTCCAACCTTTAATTGTTTCCCACAATGTAGAACACCACTACATATGGTGTGTATAAATGTGAGTGCTAAGGACTATGTGCCATGTAAAAGCCATTGTATGGATTTAAGATTGTATTGAACTACCAATCGTTGTGTAACCCCCCGGTTACAAGTGTCCAGGAAGGGCTTTGTAGTGTGTTAAGGACCCAACTATGATTATGAGCCCTAAAACTAAAGACTATGTTGTATCGGTATTGTGTTGTGTTGTGTATAATGTTGTATTGGGTGACCGATTCACCCAAATGATGCCCCCTTGTTTTGGGTGCATTCGACGTCACCGAAGGAGTATGTGGCCCAAAGGGCAACCACCTGTAATGCTGAAATTGTGCCTTGTGTGGGAAGGGAATGTTCTTAGTAAAAACCAATGCACATACAAACAAGTGGCTAGAAACAAGTGTTAGTATGAAAAAACACACATGTAAAATGTAAGCTAAGATGCAAGAAGACAATACACAAGCAAACAATGTAGACTACGAAAAGTAGGTTACAAACATGGAACATCACTCAAGATATCGCAAGACAATCAAGGCCAACTAAGCTAAAGCATACAAGTATGCACACAAGACAAAGGGCAAAGCTTGCAAACATTGGAAAGAAATGACAAGAAAAATAAGACAATCTAACAGACAACCATGGTGGAAAATAGACTGCAAAATAAATTTTTCGCATGAAGCACCCATTAGCACGTTAGAAAGATATAAAGTATGTCAAGGTGTGTATAATCCGATAAATTAGTGTGCTATGAAACAATAACTCTTGTAGTATAAGAAAGTGGATGCCCTCGGGAGCCTTTGTGGGACTGGTAATAGGTATTGCACCAAGAATTTGTGTGTGTGTATGGATGTGTAAGAATATGCGATCACAACTAGAAGGTAGGTGAACATGCATGTGTGTATGGAAAAAGATAATGACATACAAGATATTTATATAGCATGTGTAATAAGATGTGCATGTAATGAGTAAATGTAAGCAAGACTAAATGTGACCAATATATGTAGTATGTTGTGGATTTTAATTGGAATGGAATGTAGAGTGGGTGTAATAGGAGACGCGCGCCCCCCGAGTGAGTCTGAATGGAGTTGTATGTAGTGAGGTTAATTTTATATACCCCCTCAAAGAGTCAAGAATGAATTGTAAATAAGAGTGCATCATCGAGAAATGGTTTGAAATGTGTGTAGTAGAAAGGTGTGATTGTCAAAGCACAAAGTGTGTAATGTAAACGCATGTGAGTGTCATGAGGTCCATTTGAGAAGTAGACCCTCAGAAGTTAAGTATGGACCATGGAACTAGAGTGTGTCATAGGGTAATGTTTTTTATTAGTTGTGTGAAAGATGCATTGTGTTGTTTGATTGTCGGTGAAAGAGATTGATTGTAAAGTCATTTAGTTTGTGATGTGTATCATTGAATGTGTGATGCATTATGTTGATTGTGTAGGAGAGAGATGTGTCATGTAAGTGTTGGATGTGTGGTATGTTGTGTTGATTACGCACAAGAGATAGATGTGTCGTGAATGTGTCGATCGTAAAGTAGGTCACACAAGACAAATATTTTGTAAGAGTCTCACATGCATAGTGTGTTGTAGATGTGTAGATTGTTTAAGATGTTTGTGTTAATTGTGGGCAAGAAAGATATGTCATGTGATGTAAAAGAGGTAGGTCATGAAATTGCTAAGTGTGTAATAGGTTGTAGCTATGTCGGGTGTATTTTTATTGATTGTGAACTAGAAAGAATGTGTCATGAAATGCATTAATTGTATTATGAGTATGTCAAGTGTGTTGTGTTGAGTATGTGTTGTGATTATGTTGAGTTTGTACTAATATAGATGCACGGAGATTGTATTGTAAGTATGTCAAGTATGTGTAGCATGTGAGGTTCATGTGTATAGGATGCCCTTAACAATCAAGTGTGAACCAAAGCACAAGAGCGTGTCATCGAGTAATGACGATACTAGAGGGTATGAAGATGTGTATGTTGCATGTGAGAAACTAGATGTGAAGTGATAAGAGTATAAGACATGTGTAGTTGTTATAAGGGGGAGAAATAAGTGTGATGCCCCACATGTGTAAGAGATGGAGACCTAATTGACGATGCAAAGTGGATCAATGTAAGGAGTAGTTTCCTGACAAAAGTGATTAGATGTTGAAGTGGAGATTGGGGAGGGACCTTACACAATGGTGGCTCATTTGATGACGTTGTGGAAGACTTGAGTGGAGGCTAGGTTGAACTGAGCTTTAGAGGAGGTGGCTTATATTGACTTGGTAATATTGTAGATGACTTAGCAGGAGGAGGTGATGGAGAACGAACCTTGAGAGGTGATTTCTTAGTTTGAATTGGTAATGTTGTAGATTACCTGAGTGGAGGAGTGGGACCATCCTTAAGAGGAGGTTGAGTAGATTGAATAGGTGATACTTGCTGACCAAAGAAGGCACCTTATAAGTGATAGCATGATGCTCATTAGATGTAGAAGGAGAAGATTTAGGATCCCATTTAGATGTAGCATTTGTAGATGGGCATGCAACAAAATGTTGTGTAGTGAATGAGAGAAACCCTTGATGCTCAAGATGCGTGATTCTTTGTTGTAAAGTGTAACAATCATTTTCATTATGTCCATTGATCCGATGATAATTGCAATATGGAAGACCTTGATATTTTGCAAGCCAATAAGGAGGATAACAATGAGTAGATGGTAAAGTGATCAATTGATGACTAAGGAGCTCATTAAGAATGTCATATTGCTTAGCATTGCGATCAAAGTTGAGAGGATCCGGTAATGCTATGACTTGAGGCTCACTTATATGAGCACATGTAGAAGACATAGAATGAAAATGAGAAGAAGAACTATCATGAGCCTAAGAAGCTTCTTTAAGTTGTTGGATTTTAGATTTAAGAGATGCGATCATGGATTCCATAGCCTGAAATTTGTCATAAAATAAAGAATACAAAGTTTGAATTGATTCCAATATGGGTTGATTGGATGGAGGATCACGAAGGCTAGGGACATTAAATAGATGATTGAAGATAGGAATTATTTCATGTGGCGGTGTATCTTTAGGAAGATACATGGTGTCTAAGGTTTTTGTATAACAACTTGGCAATTGGGATGCATCTTAAGTAAATCAAATAAAGAAATTTGAGGAATTTTATGACCCATGATAGAGGGAAAATTAGGATCCTAAGCGTGAAAGCGTCGGTCTCACCAAAATGATTAAGAAAATATGGATAATATGTGCTTAATCTAATTACTATTATAGCAATAAATAAACAACAATTAAGTACAAAAGTAAACTCAAGCAAACTAAGCAATAAAATGTGAAACCCTAGTTGCAAAGAGGAGAGAGAGGTACTTAGTTGATTCGTAATAAAATCTGGAGCGTCTTGAAGTCTTGACTAGGTGAACTAAAAGGAAGGAACGTCACACGAGACCCATAAAAATGTAGATTTGGAGAAGCACAATGGATAAGGGTACCTAGAAATGGGTAGGGGTGTCCAAGGGTGCTACTGGACTAGAAACATGTGCCTATGTCTATGAAAAGTATTGGAAACTCAAATTTTCGGGGTAGTAAGTTATTCGTTTTTTTTTTCACTTTTGGTCACTATGAGGTCACACAATGATCACCAAACTCGCTAAAAACCTGTAAAAACCTCAAATAAACATCAAATCTTAAAAATAAAGATGCAAAATGAGGGTTCAGACTGTCCTCAGCTATCACAATGGTGAACTTACAACTGAGTGTTGCACTACATCTCAGACCCAATGTAGTTTTATGTGTGTGTGGAATCGTGCCCTAGGTGGCTCTTATGTGTGTCGCACTTGATAACAAGAAAATAACTAGATGTAAATAAATGTAATAGATGTGTGCATGGAATAGAATAGACTCCCCTCCTATGAAGTGTATGCAAAATAATGTAGTCCCTTGCCCTTGTGATGGATACTAGAATGGATGCTTTGATTTTCTTTGATAACCTTTGGATGTAACCTTAGGTGGTGATAGCTAATGCTTAGTGCTTGGTCCCTTATTATGATCACATAACTTTATATTTATATGATTCCCTTTCTTGAATTTCGTAATTAACCCCAAAAAGGCCAAATACCAAAAAGATAAGATGCTCAAATGGATAGAAATGACCCAAAAAATGTGGTTAAAGTACAAAGAGGTCAGGAGTGCACGACATTAGTGTCTGGCTGGCAACTTTGGTGTCCGAATCAAAGAAACTCAAGGGTCAAAGGTCGACCGAGAAAAAAGGTGTTCAAGACTAAATGTGGCAAAGTAGAAGAAAGCAAAGATGGCCAAGGACATGGGTTAATTATTACTTTTTTCTTAGGAATCAGAATAGTAGTATGCGATCGGGATTAGATAATTACCCAAAGTGCGTGACTTAGTGTCTACAGAGAGGGGGTGAATCGAGTCCTTTAAATCTTTAAAAATAAAAATTTACTTGCTTAAATCATAAACCATTCAACCATTAATGTGTGCACAACATCATACAACATACATTCAAATAACCATAACCATGAGAGAGAACACCATAACACAAGATATAAGTGGGAAACCCTCAAGGGGAAGAAAACCCACTGAAACAAAACTTTATTATATCTATGTTTCAAATTTAGTTGAGCACAAACTCAAGAAGGAGGGTATAACCCCGAAGATGATCAAGAACCCACTTAACCACCTTTGAATGAATATATCTGATGTATTGTTGCTACAAAAACTAATGGAGATCACTACTTCAACTCACACACCTTCAAACCCTATTTTAAACCCTCATTCACCTAGCTCGCTCTTTCCTCTTCATTCATGGACAAACTTGGCCTCAAACCTTTGCACACAAGCTCTTTAATGTTTCTCAACCTATCACACACTTCCTCAAATTTTAATATATTCCTTTATAAATGTTTCAATCACACACTTGGGTCACAATTTTTCCCTCTTTCACAACTAGTTCAAATTTGAACTCAAACCCTTGCTTTATACCCTTCTCAATTTAAAATAATAAATAAAGTTTGTATCCATAATTTATTTCAACCAATAACACTTAAAAATGTACCAAAAAAATCATAAAAAAATTCATAATGGACCCATGTAGGTCGGTCATGCTCAAATGCACCAAACAAGCTAAAAACAACTTAAAACCCCATCACCTAAGACCAAAAACCACAAATCTCATAACCATGATTATTCAAGATATAAAATTAATCACATATGTAAAATATGACATAAAAACATCATCCATGGTCATTAATTATCTTTCACTAATCAAATTATTCATAACTCACTCAAGAAGGTTCATATCCTTCACCAAACAACTGCTTACAGGAACTTGTATTCACCTTTGGGCCTTAAGATCACCCAAGATCACATAAACTATGGAATGTAACCACTCATTAGAATTCCCTTGACCTATATATCACATCCATTATTTCTATAACTTATGAAACATCCATACATGCAAACCACACCAACTTTCCTCTTCACCAAATCGAGCTGCCCAAAAGTCATTTTGATAACTCAACTAGTTTTCACCCTTTACTGTCACTTTTAAGACCTCCAAATTCCTTCACTAGGAACAAATTTCATCCCTATTCACTCTCTAACTAATATCAAGCATCAAATAATCCATATCATGCCTCTTCTACATCAATCTTTCAAAAAATCAATTATGTCCTGAGAAACAAACAATATTATTCTTCACAAATTGAGTTGGTTGACCTATCAAACCTCATCATCAAGACACAAACCTTATACCATTGGAAATACCTCTGAATCTAATTTACATAAAATCTTACATTTACTTTCAAATCCAAGTGGAAGGCCTTCAACCAGGTCCATCTCTAAAAACTGCTCAACACTACCTTAAGACCAATCTTCGTAAATAAGGCACACTTCGTCATTTAGAAGCACAACCATGATCTGAATCCATCATGGAAATCAAGTACAACTCCCAAGATAAAAACAATGTTAATTTATTTCACACCTCCTTTAGAAAACTTTGTCCCAAACTAAACTTCTTCAGAAACTTTCCTGTTTGAGTGGAGTCCACTCATCACCACATACTCTACCACACCTTTCTGGAAATCTAGATGAGTATTATACAACATAAAATCATCATAATATCACAATAATTCAATTTTGGGCACTTACCAAACAAATCTCTCATACTGCTTTTGAGATAGGGTTTTGAATTGACAAAAATTTGTTTACCTTCTTAACATTTGTTCATAAAAATGTGATAATGAAATGACTTCATTATTAATGTGAAACAATCTTCACTCAATTTAAAATCATCCCTAAAATCCACAAGGTCCCATGTAAAGCAAAAATTCATGGTGAGCATTAGAAGGTGCAATTCGAGCTAGAAATCACCTTCTCAAACACCCTAGTGTTTCACTAAAACTGATGTAACTTGCAAAATTATCATCATGAAAACCTAAAAAATTTCCCAAAACATCATGACACACCTTACTAAAATATCCAATCATTTTCATGGCTAAAATATCTCCCCATATTCTCAACCCATCTCATTTGCATGACTATCCCTTAGGGTTTTACATGGTTTAGGCTAGGGTCAACTAAACCAACACTATAAATCATCATGAAACCTCTCCAAATGGCCACAACATACCTGAAACAACATGTATCACATCCGTGCATGCCTCCATGATCTCATGTGGCTTTACAATTCATCCTCATACCTCCAGGCATCTAGACCTAGTCTAGATGAACATGTGCAATGGGTCTTCAACCTATACTTGCACTTTGAAACTCATGTGAGTGCCTAAAAACTCTCCAAAATTCTCTCCAAGCCGCTATCATGCTCTTAAAACCACCAAGCCACTCAAACCATCATGCACCATCACCTAGACAAGCTAGATCACCCGATAGGGATTGCTAAACATAGCCAATCTCACTTAATCAACTCATGCCATCATGAAACCATATGAAACTCCATGTCATCATCCTACGTAGCATGCTCTAACACTTATCCATCAACCTCTTTGTCATTAATGAGCTTTTACATCAATGAAAACACCTAGAACTCAACATGCCAAGACAAATTTCATTTATTTGACGAGGATAATGACCCTTACCTACATCTTAAGGAATATATAATTTTCATGGTACCATAATATGGATGATATGATTTAGTAAAAAAATTCTTAATATTTCTATCGGCTTAGCCTTGGATTGGTTTCATCGCCTCTCTAGTAGATCCTTGAATACTTTTATAGAGCTTAATGAGGCATTCATCGCTCCTTCATCACAAATAAAGGCCTTAAGGTTACGTATGAGTATTTGCCTTCATTACATCAAGGTCAATTAGAATCAATAAATGATTGTATCTTACACTTTAGTCTTGTCTGCAAAAATTACTCTATCAACCAAATGATTTAGAGGTAAAAACAATTGTGTGGTCTTATCTATCCTCTTAAGGAGAACTTACTATATGATACACATGATTCATACCATGCTCTTTTCCTTCAAGTTATTGCTTTGGAGAAATATATTTCTCTTGCATAAGAATAATTACATATGTTTTTATGATCTTATCTCCAATATGTAACCCAATACAAGTAATAGCAAATATACATCTTACAATTCAGATAAGTTAAGGTCTTACATGGAGGAAATAATTTTTATTATAGGGTAATTATGCCATAAGGCATTGTTGCAAGTACAATACCCCCTCTCAAATATGAAAACATCTAAAGGTGCATATTATCTGCATCTAGGACCATCTCAAAGGTGGAAAAAATTAGGATTCAATCACATTGTAATGCTTTTACAAATTAAACTAACCCCAACTATTTTTGATAGGCGGTGAGAACTAGTGACTCTAATTTTATAGAATTCTCACAACCTTCCACATGACATCATAATACAATGCTTTGCATTTGAACGATAATATTCAATGATGTTTAGCAGTCTTCTCCATGGTTTGATTTGTATTACTTTTGCATTATATTTCTTTACCTATTCGTCTACCAACACGCATGTAGATTAGTCTTCCATCGGTCTCCTCCAAATTGAACTCACCATTTCCTATCTTCACTAAAGAGAAACCCTAATCTCAAATGTGTATGAAATTGCTACCCTAGTATGATAGGTCCAAGAAAGCTCTATCTCCAAATTGTCCTATGAGATGTACATGTGAATTCCCCTGACATTTACATGTGTTATAACTACCCAAAAAATAGAAGGTTTGAAATTACAAAAAGATATTTACTTGAGCATTATTTATTACCCATTTTGTATGTTTCGAGATATATATGAAACATATTATCTCTATGATTATATAACAACCCCTATCCCTTTCAAATGATTGACACAAATGTCATGTGGTCTGTAGGAGAATAGTGTATCCCATTAATTCACCAAATTGCTTTCCCAAGGTGAGCGGGAACCTATAGATCTAGCAGGAAGCATACTATAGAGTGTCTCCCTCATCTCCTACTAATCATCTACCTTTAAATCAACTTGTACATGAGATGTATTCATCGGTTTCCAAATTGTGAGACTTTTCACTCCTACTCCCCATCAAATTCAATCCTTTCCAAACAACTTTTCTAAATGTCAACTCCACTTTCCACATTTTTTCCTTCTCTTAACTCCCATTTTAATTGCTTTCCTTTAAACAACCGTCATTGATGGTTACTTCTCTTTAACATTACCAAAAATACACCATAACCCTTCGTGCTACTTTTTTCTTTTGTTCCACTATCACTTCCTCCATATAATTGACAAATGATACACCTTAACCAACATAACTTCACTTCTCGCTTACCTTCCTCTTTTCATGTATCATTCCTCATCCACATCCCTTTCAAAGATTCACATTACACTTCTCGCATGTAATTGCTAGTATTTATTTATTGTGGATTATTCCTACACATGAATTAATCCTACACTTTAGGAATTAAATTACTTAGGTGTACTTAGTTATATGAGTTGCACTTCAAGTTAGTCACATGAGTTATATTTGGACATCATTGTTAGCTAAGTGAGCATTACTCTTTGACTGACCATAACAAGTGTGGGAGTTACATTTCTATTATGGGATATTTTCCCACTATTCATGTAGGAGTTACACATTCACTCTCCTATTTAAATATTTTCATTTGTGAGTTATTCAAGTATAGTATTGTTGCACTTTGAGTTAGTCACATGAGTTGCATTTAGCCATCATTATTAGCTAGTGAGCATTACTCTTTGAATGAATATAACAAATGTGGGAGTTACATTTCTATTATATGCCCAATATTCATATATGAGTTACACAATCACTCTCCTACTTGTATATTTTCATTTGTGAGCTATTCAAGTAGAGTATTGCAAGATTTTATGATTATTGGATTTGCTGCATATTGTGTTGTTTGTTTAGAACTTTGATGCACTCATGAGTTTAATAATAGATTACATTTTGATGTTAGCTATTTTTATTTATGCGACTTCATGTGTATTTTTTTTTCTACCAGATATCTTGATGGATACTCTAATACGGTATTAGAGTTTGCTAAAGAAAACATGTTTCATTTTTCGGTCTAATTATAGTTTTGAATTCTTTATTTGGGCGACTAACATATCTCTATGCAAATATTTTTACTTAAGCCATTTTTGTGCAAATTGGGCTACACCATTGGATTTGGAAGACAACAAAACTCTAGGTTTGATTATAAACTCAACCATAATCTGAGACAACCAATTTCAAGATTATTTTTAAAAATTTGGTGCAGGTTATTTGGTGTGCATCAACATCCGTACAGAAAATTGGTGTATGAAAAACCCTTTCTATGTACTTTTTATTTTTTTATAGATGTAATGATTTAGATACACGTAGCATGCACAAGCATGACTACAATCTGATTTGGGGACCACTGTTTTCCTATGCATTTGGTTGAAGTTGTGTATTTGTTGCGGTTGTGGTTCCTACTTGTCTTTTTGGCAAATAACTAGCACGTTCATATCCTCGGTGAATTGGACAACATAGGAGGACATCGACATTACATGCCCTAACCCTTAATAATATGAGGGATTAAGTCAAAGGATTCCTACTAGTGGGTGTTTATGCTTAACCCTTATATTTTTCTTTTGAAATGTTGTTTTGGTTCCCTTCAACCAATTTTGCAACCATTTTAATTTATTTAGTGCGAATTCAAATTGATTTTAATAACGGAAAAAATAAAGGCTTGTAACTTTTGATAGGCAAATCGATTCAGGTGTCATCTTTTAAAAGTGTCTTATTTTCCATGCTTGTTCCATTTGAACAATTTATTTTGTAAAACACACAAAAATTATAAAGTGCCAAATGGGGTTTGATTGGAGTTGATTTTTTTAGGGGTTTTGTATGGTGATTTTTCTTCTTTCATAGTCATGCATACACCATCTCTCATCTTTGTGAAAATGATTCTCCTTTATCTTTATTTATTCTTGGACACATTTTTGCTTTTACACGATGTCCGATGTTCTCCATTTTGTTAATATTTTAGAGACTTGAGACTTCTTACAACATGGATTCATGGTTCGTCGAAATCCTCAACACCTCTAACTATGACATATGGAAAAATATCATGAAGTTGTATTTGACGATGAATCATTTGTGGCGAGTTACTACCCGATGCCACACATGCTCGTAATTTCACCAATGAAGAAGTTATTGCTTTGATTTGAATCAAAACAAGCAAGAACCCTTTCCTATATTCGTCTTCATGTTTCGATAACTTGCAATATCACATCGCATGTGTCACGTCATTGAAGGAAGCTTGGGAAATATTTGTAGTGTTATTTGGGGAGCCCACTACTACTCTACCTTTTATTGTTCTTACAGTTCCTCTTCCTTCTCATCCCCTTCTTTATGATGTTATTTTGGTGATTTGCTTGAGGATTTATTGGTATCCTCTTCTCTTACTTCTTCTCCTATTACAATTATTTCTCTTCCTAAAGAGGACACACTTGTAGGTGGTTTTTTTAGGAACCTATTACTCATCCTATAGTTTGTACTCCTATTCATTTCATTGATTGAGAGGACATGATTCTAGAGGATGTGGCACCTCCACCATCACTTATGGAGATTATGGACGAGACACCTCCACCTACTCCTTCTATGCATTCAAGACCCTCTAATCCTTTTCAACAGGATCACATATGTCTTTTAGATTCACCTCACTAGGAAAAATTTCTACCAAATATTTCTTCATTATTTTTAAAGTCCCACATTTTAGATCTAGATGACACCATTGAGGACATTTTTCTTCTCTTTGACAGCTCCTACGAAGTTGCATTTTCATCCTTGGATGTAATGGGGGTGCTTATAAACCCTCTTGCTCCCCCTCCTTCATTTCATGCTTCTACACTTCCATCTTCTACATTAAGGCCTAGATTTCTTGATTTGAATTTGACACATTTGAGCACTTACTTGGAGACATTTGGGAATTTCTTGTACTTTTGCATTTTGATTCCCACATGTGTTCCACTCAAGTGGAATTCAACAGTTTGATTGCTTGGGGTTTCTTTCTTCTAAAAGGAAGAGACATTATTTGTTGTAGAGGAACCTACTACAACATTTGCCATGCGACATTCTATGTTTATCTTCTCTCTCTTCTTTGTGGAGGCACACATGGGCCCTATCTTTTAGGATACAGGGTGGCTTCATGTAGTTGTAGCTTCTTAGTCCTCACTTTTATTCTTTATCTCTTTTGGGGGGAGTTTTTCCCATTGAGTTTTCTCCTTTTATCCACTTTGTGAGAGTTGCATTGTACATGGGTACCTCATTAGGCCTTATTGTTGGGACCCACCTTCCTTTTCCGCCCACCTAAACTACGCTTAAAGGGGTGTTAGTGCATAATATTATTTTCCTCGTATTTATTTATTGTGGATTATTCCTACACATGAATTATTCTTACACTTGAGGAGTTAGCTTGCTTAGGTGTACTTAGTCATAGGAGTTACACTTGGAGTTAGTCACATGAGTTACACTTGGCCATCATTATTAGCTAAGTGAGAGTTACTCTTTGATTGACTATACCAAGTGTGGGAGTTACATTTCTATTTTGGGATCTTTTCCTATTCATGGAGGAGTTACACATTCACTCTCCTATATGTACATCTTCATTTGTGAGTTATTCAGGTAGTGTATTAGAGGATCTTGTGATTATTAGCTTTGCTACATATTGTGTTGTTTGTTTAGCACTTTCATGCACTTGTGAGTTTAATATCATATTACATTTTATTGTTAGTTATTTCAATTTCTGCAACTTCATGTGCATTCATTTTTCTACTAGAGATCATAATGAGATATTCGATATAAAAAAACAAGGGATGTTAGTAACTTTCACTTTAGATACCACTATATTAAAAGAAAATTTTAAAGTAATATTTTTTTTTGAAAAGCACACTTTTATATTAATAGAAAAATATGTACAACACCATTCGTACAAAAATGGGTGGAGAAGTCACACCCCGAGAATGCCAAAATTCACATCGAGCTAGTAAAAGCCTTAAGAGAGGAAAAAAATAGCAATAAAACAACTATATATAAATAGCACAATCTTCAAAAAAAAAAACCAACTAAGCAGCAACAACGAACATGGAGGCGGTGACGGAGGGGGGGGGGACTATCGGGCTTGTCACCCCATCCCGAGCTAGAAGGGTGAGCCTCATTAGTGATGGGATCCCAGCCATCCTAACCATTATCTTGTTTATTGCCAAAGTCATCAACAAGTAGAGTGGGAGGCAAGGCCAACGAAAGCCGAGGAAATTCACCCAAAGGAGAAGATGGCCAATCAAAACCACCGAGCGGAAACACAAGTGAAGGTGACGAGTGTGAGGAGATCTCTGCAAGGAGAAAGAGTCTGCAGTAACGATGAGCTCGCCTCCACCCATGGCCGAAGGCGAGAGTGGCGAGGTGGTGGCGGCGACCAAGACGACATGGGGACACATCCGGGGAACCTAACTAACAACACAAGGGGCTGAACCCCAATGATTAAGGAGGCACTAGAGATGCTCCACTTCAAGATGAACCTTCTCAACCTGTTCTGATCCAAGTAGGACATTAGAGATCACAACCACTTTATTAGTAACAAAAAAAACCAAAATCACGCATTGCATTATTTCTATCTTTCTATGATGTAAATAATATCTCATCTCTGACAATGCACAAAAATTTGGTGTAAATTGCGAGATAACATGGTCGATTCCCCCAAAAGAGCCATTTTACAGGAGAAAAAATCAAGAGAAAAGGGTTGGAAAAGGGTGTGAATCCATCGCCAAAATGACTGAGCCCAAGGGCAAAACTAGAAAATATGCGTAATTGTTTCCATTTGTTGGCAACACAAACAAAATAAAGCAAACCCCAGATGGACGAGCTGAGTACTAGCAAGAAGGCCTTGATGCAAAATGCACCATAAAAAGTGGGCCTTCTTGGGTTTGATATGAGCAAACAAAACCCTCTAAAAGTGACGAGACCATACAAAGGCCGAAGAGGAGAGGTCCCAACGTTGATTAAGAGTAACATAATCAACCACTTTAGGAGCCATCAAAGAATAGCCGAGGAGGGTTTGTAATGGTGAAAAGGCGTAGCAGTGGGCCAATTCCAGTCATGCCGTTAGGGAACACTAGAGGTAAGCCCAATTTTATGTAAATACTTTGTAGGAATACCTTCAATTAATTTTTGAATAGGTGCAACATCTATACGGAGAAATTGAAATTTTAAAGCGAGAGAATCCCAAGAAAGGAAATCTCTGGAATGCCTACGAATAAATCCATGATAAACCAAATTCACTTTTAAACAATCAAAGGGCTTTAGACCAGGGGCTAAAGCAAGGGATTTGTAGTGAAAAGAAAACACAGAGACCCCTAGAGAGACAATGAATTAATAAAAGGCCATACCTGAATCCATCACCCACCCAAAGCAAATTGGGTTTGAGTAACTCCTAGGCCTTCTAGATACTCGTAAAATAAATGAACCTTTAATCTTAACAAAAACTAGACAAAGCAATAAAAACTAAAAATTAAGGCCTTTCCAAGCGAGTTTGACCATGGGAACTCCCTAACAAATGCCATGATGAATAAATAGCTTCAGGCTTCATTACCCTCTAAACGACGCATAATCCACTTAACACAGAGATTTCCCATGAAGTTTGATATCAATCATACCTAAGCCCCCATCTTCTTTGGGCATACAACAAATGTCCCAAGCCATCCCATGGAAACCCTTGTGCCTATTGGTGTGTGTGACCTACCTTTTCATCATCCACATCACCTAGTGAGTCATCTCGCCTTGCAAGAGTCATAGGTCTTAGGGAGTCAAATGACAAGTGTTAGATTTTGTCATAGAATCTATCATTGTCATTTGCGTCAATGCGTCATAGGAGTTACATTCCTTATTTGGAATTATAACTCCTTTAGTGGCGTCATATGTGTCAGTCACGTCATATGCGTCAATGGCGTCATAGGAGTTACTTTCCTTGTTTAGGCATGGGGTTACACAACACCCCTATTTGTACTTCCTTTTTCGATCTATGAGAATGAGCAAACATGTTTTCTTATTTGCATATTCTTTCCATTGTTTGAATCTTGCTTATTGTGTTGGAGCTATGATGTTACCATCGAGTGCAACTTCATTATGGTACATTGTTTCGACATCAGTTCTTGTGTATCCCTCTTTCATGGTATTAGAGCTAGTTTTGGTAAAACATGCACTCTTCATTTATCAGTTTCTTATTACTTTTGGTTTCTTCTTATTTCCTCATGCAAGTTTTTTCAATTATTACTTTGGAATCATATTGCTCACCTCGCGTTGAGGTTTCAACAGCGATTCTGAAGTTTGAGGGTTGTTCATGATTTGTGGTTTCGGGCTTTGAGGTTCACTTGTTTTCCACCCATTGCATGCATGTTTTGGGGTCTATTGCAGTCTCAGGTTGCGGGTTTGAGGTTCCAGATTAGTTCTTCTTCCTGTTGTGTTGAGTTTTTTTAAGAGTCAATCGCTCGACATTGTCATAGTTGTACACCGTGTAGTGACCCAGCTTTCTCGACGCAGCTCATCGGTTTTGTTGGCCCTTGCACTAGACCACCTATTCAGTTTTGCTTTGGCATGGACCTATGTTCCATTGGTGTCAACTCGGCTTAGCAACTTTTATCTGACTCGTGCTTTTTACATTTGACCTTGCAATATCTCAATGGCTCGGTTGTTAGTTGTATCGACTTGTGCTTGGTCGGACGGACCCCTACTAGGTTTTTTTAAGCCTGGTCTTTGGCTCTACGTGGATAGTTTTACATTTGAATCATCAGTTTGACTCTTCCCGGCTCATGCTTTGTCCTATTTTTCTTCATTTCACCTTATAACATATGGCTCTACTCCCACGAACTTCTCGTCCCTGCACCGTTTGACGAGTTCCTGCATCAAATGAACCCTTGGTAGTATCTGTGGACTCCTTGACATTCCTTGAAGCTTGCTACTCCTTGGCTTAACTATCCTCCACCTACCAGAGAATTCTCTCGACATCCCCGCAACACCGTTTTTTCGTCGGGTAAATTCAGCCAAGATGCATGGTATTTACCTATACAGACGGCTCATTTTTCTGTGGGAGCTTGTGAGCCTGCATCCAACTCAGGTCTAGGCCTCCATCCACGTGTTTGGGTTTACTTGATCGGGTGGTCTACGTTGTCGTTTCCCTTGTGCCTAGTTCTATGGGATCTCTGCACACGTTGAAACATTATGTGCGTAGTCGTTACCCTCACTCTTAGTCTCTACACGCTCGAAATGACAACTTGCACCTTCTCTACTTCGTGTGATTTACCGCAAGATCTTTGTTTATGCTCGTACCTCTATGCACGGTGGTTATAGTCAACACGTGGCTTAGCTTAGGGATATACATTTCCACCACACAATGTTTACCATACAATTGGAACATCTCGGTTAACGTTTCACTACCTTAGTAAACATTGCCCTTTTTAGAATTGATTATTGGTAAAATCAATCTCACCTTTTGATGTCTTAAGGTTAAAAACATTTATTTGGCATTGTAAATTTATTTTTGGGTCTTTTTGCTTGTATTATTATCCTTCCTTTGAGTGTCAAAGACGGAGGGTGAGGTCCGAGGTTGGCAAGAGGCTAATCCCCTCCAATAAAAACAAACCCTATCTAAAATTTGATGCCATTTCCAATGAGCATACATACGACACCCTTTGCATGCATTTAGGGCACTTTTTTAATCCATTTACAAGGCTTATTGGCATTTTCCATCAGTTGCGGGAATCATTTTTTTGCTATAACTTTTGACTCGTTGCTCGGTTTTGAGCACTTCTTTAGTCAAAGTTACATGTTTTTTCGCACACTAGATGATGGGATTATTAGTTTTGTAAATGCACTATTTTATAAAGTTCCACATTCTAGGGGTGTCATTGTATTGCTTGTATCGGCTCATTTTGAATCATCTTGAGCATTGTTCTATCCCTTTTATTGCTTGTGGACTTGTGAGTGCGTCCGCCACAGTCTTACAAAGAAATGGATTCTTTCGTGTGACGTGAGATGCTATTTCTCACAAGGCCTTCTCTTCCCCTTCTTGTTTTCACTTGTTCTTGTGTTTGCTTACGGTATCAAACTGTTGTGCCCAACAAACCTTGATTGTTGTCTCCACTCTTGCGCATTATTATGCTAATTGCAAGGTGAGTGACAGACTGGTTCTCAACACATAGTCACATCTAATTGTAATCAACACACTAAACTATAAATTTCCAAACTTGGGGGGTGTGATATTGTTTTGGGGTGGTTGTTTCCTTTCTCTCTCCTTCCTTCTTCCTTCATTGGTTCTATCTCTTCATTATGGATATCTCTAAAGTACCGGTGCTCACACCTTTTAATTTCTTCAAATGGAGATCTAAAATTATATTGGTTTTGTGAAGTAAAGGGTTATACCATGTCACCATGGGGTTAGAGATCGAACTTGATGATGAACCCAAAAGATCTAAATGGTTCAACCACTGTGATGAAGCCTTAGGTCTTCTTTGTATGTCTGTCTCTTCCAACTTGCTCTTCCACATCAAAACTTCCTCGACACCCGATGGAGCATGGACAACACTCAACGAGATGTTTGGGAAGTAAGATGACATGAGAGCGCATGAGTTGGAGAATGAACTACTAGGGTTAAATCCTAGTGACTTTGAAAACATGTATGCCTTCTTCTCAAAGTTTGTCCACACTAGACTACTTCTAAAGGAATGTAAAGTGGAGAAGAAAGACTCTCAATTGATCTTGTCGATTCTTTCTAAGTTAGGTCCTGAATACTCTATCTTCGTTTCAACTTTCCATGCCACGAAATCTACCTTGGGTAGTGCTCTGGAAAATGCCCTCATTTGATAGTTTTTCATCCCAACTCATTCGAGAACAGGACAAAATCATTCAAATGGGGACTCTAAAATCTAAGTCACATGCCCTTGTGGCAAATAAGGGCAAGAAAAATGAAAAGAAGAAAGAAACAAAGGACCAACCTAAGAAAGAAACCAAGACCAACCAACCCCCAGCTAAGCCCAACACTAACACTTCGACTTCTAAGCCTAAAGTGAAGAAGGAAAAGTGTAAATGATCCTATTGTAAGTATCCTGCCATGATGAGCATCATTTTTTTCAGAAACAAATTGATCACTTAACTCAGTTGCTTGAGAAGAATAAAATAAGTGTTCCTAAATCCATCAAACAAAATGCTCAGAAGGGTGAGTCTTCTAAAGCAAAGGAGTCTAAAAATGAAAAGAAGAAAGGTAAGGCCCTCATAGCTAGATCAACTCCATCATCAACTTGGATTATCAATTCTAGTGCCTTGCACCACATGGCTTCTTTAGAGGTTGAATTATCTAGTTGATGACACTCATGTGTTAGTTTCTAGTAGTGGATCGGTAGAGATAGAAGGTGGAACATTTAACCAAGTGTTGAGTGTTCCCAATCTCCTATCGGTTTACCAAATCACCCACCTTGGTGAAGGAATGCGAGTGGAATTTGGTCCTAACTCGGTGATCATTCATGAGCTTAACTCTGACTGCACTGTGGCTAAGGGAAAGGTGGATCACCGTTCACGGTTGTATACCTTTTCCCACTTCTCTTCTGATTTGACGCCCAATGCCTTGCTCACTCATGTAAATGAGGTTAGTAAGCTATGGCATGAGCATTTTGGGCATCTAAATTATCGTTACCTTGAACAATTGAGCCAAAATGAAATGGTCAACGGGTTACCCCAAGTTAAGTTTTCTAAAGGTCTTTGTGAGGGTTGCACCCTCGGAAAGCACCCTGAAAAAAATTTGATAAGGGAAAATCTTGGAGAGCTACTTGTCCCTTGGATCTTGTTCATAGTGATGTTTCTGGCCCCTTTCCATCTCCTTATTTCACTAGAGCTCTATATATACTAACCTTCATTGATGACTTTTCACGTTATACTTGGGTATATTTTCTTAAGCTTAAGTCTGAAGTCTTTGAGCATTTTCAGAACTTTAAGGCTCTTGCTGAGAAACAAGTAGAACGGCCTATCAAGGTTCTTCAAATTGACAATGGAGGAAAGTATGTGAGTAATAGGTTTGAGGATTTCTGCACTTCTAAGGGGATTACTTTCAGCGGCGTACAGATTACTTACAACCCTCCCAAAATGGAGTTACAAAAAGAAAGAACTGAAATCTAAAGGAGATGGCTACTTGTATAGTTCACTCGAAGTCCCTTCCTCCGCAATATTGGGTTGAAGTAGTGAATTGTGCTTGTTACATTCGAATCATGTTCCACACAAGGTAGTAAGAGGGATGACACCCTTTAAAGCCTAGTTTGGACACAAGCCTTGATGTTGAGCACTTTCGAGTCTTCGGATCCAAGGCTATGGCTTGGATTCCCAAGAAGAAATGCAAGGCATTAGATCCACAATCCAAACCTTGTATCTTTGTCGGGTATCTTGATGGTGTGAAGGGATATTAATTATTGAACCCTACAACCCATGAGCTCTATATTGAGAGGAGTGTGAAGTTTTATGAGTCATCCTTGACTTTTACTTCCACTAAGGTTCTTTTTCCCACTGATTCAGATTCTGACTCATCAGATGATGATGTTGTTGAGCGAGTTCCTCCTCTCCCTACTCCTCCCAATCCTCAAAATTCTAAGTCTTCTAATTCTAACAGTAGTGATGATGAGGACTATGTCCCTTCTCACTCGAGTGAAGAATCTTCTGACTCTGAGCTTGAACCTTCGGGACCTCTTTGGGCCAAGAAAACTTTATAGAGTGCTAGAGATTTAGTTGGAGATCCTTTAGATGAGAGACATACTCGCTCAAGTTTCATTGGACCCCACTCCTTCTTCACCTCTGCTTCTGATCCACTATCTTTCCAGGAAGCTTCTAGGATTCCTGAGTGGGATTTTGCTATGGATGAGGAGTATTCCTCACTCATAAAGAATGACACTTGGGATCTTACCCCTCTTCCGAAAGGAAGAAAAATAATTCGGTGTAGGTGGATATATCAAACAAAGTATGGAGCCAATGGAGAAGTCGAGAAGTATAAAGCGTGACTTGTAGCTAAGGGTTTCTCCCAGGTAGCTGGGGTTGATTACTTGAAACCTTTGCTCCGGTTACGAAGATGACTTCCATTCGACCACCCGCCATTTGCCATCGTTACCGCTAACAGATGGTAAGTCCACTAGATGGATGTTAAGAGTGCCTTCCTTCATAGGGACCTAGAGGAAGAGATCTATATGGAACAACCTCTGGGTTATGTCCATGATCCATCCCTCGTTTATAAGTTAAAGAAGTCTCTCTACGGCCTTAAACAAGCCCCTTAGGCTTGGTATGCCAAGATGGACTCATTTTTAATTGCATCAGGGTTCACTCGGTGTCACTCTGACCCAAATGTGTATATTCTATGGTAGGATGACTCCATGCTTATTCTTGTTCTCTATGTTGATGACTTGTTGATCATGGGTAGATCTTCCTCTATCATTGATTCTATGAAGATCTCCTTGGCCAAAAAGTTCTCCATGTCTGACTTAGGATTGCTTCATTACTTTCTTGGGATCCAAATTTCACAATCTGACTCGGGAATTATGATCTCGCAGCCTAAGTACTCTCTTGATTTGCTTGCTCAATTTCACATGTCTGATTACAAGTCCTCACCTACTCCTTTTCTTTCTGGGGTCAAGTTGGTTTCTAATTTCTCTTCCCCTTGGTTGACAGTACCCTTTATCGGTAGTTAGTGGGGAGCTTGATCTACCTTACTCACACTCAACTAGATCTATCGTATGTTGTCGGGATCGTGTCTAGATTTATGCAGGAGCCTCATGAGCTACATTTAAAAGTAGCAAAGTGGATCCTTCACTATGTTCATGGCACTCACATAAATGGTATTCATTACTTAGGAGGGACTGAGATTGACTTGGTTGGATTTACAGACTCAGATTAAATTTGGTGATCTAGATGATCGAATTCTACCTCAAAGCTATAGTTTCACTCTTGGTTCAGGTCCTATCAGTTGGTCCAGCAAGAAGCAGAATGCCATTACCATATCATCGATAGAAGCAGAGTACATAGGAGTAGTTAACGCTGCCATGACGGTTTTTGGTTATAGGGTATCTTGAGAGAGTTTGACATCCACTTATAGCGGCCTACCATTATCTACTGTGACAACATGAGCACTATCTTGATTTGTAGAAATCCAGTTTAGCATCAATGGAGGAAACACATTGAGATTCACATGCACTTTATATGGGAGCTGATACATGAAAACATCATCGCCATACAGTATGTTCAGGTAATTGATCAGGTTGCAGACATATTCACCAAACCCTTCACTGAGGTTAAATTTGTTCACTTGCGGTCTCTTCTTGTGGTGAGGTCTGCTGTAGCCACCCATCTTCTTCAGGCTATATAGTCCTCCTTCTTCTCCTCTTCTTCTTTCCAGAAAGATGTTGTTTGTATATGGGCACCTTATCAAGCCTTTCATTGTCGGGCCCCATTGACACATCTTCCTTAGTTATCTAGGGGATTCTTCTTTTCTGTTTTGCTTACCATGACCTCTTCCTCGGCTTCAATGAAGGGGGTGTTGGTGTGTGTGACCTACCTTGTCATCATCCACATCACCTGGTGATTCATCTCGCCTTGTGAGAGTCATAGGTCTTAGGGAGTCAAATGATAAGTGTCAGATTCTATCATAGAATTTATCATTGTCATTTGCGTCAATGTGTCATAGGAGTTACATTCCTTATTTGGAATTGTAACTCCTCCTTTAGTGGCATCATATGCGTCAGTCACATCATATGCATCAATGGCGTCATAGGAGTTACTTTCCTTGTTTAGGCATGGGGGTTACATAGCACCCCTATTTGTACTTCCTTTTTTGATCTATGAGAATGAGCAGACATGTTTTCTTATTTGCATATTCTTTCCATTATTCAAATCTTGCTTATTGTGTTGGAGCTATGATGTTACCATCGAAGTGCAAGTTCATTGTGGTGCATTATTTTGACATCGGTTCTCGTGTATCCCTCTTTCAGTTCCCTACAGTGTTGGCCCATAGAAAGTCTCGAAGTTGCTTCTCAAGTTTGGCATAAACAGCAACAGACGGAGCCCAACAAGAAGAGTAATAAACATGAGTGGCAACTAGCACTTTGGAGCAGATTTAAAACTTACTTGCTAAAGAGATAGGCTTGGAGATCCAACATGAAATTTTATGCTCAAATATCTAAACAACATATGCCGAAAGCTAATAATAAGTGGCTTGGAATGTAAATGGGATCCTAAAGAACTTAAATTGCACATTAGGTTCAATCTAGCTCCACTTCATCTCTACAAGACAATGAGGCATTGGTAATTGAGACTATCTATAGCATTGAGTTTTCTCCCATTGAATAGCAGACCCTGAAGCAAGACAAAAGATGTCTAAACAATCCAGTGCATGGCACACAAATTGTTCTTCCTCCAAAAGAGTGAGAAACGAGTCATCAAAGAAAATGACCATTGATAAGTTGTTGAGATGTAGAAGGTAGCGAAATACCTTTAACAAGTCCTTAAGAAGCTCTGTGGGCAAGAAGATAATTCAAACCTTCTACGGCCAACACATAAAGGGAGAGAGCCAAAGGGAAACCTTTTCGAATAGATATGAAAATACCAAACTGGAGGACCGAGCACCATTAATAGTGATATAAGCTCCAACATTGTGAAAAACCATTTGTACAAACCGAACAAACCTAGGCCCAAATCCAAGAGCTTGGAGCATAGCTAAGATAAAAGCCTGCTCAATCCTGCCATAAGCTTTAGCAAAATCAATATTAACAAATAAAGCTTGATGAGAATATTGTCTAGCCCATTCCATACCTTCCCAAACAACAATGATATCATCAAAAATAAACATGTTTTTAATGAATTGATTGCTCATTTCTAACAATTACATGGAAAAGATTAGCAATCATGTTAGCTAAAGCTTTAGCAATAATCTTATAAGAAACATTTAACAAGGTGATGGGACTCAGCTTAGTAATGATTTCAAGATCCCCGCCTTGGGTATGAATCGATATTACCTTGATTAATGAGGTCCCCTAAAGAATTGGAATCAAGAGCTTATAAATAAACATGGTGCAGGTTTGAACCAACCATGTCCCAAAGGGTTTGGTAGAATTCCACTGGAAAACCATCGACACTAGGAGCCTTATTGTATGTCATTTGAAAAGCAAGTTCCTTCATATCAAAGAGAGAAAGAAGGTGATCACATGTAGTCCTCTGAGAGTGTGAAACTTTGTAGGGAACCACCGGAGACACTTTAATAAAGCTTCCTCTCTAGTAGAAGTAGCCGGATGACCTGCAAATACTCCATGATAATGTTGGACAAATTCTGCAGGATGTTAGGTAAAGTAGTTAGCCTTACATAATCATGCAAAATGGCTTTTATCATATCCAAACAAAGGTCTTGGAACACGAGAATGGAAAATAATTCTTTGGAGGATCGATCACCAATCTTGAGCCAATGTAATATGGCACACAACTTTGCTCCTTAGGCTTTGTAGGCATCGTGAATCTTAATATTATGTTGTCAGACAACAACCTGACACTATAAATTCTTGTTAAAGGGAGATGCTTCAAGCTTGAGTGTAACATCTTTAAAAACTATTACTGTGATTACTTTCCTCTTAACATTATAAACGTTGACATGTGATTTGTCTTAGGAAGGTGTACTCTTATGACTTTTGGAAATCATGTTTACAATGGATAATTCATTCTTGTCAAAAGGTTCACTTTGTTGTGATTTCTACGTACTTATAATGAGACCATTCATCTCTTTGTTAAGCTTATATTCATTTAAAAAAAAGGTTATGAACTTATATTGTTGTTTTCTTAACCCATTATGTGTTGCCAACAAGACCTTGGATCAATGGAATTGATCCAAGGTATGCTATAGTTCTCCTTACCTGTCCGTCTTGTCAACTTGGCATTCTGAAATGTACGGTGAATGGGACTGAGTGTTGTTTTGTTTATAAATTTGAAGGATCCTACTTCAAGTGTCCTTACTTTACATCCTGCTATAATTAATAGGCCCGAGTCTTCTTAAAAATGTTGAATAGTGTGAGAGAACCTAGGACCTTTTACTAAACTATTAAGGTAAATACCTCAACCTAAGATGGAATGTTCTATACTATTTGGATTTTAACCTAAGGTAATTAAGACCTACCTAGGAACTAAGGTTGATTTCTAACCTAATGATAATCTAACCTAAACTATGAATAACCTAAGGGGTACCTATGGACTACTTGGTAAGTGGTAAGGATGGTGGCATCGGTTTTGAGCATTAATGAGAATTGATTTTTGGTTTTAATGACTTTTGAACCGCCGGTTTGGTGGAGGCATAGGGAGTTAGGGGATGCCTAGTTGGCATCACCACTAAATGGAAATTACATGCATATTTGAATTAAGAGGCTCACCAACTTGGATGGCGGTGGCGTGGAGAGATAGGGGGAAAAATTGTGGACCCTCACACTAATTAGTCTTGGTTATGGCAAAGAAACCACCTAGGAGAAAGGCATGGCGGATTTTGGAAAGGTTGTTTGATCTTTGGTTTATTTCAATTTTTGCTCTGCATGGGGTTTTCAATTCTTTGAACTAGCAGTTCTATTTTTGATCTTGTTGTATTTTTGGCATACTTGAGCTATTTTTGGATCCTATGGAAGTATATGAAGAAGAAGTAGAAAGTTTGGATTTTTAGAAGTCACTTGGAAAAAGAAGAGACTGTGGAGGCTCGGCAGAAATCTTCTGCACATAGAAAGGAAGCTCTATCGGCATGATAGGCTCTACCCATTAAGTTATGCTTTTTCCTAGTTGTTTTCATTAAAACAACTCTGTTCTCGAGAAATAAATGAGTTTTCTGTGAAGTTTAATCTTGATTTCAATGCTTATTTTTCTTTGCATTTGTATGGACTCAGTGTATCGAAATTGGGTAGTATGATATGCAACTATTCTAGAAAAATGTTTTGGAATTTGTTCTTGCTTAAAATAATAAGAACCATGTTTTACTTTGTTTAGCTTGAGATGTTTTTGAGTCCGAGAGCTCTGTTGGTCTATATTGAAGCTAGATAGTAGAAGCCACCATTGTGAAAGAAATATGATTCAGAATGTTCTTCCTTGCAAAAAAATATTGAAACATGTTTAGCTCTGCTTTAATTTAAATGTATTAGAATCCTTGTTTACACTCGTAACTTGCGTGAAGTCTTGCTAGTGACTTGTCTGATTTCGGGACTATATGGATCTCTTCGAACAAATCTACCTGTTAGCACGGTTGATAGTTATCATGTTGGCATGATCTCAGTATAGAGGAATAATGAATGTATTTGCATCTTCCTCAATTGATTTTAAGTGCTTGAGCCACTTTATTGGTTCATCTTGTTGGGATTAACTAGTTCTTTTCATTTAAGTTTGATGTACAGTTGATACTGTATGAATAGGGAATCTAGGCTGAACTGTGGTTTAATTCAATTTTGTCTATCTTAAGGAAAAGGGTTGAAACATTTTCAGTTTTGCTATTCTTCTTTTGAGCTCGACTTTGAGCACCTAACTTGGGGTCTTGTCATTGTTTCATTATTCTCCTTGTGGTCGAATTGGGTTGGGTTCATTCTTCAAACCAATAGTCGGTCCCTTTGATTCTTGAGAAGTATGCGAATATGGGTTGTCTTGATTGGAAACCTCGACTATTAAATCTTGTTTTCACTTTCTTTCCCATTTTACCATCAAGGGATGGGTAAGCTTGTGTGAGTTGAACTTGAAAGGAAATTGTGGCTGCATAAGGGTAATCTATTTCAAATGTTACTTTGTCTCCTTTTATTTGGGAAAACCAGAAGAACTTCTCAATTGATGTTACTAACGTTTGGAATGAATTTTTATGTTCTGTTATTGGTTTGTTGGTTTCGGATACTATTTTAACTAAAGGCATTGGAATAACATTTTCAGTTTAGTAGCCTTGCGCTACCGTTTCTGTTCTCATTTATATGTTGGGAAAACTCCATCTTTCGGTTTCTGACTTTCATGTTCAGTCGTAGATACCGATTGTAATATCAAATAGTTCTTGGTGGTTGTTGGAGTTGAATGTTTTTTGGTCGAGATCTATCTCGGTTACTTTATATACTAACATGTTTTATCTCTTTATAAGAAGGAATAATGAGATCTTATCTCATCTTTAGTTGTTTTCATCCCTTCTCTCTTTTCTGAGTTAAATATTTTCAATACCATTCTTTTTTGTTTGAACTCGGAAGGAGATATAGATTGATCCTTTCTCTCTTTTTGATCATTCTCTCATAGACATTGCTCTTATGTAAGGAGTTGACTTGTTCACTAGTATTACGTGGATAGATTTGCGGGGTGAGTAGTTAGTAGCTAAATCCTTACCTTTTTCTCCTTAGTGATACTTTGGTAGGGTTGAAATTGTTATGATGTGTGGTGATCCATGATGCATGCGATTAAATCTATCTTTGTCAAACTGTTGATGTTAATCCTAAATTTAGACTAGATTTTGACTTTGAACTTGAATTTAGTTTCTCAAATAAGAAACTCTTACTTTAAGATGTTGTTGGTTCATCCTAATTTTTGTCATAAAGTTATTTAAGCTCGCATTAAATATCCTAGGATGTAGTAAGTTAATGTTGTATAGTTGAAGCATTGTTCCTTTAAGGTAATTCTATTTATATGAATTATTTGAGTTAATATCTTCTTATTTTTGGTTAAGGAATCTAGATATGAATCATAAATAATATAGATAAATGTGATTGGTGATCTTATGCGAAATAATTCTTTTTGAAATCATAGGCTAAACATTGATTTTGATTTCTCCATGATCTTCTCTTAATGTGGATACTGATTATCTTTTGCTTCTCCTCTTATGTCTACTATTCCTTGGTTGTGACTTTATTTAATGCTTTATTGGTTCCATGAAAACATAGTTCTTTTTATGAAACAGATTAGTTGAAAGCATATCGTTTTAATGTTTAGTGTTTATCATGCTCGGTTCACCGAATTGACCCGTGCTAGCAAATTTTGCGAGATGGACTTCGTAAGTGGTAAAAAGGGGATACAAGATCTTTTATGATGTTAATTTTATTACCAAAAGACTAGATCTTTTATGATGTTACTTTCATTACCAAAGACTAGATCTTTTATGAGGAAAAATGATACATTATTGAGATGTATTTGTAAGAGAAAAGTTGTATTTTTAATTGAGCTTATTGATGATGTTTGACTCTAAAGATGTCTGAAATGTTGAAGTTGTAAGGTATGTATTCCACTTACATGAATGGAAATGATTGTGGGTTTATCTGTACTTGATGTGTCATTCTCTTTGTATATTCAGGAAGGAATTGTAAGCTTATCTTAATTCTCTTTTATACATATCTGTAAGGAACCCTTTAGCTTGACTTAAAATGAACTATGTGGTAAGGGAATTAGATACATTATCCCTTTATTATAATGTAACTTATCAAGTTGGCATTCATGGCTGATCATTTAACTAATTACTATGGTTATTTAAAATGATGTAAAGGAAGAGAAAATCCATTATGATAACTTGTATAATGTTAAGAGGTTACAATGAACCCTAATTCTTAATAAGAACAAGAAAGACAACTATTCTGAAATGATAATCATTTTGTTTAGAATCCTTGGGAATTTAAACCTAATATTGTCTTAAGAGAGGAAGAGGTACTTACTCTTGACTTGTACCTTAAACTGAATTAAGCAAAAGAAAGGTATATACAAATATAAAATAGTAGACTTCATTTCAATGAAGTCTATTAAAAAGAATCTGATTTGGAACTTAAACAAGTTAAGTCCTGGTTAAGTTAAGTAGGTGTACCATTTTGTTAGTATGTTGTTTCTGTTTGTAAACTGGATCCTAAATTAGGAAGTTAATGAATGAAAGGCAACCTTGATATTTCTACAAAGCATTTATAATTCATTTATTGCTGGCAACCTTAATGGTTAATGAAACTAGGAATTCAACATGGCTAATGTAATTAGACGTTAATTAAGGAAAATAATTAAGTCATTAACTTCTTTCTTGGGTATGTACATCTGAGGATGACTCCAACGGATGTTTGGCACACGCTAATGCAGCACCGTACCTCCGTGAAGACTTAGTTCTTTATGAGGATAATATGTTTCAATTGACTTATTGCAACACCCTTCAAAGTTGAATCATCTAGATCTACATAAACTAGGACTTGATCTTAGTTATACCCTAGGTTAGGTTGGAGGTATGACCTAGTGTCAAGGGAAACTCATGAAGACTTAGGATAACTAGGCACATGCAATCGACTTAGGTTGATTGAGTATGTCTATGTACCCTTAGTCATCACGGGTAGCTTTCTACCCTAGACTATGTTGCTAACCTTGGATAGGGTTTAACCTTGAACAAGTGGACTGATGAAAGTCAATGAAGACTATTCTAGATAACATATGAAGTGGGGTGAAGGACGTATTTTGTTCGATGAGTATGTTGTCTAGGAATATTAACATGAATAGTATGTTGTAAATATTTGGCCAAAGTATCGCAAGTGTTGGTTGCGTTGTCCTACGTCACCTAGTTTTAAGATGTGAGATTTCAACTAAATATTGGTAACAAGTATTCAGATAGGCTTCTTAAGCAGAACACTTAGCATCCCGAAAAGGGTATATAAACCAAGTATACCTAGTATATAATTCAATGAGTTAACATGAGAGATCGGTGTTTCTCCGAGTCATGAAATGAGAGATCGGTTTTTCACCGAGTCATTACAGCTGCATATGGTTATTTGTTATGAGACTGATTGCCATGGAATGTGTGTTCTAAATTATGATTATTAAGAACAAAGACCATTGTTATACAAAAAAAATCCCTTGTTTCTAAAGCCTTGAAATGGGAATGTTACATCTTGGTATCAGAGTGAAGGTTGCAGCTCTTGGACCTATTGTGTCCATAATCTGATAAAAACTTAAATTTTCTTGTTAACAGAAAATGGTTAGAACAAGAGGAAATGTTGAAAACACCCACCACCTGGTGGAGAAGTAGCTACTACCCAAAAACTTGATGAAATCCTTACTGCCCTGTTGGACACAAGAGATCGTTTAGTTGTACTTGAATAATAAGTAATGGGCAATGAGGAGGAGGAAGAAGATGTTGGTAACAACAATCAGCCACCTCCTGTGGACAACGCTAATGTTGGAAATTTGGGCATTGATAACAATAATGCAGACAATGTTAATGTTAATGTATGTAATCAACTTGAAAATAAAAGGAAAGACTAACAAATGAACTCACTAATGATATAAAAAGGATAAGTCCACCCAAGTTTGATGGCACTACTTTAGGTGATGGAGCTGAGAATTGGCTCAACGAAATGGAGAAGTACTTTGCAATAAGGAACTTCTCGGAAGAAACAAAAGCAATATGGGGAGCTTATCATCTTTCCCATGAAGCATCTTCATGGTGGGACAGCCATAAGGTTGAGTTAAACATTGAAGAAGAAAATATTACATGGGATCAATTTAAAAATTATTTTAGGCAACGATGGTTGCCACAACTTTACTATGATCAGAAAATGACTAAATTTTAAAACTTAGCTCAGGAAAAATTTACCATAACAGAGTACTGCGAGAGGTTTACTAAGCTCCTTAAGTACGTACCTCAGTACCAAACTAATGAGAAGTTCAGAATATGGAAATTTATCATGGGGTTAAATCCCATTATAGGTGGTGAAGTGGATGTTCACAAATCCAACCACTATGGAAGGGGTTGTTGAAAAATCCAAGGCATGAACATAAATTGAGAGCAATCTCTCGCCCATAAGGAGGAAATTAGAAAGAAAATCCCAAACTCTTCTTCATCTCTTGCACCTAAAAAGGGCCATGGAAGAATTTTGGTATGAAAAATAAATTTGTAATCGAAAAAAACAAGAAGACATCATCAAATAAACATGTTGTTAATGTGTGAAATAACTTTATTGAGAACAATAATAATGGACATAAGTCCTATGGGGGTTAGAATGATAACTTTAATGCTGGAAATAAATTTGATCCTAAAAGGGAAATGTAGGAGGATGCTACGGTTTTGGTAAGGATCATTACGCAAATCAATGTCCTTTAAAGAAGGATGATCGTAATCAACAACACAAGATACACATTGTAGTAGCTGACAAACAGGTTGAAAAACAAGTCACACCCATAGAAGTTCCAGGTAAGTTATTTGGTATACCTGTGACTATACTTTTTGATACTGGAGCTACTGAATGTTTCATTTCTACTAAATTAACATCTAAATTAAAAAGAAAATCTAGAAAAATGGATAATTCGTGGGCTGTACATTATGGTAATAATGTTGTTTTCACAGTTAGTATGTGTCTTTTTGGAGCAGTCCTTGACTTACCAAGTTTTTCCACTGAAGTTGACCTTTACGTTGCTCCTTTAGGGTCTTATGATGTAATCATAGGTGTTAATTGGCTAGCTGAGCATAAGGCAAAGGTTGACTATTTTGAGAAACATATTAGTTGTTTGGATGATCTACAAAAAACATGAGACATTGTGGTGTAAAATGTGAGATTTCGGTTAGGAAATTGTCAGCTATGCAACTTAAAAGGCCAAAAACAAAGGTTGTACCTTGTATGTAGTAAAAATTTCTGAAACAACTGATGAAAGTGGTGACTTCATGGAAAAATACCCATTTGTTAAGAAATTTTAGTGATGTGTTTCCGGAAGAGTTACCCGATCTTCCACCCAAATGGGAGTTTAACTTCACAATTGAGATCAAACCAGGAACCAAACCCATTTCCAAGGCACCATATAGAATGACTACCATTGAATTAGTAGAGCTTAAGGCACAGTTACAAGAACTTTTGTCTAAAGGTTTGATAATACCAAGTGTCTCGCCTTGGGGAGCACCGATAATTTTTATGAAAAGAAAGATGGAACACTTAGATTGTGCATCAATTATAGGATGTTAAACAAAGCAATAATTAAAAACAGATATCCACTTCCTATAATTGATGGTTTGTTTGATCATATGTGTGGTGCATCGAGTGTATTCTACAATAGATCATTGATTTGGATATCATCGATTCTGAAATAAAGGATGAGGATATTCATAAAACAACTTTTAGGACAAGGTATGGACATTATGAATTCACGGTTTTACCCTTTGGATTAATGAATGCACCTACGGTGTTTATGAATTTAATTAATAATATTTTTCAAGAATACTTGGACAAATTTGTGCTTGTATTCTTGGACGATATTCTCATATACTCTAAAAGCATCGAAGAACATCATGAGCATTTGAAAGTAGTTTTGGAAATCTTGAGAAAGAGAAGGTTGTATGGTAAGTTTTCCAAATGTTCTTTCTATGATACGAAAGTGCACTATTTGGGTCATGTCATAAGCAAAGATGGAATAGCGATAGATCCCTCAAAAATTGTTGCAATAACTAAGTGGCCTGCACCAAAGAATGTACATGAAGTTAGAAGCTTCATGGGTCTTTCTCAAGTTCTTATAGGAAGTTTGTTAAAGACTTCTCTAAGGTTCTTGCACAATAACTTCATTGCAAAAGAAGGATAAGAAATTTGTATGGAATGAAAAATGTGAATTTGTATTTACAACTCTAAAGGACCAGTTAACTTCAGCACCTATTTTGGTTGTACTTGATCCTAATGAAGACTTCAATGTTGTAACGGATGCATATGGGGGAAGGTATTAGAGGTATTTTGTTACAAAATGATCATGTTATAGCATATGAAAGTAGAAAAATCAAGTTACATGAATTGAATTATGCTCCACATGACCTAAAGCTTGTTGTCATTGTTCATGCACTTCGGTGTGGAGGAATTATCTTCTTGGTAAACCTTTTGAACTAAAAACTGATCATCTTGGGTTGAAGTATATTTTTACTTAGCCAAATCTAATTGCGAAAGACAGTGAAGATGGCTAGAATTTCTAAGTATGATTTTGACATAATTTATATTAAAGGCAAAAAAATAGAGTAAAGCAGATACTCTAAGTCGTAGGAAACACATTTATACTCTAATAACGTTAAGAACTCAATTTAAAAATGAAGTAAAAATTGTCATGGAGTTTGATTCTTATTTTCAACAAGTAAATACAACACTTGTTGCAGATCTAAATGATGTGAGATATAAAGGTTTTCACTTTGATAATGAAGGAATCATGTGGTTTGAAAATAGGGTATACATACCCTTGTCAAATGATTTAAGAAAGAAATTGTTAGTTGAATTTGAACGAACCATTACACCAAAACCTCAAGGCATTAGTGAAATCCGCACATGAGGATCATAACATCCCACCATGCTTCCATAGAGCCCAACTCGGGCTGGGTTTGCACCCACACTCCCATACGTATGAGCCCCGCTTCACCGACGTTTAGGCGCCCCATGGGCCCCGACTACATGATGTAACCAACCGAGTGGGATTCGAACATGGGTGGTCGCTCTGATACCAAATGTAATGAACCGTTACACCAAAACCTCGAGGCATTAGTGAAATCCACACATGAGGATCATAACATCCCACCATGCTTCCATAGAGCCTAACTCAGGTTGGGTTTGCACCCGCACTCCCATACATACGAGCCCTACTTCACCGATGTTTAGGTGCCCCACAGGCCCCCAAACATGATGTAACCAACTGAGTGGGATTCAAACACGGGTGGTCACTCTGATACCAAATGTAACGAACCGTTACACCAAAACCTCGAGGTGTTAGTGAAATCCGCACATGAGGATCATAACAGAATTTCATAATTTACCTTTTCTCTCGGACACCTGGCATTACGAAAATGCTTGCTGATATAAAACAACAATATTTCTGGAAAGGGATGAAAAAGGATGTGATAGAATTTGTGACACGCTGCTGCAGAGTGTCAACATGTTAAAGCTAAGCATATGCATCTAGCTAGTTTAATTTGTATCCTCACGAGAATACCATAGTATAAATGACAAGTAATAAGCATGGATTTTGTACAATGGTACCTATGTCAAGAAATGAAAATGATGATATTCTAGTGGTTGTTGATAAACTAACAAAGGTAGAGCTCATTTTATTGTTGGTAATCTTAAAATGATTCACTGTTTTAGCAAAAAGATTCGTGCATGAAATTTTCAAATTATATGGAGTACCCGAATTGATCATATCGATAGAGACCCAAGGATGACATCTAAATTTTGGCAAACATTTAATGCATCCCTAGGGACTAAGTTGAATTTTAGTTTTGCATACCACCCAAAAACGGATGGACAGACTGAAAGAGTTAATCAGGTTTTGGAGGATATGTTACAAATGTATTACATGGATCAATAGTATAAATGGGAAGAGTACCTTCCATTAGTGGAATTCGCTTATAATAACATGTATCACGCTTCTTTGAAGATGGCACCTTTCAAGCATTATACGTAAGGAAATGTAAAACTCCTGTTAATCGGGACAACATTGAGGATAGAGAGATGATTAGACCTGAAATCCTTACAAAAATGGAACAACAAGTTAAAATGATTCATGAACACTTGAAAGAAGCAACATATAGATAAAAGAGTTATACAGACTTAAAGTGGGTTGATAAGAAGTTTGAACTTGGTGAGAAGGTCTTTCTTCGGGTTAAATCGAAAAGATCTCTATAACTTTTGGCAAGGTTGCCAAGTTATCACCTCATTATGTGGGACCCTTTGAAATTGTTGAAGTAATCAACCATGTAGCTTATCGTTTAGATTTACCTCCTACTTTATCACGAATGCATGATGTTTTCCATATTTCTCTGCTTAAGAAATACGTTTCAGATTTATCACATGTGTTAAATTGGAATTCCTTGCAAGTCCAAGACCCAGGAATAATCGTGGTTAAACCCATTCGAGTGCTAGAAACTCACCAATTGCACTTAAGAAATCATGAAATAAGTCAATGTAAGGTCCAGTGGGATCAGTTTAACGAAGAAAGTGCAACACGGAAAATCGGAAGTTATGAAAACGCTTTTCGTATTTGTTTGAATGAGAATTGATTCGCTTGATGATAAAAATTTAAGATTTTATGCATGTTATGTCAATAAATCTTGCACTCGGACTCGGGAAGATACTACTCTATTTAAAATCTTTAGCTACTTTAATGTTGATTATGGAATTTGAAAGTCTAGTTATGTTATGAACATATGAATGGAAGTATAATAATTTGATTTTGTCCTAAATACAAATTGTTTGGTGAGTTAATCATCGAGACAATGATTCTTTTTAGGAGGGAAGTATGTAACATCTTTGACAAAACTATTATTGTGATTACTTTCCCTCTTGACATTGTAAACGTTGACATGTGATTTTTCTTAGGAGGTGTACTCTTATGACTTTTGGAAATCATGTTTACAATGGATAATTCATTACTTGTCAAAAGGTTCACTTTGTTGTGATTTCTATATGTACTTAAATGAAACCATTCATCTCTTTGTTAGCTTATATTCATTTAAAAAAGGTTATGAACTTGTATTGTTGTTGTTTTAACCCATTATGTGTTGACATCAAGACCTTGGATCAATGGAATTGATTGATCCAAGGTATGCTATAGTTCTCCTTACCCGTCCGTCTTGTCGACTTGGCATTCTAAAATGGAAGGTGAATGGGACTGAGTCTTGTTTTTGTTTATAAATTTGAAGGACCATGCTTGAGTGTCCTTGTTTTGCATCATGCTATAATTAATATGCCCAAGTCTTCTTAAAAATGTTGAATAGTGTGAGAGAACCTAGGACCTATTACTAAACTATTAAAGTAAATACCTTAACCTAAGATGGAATGTTCTATACTATTTGGATTTTAACCTAAGGTAATTAAGACCTACCTAGGAACTAAGGTTGATAATCTAACCTAAACTATTAATAACCTAAGGGGTACGTATAGACTACTTGGCAAGTAGTAAGGACGGTGGCATTAGTTTTCAAGGCATTAATGAGAATTGATTTTGGTTTTAATGACTTTTGAACTACTAGTTTTGGTGATGGCATAGGGAGTTAGGGGATGCCTAGTTGGCATCACCACCAAATGGAAATTACATGCATATTTGAATTAAAAGGCTTGCCAACTTGGATGGCGGTGGCATGGAGAGATAGGGGAAAACTGCGTGGACCCTCCCATTAATTGGTCTTGGTTATGGCGAAGAAACCGCCTAGGAGAAAGGCATGGCGGATTTTGGAAAGGTTGTTTGATCTTTGGTTTATTTCGATTTTTTCTCTACATGGGGTTTTCGATTCTTTGAACCAGTAGTTCTATTTTTGATCTTGCTGTATTTTTGGCATACTTGAGCTATTTTTGGATCCTATGGAAGTATATAAAGAAGAAGTAGAAAGGTTGGAGTTTTGGAAGTCACTTGGAAAAAGAAGAGACTATGGAGGCTCGGCTAGAAATCTTCTACATATAGAAAGGAATATCTATCAAGCATGATAGGCTCTACCCATTAAGTTGTTATGCTTTTTCCTAATTGTTCTCATTAAAATAACTCTATTCTTGGGAAACAAATGAGTTTTTCTGTGAAGTTTAATCTTGTTTTCAATACTTATTTTTCTCTGCATTTGTATGGATCTTCTCTTGAAACTAGGTAGTATGATATGCAACTATTCTAGAAAAATGTTTTGGAATTCATTCTTGCTAGAGAATAATAGTAAGCATGTTTTACTTTGTTGATCTTTAAATGTTTTTGAGTCTAAGAGCTCTGTTGGTCTATGTTGAAGCTAGATAGTAGAAGTCATTGCTGCGAAAGAAATATGATTCGGGTATGTTTTCCTTGCAAAAAAAAGAGATTGAAACATGTTTAGCTCCTGCCTAAATTTAAATCTACGAGAATATTTTCTTACACTCGTAAGTTGCGTGAAGTCTTGCTAGTGACTTTTCTAATTTCGAGATTTGTATGAATCTCTTCGAACCAATCTACATGTTAGCACGGTTGATAGTTATCTTGTTGGCATGATCTCGTCTAAAGGAATAACGAATGTATTTGCATCTTCTTGAAGTGAGTTTAAGTGCTTACGAGTCACCTTATCGGTTCATCTTGTTGGGATTAACTGGTTTTTTTCATTTAAGTTTGATGTACAATTGATACTTTAAGAACAGGGAATTTAGGCGAGCGAATGTGGTTTAATTCAATCCTATCTATCTTAAGGAAAAAGGGTTGAAACATTTTCGGTTTTGCTATTCTTCTTTTGAGCTCGACTTCGAGCACCTAACTTGGGGGTAATGTCGCTATTCGTTATTCTCCTTGTGGTCAAATTGGGTTGGGTTCATTCTTCGAACCAGTAGTCAGTCCCCTTTGATTCTTGAGAAGTATGCAAATCCGGGTTGTCTTGATTGGAAACCTTGACTATTAAATCTTATTTTCACTTTCTTTCCCATTTTTCCATCAAGGGATGGGTAAGCTTGTGTGAGTTAAACTTGAAAAGAAATTGTGGCCGCATAGGGGTAACCTATTTCAAATGTTACTTTGTCTCCTTTTATTTGGGAAAATGAGAAGAACTTCTCAGTTGATGCTACTAACATTTGGAACGAATTTTTATGTTATGTTATTGGTTTGCTGGTTTCAGATCTTTTTTAAATCAAGTCACCGGAATAACATTTTCGCTTTAGTAGCCTTACACTACCGTTTCTGTTCTTATTTATATGTTGGGGAAAACTCCATCTTTTGGTTTTTGACTTTCATGTTCAGTTCAAGATACCGATTGTAATATCAAATAGTTATTGGTGGTTGTTGGAGTTGAATGTTTTCTTGGTCAGATTTGTTTTAGTCCTTTATATTCTTGTATGTTTACCTCTTTATAAGAAGGAATAATGAGATCTTATCTCATCTTTAGTTGTTTTCATCCTTTCTCTCTTTTCTGAGTTAAATATTTTCAATACCATTCTTTTTGTTTGAACTCGGAAGGTAGATATAGATTGATCCTTTCTCTCTTTTTCGATCATTCTCTCATCTGCATTGCTCTTGTGTAAGGAGCTGACTTATTCGGTTAGTATTATGTGGATAGATTTGCAGGGTGAGTAGTTAGTAGCTAAATCCTTACCTTCTTCTCCTTGACTAATACTTTGGTAGGGTTGAAATTGTTATGATGTGTGACTAATCCCACATGCATGTAAATTAAATCTATCCTTGTCAAATTGTTGATGTTAATCCTAAATTTAGACTAGAGTTTGACTTTGAACTTGGATTTAGTTTCTCAAATAAGAAACTCTTACTTTAAGATGTTGTTGGTTCATCCTAATTTTCGTCATAAAGTTATTTAAGCTTGGCATTAAATATCCTAGGATGGAGTAAGTTAATGTTGTGTAATTGAAGCATTGTTCCTTTAAGGTAATTCTATTTATATGAATTATTTGAGTTAGTATCTTCTTCTTTTTGGTTAAGGAATCTAGATATGAATCATAAATAATAGTAGATGAAATGTGGTTGGTGATCTTGTCTGAAATAATTCTTTTATGAAATCATAGGCTGAACATTGATTTTGATTTCTCCATGATCTTCTCTTAATGTGGATATGGATTATCTTTTGCTTCTCCCTCTTATGTCTGTTATTCCTTGGATGTGACTTTCTTTAATGCTTTATCGGTTCCATGAAAACAAAGTTCTTTTTATGAAATAGTTAGTTGAAAGCATATCATTTTAATGCTTAGTGCTTATCATGCTCAGTTCACCAAACTGACCCATGCTAGCAAATTTTGTAGATGGACTTCGTAAGTGGTAAAAAGGGATACAAGATCTTTTATGATGTTACTTTTGTTACCAAAAGATTGGATCTTTCATGAGGAAAAATGATTCATTATTGAGATGTATTTGTAAGAGAAAAGTTGTATTTTTAATTGAGCTTATTGATGTTGTTTGACTCTAAAGATGTCTGAAATGTTGAAGTTGTAAAGTATGTATTCCACTTAGATGAATGGAAAAGATTGTGGGTTTATCTGTACTTGATGTGTCATTCTCTTTGTATATTATGGGAAGGGAATTGTAAGCTTATCTTAATTCTCTTTTATACATATCTATAAGGAACCCTTTCAGTTTGACTTAAAATGAACTATGTGGTAAGGTAATTAGATACACTATCCCTTTATTGTGTCTGCAACTTATCAAGTTGGCATTCATGGCCGATCATTTAACCGATTACTATGGTTATTTAAAATGATGTAAATGGAAGAGAAAATCCATTATGATAACTTGTATAATGTTAAGAGGTTACAATGAACCCTAATTCTTAATAAGAACAAGAAAGACAACTATTTCAAAATGATAATCATTTTGTTTAGAATCCTTGGGAATTTAAACCTAATGTTGTCTTGAGAGAGGAAGAGGTACTTACTCTTGACTTGTACCTTAAATTGAATTAAGCAAAAGAAAGGTATATACAAATATAAAATAGTAGACTTCATTTCAATGAAGTCTATTAAAAAGAATCCAATTCAGAACTTAAAGAAGTTAAGTCCTGGTTAAGTTAAGTAAGTGAACCATATTGTTAATATGATGTTTCTATTTGTAAATTGTATCCTAAATTAGGAAGTTAATGAATGAAAGGCAACCTTGATGTTTTTGCAAAGCATTTACAATTCATTTATTACTGGCAACCTTAATGGTTAATGAAACTAGGAATTCAACATGGCTGTTGTAATTAGACTTTAATTAAGGAAAATAATTAAGTAATTAACTTCTTTCTTGGGTATGTACATCTAGAGGATGACTCTGACGGATGTTGGCACACGCCAACTGCAACACCGTACCTCCGTGAAGACTTAGGTCTTCATAAGGATACTATGTTGCAGTTGACATGTTGCAACACCCTTTAGAGTTGAATCATCTAGATCTACATAAACTAGGACTTGATCTTAGTTATACCCTGGGTTAGGTTGGAGGTATGACCTAGTGTCGGGGGCAACTCACGATGACTTAGGATAACTAGGCACATGCAATTGACTTAGGTTGATTGAGTATGTCTATGTACCCTTAGTCATCACGAGTAGCCTTCTACCCTAGACTATGTTGCTAACCTTGGATAGGGTTTAACCTTGAACAAGTGGACTGACAATAGTCAGTGAAGACCATTCTAGATAATAGATGAAGTGGGGTGAAGGACATATTCCATTCAACGAGTATGTTGTCTAGGAATATTAACATGAACAATATGTTGTAAATATTTGGCCAAAGTGTCGCAAGCTTACTGGTTGCATTGTCCTATGTCACCTAGTTTTAAGATGCAAGATTTCAGATGAATATTGGTAACAAGTATTCAGATAGGCCTCTTAAGTATAACACTTAGCATCTCGAAAAGGTTATAAGAACCAAGTATACCTAGTAAACAATTAAATGAGTTAACATGAGAGATCGGTGTTTCTCCGAGTCATGAAATGAGAGATTGGTGTTTCACCGAGTCATTACAGACTACATATGGTTATCTATTATGAGATTGATTGGCATGGAATGTGTGTTCTAAATTATGATTATTTAGAACAAAGAACATTGTTATATATTAAAAAAATCCCTTGTTTCTAAAGTCTTAAAATGGGAATGTTACATCGAGAGAGATTCATTCAAACTCATGGTATGTAGTTGCATGATCATTTTTCTTGAAAATGGAATCTGTTTACTATATGTAAGCAAAAAAATACTTGTGTGTTTGATGACATCATTCCACCACTGGATCCGGCTAGAGGAATTTGAAGGTTGAGGGACCAAGTTCCAAATGTGTTGTATGTGAGACACAATCTGAGCATGTTTGAGGTGAGCAATATTAAGATAAAATTGAGAAATACCCTTTTGTTTCTTGACAGTTTAATTCCAACAAACATTAAAGAAAATGGGTGAGTGATTAGGAAGCAAAGCAATCTTGGTGACAACCACGAGATGGCAGAGAGAGAAGCAAGGTAAAAAAATCCGAGAGGGCATAAGAACCCGGTCAAGTCTTTTGACAATGCGATCATGCCCATCCCTAAAATTGGACCAAGTAAACCAAGGAGCGGAAGAAGATTGAAAATAAGGAATGTTAGGGTCAAAAAGGCCCAACTTATGCCTGAAGTGAACCCAGGCCTCCCTTTCTCCAACACACCACCACATTGGAAGGCAACCTTGCTTGTCATGTGGGATTTCTACCATATTAAAGTCCCCACAAACAACCCACAAAGCATCTAGCGAGAGAATTTGTAAGCCAATGCCAAAAAGAGCCCTTTCCCCCACATCATTAGAGGTATATATGTTAGCAAGACCAAAAAGATGACCGTCAAAATAGAAAAGAGTTCACACCACTCGATGCATGGGGTCTGGAACCCCATGAGATCACATGTTGTGCAATATCAGGTGCAATCAATGTCATAACCCCACTGCGACCCTACTCATGACTTGAGGTGTGACATATGGCTCTGTGGCCAAATAGTACGAGCTACAAATGAAGCAAAAAGCCAGAAAGCTTAACTTCTTGTAAACACAAAATTTTCATATGGCTAAAGTGTTGACGACCTGTCCCCGACTATATATCGTCGGCTCGGTTCAACAAGCCCTCAAATATTCCAAGAATACACAATCATTGAGAAAGATCTAAATTCATATTTCCCTCATTGTCTAACACAGAGAGGACTTCATATTGATTGGGAGAAAAATAGGTTTGGTTAAGAACTAGGCTCAAATGCTCTTGAAAGGTGTAGGGTCGACGTTTTTCTTGCACATATTCACAATCCTCTATAGGGGAAGGGCTACGAGAATGCGTTTTTCTATCATTCCGGGGTGGCGCGAAACCCCAACAAAGGGATTGTCTAGAAGAGCAACCTTAAAAATAGCGAGTTGTGGCCGCATGTGAGTGAGAGGTAGGTGGATCACTATTAGTGGGTTCTCACTGTTTGGCCAAAGGAGCAAGGTGGAGGCATTACAACATTGGTGATAATAGGATGATAAACATAAGTTTGGGGTTTTGTGGGGCCTCTCGAAGCCCCTTTTTTACTATTCATAGTTTGTCGATCGTCAAATGAGTTTTTAGGGATTGACGGTGTTTTCCTATAGGAACAGGATGCGAGTCGTCAATGAGAGGACATTCACGAATCATGTGCTCAAAGGAATCACAACAAAAACAAGTGTTTAGAAGGTTAATATAAATAACCCTTTGAGTGAATCGGGTGTCACCGACTGGATGTCAATGGATTCTTTGAGGTCTTTTTAAAGGTCACCTTTAATGCACACATGACATTGAGAATGGGCATTAAAAAAATTGGGTTTCTCATCATTGCAAATGAGCCGTCCTAAGGGTTTGACAAGATCCCCTATAAAAGACCACAAAGGCAAAGGTAGCCCTGAAACTCAATCCAGACAGAACCTTGAGCTTAGCCTGCTCCGAGACTTGAAAGTCTCAAGTCTAGTGAGAAAAAACAACCAACGAGTTGTGGATAAACCAAGGGCCATGGTTAACAATGGCCTTGCGGTGATCATGGTACAAAAATGAAACAGGAAAAAATCCTTGCCGAGGTTTTGCACTCCCTCGAGCTTTACCCAATGGTGCTGCTTCTTAGTGGTTGTGAACCCATTTCTTTAAAAAGCTCTCAGGGGGGACGCGACCAACAAAATAAGCCACCAATGTGTAATTTTCAAACCAATTACATGCATTATCAAAAGCAGGTAAATCAAGAACGACATCAGGAACAGTAGAATCAAACTCATTACCTCGTCAAAAACCTTCGGGACGAACTTTCAATCTATCTTCAGAGCCATGGTTGGGAGCCACATCGTTATCGAGCCCTGCATCGGTAGATGGGGGTGTCGAAATGGAAGCCATTAAAAAGGGAAAACTCGGCCCAAAGGGTGGAGTAAAGTCCCACGCAACAAAATTAATGAGTGAAAAAATCAAAAATCGTGCGGGTTTCCTAATGAGATTGCGGTATGAAAGGCGTGTGAGTGACAATGGCATGAACAAACAACTAGACTCTAAAACCCTAACAAAGAATTCTTCGAGCATCCCAAAATTTCATTCCTCTCCTTTAAAGTAATATTGGAAACTTGTATATAATTTTTTTGGAAATTTTCTATTATATTGTTTTCAATTGTTTTATTCTAGCAATTCATACAATTACTAAAATTAATTATGGTATAAAATTTCCTTATAATGATTTATAAGACTTGTAAAAGGATATTGTACTCGATTATAATTATTATAGAAATGTTTTCATGAATTAAAAATCACATATATCACCATAACACACTATTAACTCCATCCAACATCAAGATTACAATAAAGTTAAGATTTACTTATTTTTTTATAAACATATTAGTTAACGCTTCTTTAATTTTCTATTAAACAATATTTTTTTTAATTGGAACATATTATTAAATTAAAATATGGTTTTGGGGGACAATTGTAAGCTTCTACTTATGTTCACCCAGATTCGACATGTTTTCAGAGGGGATATTCTTTTTTAGATATAGAAAGAAAGAAATACTTTTTTCTTTGTTAATTCTATTGTTGATCAATTATTTTTCATTTATAACAAATCCATGGTGATCTCGAATGTGCTGCAATAGATACAAGTCCAGGTAAACAAAGTCACGCTAGAGGTGGACCACCTCCAGACCCTGTTGTGATACTAAGGGAAGCCCCGTGTAATGTTCCCTATGTGCCACCATCTCCAACTTGGCATTTCCTACCTCTTAGCCATGGTGGTCGACGTGGCATTCGTAATGGCGTGCTTTTAGCCGAACTCGGTGATCCCCAAACCCTCTTCACTAAAGAAGTTACTCTCCAGGCTCAGGCTGGTGTGGGCGAGGGTCGCCACGACCTCACCAACACATGAGTCCTTCACTGAACTTGCACAAACCAGGCGGGGTCACCGGCTCGCCAATACAGTGGGGCTCTTCCCTTCCTCTCGCATTGCACACTTTGTGATGGATGGAATCTCGCCCTTGCCTCCACCACCTTCCCGACAAATTTCCTCATCTCAGCCTCGCCATTCCCACTTGTGGAGAGGCGGACCCAGGAAGAAGAAAATCCTACTAGTGGGATCCCCAGGATCTTGGCAAAGATTTACGTGGCCCATCGGCCGGATGATCATGATCCACCCGCTTCGGGCATGTTTGTAGCTACCACTTGACTTGGGTTTTTGCATGCTTCGCCTAAATTTTGTGTTCTCTTAGACTTGACCTAGTTTGTTTCTCGCTCTCCTAGGCTCGGCCTAGCTTTGTTTGTGGTTTTGGGGTGTGCTCTCATACCACCTGCTTTTTTGTTGAAAGTTATCTTATATCATATTAAATTAATATAATATAAGATATTTTTCATCAATTAAAAATAAAATAAAATAAAAATATGGTGATAATAAAAAGTTGCCCAAAAATGGCAGCGGCTACCCTCCACTGAAAATGCACCTATGCATGTGGGCATTTTTTTCATATCATGATGTGTTGACATAGCCATTGCCCTCACCGGAAAGGACTGTTGTGCCGGAAACTATGATGTGACAGTTTGAGTTTGAATTTAAATTATATTTTGCCTATCCACCCAAAATATTTTCAAATTACAATAGACATGGGAGGGATAGGAGAAATGAACAGTCCCGCATTATGGAAGGAATATGACAGCAAAAATGCGCTGAGAAGAATTATCGTGTACTGCGAGGAAGAAAATAAGGCCCGCTTGGCCAATTTTTGGCAACACCGCTCCACCGATCAGTGTTAAGACACAGGCAAGGCAATGCCATTCTCTCCTCTTCTTCTGACAACTTAATATGCTCTGCATTCCGGCGATCTAGCTCTGTTTATTTTGTGTATAATGGATGAATATTTGTTCAAAATAGTGGTAATTGGAGACTCTGCAGTGGGGAAATCGAATCTGTTGTCGAGGTATTCTCAGAATGAATTTAATCCCAACTCGAAGGTGACCATAGGCATGGAGTTTCAGACCCAGATCATGGAAATCGACAGGAAGGAGATCAAGGCCCAGATTTGGGACACTGCTGGCCAGGAGAGGTTCCGAGCTGTTACTTCAGCTTATTACAGAGGAGCCGTGGGGGCCCTCATTGTTTATGACATTACCCACACGATTACATTTGAGAATGTCACCCACTGGCTCGATGAGCTCAAGAGCGAGACTTCTTTTTCTCTGCATTGCTGTGTTTTTGCTGATTCTGGAGCATTTCTTTGGGGATTTACTATTTTTTTGTTCGGTGGTGATTTGGCTTCTCTGGGTTTTTTTTGGTTAGTTAGTTTGTGATCTATGGAGTTGAATAAGTTGGTAATCTGGGTAACTTTTTTATTAATTTTTAAATATTCTATTAGTTTTGTTATTTTAGGGGTGCCTGGTGCAGACCCATTAATGTTGGTGTTATAAATTTCCCTGAAAAAACACATTAGTGAAGACTTTCTGAGCAAAGTTGAAGCCCATAATTGAGCAAGGAATAATGATTGTGATAGGGCTTGGAAGAGGGACCCATAGCTTGACAGATTGACTGAGACAAAAATGCACTAAAACAGGTTGAAAAGAAATCTAATACACACACAGGGATAGGATAATAGAACCAGAAACAGAGTAATGATTTAAGTTGACACAGAATTTGCAGGACACAAAAAGGTTGCAGAGGTTGCAGTGATTGGGTAGCAATAGTTGGGTACCACCCTCTTACTATGGAAAATATTTAAGACGACATTAGTTTGATTTATTGGTTTCTGTATCCATTGTGTTAAGTGAAACAATTTTGAATGTTTAGATGGGATCTACCCATCCTTAGGTAGAAAAGAAAAATGTCTTTATCACTTTAATACAAAATGATAAAGCATGCCTTAGAAGCACAGGGATATTACAGGTGAATCTTAGGAGAATTTGTACTAGCATCCAACAGCTGCATTGTGATACAAGAAGCATGTCCGACTGGGTTTAAATTCAAGTCTTTATCATGATAATTGCTACCTTGCCACTAGACTGCTTGGTTAAACACCTGATTTCTTATGCTTAATGGGTCCAATATAACTTTTTATGGTTTTTTCTGCATGTCACAGTGCACACTGATACAAATGTGGTGAGGATGCTTGTGGGAAACAAATGTGATTTGGAGAATATCAGAGAAGTGTCAATGGAAGATGGCAAGAGCCTTGCTGAGGCGGAGGGTCTATTTTTCATAGAGACCTCTGCCTTAGATAACACAAATGTCATGTATGCCTTCCATATTGTGGTTAGAGAGGTTTACAATAGTGTGAGCAGGAAAGTATTGAACTCTGACTCCTATAAATCTGAATTATCCTTGAACAGGGTTAAAATTATTGATGGAGATGATGCATCCAAGTCAAAGTATTCATGCTACTGAAGGTTTTTCTTTCTTTTTTTGCCGACATTATTTGGGATTGGGTTTCACATGGTGTTGCAGTTTAGAATCTAGGATTTTTGAATCTCTTTGGTTCTTACACCCCATTTGTTGATGCGGGTTCTCAAGTAGATATATTGTTGTACTAGGCAGTCAATTGTATAGGAGTTTTTTTGCAGCCAAAGGAAGATTTGGTGGGAGTCTCTAACTGAGCTTCTTATGATAGCGAGTCCTATCTGCTATAAGCAGAGAGCATAATAACCCTGAATTGATTCAAAACAATGTATTGTAGTCACACTTTTGTGAATTTGATTCCATAATATTATAAAGCAGTGAGAGCATTTGCACGAGACTTGGAGGACTAGTATTTATTTTGTGTTTTCATAAGTTTACTGATACCCTAGTTTTTCATCAATTATCAATTTAACAGGTTAAGTTTATTGATACCCTAGTTTTTCATCAGTTATCAATTTAATATGTTAAGTGCTAGAAGGAAATAAGGGTTTTAGAATGAGCTATTGCTTTGGTTATAGGCCATAAAGCAATCTACAAATATAGTTTTGTCAATTTGGTGAAACATTGGAACATGTTCTTCTGGACTTAGACATGTAAAGCCTTATGATTTCATAATATGTGTATCCTTTTAACTCAAGTGAATCTGCACTTTATAACCTAATATTTGTGGTCTGAACTTGAATGTTTTGGTCACTTATGTAAAATAGCCATCAAAGTGATGATTTGAGTCTTAAAGATACTCACATTTTTAAAAATTCCCAAAAATAAATTATTAAAATAAGCTCTTACAACCTTATGCACTTTTGACATTCCAACATTTTTTCTTCCACATTTCACAACTAAATAAAATTGAATTGTGAAACACACGTTTATAAGCATGAAGTGTTCGTATACCATAAACATCTGGTTCTTGAAAATTCATTATATTCAAAAGGTAACAAGCCTAGAAAAATATTAGTAGGCATGGAAATGTTATGCTTTCTCGAGGGAACTTGGACCTATGGCTATCTAGGGAGATGAAGAGTATTCCTTCATGCAAGTCTCTCCAAGCTATCTATGTAGTTGTAGATGTGGAAGTGGTTTTACACCAATAACGTGCTACACTTAACCACATCTATTTGCCACTAAGTTTAAATGATATATAATTCATTAAATCACACCTGCATGCATAGATTAGAAATCCTAGGGAAAATTGGAATATTAGAAATTCTTGGAAGAAATAAGGTTTTAGAGTGATACGTTTGGAAGGTCATTTAGGACCAAGGTTGACTATACAAGATATTTTGTCAAGATATACATGATATTTTGTCAAGATATAAAGCTTGCACACTGCAATAGTTTCCATTACTTTGTATTGGAAAAAGATAGAAGAATGTAATGCTCTTAGAGTGAGAAAAGAAGGGCTGATTGGGAATACCAAGAGACATAAGAAAGATTATAAAGAATGTAAGAAAATTGTGCACAAGAGGATTGTTTTCGGTGATAGACTAGTGCATCTTATCTTTTCAATTAATGAAAGTCTTTTTTTCACTAGCCTTTTATGCTTACAATTTTGATTCATGTTCCTAATTTCTCTAAATAAAAGTAACTAAGATTGTGTGCATAGTTTTTAGCCTATTCTCATGTTTTAGTTAAGTGCATAACATCACTACCAAATAAGTAAATCATGCACAATTGCGCTCAATGATGAGTAAATTCAGGTACAATTGTTAATAATGATTTTGTTGTCGGGATATGAAAATGTTGGGATGGCTACCATGACAGAGATATAGAGAAATAGCTACAGGAGAAGATGGACCATTTTGTGGAAGAGGGGGCTATTAGAACGAGAATCCCTACAAGAAAGATAGTGGAGGAGCATCTATACAAGGATATTTATGAGATTGTTGGTTACCCCCACATGAGAGTGACTTCTTTAATAAATTCATGAATGAAGTGTTTACTCAAAATGAATTCCATTGTAAGGCACAAATGTATGAGCAACCCAAACCTACCCTAGATAATGAATGTCCTACAACATATAATGACCCTTCCTTATTGATCGCATCGTACACTAGTGATTCCCCTATAATATAAAGATCATACCCGAATTGTTCCAACATCCAAATGTTTAAAATGTAGAGCATACACCTCATAAGGATAGGAATGTACGTGATGGTAATGTGTTTCTTAGCATTTTTCAATTATGTACTTGTGGAGATGATATTATAATGTATATGGGTTGATGGAGATGATAGTATGTGTCGTTGACTGCCATTATTATGGGGAGAAAGCTCTTCCAACAAAATGAGGGGTTTTGGAGTCTTTAACGACCCCATAATGAATCAACAAGGGTTTAGGACAAGGCGACGACTAGACCGAATTATATCTGGCGAAGTTTGTAAATTAAGTTCCATGCAAGAATCTAGTTCTTCTAATGAGTCAAGTTCATCAAGAGAATCACGTGACACAATGTTGGAAAAGGAAGAGGAGGAAAGGGTCATAAATAAGAGCTCGAAGACTTAGATGTGGAATATAAAGAGTCACAACCCACACTTCTATCGCAGGACCTAGCAAGAAGCAATGACATCAAAATTTGATGTTTTTCATCTATTGATATTTTGAAGGAGGGAAATGTCATATTCATGACTGTTCAATCCTTCCCAAGACCCCAGTAGTCCTCAATCCTTGGATGTATAGGGAGACACTGTTACTTGGCTTCCATTTATAATGATAGAGATATTTGTAAATTCGTGTTATGACCTCTAAATCTATATGAATTTCAAGTTGCTTGGAAATCACATCACACCCTTCACTAGGATTGATGACTACCCCTATCTTTTTGTTCGGGGATTTTGAAAACATCCATGGGTTTATCATATAAGGAATTATCAATGAATGGAAGGTCACTAAGTCATAGTAGGCCAAGTAACTCCCATTTAGAACTAAACAAGAAAGATTTACTAGGCGATTGATAACCCCTTAGTGTTCTTAGCCATTCCCCTATTTCTATGCTTATTTTGAACACTTTAGGAAGTTCTGTCAAATTTACTATCCATTCCAGTAGAACACTTGAACTTTATCTTTCTCCGGAGGAGAGGATACTACAAGAAATTCAATTATGATCCTACACCTCTACATTGATATATTCTCTATGTTTCTTTTGTTTCCTTTAAGATTAATTTTTTGTTGTGATGGTTATTTTTTCCAGCTTCCAATGGGTCATCCTAGCTTGCATAATACCATACATGGAAATATGAGAAATGTGAAATTTGTTTCAGAGTGTGAATAAATTTACATTCAAGAGTGCAAGTATATGTGGGGAGAAACAAGTTTGGAAGAGATGTGTAATATATGCATTATAAGGCACAAGGTAGATGTCATATCAATCTAGTTACTTGTCCCACCTCTCATAAACAAGGTACTTTTATAAGTGACTAGGATTCTTGTAGGATTCTTGTTCGAGTAGGTACTTTTAGAACAAGATCGCATTTTTCAAAGTGCTTTGAAAAACACCGTGCGTTTTTCAACGTGGCATAATACAAGACCTGTTTTCCATCACATTGGAAAAATTCAACTATTCTCCACCTGAAAAGTATTTGATGTGGATTCAATATTTACAACAAGAAGGAAAATCATTGGGGTTTCCCCTTTTGGAGAACGAGATCACATTTTTCAAAGTGCTGAAAAACACCGTGCGTTTTTCAACGTGGTAGAATACACGACCTATTTCTCATCGCTTTGGAAAAATTCAACCCATCTCCACCTGATAAGTATTTGATGTGGATTAATGTTTACAAGAAGAATAAAAATCACTGGGGGTTGCCCCTTTTGGAGAACGGGATCACGTTTTTCAAAGTTCTGAAAAACACCATGCGTTTTTCAACATGGCGGAATACATGACTTGTTTCTCATCCCTTTGGAAAAAATCAACTCATCTCCACCTGACAAGTACGTTATGTGGATTCAATGTTTACAACAAGAAGGAAAAGCACCGCGGGTTGCCCCTTTTGGGGAACGGGATCACGGTTTTCATAGTGCTGAAAAACACCATGCTTTTTTCAACGTGACGGAATACACAACCTGTTTTTCATCGCTTTGTAAAAAATCAACCCTTCTCCACCTGAAAAGTAGTTGATGTGGATTCAATTTTAAAACAAGAAGGAAAAGCACTGGGGGTTTCCCCTTTTGGAGAAAGGGATTGCATTTTTCAAAGTGTTGAAAAACACCGTGTGTTTTTCAACGTGGCGGAATACACGACCTATTTTCCATTGCTTTGGAAACATTCAACCATTCTCAACCTAACAAGTAGTTTATGTGGAGTCAATGTTTACAACAAGAAGGAAAATCACCGGGGTTTCCCCTTTTGGAGAATGGGATCACATTTTTCAAAGTGCTGAAAAACACCGTGCATTTTTCAACGTGGTGGAATACATGACCTATTTCTCATCACTTTGGAAAAACTCAACCCATCTCCACCTGATAAGTAGTTGATGTGGAGACAATGTTTACAACAAGAAGGAAAAACACCGCGGGTTGACCATTTTGGAGAACAAGATCACATTTTTCAAAGTGTTGAAAAACACCGTGCATTTTTCAATGTGGCGTAATATAAGACCTATTTTCCATCGCTTTGGAAAAAATCAACCATTCTCCACTGACAAGTATTTGATGTGGATTCAATATTTACAACAAGAAGGAAAATCACCAGGGTTTCCCCTTTTAGAGAACAAGATTGCATTTTTCAAAGTGCTAAAAAACACCGTGTGTTTTTCAAAGCCTGCTCACTTTGAAAAAACCATTCTCCACTTGACAAGTTGTGTTTTTTAAACGTGTGAAGGAATATCACGACCTATTTTCTATCACTTTTTCAAAGTGAAACACTCAACCATTCTCCACACTTTGACTCAAGTCTCCACCGATAAGTTTATGTGGAGTCAATGTTTACAACAAGAAGGAAAATCACCGGGGTTTCCCCTTTTGGAGAACGGGATCACATTTTTCAAAGTGCTGAAAAATATCGCGTGCATTTTTCAACGTGGTGGAATACATGACCTATTTCTCATCACTTTGGAAAAACTCAACCCATCTCCACCTGATAAGTAGTTGATGTGGAGTCAATGTTTACAACAAGAAGGAAAATCATCGGGGTTGCCCCTTTTTGAGAATGGGATTGTGTTTTTCAAAGTGTTGAAAAACATCGTGTGTTTTTCAACGTGGCGGAATACACAACCTGTTTCCAATACTTTGGAAAAATTCAACCCCTATCCACCTGATAAGTACTTGATGTGGAGTCAATGTTTACAAGAAGAAGGAAAAGCACTGTGGGTTACACCTTTTGGAGAACGAGATTACATTTTTTAAAATGCTTTGAAAAACACCATGTGTTTTTCAATGTGTCAGAAAACACACTCCATTTTTCATCACTTTGGAAATATTCAACCCCTCTCCACCTATAAGTAGTTGATGTGGATTCAATTCTTACAAAAGTAGGAAATGCACTGCGGTTGCACCTTTTGGAGAATGGGATTACGTTTTCAAAGTGCTGAAAAACACCGTGCATTTTTCAACGTGGTGAAAAACACACTCTATTTTTCATCACTTTGGAAAATTCAACCCCTCTCCACCTGAATAAGTAGTTGATGTGGATTCAATGTTTACAAGGATAAGGAAAAGCACCGCATGTTACCCCTTATGGAGAATGGGATTGCGATTCTCAAAATGTTGAAAAACACCGTGCATTTTCAACGTGGTAAATAACACACTATGTTTTTCATCATTTTAGAAAAATTCAACCCCTCTCCACCTGAAAAGTAGTTGATGTGGAGTCAATTTTACAACAAGAAGGAAAAGCACTAGGGGTTACGCCTTTTGGAGAACAGGATCACGTTTTTCAAAGTGCTGAAAAACACTATGTGTTTTTCAATGTGGCAAAAACACACTCTATTTTTCATCACTTTGGAAAAATTCAACCCCTCTCCACCTGATAAGTAGTTGATGTGGAGTCAATTTTTACAAGGAGAAGGAAAAGCACCGCAAGTTACCTCTTATGGAGAATGGGATTGAGTTGTTTAAAATGTTGAAAAACACCGTGCATTTTTCAACTTGGCGATTAACACATTCTGTTTTTCATCGCTTTGGAAAAATTCAACCCCTCTCCACTTGATAAGTAGTTGATGTGGAGTCAATGTTTATAATAAGTAGGAAAAACACCTTGTGGTTGCACCTTTTGGATAACGGGATTACATTTTTCAAAGTGTTGAAAAATATTGTGTGTTTTTCAACTTGGCAATAACACACTCTATTTTCATCACTTTGGAAAACTTCAACCCCTCTCCACCTGATAATTAGTTTATGTGGAGTCAATTTTTACAAGAAGAATAACAACACAGCGGGTTACACCTTTTGGAGAATGGGATTGTGATTTTCAAAGTGTTGAAAAACACTGTACTTTTTCAACATGGCAGAATACACGACTTGTTTCTCATCACTTTGGAAAAAAATTACCCTTCTCCACCTGATAACTAGTTTATGTGGACACAATGTTTACAACAAGATGGAAAAGCACTGCGGGTTACACCTTTTGGAGAACGAGATTACAATTTTCAAAGTGTTGAAAAATATCCGTGCATTTTTCAACGTGGCGAATAATACACGACTTGCTTTCTCATCGCTTTGGAAAAATTCAACCCATCTCCACCTGACAAGTAGTTGATGTGGATTCAATGTTTACAACAAGAAGGAAAAGCAGCGGGTTGCCTCTTTTAGAGAACAAGATCACATTTTTCAAAGTGCTGAAAAACACTGTGCGTTTTTCAACGTGGCAGAATACACGACCTGTTTTCCATCGCATTGGAAAAATTCAACAATTCTCCACCTGACAAGTACTTGATGTGGATTCAATTTTTACAACAAGAAGGAAAATCATCGGGGGTTGCACCTTTTGGAGAACGGGATCGTGTTTTTCAAAGTGCTAAAAACACCATGCATTTTTCAACGTGGTGGAATACACAACTTGTTTCTCATCACTTTACAAAAATTCAACCTCTCTCCACCTGATAAGTATTTTATGTGGAGTCAATGTTTACAAGGAGAAGGAAAAGCACCGGGTTACACATTTTGGAGAATGGGATTGCGATTTTCAAAATGCTTTGAAAAATCGTGCATTTTTCAACGTGGCGGAATACATGACCTGTTTTTCATCGCTTTGGAAAAACTCAACCCTTCTCCACCTGAAAATTAGTTGATGTGGAGTCAATGTTTACAACAAGAAGGAAAAGCACCGCGGGTTGCACCTTTTGGAGAACCGGATTGCATTTTTCAAAGTGCTGAAAAACACCGCATTTTTCAACGTGGCGAAAAACACACTCTATTTTCCATCGCTTTGGAAAACTTCAACCCTCTCCACCTAACAAGTAGTTTATGTGGAGTCAATGTTTACAACAAGAAGGAAAAACACCGGGGGTTTCTCCTTTTGAATACGTGGTCGGGTTTTCAAAGTGATGAAAAACACCAGTGCATTTTTCAATGTGGCGGAATACACGACTTGTTTTTCATCACTTTGGAAAAAATCAACCCTTCTCCACCTAACAAGTAGTTGATGTGGATTCAATTTTTACAAGAAGAAGGAAAAGCACTGGGGGTTGTGCCTTTTGGAGAACGGGATTATGTTTTTCAAAGTGCTGAAAAACACCATGCGTTTTTCAACGTGGTGAAAAACACACTCTATTTTTCATCGCTTTGGAAAACTTCAACCCCTCTCCACCTGATAAGTAGTTGATGTGGAGTAAATGTTTACAAGGAGAAGGAAAAGCACTGTGGGTTACACCTTTTGGAGAATAGGATTACGTTTTTCAAAATGTTGAAAAACACCGTGCATTTTTCAACTTGGTGATTAACACACTCCATTTTTCATCGCTTTGGAAAACTTCAAACCCTCTCCACCTAATAAGTAGTTGATGTGGAGTCAATGTTTACAAGGAGAAGGAAAAGCACCGTGGGTTACACCTTTTGGAGAATGGGATTACGATTTTCAAAATGCTGAAAAACACGTGTGTTTTTCAACGTGGCAAAAAACACACTTTGTTTTTCATCGCTTTGAAATATTCAACCCCTATCCACCTGATAATTATTTTATGTGGATTCAATGTTTACAAGGAGAAGGAAAAGCACCAGGGGTTGCGACTTTTGGAGAACGAGATTTTGTTTATCAAATTGTTGAAAAACACTATGCATTTTTCAACGTGGTGAAAAATGCACTCCATTTTCCATCGCATTGGAAAATTCAACCCTTCTCCACCTGAAAAGTAGTTGATGTGGAGTCAATGTTTACAACAAGAAGGAAAAGCACCACGGGTTGCACCTTTTGGAGAACAGATCACGTTTTTCAAAGTCTGAAAAACACCGTGCATTTTCAATGTGGCGGAAAAAACACTCTGTTTTTCATCGCTTTGGAATTATTCAACCACTATCGACCTAATAAGTAGGTTATGTGGAGTCAATTTTTACAATAAGGAGGAAAAGCACCACGGGTTACCCCTTTTGGAGAACGGGATTGCAATTTTAAAATGCTTTGAAAAACACCATGCATTTTTCAACATGGCGAAAAACACACTCTATTTTTCATCACTTTGGAAAAATTCAACCCCTCTCCACCTGATAAGTAGTTTATGTGGAGTCAATTTCTACAAGGAGAAGGAAAAGCACCGCGGGTTACACCTTTTGGAGAATGAGATTGCATTTTTCAAATTTTTGAAAAACACCATGTATTTTTCAACGTGGCGCAAAACACACTCTGTTTTCATCGCTTTGGAAAACCTAAACCCATCTCCACTAATAAGTATGCGATGTGGATTCAATGTTTACAAGGAGAAGGAAAAGCACCATGGGTTACACCTTTGGGAGAATGGGATTGCATTTTTCAAAATGCTAAAAATACCATGCATTTTTCAACGTGGCGGAAAACACACTCTGTTTTTCATCGCTTTGGAATTATTCAACCCCTATCCAGCTGATAAGTAGGTTATGTGGATCCAATTTTTACAACAAGGAGGAAAAGCTCCATGGGGTGTGCCTTTTGGAGAACGTGATTGCGTTTTTCAAAGTGTTGAAAAACACTGTGCATTTTTCAACATGGCAGAAAACACACCTGTTTTCATCGCATTGGAAAAATTCAACCCTTATCCACCTGATAAGTATATGATGTGGAGTCAATGTTTACAAAAAGGAGGAAAAGCACCATGGGTTTCCCCTTTTGGAGAACGGGATCACGTTTTCAAAGTGCTGAAAAACACCATGCATTTTTCAACGTGGCGGAATACACGACCTATTTCTCATCACTTTGGAAAAATTCAACCCATCTCCACCTGACAAGTAGTTGATGTGGAGTCAATGTTTACAACAAGAAGGAAAAGCACCGCGGGTTGCCCCTTTTGGAGAATAGGATCACATTTTTCAAAGTGCTGAAAAACACCGTGCATTTTTCAACGTGGCGGAATACCCCATGCATTTTTCAACGTGGTGGAAAACACACCCTCTTTTATTTACTTCATTTGCTTTACATTTTTACATAAAGGTGGAACAAAATCATGGTTTGTACCTTGTGGAAAACAATGGTTAATTTTTTATAGTGTTGAAAAAGGTTTATTTTTCAGCACTTTGATAGTAGCAATAAAAATTTGACATGATAATTTGTTACTGTTGATTACATCATTTCATCATAATTACATCAAATTTTTGTTTGTTAAAATATTTTATATTATCCATATATTACATGAGCGGTTCTACGTTGGCTAACACCACCGAGCACTTTTTTAAATACTCTAAAAATAGTCAAAGACTAGGTCAGTTGTACACGTTCCATATTTATGTATTTTAAATATATGCAATGTACAATCTCATATACATGAATTTTAAATGTTTACAATTATAATATAGGCCCACTCAACATGCCATACATTTACTTTCCAAAGCTCAACCTACTCATTCCATAAGATACATCTCTCTGCATATCTGTTGCATCTGCAACACAATGAATTAAATATTAGACAAGGTATCAAAGGATTTTTACCTTACATATAGTAAATAAATGTTATGAAATTAAGGACATTCAATACACACCTTGCGTGAGACACTAAATTGCTGAAAGATAAGCGATGGTAGGGAGATGTTTCAGCTGCATTTGAACCACCTGCAAAATAAATGATGAATATGTTAGTCTTCACCTCCACAATTAAAATTTCTTGCAAATTCACAATCACACTAATAGTTCAATGTTTTAACCTGTATGTTCCATTTGTGTGGTTTGTCTCCTCTTTGGATGATTGCCATCGGAAATTGGAAGCATTCGTAGTCTTTAGCATGATTGTTCAAATCTTCTATAATGAATGACCTCTTAGTCACACTGTGGTGGCATTTTTACTCGCACTAAACCATGGATGCATGCGGTGGTGGTTGTCTCATTGACATCTCCTTTGAAAGCAACATCCAACATATTTGATGCTTCTAGGTATCTCCTAAACCTTTGAACACATTCAAATAATGTTTTTTTTTTATTCATCTGTACTCAGTCATGTTTCGAAGAATGACTTCAAGAATTCTTTGGATGTGTGTTCCATAAAATCTGAATCGCTTTCTATCATCAAAACACCAGCCCCAACTATTTTAGGAGTGCCTGTGATGTATAAGACATTATAGAAAGTTATTTATTTATACACTAGGTTTTTCAATATCATTGTACACATGAATACATTAGGTGGTGAGGAGGGGCCATCCCATAACATGCCATCATTTACAGTGCTTGTCTCTACATAGGTATTGGTTGTTGTATGAGAAATGAAAATAATTCCAACATGATGCTTTTTTCATTACAACTTATGCTTAACAATCTATATCACTACTTGCCACATATGATGACATTGAATTACCTTCCACTTCTGCTGTTGGATATGACAAAGAGGGGTGTCTCGAATGTGTCTTCATTTACCCTTCTTGTCTCCCCATAAGTATTGGCTCCTGCACGTGAAATGAAAAGAATTTCAACACGAACCTTATTTCATTATGACTTATGTTTAGCAATCTATATCACTACTTGCCATATACGATGACATTGAATTACCTTCCACTTCTATGTTGGATACGACAACGAGGGGCCATCACGAATGTGTCTTCATTTACCCTACTTGTCTCCCCATAAGTATTGGCTCCTGCACGTGAAATGAAAATAATTTTAAATGCTTATTTCGTTACGTCTTATGCATAATAATCTACATCGGTAACATATGATGGCATTGAATAACCTGTCACTTCTGGTGCTTGATATGATGACATTGACACATATTGCTTGTGAATATCCAATGCCTTCAACACGTGCTTACACGTATTTCCTCTGATAGCCCAAGCACATTCGCATGCGTCCAAGGCTTGGCATTGTCTTACCAAATACCATGTGCTTCTAGTTTTTGGCTCCTCACCCTCAATTGATTGCAATCAGGCATAATTGTAAGGCAATCTGTATCCGAATACTCTTTGCTCTCTCAACCACTATCAATAGTTTTCTTTCTTTCTTGAAATTGGTTAAGAAGCCATATTTTTGTAACTTCCTCTTGTGTTTGTAAAATGGCTCAACCTTGTACACAAGTGTGTAGAACAAATAGTCCATCCGGAGAGTACTTTTCTTTTTCTATCACACAAGTATCTAGTCTTAAAAAAATGGTAGGACTCGATGGATGTGTTTGTTTCTTGATTTGCATGGGAGAAGTTTCTAAAATTTGTTGCCCACATAGCTATCAAGTGACACAAATTGAAAATTAGTGACACTATAAACCAAGATTTATAATTGATGATAATTAATAAGGAAACACACAAATGATAGTACTCACCAACACGTTCTTCGCTCTCACACCATGTATTCCTGAAGTACTCAAGGAACTTAGTTTCCTCTTTGAATTCATTAAATAAGTCTTGAATGATTCAAAATGTGTGCTCGTGATGCATTTTGAAACCATACATGATGGTACCTAGTCTCTCGAAAATCTTCCACCTAGAATCCTTGCTACAATACTTGTGCACATTTTTCAACCATGCCCATGCACGTGCCATAGGCATAACACTACACGAAAACCAAAAACACACTTGATGGCTTGGATTTCAGCCAACACATCATCTATAATGAACGCATTGATTTATCAATCGACACGAAGGCATTTTCCTCATTTCTGGACTTCCGCCAACCACCCGTAAATGTCTTCAATTTTATTCCTCGAAGAAATGGCCCATGCTATGGGCACCCCAGCCTCTTGCTCGTCAAAAAACAAGCAATGTATAATTGGTACTACAAGGAATATGACATCAAATGGTAACATGAAGTTTAATATAACAGAAAGGGAACACTATTAATGATACATAAATTACACATCATTTCAAAATTCATTCCAATTACTTACGCCATATTTGTTGGTAGAAATGTTGATTCCATGGAGATTATGGAATTGTGCGTGTTGAGTTGTGGAGCTCAATTACTTCGGATTAGCATGCAATGTGAAACTTTCTGGAAAACACATAGTAACCATCATCGGTTATGGAGGGACCGACATCGGTCATCTATGACTGGTATCAGTCAGGAAATAAGGAATTGGCATTGGTTAGGTATAACCGGAATCGTTACAAAAAGGAGGAAATGCATAGTGGGTTGCACCTTGAAATAAATCGAATTACATTTTTCAACAAGTTGAAAAACACCGTGCATTTTTCAAATTGTCAAAAAACACACTCTATTTTTTAGCACTTTGAAAAAATGTAGCCCTTATCCACCTGATAAGTAGTTGATGTGGAGTCAATTTTTACAACAAGAAGGAAAAAATCATGGGTTGCACCTTTTCAAGAACCGAATTACGTTTTTCAAAGTGCTGAAAAACACCATGTGTTTTTCAACGTATCAAAAACTCGCTCTATTTTTTCATCGCTTAAATAAAACCAACCATTTTCCACTTGATAATTATATGATGTGAATTCAATGTTTCCAACAAGGAGGAAATTCATTGTGGGTTGCACCTTTTGGTGAACCAATTACATTTTTTTAAAGTGCTGAAAAATACCATGCATTTTTCAACATGTCGAAAAACACACTATATTTTTCATAGCTTCTAGAAAAACCAACCCTTATCCACCTGATAATTAGAGTAAGTAGATTCAATGTTTAGAAAAAGGAGGAAATTCCTTAAGGGTTGCACCTTTTCGAAAGCTGAATTACATTTTTCAAAGTGTTGAAAAACACCGTGCGTTTTTCAACGTTTCTTAAAAATCACTCTATTTTTTCATCGCTTTGGAAAAACCAAATTTTATCCACTGATAAATATTTTATGTGGATTGCATCGTTACAAAGGATGAAAAGCATCATGGGTTACACCTTTTGGAGAACCGAATTGCATTTTTAAAAGTGTTGAAAAACACAGTGTGTTTTGAAACGTGTCTTAAAACTTGATCTATTTTTTTATCACTTCGATAAAACCAAGCCATGTCCACCTGATAATTTTTTAATGTGGATTTCATCATTACAACAAGGAGGAATATCATCATTTTTGTCACCTTTTGAGAACCAAATTGCATTTTTCAAAGTGTTGAAAAACACAATGTGTTTTTCAACGTGTCTTAAAACTCACTCTATTTTTCATCGCTTCGATAAAACCAAGCCATGTCCACCTGATAATTGTTTTATTTAGATTGCATCATTACAACGAGGAGGAAAAGCATCATTTTTTGCACCTTTTCGAGAACCGAATTGCATTTTTCAAAGTGTTGAAAAACACAGTGTGTTTTTCAACGTGTCTTAAAAATCACTCTATGTTTTCATCGCTTCGATAAAACCAAACCTTTTCCACCTAATAATTATTTTATATGGATTGAATTGTTACAACAAGGAGAAAATTCATTGTGGGTTGCACCTTTTTAAAATCAATTACATTTTTGAAAAGGCTGAAAAACACAATGTGTTTTTCAACGTGTCTTAAAACTCACTCTATTTTTTCATTTCTTAGAGAAAAATAAACCTTGTCCACTTGATAATTATTTAATGTGGATTGCATCGTTACAACAAGGATAAAATGCATCATTGGGTTGTAGCTTTTGGATAACCAAATTACATCATTGAAGTGTTGAAAAACAGGTGTTTTTAAACGTGTTTTCAAAGTCATTTGTGTTTTTGTCGAAAAAAACTCACTCTATTTTTTTCATGACTTTGATAAAACCAAACCTTGTTCACTGATAATTATTTGATGTGGATTTCATTTTTCAAAGTGAAAATGCATCACGGGTTCCACCTTTTATAAATCGTGTCTTACATCACTCTATGTTTTCTTTCGAAAAACCAAACATTTTCCACCTAATAATTATTTTATATGGATTGAATTATTACAAAAGAAAATTCATCGTGGTCAGCACCTTTTTTTGAATTACAAAAGCTTTGAAAAACACAATGTGTTTTTCACTTAAAAATTCACTCTATTTTTCATTTCTTAGAGAAAATAAACCTTGTCCACTTGATAATTATTTAATGTGGATTGCATCATTACAACAAGGATAAAATGCATCGTGGGTTGTAGCTTTTGGATAACCAAATTACATTATTCAAAGTGTTGAAAAACACCGTGTGTTTTTCAACGTGTCGAAAAACTCACTCTATTTTTCATGACTTTGATAAAACACCGATAATTATTTGATGTGGATTTCATTGTTAAACAAGTATGAAATGCATCACAGGTTCCACCTTGTTATAAACCGAATTACATTTTTCAAAGTGTTAAAAAATATTGTGCATTTTCCAACGTGTCAAAAACACACATATTTTTTCAACACTTTGAAAACATTCAACCGTTATCCACTTGATAAGCAATTAATGTGGACTGAATCATTACAACAAGGAGGAACTGCATCGCAGGTTGCATTTGTTATAAACTGAATTTTGTTTTTCAAAGTGTTGAAAAACACCGTGCGCTTTTCAACGTGTCGAAAAACACTCTATTTTTCATCACTTTGAAAAAATACAACCCTTGCCACCTGATAAGCAGTTTATGTGGATTGTATCATTACAAAAAGGAGGAAATTCATCATGGGTTACACCTTGTTATAAACCGAATTACGTTTATTAAAGTGCTGAAAAACACCGTGCATTTTTCAATGTAAAAACACACTCTATTTTCCAGCGCTTTGAAAAAATTCAACCCTTTTCCACCTGAGAATTAGTTGATGTAGATTGCATTGTTACCACAAGGAGGAAATGCATCATGGGTTACACCTTGTTATAAACCGAATTACGTTTTTTAAAGTGCTGAAAAACACACTCTATTTTTCATCGCTTTGAAAATTTTTCCCTTTTCCACATGATAAGAAGTTTATGTGGATTATATCGTTATAAAAATGAAGAAATGCATCATGTGTTACACCTTGTTATAAACCGAATTGCGTTTATCAAAGTGTTGAAAAACACCTTACATTTTTCAACGTTTTGAAAAACACACTCTATTTTCCAACTCTATGAAAAAATTCAACCCTTGTCCACCTTATAATTAGTTTATGTGGATTGCATCGTTACCACAATGAGGATATGCATCGTGGGTTACACCTTGTTATAAACTGAATTTCATTTTTCAAAGTGCTGAAAAACACCGTGCATTTTTCAACGTGTCGAAAAACACACTCTATTTTTCATCTCTTTTCAAAACTTCAACCCTTCTCCACCTGATAACTAGTTGATGTGGATTGTATCGTTACAACAAGGAGAAATGCATCATGGTTTGCACCTTGTTATAAACCGAATTGCATTTATCAAAGTGCTAAAAACATCATGTGTTTTTCAATGTGTTGAAAAACACACTTTGTTTTCTAGCACTTTGAAAAAATTCAACCTTTTTCCACCTGATAATTAGTTGATGTGGATTGCATCATTACCATAAGGAGAAAATGCATCGTGGGTTGCACCTTGTTATAAACTGAATTATGTTTATCAAAGTGCTTTGAAAAACACCATGCATTTTTCAACGTGTCGAAAAACACACTTTGTTTTCCAGTGCTTTGAAAAAATTCAACCCTTGTCCACCTAACAATTAGTTGATGTGAATTGCATTGTTACCACAAAGAGGAAATGCATCATGGGTTGCACCTTTTTATAAACCGAATTATGTTTTCAAAGTGTTGAAAAATACATTGTGTTTTTCAACGTGTCGAAAAACACACTCTATTTTTCATTGCTTTGAAAAAATTCAACCCTTGTCCACCTAATAAGTAGTTTATGTGGATTTCATCGTTACAACAAGGAGAAAATTCATCGTGGGTTTCACCTTGTTATAAACCAAATTATATTTTTAAGAGGAGTTGATAATCGAAATTAATAGGAAAAAAATAATTTGGTTTAAAATAATTTATTTTATTGTTGCAACAATTATAACCAGCTATAATCCTATAAAGTGTTAAATATCACAATCATAATTAAAATTATTTTATTTCATATATTATAATAACAAATATTTTTAAAAAAATTATAAGACAATTCAAGTGTTGCACTACATGTTTTTTGTGGATCAAGTTTCGTGTAGTTCTCCTAGGTGTTTGTGTAAGTGTGAGTGCAATCTTAGTCAAACCACTAGGAATAACCTCATGTCGCTTGACACTAAGATTACATGGTAACTATATAGGATGTGGTTAGTCACATGACTTGGGTATGTAAAATCAAAGATTAAAAATATATAATTGGTGGGAATGGAGATGTGAACAATTCATTTAATGCTCCTTTCATTAAGAGATATTTTGACCAAAAGTATTCTTGGTTGTATATTTGAATCTTAATATCTTCAATTAAAATATTCTAATATCAATGAGAATATGAAGCAACATATATTATAAACTATAAGTTACACTATTGGGTCAAGAAATAACAATATCTCAGTGTCGAAATTACATAAATATCTTGAGATTTTGAAATAATTGAGTGGATTTGTGAGGCATAAATTTCAGTTAAGTCTTATCAAAGAATTCATTCAACCTACAATTGTCTATTGAATCATGATTAACGATTTTGTATCTATTTTGAATAAATTAAATTAGCTAAGAATAAACATTTATTTTAAGGGATATTTTGGCTAAAATTATCCTTTATGATATATTTGACTCTTAATTTTTAAAATAAAATCAAATTTAAACTCAATAAGAGCATGAAGTGACATATGCCATGAATTATAAGTTACACTATGAAATTAAAAAATAAAAATATCTCATATACAAAAATATCTTGAACGTGTCAAATAAATGAGTAAATCTATGAAGCATATTCCAAATAAGTCTTACTAGAGAAGTCTTATTGATTCATGATTAATAATTTTGAATAAATTGGAATAGATAAAGCAAGCACTTGTTTTAGAATGACTTCCATCCTAAAAAAGAAAGTGACTAAGTGAGAATGGACTTTGACCCTTTTTTCTTCATTATGCATTTAGTGATTATATAAGATAATAATTTCTTTATTTGGGATATGTTATGCATATTAGTGTTAGAAATAATTTTATTTAATTCTTTAAAATTTTGTCACATATTTATATTTTTATTGGAACACATCATAAAGTATCACAAAAATATATATGGTTATAATAAAGGGGGAGTTGGTTAGTATTCGTGACACAATATTTAATTCCATAAATATACGGTTCAAAAAGTAATTTATACATGTTGTTAGAAATGAATATAAATTGCAAAGTCCAAATAACACATAATGATGACTAGTTGACGCATATTAGGCCATTAAAGATACCAAAAATAAGAGTTGAACAAACAAGTTCCACTTTAGTCTTTGGAGTCCCTAACTTGAAGTTTACATAAGTCTTCTACATATCCATCTCAATTTCACCCAAAACAATATCTGACAAAGTGTTACAAGACAAAGGGAGCTCAAATAATGCACTAAATTCAATTCGACCCCATGTAAGTATTTCTAACCCTAACCTCTTACTTTTCTACTATGGTTGACAATTGTTGTTTGTATTGGTCATGTATTAGAACTTGCATGTAATACCATATACTTGTTCTTTTATTGAAATTGTTACATTCTTGTCATTATTGTCACAACTCTTGCTTTTTCTTAGTGGCGCCCTTTTTATGTAACTTAATATTAGGTAGCTCTTGCTTACACCCTAATAACACCTTGTTACATATAACTCTTGATTTAGTATTTAATAACTCTTGTAAGGTCCTACACCTCTTGTATCCTAAACAATTGTGTGTAGGTACCCCTTTTAGATCCATTACAACTTCTTACTCACATGAATCTCGTCTATAGTCATAAATTCTATTGAGGACATGTAATTTGTGTGTTGGTTCTAGAATAATCTTCTACCTTTTGTTGATCCAGAGGATCCTTCATAGGTCATTCCTGGCCTATATGCATCCCACATCTCAAAATAAGGTATATATAAATTCCTCCCTTTGATTTATACTCCAAAGATTTGGGGCTCTAAATAATTTCCTAACCCTATTAAAGCTTTTGTATTACATGATATTCATTTAGCCTCGATTCATTTGTTGCTAAAAATTACACCCACAAATGTATGAAGGGCTTAGTATAGGTTATATGACACAAAAATCTACAAAAGAATTCTTATTTGGAGGAGATTTAGAGATGTGTAGAACTTAGATAGGGGCACCATAACGAAACTAGGTATATCATTTCTAATATTTCTTTCATCAATTTTGATATATTATTGTCATGCGTATTTATGGATGAATATTTGTTCTTTTAGGTTTCACATTGACATCCGAACATGTCTAAGTATGTTGAGAACTTATTCAGGGTCACTATCTAACCTCCAATATAACATTGCGTGATATTTGAATTTCTCTTTTTAAAAATTTAATAGACCTTTGATTAATTGTGCTTTTATCCGCATACAAATACCCTTACAATTTTTTAAATATTCAAATATATAAAAATACACACTTTTATATTCACTTATTTATTTTATTTTAATACATATTAAAAACACAACAAAATGAAAGACCCAAAATATATATATTAAAGTTCCTATATTGTTCATTATAATATTGATTTAAATTACACTATTATTTGGTCATTTCATCTAATTACTTTGAATTGTAGTTAAATGTACTCTAATGAAAAGAGAGACCAACTAATGTTTACAACAAATGTAAGTATGGAACATAAGAAAGTAAAGACAAACTCCAATCTTATCTAATCGCGACCAACTCGATACATCTTTATCTCTTAATATTTTTAATCATGATATTATATATAAAATAAACGTATTTGCCTATATTCTACGGTATACGAATACATATATACACTAGGTATAGACGCAAATTCAAGGAAAAAGTTGAGGAGGCAATCCTCCACGACGCGTGGCATGCTTATCGAGCGTTAAAAGACTGACAAATAAATGAAATATCATTATCAGGAAATTCTCTGGTACCATCATTTCCTACTGGAACAGCTGGCAAATCTTCAGTCACATGCCATTAAAATCTGAGAATCCTAAAAGCTGTTACGTACTGTAATAGACGAAGGAGATGATGAAAATTTGCAGGTCAAATACCGTGATATGACTCCGTCGGGCACCTCTTTTGCATATATATTTTATGGAGAGCATGCTAAATTTTATGGAGGCCGCACATACATAGGTGCATTTTCAGTGGAGGGTAGCCGTCTACCCCAAAATATCTTACATGGTAAGCTTAATATCTTTTTAGACCCGATAGGTGCCCAGTCGAACACTGCCAAGTATACACGAGCACCGAAAAACCAGTTTCGCCAAGAAAAATAAGTGACACGTAATATATTTATGGTCCACTCCAGGGCCACGTCAGCTCTTTCTTATTACGCACGTGAAGAAAAGTTTTTCATATAAAGCACCTTGCCGTTAGGGCGCAAAACAGGTCGGAGTTCAAACCAAACAATTTTTTAAATTTTTTTTAGCCTGAACTCCCCGACTTCTCGCAGGGTCTTAGAATTTTTAAGACCTTTCCCATTTTTATCTGCTTCTGCCAAATCTGCAGAAGTAACTTGGTGACTGCAATAACAACAAAAAGGGGAAAAAACGTTTCAAATGATGCGAACAGCGGCCTCCAGATTTGGTCGTGCTTCGCCAATATGGCAACACTTGGTAAAACCACCGACAAATTTCCTTCCAAAGCCGCCAAAGAATTCATTGTTTCTAAAACCAGCTCTGAAACCCTAACGCCAATACACAGTAGCTTGAGTGTATTTATAAATTCTTTGAGGCAAAACTCCAGGTCATTTACGTATTCTCGTATTTTGAGAACCGCCGAAGCGTCGACTGCCGGAGCGAGTTTCGTGTCAACTAACGGATTTATTAAATGGTATCTGCAAATGATAGGAAGCGTCCCGTTTTGACGAAGAGCATTACAGCTGCCTCTATTTTTACTGCTGCCGACCTTACTTCCCAGGTATTTCCCACTTATTTCTTTATTTAATCGTCATTTTTAAAAATTTGTTTTCAATGTTTTCGTTTTTGGTTTTTTGGCAATGAATATCAACAAACTTGAATTCTATGCTTGTTTGTAGCATGACGTTTATGTTTGAAGTTTTATTCTTTTTAGGTTTCTTGCTCGGAAAAGAGAATGCAATATTTTCAAAACAATTTTTATAATAACAACTCGTTTTTTTGCGTATTTTTAAATTTTTTCGTGGTCATGAAATTGATCCTCTGGCAGAATCTATGTCTCATAGATTCAGAAATAAGCAAATTTTAAATTTCAGAGATCTAGACATGTAATCATCTTGATTATATGTATCTGGAGTCATCCGTGTTTTATCTCAAAGAATAGAGGATAAAACTCAGTTGATACCAAGTATATGATATTTAGTAAGCAAATATTTTGTCTGATGTACGAAAAAGTTAACAAACAGGAAAAAGGAATCTGAACGTGATCTTCGTTAAAACCCATCTAAAATCTGAGCTAAAACCCTAGATTGTGCAAAGGCAAAATGGTTTAATGTGGAATGTTTTTTCCCTTGTGAAGCACAGCAAAACCTATGACTTGCAATCGGCACTGTCTTTTGAATCTTTGTGATGTCAGAGTTAGGGTTTTTTATTGGCTGTTTTGACATTTTTACCCCAAAAATAGATTAAGCCGACTGGATAATATTTAAATAAAACATTAGCCTAGTTTTTCTGTTTTTTTGCTTAATTTTGGGGCAGGCTACAGGCGGCCTTTAACGGGAAGTTGGGCCATTCTCAAATGTGCTCTCCAGTCACTACATCATAACCTTATGATATTTCAGGTAGAGTCATGGGCTGCTTTGTTGCAGTGAGGGGGATTTGAACCTGGATCATGCGGCAGCCTTTAATGCGTTGAAGGGAAAGTTGGGGCATTCTCAAATGTACTCTCCAGTCACTACGTCATAACCGTATGATATTTCAGTTAGATTCATGGGCTGCTTTATTTCGGTGAGGGTGATTTGGACCTGGATCATGCTCTTAGGTGTGCCCTCTATTACCAGTACACCAGGATCCCTTGGATAGAAAAGTTAGGCCAAAGATCAGAAAGAGCTTTCAGAACATGGGCTGGGCTTGGATCTGTAAAATGGTTACATGTGACCCGTATCCGCAGGTGCTTCCATGGCAAAACATTGAGGTGGGTTTAGCTCTATGCATTGTGATGAGTTTGAACCATACCTCTAAGTGAGTTTGAATGCTACCTCTAAGCGGGCTCCCTGGGCTGGGCTTGTGGCAATGTAAACTGGGTTTATGGTGTGAAACTCATATATCTCCACCACTAGCATGGCCTTACTCAAGTAGATAGGGGAATAATGATTTCAAGCTTGCATATGAAATTTCTTAAAACCTATCTTGTCAGTGACTGGAACTGATAATCCATGGTCTAATTGTAAAGGTATTGAATTGTGCAATAATAATTTTTTAAAGTTAACAGAGTAGATACTGTGTTGCTATGGGTACGGGGTTTCACGACCTTCTTTGGGACCTTGTGTTCGCTATGGCTTGGGCACACATTCGCGTATGAAATTATAAAAATATAGACAAAATTAACCATAATATCAATATTAATTTGGCTGGTTAGTGGTTGAAATAAGTTTAGTTAGGTGTTTATTTATTTTTAAATTGTTGTTTCTTAAAATTAGTTTTGCTTTGATTATTGCTAAGTTAATAGAGTATGGGTTTGTTATGGGTATAGGGGATTCATGGATTTCTTTGGGCTTACCAAAAAAAAAGAAAAGAGAAAAAACAAAAATAACCATAATATCAATTTAAATTTGGTTGGTTAGCAAATAAACTATGTTTAATTAGGTTTTTATTTATTTGTGATTTTTAAAATCTTTGTTTTTTTAATTTTTACATCCCGGTTTTGGCACCAGAGCTGGACTCTGCATATTAGGATCTTCCAAGACTTACCTGAGATACCGATACTGGATTCATACAAGGGTATCTAATAATTTAATGAACATATGATTTTTGCAAATTTAAGAATGTGTGCACTGGTTTTCTATGTTGTTGATAAATTATAATAATCAATACACAATTCAACTTTTTTAGTTCTTTGTATTAGTGGGTATGATTATGCATTTAGTATTTTTATTGCAATGAAAATCCTATCTCTTGTTCTCACGGAGTTTTCTACATAAGGAGTTCCTATTTGTCATCCATAGTCATCAATGTTGCACAAACACTTGTGTCCTAAAACCAAATTCCTTCTTGAATACTGGCACTTGTCTTAGACACAAATACTCGTCTCAAAGACTTCCAGTGGAGTGTTTAAAAAAATTATATTTTGTACTCTTGACCCTAGATGTGATGCAATATCAAATTTTAAATATCAATATAATTACTCTTCTCAAGTATCTTTTGTCAACATCTAATATCTTTTCTTTAAACAGTAATTAATGTTTTTTTATCCTATATTAGGCTTTGTATTTCTTAGGCTATATAATATTCTTTCTCTAAAATTTACATACATACATACATACATACATATTTGTCTTTGAGTATCTGTCTCCTATTGCTGAAAAATGGCACACCCGTCCCTATCTCCTCGTAATTGTGGCCGTTCCCATCTTGTGTTACTAAGTATGAGAGAGAATGAAAGGCATACAACACAAAGATACTCGTGTGCATCAGTCTTTTATTAGCATAGAGAGTGACATATTCAGGCGAGGTTGTTATATGTGAATCACTAACATAGATTAATTGATAGATAATCAGTTAATGTTTAATATCTTTAATACCCCACCTTAATGAGTAAACTGGAAACTGCTTGAAGTTTGTCCTCGAATTTGACAAATAAAATGGGACCAAGAGGATTAGTCATTTCATCTACAGTCCGCTCCTTATATATCAATTTGAAATCTGCAGTCCTGTAATATTTTGCTTCCATTCAATGTTTGAGCTTTAGTTGAGGAAAAAACCAAGAAACATTATTAACTACAAAACATAGATCTGGTCTTGTGGATGTAAGATATATTAGTCTGCCCACCTATTGTTTGTCGAGTGATTCATGGACCGGTAATAAATCGTCATTGGTTGATAACTTGCCTGACTTCCTTAGTTCTAAATCTAGAATCTTGGAGATGTTGATCATTCTTATTATACCAGGCTTGTGGAGTATGCTGAAGCCCATACAATGACTTAATCTACCTGCAACCTAAATGATCACGAATTGGTATATGAAAACCCTTAGGCTGCACCATGTATATCTCCTTGTCCAAATCTCCGCTCAAGAAGGTGTTCTTTACTGTTATATAATTGTACATAATATTGTCAATCCTACAGTAGGATCTCTTTTGTCACGTAGTGCTAGGTGAAAAGTCTTCTCTAGAATATGAACAATCATGGGGAATATGAAGTGTAACTGCCTTTCCAATGACTTTATCTTTGTAAATCCCGTCATTTGTTCTTGTTGAATTATAATATAAAGTTGGGTTTGCACATTCTATTTCCAATTTATTCTCTTTTGCAGTACATCCAATTCTTGGTCTGACATTGTTATCAGACACAATACACTTCTTTCTAGAGAAATTTATAGTATTGTTGGTTTTTTTATTAGTGGAGTCTCCCTGCACAATTAGTGCTTGTAAGTTTACAATGGCAAGGTCAACAAGTCTATACAAGCCAACTTGCCCAATGCATAGGGCTACTACCTTGTTTTGTTTCATATCTGACACAATACACTTCTTCCCAAATAAATTTACCACAATGTTGGCATTTGTGTTAATGGACTAATAGACGCAATTTTTATTCATGGTAGGAACATTCCTAACATTCCTTACTATGAATATTTCAGCTTTATTCAACCATATCCATAAATCTCCTATCCCCTCTACTACAAGTGACTCCCATCTTCCAATACAACTGAATAATTGTTTTTGTGATTTAGTTTTATGGTGGTGAGGAGTCACTTGCAGTTGAAGATGAACGGGGTTTTTGATCCTATCCTCAGAAATCCTGCTCACCTTCAACTGTTATCACATTTCACTGACACCACATCCTTTTGTTTTGGAAATCAGATCGCTGCTTCTGACAAATCCTTGTTGACATGCCCGACCTTATGGAGAGTAATAGCATGTCACTTGCTATTTTGAAATATAGATCCGTCATGTTTATGTTTACACTTCCCCTTTGATTTAGCAACACACTCACTTTCTGTTTGTTCAGAACTAGACACACTAGTTTGTATCTGCCTTTGTTCCTTCTATAGCAAATAGAAGTCGAAATGATCAAATGTTAGGGTCTGGTTTTCCTTCATCAAGTGTAAAGCCTCCACAAATGTTTCATAGGAGGGTGGTAAACTATTCAAAACAAGAGCAACCAGGTCATCATCATCCACCTTTTTGTTTATGGCAGCAAGTTGGTCTCAGAGATCTTTCATCCGAAGATGTTCTAATAAGTGCCCACTCTCATTCATCCTTGTGGAAAACTATAGATTCTTCAGGTGCAAGACTCAACTTCTTTTGAAGTTATATATGTTTGGGTTTGCCCTTCTGTTTTGTATTACATGTAGAATAGAATACAGATATCAATCAATAGAGGGGGTCCCATCCATCTATCCAGTTGGGGTTGTGGCCATCCGGTGAACCCACCTATAGAGTTGGGGCCCCCTCTCTCTCTATATATAGATGGACGGTGAGAGCCTGACTCTGAGAGAGTTGCCTTGGCTCTCCTACTGCAGCCATATCTAGAATCTGAAATCTCTATAGGGGTGGGGGTGGCGTCTATATCTATAGGTTGTGAGTCCCAATCTAATAGCTCAGGGTCTAGGGATCCCTATCTATATGGTATGGCTAGGGGATCAGAAAGTCCGGTACTTTGTTTTGAAGTTTGTTACTTGTTTTTAAGACTAGTCCAAAGATCACTTGCCACAATGACATTCTAGGCCTTAGGTATTAAATCATTTGACACATAATTTTAAGAGCAAAAGAGCCTCCTTATGACGTTTGTCATAGTCAGCAGGATTTGTATCAGGTCTCAACTCCTTTTTGAGAATGATTTGATTGCAAACCCAATACTCCGGAATTGTTGTATCTTGTGACCTCAGACATTAGAATTCTCACCAATAAGCTTTTGCGCTTCCGACAAAACTAAAATTTGAATATTGGCATGATTCACATGGGTGCTGACCCCTGCCCGTAAATCAATGCTGCAAAAGGAATTTACAGAAAAATATGTATCAACTCACTATTTTTCTTTGGAAATTGTGACTTTCTTGATTTTGTGTTTTGTCCGCATGGTTCTAGTCTGCACTAGTATCCCCTTCGCGTTCTGGTTTGCAAAAACATCCAGCACTAGCAGCTCATGATGTTCCTCCTGTGTGTCATGTTCCGTTCATGCCCTGCATGCTCACAAGAAAGCAATTGTCATGTTCTTCCTCCGTGCCCTACACTTTCACTAGAAATCAGCTTTGTCTACATCTGCAATTTTCTGTCGATCTCTGCAAAAAAACAAATCGAGTAAATCGCAATTTTTGACATGTCTCGTACTTGCGTTATGGGATTCCTTCTTCTACTGCCCATCCCTCGACTTTTGACTGCTTGCATTCTTTGTTGCCTCTAAAATCACCATGTTTGCAACCTTCACGTCTTGGTCTGTGCTGATGTCCTCCTTTCAATTCTTGTTCCACGATTCTGTCTGCTCGTTTTATCCTTCACTGCAAATGAAATCACACTATTCTTCACTAGTTAAAACCGTTGTTCTTCCTTTTTGTTTGGCCGTGAATGATCACGAAAATCATGACTTTAAAACCACAAAAGTGGAAATTGATGCCTTTTGTATTTTGGTCTGGTCTGCATGGAATCTTCAGTTTTTGTCTTCACGTTTTACTTAGTCTTCACTTTCTGCAAATCATGATTACTTTCCGTGCCAAAATGCGACTGTAGTCTTTCCTTCCTCATGCATTGGTTACTTCATGAAAGCCTACAAAATGTGACTGCTGCACTGCACATAAATCGTGTCCTAGTGTGAAGTCTCAGCCTCTGCACAATCATAACCTCACAATCTCTGCAATTTCTTCTCCATTTTGCACCCTTTTCCCAGGGCTTCCCTGAACTTGGCTCTTTTTCTTTTGTACCCGACTAGGTCTTCCCGAGTGCTTGCTCTGGTATCGAATGTCAGTGTATGAGATAGAAAATGAAGAGACTGGAAGGCATACATACGACACGCTGACATACTTGTGTGTGTGTGTCTTTTGTTAAGCATAAAGAAGTCAGATATTCAAGTGAGGTTGTTATACAGTTAGACTTGAATAACTGACACACATTAACTAACAGTTAATTACTTAATATTTAATATCTTTAATATCTCCTAGTAACTATTATGTTCATTCATCCCTATGACGGGCCTCAAAGAGCAGCTCAGAATATCAATTCGATTCCATTTTTATCCATGCATTTTCCATCACAAGTCAATTTTAAGATTCATAATAATCTTTGGAACAGTGTTTTGGATAGCCTACTAGTGAAGTAACATTACCCGATTGATATAACCAATTTCGGGGTTGGTGCCTCCAAAGTGGTTGGGGAGAAATGCTAAAGATTAAGGATGATGGTGAAAAAGTAGGAAATCTAGTGAAGATAAAACTAGAAGAAAGAAGCAGTTTCTTCTCTTTTTTCCTGTTAAATGAAAACGGAGCAAACATTTAGCTGGATTTGGTTTTCATTTAACAGTAGTAGAGAGAAAAACAGTTGAGCCTGGTCTTTTTTTACTGCCTAATATTAGAGACAAAATATTATAATCCTTGTGAACTGTAAAGAAATTAATCTTAGACATCAAGTTGAAATGACATTTTGGAATATGAGTCCATGCCCTGATTTGTAACATTTCATTTTGTTCTAGTCTCATGGTTGAATTTGTATATGGCTCGACGTTTTGGAAATGGTTTGATGGTATGTGCTTGTTATTTTCAATTTACATTTATTATTATTTTAGCTTTAGATCCATGGTTGAAATTGTGTATGGCTGATTGTTTTGGGAATAATTTGTGGTATTTTATCTAATATACATTTATTATTCTTTTTTGTGCCATTAATAGTGATTTTCAAAGAGTTTCGTTTGTTGTTTTCAGTACAGTATTGCCTTTGTTAACAGTGGAATTTTTTGTTTTCTGAATGTCTTTGTACCTATGGGGTTTATCAGGTCATTAGTTTTGCTGTATCAGATGCTTTGCATGTCTCAGACAAACTGGAAATTGATGAACAAAGGACCATGCGAATGGCTGGATATGGACTCCTTCTGTCGGGTCCCACGTTGCATTTATGGTTTAACTTTATGTCAAGAATTCTTCCAAAGACGGATATTATAAGCACAGTAAAGAAAATGGTTCTTGGGCAGGCTCTTTATGGGCCTGTTATTACTGTTGTCTTCTTCTCATTGAATGCTTTACTGCAAGGTATCAAATGTCCAGTTTAATGGCTTTTTTCATGAAACAATTTTGCTTTGTGTACTTATCAATTATTTCATAGTGGTGATAATGACAAGTAGCTGTTGTACTCATTAATCACATAAGCAACCCAAGTAGCAAAGAGCTAATCACTGTATATGAGGTATTTGAAAGAAAATCACGTATTATAGACACTATTGAACCTCCTTAGATTTATAGAAAACCAAAGAAATATTCCGAGGCCTAGAGCACCGAGTGTCTGTTGCATATTTTAGAAACACAGATTCGGGAAAATGCCTAAGAAATTTCCTTGACTCTCGATTGGCTATGATTTCTAGCCTCATTGACTTACTTTGGCCATTTGCTAACATTAATCTAATTTTTAAATTGCTTTTTCAAATAATTGAGATTTGATTCTCTATATGTAGAATTAATCTGTTTGTTTAAATGTTTGTACAGCTCATAATGTTTTTACTATCACACAAAGGCCAAGAAAGTTTGAATGAGATTTTGCTGTAAGGTGATACTGTTGTTTGTTTTTGACTTGTTAATGTCGTAATTGGAAAAAGAATATTGCTTTTGTTTTAGACCTTGGTAATATCAGGACATGTTAGATGAACAAGAAGTACAATACAAACAAAGACCCTGGATTTGGAACTCTGTTATAAAATTTGATCTGAGATATCGTAGAAATTTCTTGAAACTGCTTTGAAAAGTCTGAGAATTGATATTGATGTTGCAAACTGGAAATAAAAATTTGAAAATTACTGGAAAAATTCAGAAGCTGTTAAAGGTAGCGAATTTTCAATGTCTACTTCTATTCTCTGATGCTTTTTGGGGCATATAAAGATTGTTCCTAGGAGCAATATGGATCTACCAATCTTGAGGCTAATTTTGTGACAAAATGGTTTCTTCCATTTCAATCATATTCATAGTCATGGTCCTAAAACTTACCAGATATCAACAACCTTACAGTTATCTATATCACCCAAAAGGATGCCTCGTATTTATGTTTTTTTGCTAGACACACATCAATATGAAATAATTATGTTGAGAGATTCCATTTATTTTAGTGTATAAATATTTGACATTGGCCTATGCTGCATTGTGATATCTTCCTTTCACCATAGAAACTATGATTAATATGCCTTTGGTCAATAGAAAAGATTTGAGGCAAGGGGAAATTTACAAATATCCTCTTAAAACATCATTGAAGTGGTATGTTTAACTGTAACAGCTTGCACTTAGTAAACTCCAACTACCACATTGTTTTTAGTTTGCTTTCAGTCTTAAAGTTTTGATATTAGGAGGATGAAGCTGCTATAGAACAATACATTTACAACGGAGGAAGGGCATAACTCCAGCAGCTTACATTTAGCGGTCTCCAACTACTACATTGTTTTTATTTTGCCCCATCTTTATTTGATGTCTATGCATGTTGGCAATTTCATGCACATATGAATATATGATACCTGTATTTGATGCCCTCAAATCTAGGTGGTTGGACGTGTTAGGGTTTAAATTGTTAAAGGAGAAGGGAAGGAAATCATACTATGTAGGTATTTGCATTTATTACAGGGTATGCTAGGTAGATGAGAATGAAAGAATGAAATTATATTAATGTGAGTTAATGACCAGAATAGGTTTGTGGCACTCGAAAGTAAAAAAAGCTCTTGAAGGAGTGCCAAAAACTTCATTTAACTAAAGACAGACAGAGAGTATTTATGAAGAAATATAGACTTTGAAAGAAAGTACCGATCTTCATCGACGACTCTTCTTGCCCGTTTTTGTGGAAATGATGGAACCATACCTTGCTTTGGATCCATAAACGTATCAGACCTTGTAAATGATCTTTGATTATTAAATTTCAGGGGGAATCTGGGAAGAAATTTGCCAAGTTTCAGAAACTTCCGTAGTAACTAGTCTATACGCAGGTATTTAGGAATTCATGGAGCATATGTGCATTTAAAGTAATGTTTGCCTTTAAAAGCTGGAATGTTTTGGTACGATGAAACTCTTAATATAAAATACTTACAGAATCATTTAATTTGAGAATCAAGGATCTTGAGTGACATCAAAACATTCATGAATGTTAGTCATTTGAAAGAGAAAAATGACAGAATTATGAAAACTAAAAGTTTTTTTTTTTGAATTGCTGTTCTCTAACGGATTGGGAACATTTTTGGAGTTGTTTAAATTTGGTACTCTCAAGATCCTCCTTTTTAAATGTAAATGATATGAAGTCTAACGACATTGCACGGATGACAAAACTTAAAGGTAAGGAAGGGCAGGCGTAATTAGAGAGGACCACCAAGGGGATCTGACAGTACATCCCTATATATTTCACTTTAATCTAAAATGTAGCCTTCAAATATGATTGACATAACAATATATATGAATAGCACATTGTCTTCACTGACTAAAATGGTGCCAAGTAAGCACATACAAAGTTTGAACTTAGCTCATTGCTCTTGTCATTTTCTCATTTTCATCTTATCTGCTTCCTTCTTCAAGCACATGGGACTGCTGCATAATACTTTCACATATGTTCCTAATATTGGATTGCATTTAGAATATTTTGTGTACATGAATTTGTCTTTGTAGACTAAATTTTTCATGAAGATATATTCCCACTCAGTGTGGGGAAGCGGCAATTTTTGGACACAATTTGACTTTGATTGTGCAAGATAAACTTAAGTGGTTTCAAAAGATGTTGAAATCTGTGCACATAGGGCGCAGGCCCAGGTGCCCCCTTTACTTGTCGTAGGGAGATATTTTCCTTGTGGTCATACTGCTCAGCTGATTTTAATCATTAGAAAATCATAAAAATTATGCATTTGATTCTAGAAGATTCTCACACATTAACACACTGCAAACAGTCACTCGAAAACAAATTCAGTTGTTTGAAATAACATAATCTTCAATTATTTAAAACAAGATAAAACTCAAGCTTTGCCCCTATTTATTTCACGTCCTCAACCAGTAGCTTGAGACAATGTGTGCTACATGCTAGTGGTTCAGATAACTTGTAGCTATTTAATGGTTTGCATGTTGGTTTACTTGGTCAGTTGACCTTTTTATAATTTTAATTGCAGGTGAGAATGGGAGTGAAATATTTGCAAGATTAAAACGGGATTTTCTTCCTACAATTAAAAGTGGTGCCATGTATTGGCCTTTGTGTGACTTCATTACCTACAGATATGTTCCTGTGCAACTTCAGGTAAATGATACCTTTCTACACATGGTAATGGTGGTTGAATTTTAGTGTCTTGTACTTAAAAAAACATGTATTTAGTGTAGTTTGAGATTAAAGTCACTCTGTGTATCAAATGTAGCTTTAATGTTTCTTGTGCTTTTTAATGACATGGCTTTTGCCATTTTATTGAACTACCTTTTTGATGAGCACAATGTTAGTCAATAACTTCAAAAGCTTATTAATTATAACGAGTGATCCTTGGTTGTTGTGTTAAACCAAAGCAGGCCAATTTGAGCTATATTACATACGGGAACTGCATTTAGTTATAATAATTGACATGGATCGTAGGAGATATCTATTGGAAAACACTCTTATTGGAAATTAATGTGTTACAAATGGAAGCAAGTTACAAACAGTCATAAATGACATTCATCAATAAGACATAATACTGAAATAGAACTGTAATTAAATTTTAATTAATCTGAACGTTCTGTTCATGGCATTTTCTTGAAAGAGATGGTTGACTTTATCATATTTATCTAATTCTTTATGTAAGTATGCGTGAATAATGGAACAATAGAAGGTAATGTAACTTTTGGCAGGTGAAACATTGTTTTTCCATGTTTAATTCTTCATCTTCCACCGGTGACAGATGAGCAATGTCAAGGAGTAGTGGTCACTGGTCAGTCCTATATCAAGCAGGCTCTGTCCTGCAAGGGAAGTAGACAGTCAACACTGACAAGATCTAGCACTCGTGCCATTGTGTGCTAATAGAATTGTTGATACTGCAATTGATTTAGGACTGAATAGGCATTGATAGAGTAAGAAATTTGTTTCAATGCTAATGTTGACCATAGATTTGGGTTGGGTGTTGGCCTAATCATATAACTAGATCTCTCACTTGAATCAATAGGGTTTCATGGGGAAAAAAGCGAAAGAAATAAGCAACAAATCCTCAACCCATGTGGTTAAGGTACCAATCTGAATAGCCATGCGGGGGAGCAAGTACCCTCAAAGAGAATGCGCTGATGAAAGCCACATAGACTAGATGGTAGTTCCATCAAACATCTCTGACCATGCCTGGGACAGAAGAATCCTCAGTGTCTTCGACTATCATTGTGAAAGGCCCGAGTAGGATTTGATGGTGCTCATTGGGGAGTGTCTAGGGTTGAGGAAACCATGTTGGGTAACCTGAGGAATAAGTAAAGCAATTCCCCTAGAACCTTTCCTAACATCCAAGGCTGGAGAAATTCTTGTGGCAGCGAAGATTCTTGTAATGTGTGCTTGTCCCATGGCCTCGAAGTTGTCAGGAAGGAACAAATTCATGGTGTTGAGTACATATTGGTTGTCGAGAGACAAAGTGTGTTGGGAACATTAGTAGTGTTGTGTAGAGAGGAGTACTACCTCATTGACCTACCTCTGTTTGAAGCAACAATGTCCAAACGACGCTTAATGTTGCCAACCTCTGTGACGAGCTGAAAGAAAGAGGTGATCAGCCAAATGGCGCTTAATGCTACCAACCTTTGTGACGCGGTGAAAGAAAGAGGTCATTAACTTAGGAGCTCTAGGGGCTCCTGTAAGGATATTTGTTGAAGGGTGACAACCTCTTGAAGAAAAAGGGCCAAACGTCATTGGTTTGGGTACCGAAAGAAAGTGGATAGTCACTCAAGTCTCTATAAAGATGGTGGTATCTCTTTCGTATCTCATAATAAACGGGGAAAAGAAAGTGCTCCTCGGTTTCCATCTCTTGGAAAGAGTAAACACGATCAATCTAGTCCCCACGTGGAATATGATGATCAATATCAACTTGCAACTTGTGTGAGCAAACCCTCAATTGGCCGAGGGAAACGTCAAGTTGTGAGACCAATGATGTTAGAGATAGTTAAGACGATGAATGACACCATCCACCATGCATAAGTAATGCTCAGTGTAAAAGGCAAGGTTGGGGTTGAGTGGTTGAGGAAAGGTCCAAGTGATTTGGATGTAATGCTTGTAGATATTATCTTTGACAATTCTGATGATGACCTTCTTTACGGGAAGAAGTCAATGAGGGGCATCCAAGGAATACCCAAAAGGAGGTAACTCCGCCAATAGAGATGTTGATATATTGGAGGAATAAATCAACCTCAAAATGAATACCAACAATGCCAATCTCTATTGGGACCTATTGTCACCTAGAAGTTGCACCCTGATAGAGAATGGTGTGTGTTCTCTCCCTCCTGTTGACAAAATTGGAACATCTCAAGGTTGTGGGTAACCTATCTCCGAGGTGAACCTCCGAGAGAGTTGGTCCCTTGTGAATTGCCTAAAAACGAAAACTTTGGCAAGAAAAAGGGAAAAGGAACGCAGGAAATGGGAAATAGGGGTGATACACCAATAATTTAACACATGCATGTAACTCAGCACATAGAGAAATCAAAGATCCACACACCTGCACAAATCTAAGCTATTTTGCATTAAAAATTCAAGGGTTTAGGAGAAAAGGACAACAAGAGAGGGAGTAAATTCCACACTAAGGTAATACCATATCCTATCAAACACAATGAATAATCAGAAAACAACGATATGAGAGGGCAAAAATGAAGTTTTTAATTCAAAGGTGCAAGTACAAAGCTAGAATTGCCAGAGCAAATCAGCCCAAGTGTGTCTCCATAATTCAATAATCAAAATCTGCCTATGTAGAGTGTTGCGTCTGAATAGCCTCTTTGTTGTGCATGCTTATTTATTTCTCTAAAGGGATGGGTGCCTTCTTCACCACGTCTTGATTTCTATTCTCCTATTTGCCGATGATATTGTTTTACTCGCCTCTTCTCCTAAGGGGCTTTAGAGACAACTTGATGCACTTGCTTTATTTTGTGATCTTCGGCATTTGACTTTCAATTTGGGTAAGACCAAGGTCATGGTCTTCAACGGGTTGAAGACATCACACCTCCATTTCTTTTTCAGGGGGCAGGAGGTTGAAATCACTAATACATACACCTATCTGGGAGTCCAGTTCTCAGGGCCTAGATTCAGTATGAGGCATGCTCTTCAGCCGAGGGTGAATAAAGGGTATGGGTCTCTAGCCATTCTCGAGAGACAATGCTTTCGGCACCACTTTCAGGACATCTCCTCCAAGATGTCTCTTATGAACTCCCTCATCCGGCCCACTGTTCTCTATGGGTCAGTTGTCTGGGGACCCTCCCTCTTAGATACAGATTGGGCTTCGCCAAGAGGATTCAAACTCTCCTCCGCCACTTCATCAGATGCAAGCAGACGGTTCCCCAACATATTATTTTGGCAGAGTTGAGGCCCGACCTTTCCGTTTGGAGACCATATTTGACATATCGGCCTTTCTTCACTGTATCAAGAGGTTTGGTGATTTCTCCGATGAGCGTGACAGGTACCCGTATCTCGCTTATTGTTCCTCTGTGAGTATTGCCCAGGCTATGGGCCGTTGTTGGTTTTCGGGACTTCTACTTTATTGGATTCGGTTGGTATCCAAATTGATTCTCTCCCCCTTTTCAAGTATTCCTTGAATGCTCCCAGTCATCTCTTGCCCACCAAGCAAGTGTTGAACAGGTCCATCCGGGAGGATATCTACAGGTGCTTTATTCAGACTACTTGGGTGAATCCTCATGGGGGTTTGTGCCTTTTATGTAGAGCATTTTCTTGATTAGAGATGGACTCATTGTCGCCCTCGGTACACTTTTGTCACTGGATGCATGCCCTCCATATACGTCTAGGTCAGTTTCGGGTTGGCTCCCACAGACTTCGGTGTGAGACTGATCACCACATTGACCGGGATGACAAACTTTGTAGGCTTTGTAGCCTTCAAGAGGTGGAGACCGAGACTCGTTTCATCTTCTGCTACCCCATATACTATGAGATCAAAGGACGATTTCATTGCTTCTTTAGAGGGTTTAGACCCTCCCGATTTTCTTCAGATATATTGACTAATTGTGTCTTGCCCTCTACATCCGCAAGTCTCTGCTGCTCCGGGACCAGATTCTTCATCGCCCTCTGAGAGTCATTTCCACTAGACGGATTACAACCTTCTTTCCGGTTCTATCAGCAAGTGGAGGAACTAAACGATAGAGCCATTCTCGACTGCCAAGCTACAATGCATAAATCAGTTCATCCTCGGTTGGACCTTCACATCTCCCCTAGTCACCACCAACAGGCTCGGTCGCACACCCATACCAGAGGGCAGCCCAACTCCACCCGTCTCCCTGGCCATTGTTTTAGTCTCAGATCTCAGCAGGGGAGGGGGCCCTCGCCCCCCTCTTCGGATTGCCATTCCATTAGGAGCTTCTTTTCATCGGCCTCGAATGTTAGGAGGGATGTGGCTACCATTTATGAGTAGACTATTGGTCCTTGTTTGCCCCCTCCTTCATTCCCTTCTCTGCTTCTCCCTTCTTTCTCCCCGTTTGTTTCATTGCCCCCGCCTGTGGGGGTTTGACTTCGGGTTCTTGTTTGGTTTGGTTCTTTTCCTTTTCTTATTTTTGGGAACTCGTTTTGAGTTTTCCCGCTCGCACTTTGTATATTGTTTGGGTTGCAGTCCCATTGACCTACTTTTGTGGTCATTCGTTGGACATTAATATATTTATCTTATCTAATCCTTGTGGTGCATGGGACAACCACATGTCCTTATTTATTTATTTATTTCTCTATCCTTGGTGCCATATACCAAAATAGACTGCTGCATGCTCATTTTTATCCAATTTTATTCTTATCCCTCCTTGCGCCACATATAGGACAACTGATTTATTTATAAAAAGTCCTATTTTTGGCATCAACGACAATTCTTTCTCTTATATTTAATTCCTCCATGCTTTATTCTTAAAAGATCAATTTCTAGAAATAGAAAACCATTGTGCTCTTATAATTCTATTCGAACTCTTAAAAATAGGATCTTCTATTTTAATGTCTTCCATGCACAATCCTGTTGTTCTTCCTTTGGCACATGGGGCTGCTATTTTTATCCACTTGTATTGTATGTTTGCGCTGACTCCAAATTAGAATAACTTCCTTTTATTTATTTTATTCACCCATGCACTTCTCCCTTTTGGCGCAACTATAGGACTTTTTTATTTATTTTATTCATCCACCTCTATGCATATTTACCCCTTTGGCGCAAATCCTTGGTGCATGAATTATGGTAACATTTTGGTGACATCATGAGATTGTTTGCCTGGTAAACAAAGAGATTAGTAGCCTTCTGCATCCATTGGGTTATGGAGTCACATACCTCTGTCAACAACTTGTATCCTTTGAAACAAAACAACTGAAATACTCTCTCCAACAAAAGGAAAACATGTGCATGCAAGCACTTCTTGAAAGATAAGATAAGATAAGATAATTTTATTAATGTCCAACGAATGACCACAAAAGTAGGTCAATGGGACTGTCGTACAATGCAAGAGGTGCCAGTAGGGAGATCGAAAGGGTCACCCGAACAATAAAAGACGAGAAAATAAGAGAGGAGAGAAGAGGTCACCATGACTGAAGAGTGTAGATGGGTGGAGGCTGATGAGGAGGGCGGGAGAGTCCCACCACTCACCTTGTCACCTAGCATCCGAGATCGACTAAAGTAGGCTGCATATGCTTGTCTTGTATTTGAAGCCGTGAGAAGACTGGAATGCCGGTATACGGAAGAAGGACGAACAAGACGAGCCCTCTGCGTTCTCCTGATCGGACGCAACCTCTGAGAGAGGGCCCCAAACCGAGTGCGATCACGAATATCTCTCGGATTGGGAGGGCCCCTCGGGTTCGGACACTTTGGATCGGGAATCGAGACCGGTGTTAACGTGCGCTTGGTGCCCCCATCGAGGGAGCACCGAAAGAAGGAAGTAATCTGTAGAGTAGTAGCCTGTCTGGGAGGAGATGAAGGGTCTCATTCCGAGCCTTGAGTGCCTCTTGAAGGTAGTCGGCGAGACATCGTTGCGCATAGTACTTGAAGAAAGTTGCAAGAGATGGATGCTCACGGAATAAACAATGGAATCTCCCTCTGATCTCATAGTAGATAGGACACCTGAAAATGAAGTGGTCTTCCATTTCAATCTCCTGAAGAGAACAGAGCTGACAAATCCTCTCGGAGCGGTCTAGCTGGTGATCCTCCACACGAAGCCTATGAGAGCCCACTCTAAACTGGCCTAGAGAAATGCGAGTGCCTGTAACCAGTGTCGGGAGATATACGCAGGCCAACTGATAAGCCCGTCTGTGATCTCAAGAAAATGTGCAACATAGAAAGCCATCTTAGGACGAAGCCCATCGGGGATTGATCCAAGTATGCTAGATGAACTGCCTGTAAATGTCTTCTTTGATAATTCTGTGTAGATCCTGCTTACTTGGAAGGAGGTGGGCAGGGGCATCTAGGGAGTATCTGTAAGGTGGGAGACGGTCCATCTGAATCCCGAGAGAGCCGAGAAGACGTGAGACTCCTGCATACCAGCAGCGGGAGCGACCACTATGGTCAGAAAGAGCAATAGCCTCAGAGGAACGGTAGGCGAGGTAGAGATACCTATCCCTGCCAGCGGAAGAGTTTGAAAGCCCCGAATGTGATGCAAAAGTGAAACTAGGCCAAATATAGTCTCCAATCTAAAGGGATGAGCCCCGAACTCGGCCAAGATGATATTATGTGGAACCATCTCTCTACACCGGATGAGGCGTTTGAGCATGAGGATCTGGACCCGCTCGACTGTAGCCCAATCAGAGTCGAGCAAGGATGGTCCCCAAACCTCGGAACCATAAAGGACCGTGGGCGCACAAGAGAATTCGAGAGAGACATCTTTGACAAGATGTCCTGGAAATGGTGGCGGAAGCACTTTCTCTCCAAGATTGCCAGAGAGCCATAACCCTTGTTGACGCGGGGCTGAAGGGCAAACCAAAGACTGAAGCGGGGCCCAGTAAATAAAACTCCCAGGCAAGTCTAGGAGCTGATGATCTCAATCTCCTCCCCTCTGTAGAAGAAATGGTAGTTTGAAGTCTTCAACCCATTGAAGATCATGACCTTGGTTTTACCAAGGTTAACTGTCAATTGTCTATGGTCGCAAAAAAGGGCTAAGGCGTCCAGTTGTCTTTGCAGTCCCTCGGAAGAAGCAAGAAGAACTATGTCATCCGCAAAAAAAAGGATGTAGATCAACACTAGGTGAAGAAGACAACCATCTCCTTCTTGGATATGAATGTGGGTGAGAGGGGGCAACCCTGCTTAACCCCGATGGTACTCCTAATGAAATTGAAAAAACCAACAACAGTGTGAAGGTGGCCCAAAACATCCTCGTACAGGCGCATAATGTCGGCAAGAAGGGTTTCAGAGATATCGATGTCTCGAATTTGCGGAAGAGAGCTTCTTGTGGCACGACGAATCAAAGGCCTTTCAAAATAAAAAAGTAGCAGAAGACCTTAGAGGATCGGTGACGAGCCTCCTCAATGATGGCTCGAAGGGTGAGGATGTGATTGATGGTTTGGTAAGCAGTTCGGAACCCTGCTTACCCCTTGGCTTTGTAATGGTGCCACGCCAAGAACTCAGAAAGTCGCATGTGGAGGATTGGGCTAGAGCTTGGAGAACGTGTGGCCAACCATGATCGTCTTGTAGTTGTTCGGGTCGGAAGTGGAACTTGACTTGTGAATGCAAACACTTATTGAAAGTAAACTACTCTAATGATGCTGAATCCTCAATAACAAGCTTTGAGGAAAATCCCATTCACTGGGATTGGTAGGTCTTCGCCATTCAACTGAGATAACTGAAAATCATTGTGAGGCTTGCAAGATGAAATAACATACAACCCACTCCAAATAACATGAAATTTGGCGTGGTTTTCCGGTTTTGTTCTGTTTACATCCCACTTAAGAACAATATCACCTCCCCGAAAAACTCTTACTGCAACTACTTTCTTATCAAAATTCTTCTTTACTTGAGTTTGGTGAGTATCCATTGTGAGGATGGCTTCATGTCTCAACTCTTCTAACTGCATAAGTTCTGCATATTTTACCTCCACGGGACCGGCTTCCAATAACTCTAACTGATGAATAAGCTCTAAGCGGGCAGCTCAAGAGAAATCATCTAGAATCCTTCTAATAATCTTCAACAAATTTTTGTTTGTAGACTCTGCAAGACCATTACCTTGTGGGTAATAATTTGATGAAGTACTCAGGTAAATACCATTCCTGGACAACCCACTCTGTAATTTTAGCACCAACAAAAGCAAGACCATTATCTGAAATAATAGTAGCAGGAACTCCAAATCTAGTAATAATACCTTCATAGAAGTCAAGCACACTAGTTTCATTCGCTTCTTTCAATACAATTGCTTTTGTCCATCTGGTAAAATAATTAGTGGCAGTAAGAATCCACTTGTGACCCAAACTGGATGGTGGATTAATCATTCCAATGAAGTCCAATCCCCACTGCATAAAGGGCTGATTTGCTGAAATAGGATGAAGAGGAAGGGCTGCAAGCTTTTCCTTACCCACGAAGAAGGCACACTTCTGACATCTTTTGACCCATGCATAACAATCTTTGAAAATACTTGGCCAATAATAACTGCTTTCATGATTTTGAGAGCAGTAGTCCTTGGAGCATAATGGCCACCTGATAAACCTTCATGGAATTCTTGCAATAATCTGTCAACTTGTGAAGGTTCTACACATCTTAGAAGAACACCATTAATATCCCTCTTAAATAATATACCATCAATGAGTGCATAAGGAATAACTTGTAACCGGAAATACCTCCTTTTTGTTTTATCCAAACCTTGGGGAAGAATACCAGCATGCAAGTATTGAATCATGTCTTGTGTCCAACTCACAGAAGATGGTATTTCAGCTACTTGTGGCTGATTTATGAGTGCAAAAAACAACTTTCTTTGACTCCAAATCTGAAACTAAGTGCTCACATAACCCTTTTCCTCGGATCAACTTTGTTACCTTGAAGTCTATGTCATATTCCATGACTTTTGTGATCCAACCAGCCCTCTTTTCATTCAGATCCTTGCTCAACAAAAACTCTTTCACACTTGGGTGAGTAACCATAACATGAATTCTATTATTAGAGAGCATATATCTGAAATTTTTTAAGCCTCTAATAACAGAAAGTACTTGTTTTTCCACAAAAGTATACTTCACCTCATAGTCATGTAGCCCTTTGCTAAAGAAAGCAATGGGTTGCTCTAAATTATCATGATTCAACTGAGTTAAGATCGCTGAAATTGTTTCAACCCCTGCAAATGCATACAATATAAAATCCTTTGAAAAGTTTGGATTTGCAAGTGTTGGAGCTTGAGCAATAACTTCTTTAATGGCCTCAAAACTGATTTTCCCTTCTTCTGTCCAACTAAAACTCATATTTTTTTTTCAACATAGCAGTTAGAGGCTTTGATAAATTAGCAAAATCAGCAATGAATCTTCTCACAAAATTGATTTTACCAAAAACTTTGAAGTGCTTTCTTGTGTTGAGGTAAAGATAAAGCTAGAATTGAGCTTACTCTTTCTAGATCTATGGCCAAACCTTCTTTTGAGACCATGTGGCCCAAAAGTTTACCTTCATGCACTGAAAATATGCACTTCTTTGGGTTGAGAGAAACCCCATATTCTCTCTGCACCTTTCAAAAACTTGCCTCAGATGGCTCAAATGATCATTAACACACTTAGAAAAAATAGTAATGTCATCAAGATAAATCAAAACATTGACATTGATCAAACCTTGGAAAGCCATATCCATGGCTCTCTGAAAAATAGCTCCTGCATTGGATAAACCAAAAGGCATATTTCTGTAAGCATATGTCCCCCACTTAGTAGTGAAAGCTGTCTTGTATTGATCCTCTTCTTTTACCAATATTTAATTGTAACCATTGTAACCATCCAGAAGAGAGAACCTTTCTGCACCTGATACTGTTCTTAGAATCTGATCCATTGATGGTAATGGATAATGATCTTTTAGTGAAGCCTGTTTAGATCCCTGAAATCAACACACAACCTTATTTCTCCATTCTTCTTCCTCATGGGTACAAGATTTGCAACCCATGAAGAATGCTTGATAGGAAAGATAATACAAGACTCAATAAGCTTTGTTAGTTCATTTCTCATCAAAATTTCAATCTTTGGATTAACAGGTCTTTGCTTTTGCCTTATTGGTTTGGAATTGGGCTCAAGCTCAATGGTATGTTGAGCTAATCTTGATCAAAACCTTTTAAATCCTCATACTTCCAAGCAAAAACATCAATGAACTCATTGCATAATTGAACAAAAGCTTGTTTTTCTTCCAAATTACATAACTTACCATGCTTCAAAAACTTTTCATCATTGATTGCTATGTCCTCATAGTTCTCTTGCTTAGTGGACATCTTGATTTTGTCCCTTTTCAGCTGATCATCATTATTAAAAATACTCTTTAAGGTTACCAATCCTTGGGGCAACTTATTAGTCTTTAATTGCAAGATTTGTTCATCATACTGCTGCTGCAATTTAGACTGATTTTTTGAGGAAAATTCAACTTCTTCCTGAATAAAACGTACAATCTGTTCATCATTCTCAAACACTTGTCAATTAGTATTATTATTAGGAATTGATGGCCTTACAACCACCTTAATATGAGGTTGATTATCCTTTCTTTTCACTTCACCAAGAATGTCAAAATCAACCTCAACAAGTATCAATCTATCTGCTTGTTTATTCTCAGATCTAGGTATTGATTGAACATTGAATGCATCAAAATCTTCTACAAGATCCCAAACTCTATGTCTATATGATTTCATCAAGGGATTCTTTGCAATGTTCAAATTTCTCCCTTGATTTATGACCAATTCACTGTCACCAAATACCTATAGGTACTTAATTCCTTTCATTCTAGCCCACTATAAACTATGAATTAGTGCCTCATGTTCAACATTATTGCATGTACAACTAAGCTAAAATCGAATAGAAGAATAATACCTTTGACCCTCTGGTGATATCAGAACATTACCTGCACCTGATCCATTCTTGCTTCTAGAGCCATCAAAGTATAAACTCCACAATCTTGTATCAATCTCATCAGTTTTAACCAATAATGGTAAAAAAGCATCCTCCTAATGCATGCAATAAATTCCCAAACCAACATCTTTAATGTATGTTTCTTCAACATATTTATAAGGATCAAAGCCATGATGGTCAGTTCCTACTCATCCAATAATAAATCTGGTATGCTCTCAGAGTGGGTGTCTGTATCATGAACAACTAGATGATCTTCTTGGTAAAAAACAATACAATTTACATTGCATGCATTAGGCACATAAGGCTCAATATGAAACTTAGCAAGAGGCTCAAAATTAATTGTTACCTTCGTGTCATATCTTGTTTTGAAAAATAGATAAGACCAATATGATGATAGATAACCTCCAATTTTATCTCATTAAATCTCTAGATAAATACAAAGCGAAGTATGGAGGTAGATTTACTCCCATAATCTCTTGTAGGATTGGAAGGCTTGGACATGCATGCGAGCCTAACTTCATATTTCTGATTATACCAATTGTTTTAGTAGTTGTGTCATCCAACTGCAAAACCCCTTTGTCATGTGGCTCATATTTGAGTCCTAGCTTATTTGTTATTTGCTTAGGCATAATTGTACTACTAGCACCACTGTCAACCATGTAATTATGGACTAAATTATCATCAATAATCAAAGAAAGATAGAAAGGATGAGGCATACCAATCATTTTTTCCTGAAAATCAGCCTTAGAGGGCTGATCTCAGTATTACAAGCAACCGCACTAGCTCTATCTCGAATGATGCACTCAGAATCGATGGTTTGACCAACTCATCTTGTAACAAACTCTATTGACCCGGATGTAATGTCCCCTTTTCGAGACATTATTAATATTTATTTTTCATTTTCATTGAACCCCTTGGCATGCGTAGCACTACAAGTGGGAGTCTTTTTAGTTAGTTTAACGTGCACATAGGTTAGTTACTTTTATTTATTTAATTAAAAAATTAATAAAGTGCATGTTCTTAGTATTAAATATTTTAATGAGAGTTCATGTTTTCCCTCATAAAGGGAAAGGTCCTTTATTGGATATTGCACCCCTTAGTTCTATAAAAGGAAGGTTGCATTTTCCTTAGAGGGTATGTTGATGAATTATTGATTTCACTCCATGCTTGGAGAATTGGGATGTATGCCCTAGTTCTTGCATTGATCTCTCTCTTATTTGGATCCATTATTGAAGATTATTGAAGACTCCATTGTTCTTTCCATTTTGCTCTCTTGTGTTGAAGGTGTTTATGCATGATATTTTCTCTCTAGCTTTGGTGACTTGTCTAGGGTATTGACACATTTTATTGAGGGTAAAATCTGCATGTTATTGAATATTTTGAAGGGTTCTAAGTGCTGGAAATTATTTATGCAATTTATTCTAACCCTAGCGACTGGGTTTGGGATTTTGGGGCTTTTTTGAAGGGGTTTCAGTTATCATAAAATTCAGATTTTTATATCTTTGGAAAGCTCTTGAATTATAGATTAGTCTGCACTTTATTTCATGGCAAAAGATGAAGTATTGAGCAAGTTATGAATTTTCCAAGTTTCAAATTAACAAGTGAATAAGCCTATTTTAACTACACAGTTTCAAATTTCGTGGGTTGATTTCCATGCTTTATACTTATTCGAAAATTGTGATCTATAGCTTGTTGGAAAGCTAAAAATATGAAGAATCTTTTGGTATGGTTTGATAGGAAAATAATGGATGGTGAAGAAATTATTAATTTTTGAGGTTTGCAGCTGTTTAGTGCATTTATTAATTAATTACTGTTGTAATTAATTTCAGATTTGAATTGATTAATTTCCGAACTGGTTCTCCCATCTAATCCACCACCTTGGCTCACTCTAACCCTTTTAGGTGATAATGTTATTTTAAATAACATTGGATTATTTGAGGTCGAACTAGGAGGGTTTAGTCCTTCTAGAGTTGATTCAATAAAGTAATTTTGCATATTTGGATATTATCCCAAAAAGGGATATTACATCGGAATAGTCAACGTATTCCACATAAGCTCACATGACCTTTCTTCATCCGATCTATTAAGGAAGAACTGCTCACTTTGCTTGACCTTCGAGACACTTTTAGCCTCTTTTTCTTGATTCTTTTGTGCTTTCAAGCTGCCTTTTTGAATTTGATTTTTTTGTCTCGCTTTCTCATTAGGGACAGCAACCACCTTATTAGTATTATCAGGAAATAAAGAAGATGAACCATGCAAATTATTACCTCGGTGGGTTCTCCCACCGCTCTTCTTTTGTATACCCTTGTATTAGCTGCATGTTGTTCCTTTTGTTGCCAATTTACCAAATTTGCCTCTTGCAGCTTTTTGCTTCACTAGAATCCCCTTGAGGAGGAGCCTCAATTGCTTGAAAGTGGAATCATCCTTGTGCAATCAAGGCTTGATTTAACATTGCAAGTGAGTGAATAGTTGGAAAGATGGGCATTAACACAAAAATGATCATGCTAACTTGTATGAGGTTATTTTCAGCTCTAATGGCTAGATCAAAGGCAACAGGGATTGTGTTACCCCCATGGACTGAATTAGGACAACAATGTCATTGTTTAAGGATCTCAAATAATACAAGAATGCATGCTCTGTTGTAGGCTTGATGGCACAGGGAATTCTCTCCCAAGTTCTCTGGAATCTCAAATTAAAATCAACCATGAACTCTTGAGGGCTCTTTTGATTGTGCTCAATTACTCAATCAGGGATAGGTGGTCGGATTTGTCCTCAAATTGGCTACAAAGGGCTGTTCCTAATTGATCCCAAGAACTGATAGAATTAATAGTAGATTTCAGTACCATTGCAAGACTTTATCTTTAAAGGAAGTTGCAAGAAGTCTCATGGCTACATTCTCTTGAGTGATATTATAAACAGAGCAAAGATTTGCAACATCTCTAATATGCTCTACAGGAGTGGTTTGAGTTAAACCGATAAAGAATGGTAAAATTGTTTAATGCGGAAGCAAGGATATCATTATACTTGTGAGATTAAAGGGGCTGCCATCATTAAAGGTCACAAAAGCTTGATTTCTAAGAAGAGCCATTAAAAATTTAAAACGGAAAGTTGTGGGATTTTGGGCAATTGCTTTAGCTTGTTAGCTCGGGAAATATATGGGGAAGATTTATGAAATCTGCTTCTTTTATAAGAATGTAAAAGTAGTTGAATAAATTCAAAAGGAGTACCTTTAGCTTTTGACCTGGTGGTCACTTTTGGCATTAACTTTGACTAGTTTGCAACCAGTATGTTTGTGAAAACCTGAGGAGTCGCCAAATGCTATTTTTTTAATACCTTTTGCTCTACAAACTGCTGAACCAACATCAATTCTTTGAATACTTTGTCCCACTCGGGCGTACGTAAAATTGTTGTCACCTAAAAGTTGCTCTGTGATAAAGAATGGTGTGTGTACTCTCTCTCCCGTTGACAAAATTGGAACACCTCAAGGTTGTGGGTAACCTATGTCCGAGGTGAACCTCTAGAGAGGGCTGGTTCCCTTGTGAATCACCTAAAAATGAAAACTTTGACAAGGAAAAGGGAAAATGAATGCGGGAAATGGTAAATAAGGGTGATACACCAATAATTTAACACATGCATGTAACTTTGCACACAGAGAAATCAAAGATCCACACACCTGCACAACTCTAAGCTATTTTGCATAATAAATTCAAGGGTTTAGGAGAAAAGGACAACGGTAGAGGGAGTAAATTCCACACTAAGGCAATACCATATCCTATCAAACACAAAGTGAATGATCGTAAAACAACAATGAGAGGGCAAAAATGGAGTTTTTTTATTTAGAGGTGCAAGGCTAGAATTACCGAGCAAATCGGCCCAATTGTGTTTCTATCTTTCAATAATCAAAATCTGCCTATGTAGATTGCTGTGTCTAGAATAGTCTCATTGTCCGCATGCTTTATTTATTTATTTCTCTAACCCTTGTGGTGCATGGGACAACAACATGTCCTTATTTATTTATTTATTTATTTCTCTATCCTTGGTGCCATATACCAAAATAGACTGCTGCATTCATTTTTATCCAATGTCATTCTTATCCCTCCTTGGCGCCACATATAGGACAATTGATTTATTTATAAAAAGTCCTATTTTTGGCGTCAACAACAGTTCTCTTTCTTTTATATTTAATTCCTCCATGCACCTATTCTTAGCATCAATTTCTAGAAATAGAACAACAACATGCTCTTCTAATTCTATTAAAACTCCTAAAAATAGGATCTTCTATTTTAATCTCTTCCATGCACAATCCTCTTGTTCTTCCTTTGGCGCATGGGGCTGCTATTTTTATCCACTTGTATTCTATGTTTGGCACCAACTCCCAAATTAGAACAACTTTCTTTTATTTATTTTATTCACCCATGCACTTCTCCCTTTTGGCGCCAACTATAGGACTTATTTATTTATTTTATTCATCCACCTCCATGCATATTTACCCTTTGGTGCAAATCCTTGGTGCATGAATTATGGTAACAAGACCTAATGATGCAATCCTCTTTGAAGAACATAGGACCAAATATGGATGCCTAAGCTGAATTTCCCATGTTTATGAGTCTCAGTGAATATAGTAAGTAAGCTTGAAGATAGCCACAAGGTGTAAAGACTAGGCACCTAACTCAGCTTAGATGAGCACCGAGGAATATAGTGTTTTTAGAATGGATCACTCACCGAATCATGAGTTTGGAACCCTCTCAAGACACAAGCTCAATCAACGAATGCTAGACTAGGCACCTAAACTTTAGACACATAGAAAATTGTTGGCTTGATGATTGTATTGAAGAGGCGCATCTTTGAAGGGATATCCTGGAAGTGGATCTAAAAGCATTTCTATTCCAAGACCAAAAACAAGGCATATTCCTTGCTAAGGGGTGACTAAGAAGCATGCTTCATACTAAAACTGGTCTGGAAAACTAGACCCCCAACTAAGTGTAGGCCGATGTGATCTCCAAAGGCTCCCTTTGTAGAGGAATTAGAATCAAGGAAGAGGACGTTTGTAGGTGTTGAATATCACGACCTTAGTTTTGTTGAAGGTTGACCACAACAGTCTCATAGAGTCTCCAACCGACGGTAATAATAGAATCTTGAATGCTTACATAAGGCAACTTCTAGAAAAGCATATGTCTCGAAACTGAGTCGAAGGTCTTCTCAAAGTTTGCAAAACAACAAGACTTTGAAGACTAATGACGAGCCTCCTCAAAAACAACCCAAACCGTAAAAATGTAGTCAATAATCTAGTATTCTCACTTGAAGCCAACTAACCCCCTATTGTAAGACGACCTTCCAAGTGTTTTGAAAGTTGCATGTCTAATGTTGTGGCATAAAGTTTGGAAAATGTTTCCAATCATAATGGTCTTGTAGTTGGGGTTTTAGCTATCCCCATGCTTATGAATTGGATGGATTATGTGTTGGGACCAAGAATGAGGAAAATCCTAGCAAACAACCTCATTAAAGAGATTTTCCAATGGGGAGGCAAGGGAATCCACACCATATTGACGAACTCGCTTGAAGCCCTCACAATCTGCTGCGCTGCTAGTACACATCTTATGAATGGTCCTGTTGTTGTTCGTATTCATAGAGAAAACAATAGACGGTAATGGTGGAGTGGAGACAATGAAACAAGTTGGACTAGCATGTTGTAAAGAGAACTAACATAGTAAACCCATGCGCGAGGTCCATGTTTGAAGTGGGGGTTTTCCTTGGGAGGAGAGTGTGCCAAAGGGTCTTAGGGGAATGGTGGAGGGCAACAAGGAGAGCAAGTCATTTAGACATAAGAAACTCACATTTCTTTTGTCGGAGAAGACATCGATAATCTCTACAAGTGGAGGGTATGGAGAGAAGGTCGTGGGCTAGGGTGTAATGAAGTCTTCGATGCGAGCATTTACACTCGTCATTATACCAATGGTTCATAGGGCAGTACCCATGGGGATGAGGTGAGTTAGAGTAGTGCATTATGTGGGGACGAGTGTAAAGGGCTGCATTTCGGAGGGCATGATGTAAAAACTCATACATGGACTCTTCACCGGGAGAAGAATGAATATTATCCCAACATAAGTTGGGAGAGTCAGGTAGTGTGGTTGATTGTATACTCATCATCAAAGTGGATCGTGGTGTGGGTGAGTGTTGGGGGGTGTAGTGGGAAGCAGTGAGGGATAAGAGTGAGAAGCATTATGAATGGTGAAAGTTAAGGCAACATGGTCAACAAGTGGGACTTGATGGGAGATAATGAAATCCTAGATGTGGGGGATGAGGGATTTACAAGTGAGATTTTAATCCACTATATTCACAAACAAGCAAATCTACTATAATCATGGAAACAAGGAAGGCCGTTTAGAATTTGGAGAAGTTGCCTCCCATAGGCTGAGATGAGAGTATTTCCGTTCGATGATTCTCTTTGTAGTGGGAACCAATGAGGGATAAGAGTGAGAAGCATTATGAAGGGTGAAAGTTAAGGCAACATAGCCAACAAGTGGGACTTGATGGGAAATAATGAAATCCCGGATGTGGAGGATGAGGGATTTGCAAGTGAGATCTTAATCCACTATACTCACAAACAAGCGAATCTACTAGAATCATGGAAACAAGGAATCCTGTTTAGAATTTGGAGAAGTTGCCTCCCATAGGCTGAGATGAGAGTATGTCCATTCAATGATTCTCTATGTAAACTTAACTCCTCAAAATAGGGTCATGAAGACATAACTCATCGTGTGCAAGATCATGAATACGTGTTTGGTGGGTTTTGTATGGGCATTGAAGTTGCCTAGAAGAATAACATCTCCAACTTAGGATTATTGGGAGATCTCTAGATAAAGGTCAAGGTGTAGGTCCCCAACAATGTGCACAACAATGGGCGATGAGGTGGGAGGGAAGTAACATACGGCAATGAGGACATCACAAATATCAACAATATGCAATCACATGTACTTGGAATGGACATCAGAAGCTACCAGCAATACGCTTGACATGAGGTTGTCATGGACAAGGCTAGCCACTCCACTTGAACCATGGACACTGCTGATCTACAGGACTCATGCCAATAGGCCAAGACCCAGAAGTAACATGTGATTGTAGGGAGGGCCCGCTCTAGGTTTTAATGTGGTTAGGTAAGGAAGATGAGATCCCATAATGCAATCACGTGCTGGAAGGTACCCATTGAAGATCACACATCACTGTTACAGTTCAAACGAGTTATGGCGATGCTCCTATTACTGATTGAGACTCCAACATGCTGTCATTTAGATGGTAAAGGATGTGACCACCATGGGGGTGGGGAAGAAAGAATCACAACTTTACAATCCTGGATGGCCGCCCATTTGTTTTCTTTCCTAGCAGTGACAACCACGGCCCGATTCTTTTGAAGCTTCTCCACTTGGAGTCTAGTGAGATCAGCACCGAAGTAGACTTTACTAGGGAGGGGAATGTGCTCTTAATTGATCTTCTGCTGATTGGAACTTGTTAATAAGACTATTATTGGTAGTCATTTCCTAGTCAAGGGAGATGCAATTCAAGTCTAAGGACTCTTGTAAAAAGGTTTGCACGGTTTGCAAGGGATTGGCAGGCTTAGGCAGGCCATGATTTCTAAGGTTAAGGGTTTTGGATTGTCATGCCCTCTCCTCATCAAATTTGGCTTGGACAGCCATTTCAACAACTGGAGGGGCCTTCTTCCCTATTTGGACCCATGATTTTTGTTCATCAACTTGTTTTTGGATAGACTGTTGATGTGTTGCAGTTTCCTGTTGGTTAATTATGTCAGATTGTTTATTTTTTATCTTATGAACCAGTTCCTGAAGCTGCTGAAAGTGTGGAGCGCGTACAGGGGATCTTGAGACTGCTCAACCATTGCCCTCAAGTTGGCAACATTGCCGGTCTTTCTCTTGAATTGTTGTTTAAAAAGAGACATGGTCTGTTCTTTCTCTTGCAGCTGCTGTTTGAAAAGTGAAAAGAGTTCCTGAAACTTGGAGCCCATTTTTTGAATAGTACAAATCCGCTGCATGGTCTCGGATATCGTATCTTGTGGGTCTTGACAACTCCGGTTTTTGGTTCTTAAAGCACAGGACGACATGGGGAGGAGTTCTAAAATCCTGTTTTAAGAGGCTGTTCAAATTCAGAGGGGAGGTCTCGATATTCTGTATTGCAGTCTTGGTATTCAGTAAACTCAACACTTCTGTCAAACAGTTGACATATGTTCAAAAGTATGCTTAGAGATTTCTTCAAACACTATTTAATCAACCTAAAAATACTCGGTGTGCATTGTGTCAAATAGTTGACAATCAGCCCAACATTTCTAAAGCTTTATCAATACCTGCTGCTAACAGCCATCCAGGAAAACTGTACAGAATCTGCAAATTGCAGTTTGGGCATAGTTGCAAACCTCAAAAACTGAAATCTTTGAAGCCCACACAAAGAAATCTGAATGGGATCTGCGAATCATAGTTTTGAAAGGCCTGAATTGAAAACCACAAAATCCGTCTGCTGCATAGTCGGGATATCGGATCTTGGGGTCTTGACAGCTTGGGTTTTGGGTTTTAAAGCACAGGATGAGACGGGGAGGAGAATTTTTAAAATCCCGCCGCAAGAGGGCCTCCTAATTCACCATACTCTGTATTGGAGTCTTGGTATGCAGTAAGATGAAATACTTCTGTTAAACAGTGGACATACATTTAAAAATGTGCTCAGAGTTTTTGTCAAACACTTGGTAGCTAACCAAAAGTGTTCGGTGTATTGTGTCAAACAGATGGCAATCAGGACAATCAGCCCCAAATGTCCAAAGATTTGTAAAAACCTGCTAAAAATGGTCATGGAATCTGCTGCAAAACTGTACAGAATCTGCAAATCACAGTTTGGGCATATTTGTTAACTGCAAAACTGATTTTTTGAAGCCTGCAGAAAGAAATCTGAATGGTATCTGCAAATCACTGTTTTGAAATGTCTGAATTGAACACCAAAAATCCATCTGCTGCAAATCATGGGCTTCTAAACCTGTATGAATTCTGTCAAACCTGCTCAAAACCTGCACAAAATCTGTCTAATGCCCAGGGATCCTGTGAAGAGTAGACGCGAACAGTAAATTCGATGAACAGTAAATGTGATGAAGGTAGTTTGTGACCGCATTAATAGGAGAAAACACCCTACCTCAGAATATAGAGAAAAAATCCTGTAATTTCGTCAATCCTGCCGTGTATGCTGCATACATATTTCCCTTTGAAGCATGGTTGAAATTTATGTTGTACACATATTTCTCTTTGGAGCACTCCACATCATGATAATCAATATGAAAATTAGTTGATCCACATAATTTACAATAAAAGACAATAGTCATGATCAGGGAATGTTTCTCCAAGTTTCTGGGACAGGGGGATGCGTTTCCAGGGATGGGAAAAAAGTTTTTTTTGGAATTGCGGATGGTCACTAATAATATATGTACAATTAATAGGCAAAAATTAAACTACAAAATAATTATAAAACAACATATTATATATATACATAAATTATATTTTGCTGCCTATAGCAATGTAAGGCCATAGTTACCTAAGACTCCGGGACGGCAAATTTTTTTGAAAATTTCGGGACGGCGGGGGGATGGCTAATAAAAAATATATATATTTTATTTATTTTACAAATATAACATGAATAAAGAATAATTCAATAACCTAATGATTAATACAAGAAAGTTTGAAGATTGTAACCACTAATGATTAATCCAATTATTCATCACATAAGCCAAGGCCCAAAATGCTACAGCTATATATATTATATTCAATGTTCAAAACTTCAACATGACAATGAAAGACTAAATAGTAAATAGTAAAGCTGAAAATTTAAAACAAGTCTTAGTCTTACTCTTCAATAATCAACATGAGAAGAGTACAACTACACCCACATTACATATGCTACGAAATATTATGTCATGTCTCATAACCAAAATGACATTACATAACCAAAATGACAAGTGACAAGTACAACTCAAAAATCACTATCAGAGCCCTCCGAAGGAACTGTTGCAAACCGCTCCTCCTCACTAGGAGTATCTGTATCAATGTCATCTGCATCTGCAAAGGAGATATCAACCAGTCCTCGCTGCTCCTGATCTTCATCAACCTGCCTTGCATCCTCAGGATCCACATCCCACCGCAATGCTGGGCTCTCCTTGTACGTAGGTGTCTTGCGATCCATGAGACGCAAGGCACTATGTACAGCAACAAGTTTCTCTGCTCTCTTAGAGGTAAGTCTATTCCTCTTAAGAGAGTGGATCCACCCATATGTTGACCAATTCCTCTCAGAAGCAGAGGAACTAGAAACCTGAGAAAGAAGACGAATAACAAGTGTACGTAGCAATCCTGCATGTCCATACAATCGCCACCAACTAACTGGACTCTCATGTGCCAATGTGGTCCTATCTTTGATGATTTTTTGTAGCCATCTAGATAAGCGAACTTGAGCCAATCAGTTTTGACTCGTGAAGCATCCTCTGCATTATACATTTTTTTAGGGCTTTCAAGAAACCCTTCCTCACCTCCTCATCATCTACTAGGAGAACTCTACCAGGCCTCTCAACATACCACTTCGGATTTAGTGCATATGCAACCATGTGTAAAGGAGTGTTCAACTTCTCCCATCTCCGCTCAATGATAGGCTGAATATGTTGATGGTAGAACTCCAAGGTGGGATCCCTTGCTCGAACAACAACCTTCATCTGGCAAGCATACTATCAATACATTCGTATATTTCACCAAGGCTAGGGCTCAGAATCCCCATATTTTATCACACTGAAAATTGGAGATATAATGGATGTGATGTATCTCACATCTATCCAAAATGTTTCATTCACCACAATTGTTTTCACCTTCTTCCCTTGCTCTGTCTTCGACCCATCCCACCTAGACCACTCGATGTCATGACCATGCACTGTAATGATTCCTGCAACTCAGCCATCCTATCCAAAGAAAATAAAATATGATGCAAAACGTGTGTCCACTGGCTTGAGGAATTCCTTCCTCGAAAAGCTACGGAAGAGTGCCAATGACGTATGGTGGTTGTGCGATGAACATTTGCACATCTCTAGCATCAGCCACTACATTTTTGACCCAATCAATTTTTCTAATATCTTTTAGTGCATTGTTCATGGCATGCACACAACATGGGGTCCAATATATATGTCGGTAATGAGCCTCGACAAGCTTACTCGCTGCTCTGCACACATATGCTGCATCTGTAATAACTTGCACAACGTTGGTAGGGCCAACCTCCTCAATAACGATCTCGCAAAATGGTGAATTGAACTCGCATCCTTCTTCTTCCCTGAACAATCAACTGCCCTCAAAAAGTAAGGACCCTCTCTGCATGAAACAATGATATTTATGAGTGGGTGGTGTCTGATATTTGTCCACCCATCCATGATGATGCTGCAACCGTGAGAGACCCATGTGCTCCTCATTTCCTCCATCAGTAAATTAACCTTGGAATAGTTCTTATCCAAGATTGTGGTTCTCAACTTCGTGTCTCCTGGGGGCACATAACTCACACCTGCTTTGGCTATCTTAGCCACAACCTCCTTGAAATAAGGAGAGCGAGCAACATGAAATGGAATGCCAGTAGCAAAAAAGAATTTTCCAATGGCATCATCGGCCTCCTCTCTAGCCTTTGTATCATACATATCAACAAGTGGATTGGAGGCCACAACCTTCCTCTTCCCCCTACTACTACCAAAAGCATCCAATTCAGACACCTCATAAGATGCACCTGTAACACTACCGGTATTAATTCTCACAGCACTAGAAGGGGTGCCAATGCCACTAACATGACGGCCACGAACTTCTGGAACCTTTTCCACCATATCTCCATTATACAACCTCACCATTTCTGCCCTCTCTTCAAGTGATAGCTGTCCACACATGCCTACACCTTTCCCCGCAATGTGCAATAAATGTGCATTCAACCTAGTAATGCTGCCTGACCAAGATAATGAGCAAATGTTGCATTTCCATGTTTTAGTGCCCCTTGAAATGTTTGATCTAGGACCTGCATAATTTGACCAAATTGTTTCAAAGGTTTTTTCTTATCAAAAGGCCCCTAGCATACTTTTTCAACATTTCGGAGGGGCAACTGAACTTGTCCACACTCCTCTGTGAACTAGTAGCAGTATTAGGTGTTTGTGATTGTGTTCCTTCTCCTTGCACACCCATTTCAACCTCATATTCAGCTTGATAATCACTATCGGAACTCATTTTGAAGCTGCAATAATTAAAATACAAAACAATATAACTATACAATACAATAAAACAATGAATGCAATTTTTGAATACATTTAAAAATAAAAAAACAGCGATGAATACATTTAAAAAAAAAAAAAACAGCGATGAATACATTTAAAAATTAAAAAAAACAAACAATAAAAAAACCCTCCCTTTATGCTTTATCTCATTCCATCACGTGCTAATCCAAATAGGAAAAAAAATACAAGCAAATGCAATGCCTTCACTTTCAACTTTGCATTTGGAAATTAAAAAAACAAAACAAAGAATGGTGGTAAATTAGTAATGTATGTACATACCTCTTGCTCTTGCTCTTGCTCCTTGCTCCTTGCTCTTGCCTTCTCTTTTTTTACTCTTGCTCCTTCCTTCTCTTTTTTTTGCTCTTGCTTGGTGTGATTAGAATGAGTATGAAATGCTCTTTTTATAAGTTTTTTTGTTGCTTTTAGGGTTAGGTCATGTTAGTTTTAGTTAGAATGCATTAAAAGTTTAAGAAAATATTTAAAAAAACATAAAAATGATAAAAAAGGCATAATCGCCTTGGCTGCCGCGTGAAAGCCATTGGGGACACCGTGACGTCCCCAACGGCGCACCCATCTGCAATACGCACCCGGGACGTCCCGGGTGCTTTTCGATTTTTTAGGGGACGTCCCTTTTTTTTTGGAAATGGGGACGGCAGGGAAACGTCCCGTCCCCGTCCCCAAGTCCCCGAGACGTGCTGCTGATGCCGGGACGCTGGCGTCCCAGCGTAACAATGTGTAAGGCTACATCCAGGTTCCTAAGATTTGATTACATGATTAGCACAACTGCTACTTAATGGCCAGTAACAACCTGCCAACAAACCACCTGCCTATATCAATAAACTTGAAATTGTTTATATCTTCAGCAGGCCACTTCTTTCACCCATATATGCCACGTCCTCCAATCCCTCCAATCTCCGACGATTCATTTCTCTGGAAGATATGCAACAAAAATTTCCAGTACAATTCACATAGTTTGTTCAGTCTGCATAATCCATTTTAGTCTGCAGATATTCTTCTCAATGCCCCATTTCAAAAACTGCACCAACACTTCGCTCAATGCACAGCCTCACATCTTCAAGTCTTTGTATTCAGTCAACAATAATCCGTTAGTTTCATACAGCTGCAGTTTGCTGCATATTCCAATAAAATATTCACAAATTCATATTTTGATTCAGATGTATATGTCTACTGAGGAAGTCACTCTCAAATCTAATTCTTCTTTAGAAGAGTGACATCAATACCCTAGAAATTTTCTACCAACATAGACAATCTACAAAAATATGTACAAATGGTCTTTATCATGCAGAAATCTTCTTCAACTCAAACAACTCCAGAAAAAGTAAAAACAAGCTTCAACCTTCCTCGGGAATTAGGGTCCCAATGGAAAAACAATTTAGCAAAAATTTCAGCCTCCAAATTCATGGCAAAGAAAGGCATATGCAATTTGCTAAGAAACTTCACTGTCAGTGTGCACAATCTTCAAATAAATTTGGGAATCAGCAAAAGCAATGTCTTAACATGTTCATCATCTCTAATATCAGTGTCAGTAAGATCCTTTACAAAAATTTCTAGTATTCCTTGAAGGAGCTTCGCACATTCAATGTGCATCCACAGGGTCAATGGGTCTTCTTTGTTACCACAGTAAAAGATGGTCTGAAGCACCAGCTCAGCAACTCTAAACTCATCTTAAGTATCCGTCAAACGTGCAGGGAAAAACATTAAAGCATTTCTGAAAGATCCCCAAATGGATCTTGCTTGTTCTTCAATGCAATTTAGATCAATTAAGACACCAAAAGCTGATTTATGACTTTTTATAGCATTCACACTAATACAGATCTGAATTTATGAAAGAAGTGCGACTAGGGTTTTGAATAGAAACTTAGCCTAAAACTGAACCCGAACTGTTTTGAAGACTGGGCAGCAATCAATACAGCAGTTTCAGCTGTATTCTAGCAAAGGCGACTAGTCTAGATGATGAAAGTCCACACAAACTACTACCAGCATTATCCATTATTGCCATAACAAGCTCAGAACTGTAACAGTTTATTATAAAGCAAAATCTGATGTTTTTGGACATAAAACAGGCTGGAATTTTACACAGAAATCTGCAGATTTAAAGAGGCTGAAACAGTAATATAAATCCTTCCAAAATATCGAAAATACCTTCCCTTGAGCTGTAAAAATGAATACAACAGGTAGCAGCACAGATCAGACCTGGGAATGACGTCAAAACATCACATGACAGCCACATATGAGTCGCTCCATTAGAGAAAATCAGTACAGCACTGCTGCAACACTGGTATTCAACTTTTTATTGCAAAAACTCCACAATTACTGCTGAAAAACACTGAAATTCTGTGTAAGCTCTATGGAAAATCCAGTGCAGAAATTCCTCCTAATCTCCAAGAGGGTTTTCGTCCTCTAGAGGCAATATACTAAGGGTTTCCGTCCTTAGAATATTTTAATACAAAAGCACCTGGCTTAAGATCAGATTCAGAAATGATAAAATGATTACATGGTGCTCTACCCAAGCCGCCCCTCTCCTTTTTATAGGAAAAATATTACAAAATGACCTTTTCATCTTCCAATGAGAGAAGAGTGCCAAAATACCCTAAAAGTATACCCAAACCTAGGCGCACTTCCTCCTTGGACAAATAAACATTAAGTAATGGCCCTCCATGCCAAGTCACACTTTCCTTGGGAAGAGCAATAATTTTTATTTTTCTAGATTCCACTTTCCCTCCTTTGTCCAAGTCGCATTCTTTGCCTAGGGATGACAAAAATAGCATGGGTCTTCTTTTCTACTTTCCCTAGAAAGGATACAACATAATATTAGACCCAATGCACCTATTTAGGGATTACAAATTTATTATTAAGTCAAATAAATTAATACAAGTGCTTTATTAATATTTTTTGCACTTTATAATAACTTATTGTGCCGTAAGTCACCCTTATGTTTTTCCTTTGGCCGTCGGGTTGATGAAATGGGCCAAAGGTCGTCGATGGGAAAAGGGGACATTACAATCTCACACAACAATTCTAATTTAGCACAATGCAAAACAAGCTGGAATACATATATCACACAACAATTTTGAAAACATGCACGAATGTCGGTGGACATGTAGATGTCTAAACATCTCCTAATAGTTGAGGAAACTTGGGGACATCCCAAAACCTAGGGACGTCAAGCTTTTTGAATTTTTGTGGGGGATGACTAGGGGACGTTTGATCCCACTTCATAGAAGATTAGGACTATTTAAATATAAGTCTTAATATAAGGCTTATGTATTAATGTTATATTAATATTAGTTAAGTGTTAACTAATAAACGGTTGAAACTACTTCAACCACTTTGTAACCATCTTTCACATAATAAAAGGACGGACACAATGAATAATGTGTGCATTCCGGTTTCTCTTCATTTCATCTTTGTACATTCTATTCTTTCTTCATTCTTTCTCTCTCCGCATATTCTAACATTGGTATCAGAGCGCGGGGCAAGCAAAAAGGGAGAAAGAGAAGGAAAGAGGTCTCCATTGTTGTTGCTGTTACAGTCATGTTACAGTTTGCAAAAAGGCAGAATATACACACACGTGAATCACGAGAGGGCACAAAAAGTGGTGCGAGTTCCAACTAGGGCATGAGACAAAATTGTTTTCACAAAGGTCACGCAAGGGTCGCAGAAGCCTGGAACAAAGGTCGCAAGGGTTGCAAAAGTCTGAAATGTCGGACTCGCAGGGCCTAAAACTTCATTTCCGGAGGTCATCACAACAAATGGTTTATTGCAGGGTTCTTTTTAGATTTTTAAAATTTTCGAGTGACACAAAATACAGTGACAAAGTGCAGGAAAATGAGGGCCATTTAGGACAAAGTGAGGAAGAATATACAGTTGCATTTTCACAGGAAAACAAAAATCGTGAGGGTTGGAAAAGGCAGAAACTGAGGTCGAGGAAGCAAAAATGAGTATGGAAATTCCTGCGCTAGGGCACAAAGGCATGAAAAACAATTGTGAGGTCAAACTCCATTGATTTGACTGATTTCAAGGGCACGAAATCCTGCAAACGTGAAGGGCATCAATCTAAAATTATGTTTAATCTCTCCTAATCAGGTACGAGTTGTGTAAAGCTGATTTAAATAATACAAAATCGAAAGCAAAAATAGAGAATTTCAGATGATGATAAGTCATTTAGGGCTTTTTTATTTGGCCATGAATGGACTGTGTTACTCTTGGAGCAAATGATAAATAATTGTGAAGAAAGTTTATATTATCAAGTTATTGAGCGAAATATTTTTCAAGAGACGGATAAGATCATAAAGAAAAAGATGAAGGGAAAATTCCAAGACAAAGACCAATCAAATAGTGTTGAAAATCCACCGGATGCTGACATTGATGAACTCACTGATAGAGAATGTGTATTTTAAAAGAATCACAACACTTTGAAGACATGAAGGAATCCAGTGTATGTGAAACTTGGTATGGATGGTTGTCCAGATAGTTCAGGAGTCTGTGAATCTCGGGAATTTACCCTTACGAGGGTCATGAGACAACTTGATGGAGCTTGTGGATGGCTCAATATGGATGGTTGTCCAACAATTTGGGAGATTCTGTAATTCGGGAGTTCGGGAGGTGGAATCCGGGAACTCGGGAATTCAGCTCGGGAACTACACCTTTACAAGGGTTAGGGAGGCAGCTTGATGGAGTTCTACCTGGTCAAAACATTGTTTTCAAAGGGGAAAGCTTCTGAAGAATACGCGGTCTTGGTTGGTTATGTTATTTTAATCTTCTGTCAGTATGTTCTATAGAGTAAGCCTTAAGAGGGGGTATTAAAATATAAGTCTTAATATAAGGCTTATGTATTAATGTTATATTAATATTAGTTAAGTGTTAACTAATAAATGGTTGAAACTACTTCAACCACTTTGTAACCATCTTTCACATAATAAAAGGACGAACACACAATGAATAATGTGTGCATTCCAGTTTCTCTTCATTTCATCTTTGTACATTCTATTCTTTCTTCATTCTCTCTCTCTCCGCATATTCTAACAAGGATGCAGGTCACTCTTTGAGATGCTTCACCATGGGACACTGATTAGGAAACTTTGTTTAATATTTAATATTTAGTAATGATACATAAACATAAAACTGTTATAGTAACAACACAATAATTCAATTATAATAAATGTATGAAAAGTGTTATCTTTTTACAAAAACACATCTACTCTACAACATTTATTTAGGAAAATTATCTATTTGATATACAAACATATATAAAGTGCATCCTTCATGGGGTAGTACGGTCTTCTAAAGGGATGTAATGACCAATGCACGAGGAGGAAAGAAAGATTCTAACATGTGGTCAAATTGACATTATTGTACTTATTAAAAAAGAGACCCACTAGGCGTACCTAAGAAGAAGGATTCAAATGCCAAAGATGTATAAATATGAGGAGCTAGTTTCTCTCTTCATTGTTGATTCCTCTATCTAGGATCGCCAACTATTAGCAAAAGTTGAGGACTTAAAAGAGTACTAAATCATGTATGCTTTAGCTATGCTATGCTTTTCGCCGTTATTTCCAGTCATACGCACAGTGATTTCTCTCACCTTTTCTTGTCTTTTGTGCCATCACACTTAGATGCTTTGCTAACTCCTTTTTATACATTTGGTATTTCTGCAGTGCATCATCATGTAAAATTGTTTTTGAGGGATCAATTGCTTTAATTTTGTGTCGATCTTCATCAGCCATATTTCACGAGTGGTGGTTCACAAGAATCCATCTCTCATCAGCATGAATGGGCCACTTTGCGCTCATTGGACAAAACTCATCATCTTTCTGATTTGCTGCAGTAATTTTAGTATAAGCCCATTGTAATTAATGAGAAACCAATGTTATTGTGTGAAATGATTACCTGCATGAGCCTTATAATGCATCAACATAAGTCCTTTACTAGTTATGCCTTCTTGAGCCAATCAAATATTAATGATCATAGTCCCTCAACTTTATGAGAATAATATGACGGGTCTCTAGACACCCATGTTTACAAACTAGTAGTTTATGCTATTAGTAACAAGAAATGGTAAAAAACTGTGAAATGGGACTAAACAAGGAAACAAGGGTCTAACAGTTTCAGGATGAATGTTTTGGCTTTTTTATATATTGTATATGAATATGCAAAAGGTACCAAAAATAACAAGCAAACAAAAAAACTGTATAAATCTGGCAAGAGAATATAAGAATCACAACATAAATTGGCCATCCTCAATATTATTTTTCCTCAACTTCATTATAATGTTTAATGAAGGAGGCCTTGTCTTGTTTGGGAATGGGTCTTGAAGATAGACCCAAAACATTGGAAATTAAAGGATGCAAAACAATTAATTCTAAATATTTTAAGGAAATCAAATGATGCATCAAAATTATTCTAGATATACTATTTACAATGTCTACCTATGGAAATCTCAAAAGACTTATTGTCACAATTTTATCTTATCAGTTTTTCCAACATTGAGTATACCACCTAACTTGTTCTACTGAATGTGATTTTGGAAGCTTGCAAAAGGTCACATTGAAGCCCTTGATTATGTTGACCCAAAGATATCTCCTCAAGTGTATGGATGTGTAGCATATGCAATGTCCCACAACCTAACTTCAAAAACATTGTTAGCACTCAGATTTTCTTCAATTGCATGTTGGAAATTTGTCTTGGGGTTCATGTCTTGTTTCGCAACATGAGCAAATCATTGCATGCTTGGGGTGAAATATCTGCCATTCTAGAAATGAATGTATAAACTAAAAGTAAAAAAATGTAGCCTTTTTAATTGTTGCACATGTTGAAGCAATTTGTAGAATCTCTTTGGAGACCAAAGATAAGAAATCACATATCGTGGATGTATAGACAACCATCGAGGAAAACATGGAATGTTAAATTCCAATTCCTCACAATTTGATCACTCCCCATATTTATTTTGTATTCTTGAAAAACATACTAGCATTGGTTTCAAATCAAAGAAATTGGGATGAACTAGTCATGGTATTGCAATACGGAAACCTCTAGAGGCAAAATTGAGGCCCTTGAATTTTGGCCTTGGGTACACTAGAGAATATTCTCAAACCTCCATGGGTTCAATTTACCTTGAAGCAAACATATGCACAAGCAATAGGAACAACTTGCTCAACATAATGAAACATTTTTCCCACACGAATAAATGTATGTTTTATCTTATCACTTGTTGTAGATGAGGTCACAATTCTAGTCAATGTTGGAATCTTGATCACCGAATCAGGGAAAATCAGCCACAATTCTCTTTGTTGGTTTTTTTACATCCCTATTTGAATCCTCATTTTTTGGTTTGATTTAATGTTGGTTCTTTATGGATATCTCAACATTTGGGACACAAGCGAACGCACAACCCCAAACATGTGTTTTAACACTCTTCCTAAATGCGTTGGAGTTTGCATACTTGTGTTGGAGTTTGCTTTATCACGAGTCGTGTGAGCTTATGTCCAACACTTCCCATTTTTTTGTAAACTATGGTCTTCATCATCAAAAGCAGTCATCACGACCCTTTCCCCATTGGCCTTCTCAACATAGGGAGACTCCAACCACTGTGTACTAGCAAACATCTGCATAAGATTTGTTAATGAGGCTACAATGCTCAACTATGTGATGAATGTTGTGGCAAATCATGTGACTCTTGCCCGCACAAGCTTCTTTCCATTGGTGTGCTCTCTCATCAAGCTTAACACCTAAGGGTGATTATAGATGAACCTTGTTATATTTCTAGTCTCTTGAAACATGTTTTTCACTCATGTCATCTTTCCATTGTCTTAAAGTAGGAGATATTGCAATGGGTTGCACGAGGGGTTCAAAATAGTGTAGGGTGCCTCTCACCACAAAGTCTCCTTACTACTACATATGCTACTTTTGCATTGTCGACACAACTTCGATGGCATTCTCCACACCCACTTCCATCACCATCTCATTTAACATATTACACAAAGTGTTTACATTTTCACTTGGTGGGAGGCATCAATTGACTTCAAGAACACCAATTGCCCACTCTGACCCATTATAAAGTTAATCAAAGTGCATTTTTTTCCATCCATCCACTCATCGAGAGAATGTTGAACCCTTTTTATGCCATATTTATTTGCTCATCTACTATTAACTTGCGTATTTTGGACAAAATCCTCCAACAATGGGCCACTTAAATCATGAGGAGCCTTAGAATCATTTCCCAACAATGGTAAATGCAATTACTAAATTCTTTGAATACGGGCTTTTCGCCAAATTGAATGAAATGTTGTTGTAAAACCAAAAGTTTTCTGCAACTATCCTTGCTTCATTGTGTTATTCTAGGTTCTAATCGGTACCTTCTTTTAGTTGAGGAGAAATTTGTTGTTTGCATCAAAAGTCCAAATCCATATTTTTCTCGCTTATTTTTTATGAGGCTAACAATTTTTCCTTGACTAATTGTTTTTTCTCTTTTATAAAAATTTGACTTTCCATAATCATGAGGGCTTATGTATAGGGAGTTGGATTAACTCTAAATTAATTGCAATAGATTAATTCAATTGATATTAATTAGGGTTGATTACTATATGTTACAGGTTATAGAATAATACAATTATTTACAGATTTGCAATGGAAACTTGGCTATTCGCAAGCATGTCAAATTGATATAGAAATTGAAAACACAAGAAGGGTTAGAAAGGTGATTTAGTTGTCTCAAGTCACTTTTAGACTGTAATGCTACTAAGTCCGGGATGTTTGAAGAAATCGAGTGAACCTAGACCAATTGTGCTCCACAAAATTCATGCGGGGGCATGACCGTACAGATGGTTAGGTCCGGATCCCACGTACCAAACTTTCTTACTATCTTGGGTGATAGCTCGTCGTGCGCTGACTTTTTTTGGATTCCTTCGTTATTGTGCTTGTATCACACTTTTGTATGTTCAAATTTGCTTGTAACCCTAGTTTTCACACCTGTACTTGCAAAACAAACCTAGCTTCCTACAAGAGCCTCAAACACTCATTATACCTAAAAATAAAAGACGCAAATGCTTGATTGGGTGACCTCGACCTCAAGGTCACCCGTTTATGAATCACCGAGTGCTTTGCACCAAATTTTAGACTAAATGTAGTTCTTTTAGTGCATTGTGCAAGTGTGCATGCAATCTAGAACCCTTGACCTAGTGTTGCCCTTGTGTTTCCACACCAATAGTGGGCTATGCTACTTTGCTCCCATGAAACCCTTGTGTGTAGATGTCAAAAATAAATTTATGCCCTCCTATGTTGTGATATGTAGTATGAAGATTGTACTCTTGATTTCTTAGCTTAGTATTTGGTACATAGATAGGTGCTTGCTAGATAATAAATGCTTAAGGTGAACTTGTATATATAAGAGTCTATCACTTTGAAATTTGAATCTTATTGGTGCACAAAGTTGACCATCAAAGCATACAATGCAAAAGAGAGAACAATGACCAAAAGACCCAATGGGTAGAAAGGACCCAAAACTTGAAAAGGGCTAAGACCAGTACATATCGGTCAAGACCGTAGTACGGTCTTGACCAATCAGTATGTTTTTGGGCCAAAGTCCCCAAAAGTCAAACAATTAGTGTAGAAAGGCAAAAAATCTCTGTGACACAATAGAAAATATAAATGAGCATCAAATAAGTCATAAATCAAGTAAAACAAGGACTTGCGCCACTAAAACTTAGTTTCATCGTTCAAGACCCACATATATAAAGCTTATAAAAACATGATGTAATAATGATTTTGTGAAGATTTTAGTGTCTAGAAGAGCCAACATTAGTAAACCCATGTCCGGCTAAAAATAAGTGACATGGTCTCTTAAGGAATTTTTCCATATGCTTAAAGGCTAACCATTTGGCCCAATGAATCAACGCCATTAGAGAAACTGACCAGCGATTTATTGAAGCATAGGATATAGTTCAAGCCTTTGTGTGCCATTACCATCAAGTGTGCAATGCTTAGTTACCTTCTCATGGCGAGAACTCGCTCTCTAGTATTGCCTTTCGGTGGTACCTTGCAAACTTTCTTTAACTCAATGGGTTGCCGTGATAGGATTCTCTCCATCGAGGACTTACACGAGGCAGTCACACAAATGACCAATGATAAAGCCCTTGGTTGCAATGACATGTTGTATGTAGTTTTACAAGATTTTTTGGAACACTACATGAGAAGAACTTTTTTAGGTTTTATCTTGAAGCTTTCAAGTCTAAATCCCTTGTTCAATTTATCAATAGAGGCTACATCAAATTCATACCCAAGATGGGGGATTCAGAGCTAATTTGCAGAATCGGCGACCAATTACCTTGCGCGATGTTTCCTATAAGACTATAGCCAAAGCCCTCGAGTTGTGCATTCACCATATCTACCTATAATTATTAGTCCAAAGAAAACCCACTTTATTAAAAGCAGAAATATTTTTAACATATTTGCGGTTTGGGAAGGCATGGAGTTGGCACATCGATCTAATCAATGACTAATGTTCATTAAGATTGATATTGAGAAAGCCCATGATCGTATTGAATGGCCCTTCATTTTGGATATGTTGAAAGCTCTAAGATTTGGACCCAACTTCCTTCAAGCAATTTATATGCTTTTGCTTACCTCTTAGTCAATGGCATTCACTTGGAGCATTTTGGTTTGTTTCGCTCAATTTGAGAAGTATGTCCTTTAGCTCCTATGTTATATGTGTTTGTTGTAGAGGGCTTGAACTATTTGTTGACTAATTAAAGGCATCTCATTACCCTCCATAGAAAGTGCAAGTTAGTCAATGGTCATTTTGTTGACGATTCTTTTTTAACCCTCATAGAAGATGAGAATAGTATAAAAAATGGTATGTAATGTCACCCTACCCCCACCTCCTTGGTTAAGCAATTATGACTAGAAATGGATTTGACATAATGAAATGTTTCGATTGTCGGGAATTTCGTTTGTATTCCAAGCTTGTCCATTCCTTATGTGGCAACATATCATTGATTGCGTAGAGAAAATGCTTGCATCTTGGATCACTAAGCCCCTCCCCTCTCTTTGGCAGAGAAAGTTACAAATTTGCCCATAAGTCCTCATTATAATCCATATGTATTACTCTTAATGTCGGGTGCCTTCAAAACTTCCTATTAGAAGCTTGAAAAATTGCTTAGAGTTTTCCTCTCTGGGGTTAGTTTTGAACATGGAAAGGGTTTTCATAGAGCAACATGACAATTTTATCGTCTTTCCAAGGAGATTGTTGGGTTAGGTCTGTTAGACATTGGTTGACAAGGCTCAACGATTTGTGCTAAATAACCTATTTGGGCTAGTGAAGGGAAAGAAGCTTGGAAGTTCCTTGTGAAATCGCATTGTCGAAGGAGCTCCTTGTGGTCGTTTGACCTAGAAAGAGTTGAACTTTAACAACCTTACTATTTTGAGAGCTCCTGTTAAAGTGGTTGGATCATTTGTTATTAAGAGTATTTGGAAAACATGGGAGAATCTCAAGCCTTGGCTAATGTGGAATGGTGATGGATTTTGAGAAGGCTTGTTTGTAAATCAACACTCTATATGTTGGTTGCTTGTGATTAACTACCATCATGTTCCTCTTCTTTGAAGTCCCATGGATTCACGGAATTAAACTCTTTAGGAGTGAAATTCATGCAGTTCAAGATATCTTCGTAGACAAACTAGAAAGTTTCTCTATCGACCTAAAGTTAATACCAAGTATCATCTAGCTAACAATGATCGAGACCTTCTAGAAGATTTTGGAGGCTGTCCCGATGAGATGCTATACAAAATTGGTGTCATAGTTGGAGCCGAAGGTTTTAAACAATCCAAAATATTATTTTGAATCCCAAGTTAGCACACTTTGCATGGTGGTTTTAAAAGCTTTAGGAGAGGAATTCATGTAGTTCAAGTTATCTTTTGTAGACAAACAAGAAAATTGCTCTCTCAACCTAAAGTTAATACTAAGTATCATCTAGCTAACAATGATCAAGTCCTAGAAGATTTTGGAGGCTATCCCACGATGAGATGCTATACAAAATTGGTGTCACGATTAGAGCCGAAGGTTTTAAACATTCCGAAATGTTATTTTGGAGCCCAAGTTAGCACACTTTGCATGGTGCTTACTTTACCAGGGTCTTCCCTTGGTTGTCGCCTTGTTCATTTAGAGGTATTAGAATATAAGGCTTATAATTTAGCATTAAGTCAACATTAGTTAAGTATTAACTAATAAATGGTTGTAACCACTTCAACCACTTTGTAACCATCTCTTACATAATAAAATGATAAACACACAATGAATAATACGTGCATTTTGATATTCTCTTCATTCTTTCTCTCTCCACATATTCTAGCATTGGTATCAAAGCCCTTAGTGCTTGAAGGGGTTTGCAAATCGAGGAGAAAGAGAAGGGAAGAGGTTAAGAGCATCCACGTTTGCATTTCAGTCGCGCTTCTAGTCACCATTAAAGTAGGGGATGCTTTGAGTACAGCCGTCCATGCATTTTCAAAGGGTAGATTCACAAAGTTTAGGCTGAAAAGACGATTTTTAGTCACTAGAAGTAGGGCACAACGACGAGATCAAATGCCAAAAACGTGAGCAATGTTTACAGTCTAAAAAACTTAATGCGAGATTCCAATCATAAATTTCGTAGTTAGGAAACTAAATTTGTGAATCGTAGCACTTCATATATTCAAGGGCATGAAAATGATTTACAATCATAGGGCACGAAGAAAGACAATTGTGACTCTTAGCAAAGGAAATATAGTCGATTGTGACGGTAAGTACAATATACTATCGCAAGATTCGACGAGGAATACGAGACATTGAGGAGGATATTTGGATGGTATTTGGAGATATACTAGAGTTGCAAACACATTAAAAACACCAAAGAAAGACACGGGATGGTTTCACCCTTTATTTAATAGTCCAAAATACGATCGACAAGGATATTTGAGATTGATAATCTATTAAGAGTATTTCAAGATTAATAATCTATCAAGAGTATTTCAAGATTGATAGTCTATTATAATGCAAGGACAATTCGAAGTTAGTTTTTTAGAACGACTTTATTAGGTTTTTACGCTTTCAACAAAATCAAGATATTCAACATGCCTTGCATTAATTTCCGAGTCAACATCAGGGTACAAAATTATATTTTATTGTTGCTTGAAGTCAAAAAGATTCAAAATATAGACTATAACTTTCATTTTGTTGTATCAGTTGCAGGTCAGAAAGTTATATTAGTGTGGAAAATGGCAAACATTCAAACCTTGTTACGTCGAAGGTGCAAAAGTTGATGGGTCAAAACTATAATGTTTGGAGTCATAAGATTCTAACTATTGCCAAATATTGAGACTGTAATAAAATAATACTTGGCACGAAAGGAAGGATGGTTATAGCCATTGCTGAAAATCCATTGGACGTTGAAAATGGCATAGAATTCACGCGATGAAGAGTACGCATTTTAAAAGAAACCACACATTGAAGACACGAAGGGATTCATGTAGATGAAGTTCACCATGGATTGTTGCTTAGTTAGTTCGGGAGTTTGTGGATCTTGGAAATTATACCCTTACAAGGGTCATGAGGCAACTTGATGAAGCACTTGTGGATGTCGCTTAATATGGATGGTTGTTCAACAATTCGAAGGTTCGTGATTTGAGAGTTTGGGTAGGTGGAATCCGGGGATTCGGGAACTACACACAGTAAGAAGGTTACGAGGTAGCTTGATGGAGCTCTACTTGGTCAAAGAACTATTTTCAAAGGGAAAAATTATGAAGAATGCATGGTCTTGTTTGGTTGTTACTCTAATCTTTTGTCGGTATGTTTGTGTTTTCTTTATATAGTGCAAGCCTCAAGAGGGGGTATTAAAATATAATGCCTATAATTTAACATTAAGTCAATATTTGTAAAGTATTAAACAAATAAACGGTTGTAGCCACTTCAACCATTTTGTAACCATCTCTTACGTAATAAAAAAATGGACACATGAATAATGTGCGCATTCGGGTTTTCTCTTCATTCTTTCTTTCTCCGCATATTCTAACAAGAGGTCCATCAGCCCAAATGCCCATTTTGTAGATATTCAAAAACATGGGCATTTGTTTCAGATTTGTGAAAAAGGTCTAGTTAGCCTGGAATTGGCTTCATGAATTTTTCAAACCTTTCAGACCAGAGCTTCTCATCTGGCAAATTATCCTCTTAGGGTATTGGCCTTTGCTTTGTGCAAATCACACATAGATTGGGCATACTTCCAAAGTGGAAATTCTTTTCTTTATTTGGAAAGAACTAACTTCAGCAGATTTTTCCAAGTCTTTGCTTGATTCCCATTTCTCTACTTACAATGAAGCTATGGTTGTTGAAATGTGCAAGTTGGCAAGGTGGCTGTGGAGGTCTCTCACGTCGAGACCCTCTTCAACCGTTGGGGCAATGCTCCATGCACTATTGCTTGTGTCTTGCATTCTTCGCCCTCTAGGGAGGGCACCCAGAGAGGAAGAGGACACCCAAAGCCATTCTTGCCATCTCTCTTAGATCAGTGTTGTGTGACCTCCGTCGCATTGCTACCTCCTCTGCCTACTCAGCGTGGCAGTCAAGCATCTTTGTATCTGCTCTGAGATGGGTGTGCTCATTGCTTGTCCACCCCACACAAACAAGTTTCCTTGTTTAGCTCTTGCTATTTCACCTTCGCAAGTTGCTGTACAAGGTCAAGATGAACCCACGTATGTGACTGACCTTAAGAACGTTGCTGCGACTAGTTGAGACACCGTTTTGAGGAAAATATCTTCAAGATGGTTGTTGGGGCAAACCAGATCATAAGGATCCATTTTTTTGTGATAGCTACCTAGTTTTATGTAATGTTTTTAGTGAGTTTGTTTTGAGACCTTTTGATTTTGTTTCCCAGGCCTTTATTCAGTGTAATATGGCAAGCTCTCATATTTGTCAAACGTTTTTTCTGAATAGTTTGTAATATTTTTCTAAAGTAATATAGTTCTATTCCATAGGTGTGGCTGTGCTGTGGAGCCGACAAGTTCTTGAGAAGGGGTGCCTCTTCCTGCCATATAGATCTATGGGTGCATTGGCGCAACCAAGTCCCTGCCATATAGATCTATAGGTGCACTGGTGCCTTTGAGACGAGAACATAACCAGTTCTGCCATATATAGATATGTAACAACTTCAAGGATCAATGTACTCTTCCCAATGGATCCATGTACTTACCACTTGAAGTAACCGTCCCTCCCAGTTGTGGAAGTAGCATCTGATTCTTATCCTATATATCAAAGGAATGAATGCCTTCTTTCTCATCCCAGGTCTATATAGGTGAGATAAGATAAAATCAGATATAAAGGGCTCAGGGTTGGGGCTGAGGGCCAAAGACCGTCCAGAATAGGTCCTTGATTTGAAGTATCTGTCCCTAGTCATTGCAGGGCCTCTTTGAAAAAACAAAAAAACTTACATGTCTTTTCTATATTCACCTAGACCTATCGGGGTAAAACTTATTTTCCTAACCTTTTATCAATGTTATCATCACTATCATCATAATTTACGTTAAAGAGAAATGCCTCAGGGCCCCTTGTTTCTGCATTTGGATGTTATTGCTTGAAACAGTACTGACAACACACCTTAAATATATAGCTGCTATGTGTCTGTACTGAAAATGGCTCTGCTGTTTTTGACATGTATTAGGGATGTTTCCGTGCTGGCACAGTTACCGAAAAAGTTGAAAAAAATGTTAGCATATGCAAAGAGAAGAAAGAATTAGAGAAGGCAAACTGCACTGCTCAAATGAGTCAGGCAGGTCCAATTTATTATAGGAGGTGGTTACAGTTTGGTTGAACAGTTATCAACCGTATCACAACTACATAACAGTTTTACATGCTATATAAAGCGTTATATTTTAACAAAAACATTTGGAAACAAAAAAACAATCAAAATGCTAAAAAGCCTACCCGAAACTTGCTAGACACACTTCCTAAAAGTTGTAAAAGTGTGTTGAATGTTTTGAACTCTCATGAACACTATAGTCTATAGCTTTTAAGTACTTTAATTTTTATGGACTAAAAATGAGTTTTATGCACATTTGATGTATATTTATAGTTTCTTTATAATAAACTGTACGACGTTTCTGTGCCCAAAGAGCTTTTTGAAACTCTGCATTTTTGCATTTTGTACTTGTTTTCGTTTCCAGGCTAGCTAGATCATAATCACTATATCTTCTACATTGTTTTGAAAAGACATGATTTCATAGAAACATGTGCAGCATCTTGAAAAAACATGTGTAAAGGGTGAGGCTTGAGCCATTAAAAACACACTAGGTTTTGATAAATTATCAGAAATTGAAATGGCCTAGGGTGATCAAGTAAATTGAAGATAGGGCTATCAGATACAAGAACATGCTTTGGAATTAACCCTAGAAAAATAAAATAAATACAGATTTTACACTAGATGAAACAATCTCTTACCTAAAGGTTCAAAAAAATTCAGGATTATATGAAAACCCTAAAAGTGCATGCAAGACAACGTTGGTTCACCAAAATGTTAGAAGGATAAATTATTAAATAAATGTACATTAAAATGCAACACATATTACCCAATTACAGATAACTTATCATTGCACTACATATATAATAATGCCTAATTAATATTTCAAATCTGAAAGTAGGGCAATCACATAGGGTGTCAATACTTGTCTTGAATAACTTGCAATCTGACGGCAGTTTTCTGATTCTGAATTTGGAAATGCACAACTGGAGCCAAAGCGACCACAAACCCAGAAATTTAAAGATGATCAAAGTCTGTTACCAGGACCATGAGTGACGGCTCTAGATGATGTGAAGACCATGGGTGCTGCTTGAGACAATGTGTCACACACTGAAACCTGACTTCTGGGTTTTGTGCATTTGGTTTCATTGTTCGCTTTTCTGCCCTCAGATCTGCGTGTTGTGACACTTGTAACCTGCAAGATATAAACTTCGTCTCCACCTGGCCCTAGCCTGTTAGCAATATTTGAACTTAAGGAAAACAATGAATTGTTAGGAGCCACTGCTACATGTTATCTTGGTTTTTGAGCACTGTCTAATCATCAAGTCCCAAAGAAATATAAACAATATGTCAAAGAGTAGGGAATAACATACTTGAAAACAATTCCACTGACGTGCACAACCCAAGTTGCATGCCAAAAGTTCTGCGTAGTAAATACTAGCTTCAACAATGATAAGTGCCCTAGTGATTGCTTGATAAACTCTCTATGAAAATCTGTAGTGTGCTTATTGCTAAGCGAACTCCAAGGCCTGCATATTCCTAAACAATTTCAATTCAATTTAATGACTAAAAAATAGAAAAGATGGGACCACAAACATAGGCACATCCTGACCAAAAGGGGCTAGTAAAGAACCCGAGAGTGTTGGTGATGCTCCAAACAGACCCAAGTGGCACTCATGATCCTAGCACAGGGCTCAAAGCAAGGGGAAGAAGAGACATAGGGACAATTGGGGGGGGCGGGGATGCCCAAGAGAAGGGGCCCATCAGAAGTCAACAAACACACCAATAATGCCAAATTTGGACTAATGATTGACTAGTACACAAGTATTAGAAAATCATGCTATTTAACAACTAATAAATGGCTAGACCACATCTAGGTGTCTACACTGTTAATGTGAGAAAGGGCAAAAGTTCTTTATTAGCATGCTAGGGTTATTCATATATCATTTAAATGTTTCAATTTGGTATGCTAATGAAACACATGGCACTCGTGTAAAAACAATTTTTTTCTTCTATAGATAGTAAATTTGAAAAAATGTTTGACATAAAGACCAAAACAAAGGATTTGTTGCCAGTTATTTACTAGTCATTACCAAGAGTAAAATACCCTGCTTTACAATCAAAACAATCCTGCTTGACAAAAATTACAAAATTGCAAGGGTTTTTATTTAGAGCAAAACAAAGGATTTGTTGCTAATTATTTATTAGTCATTACCAAAAGTAAATAATCTGCCTTATAATCAAAAGAATCCTGCTTGATAAAAACTAAAATCGAAAGTATGTTTATGCAATAAGCAGAGAAGTTTAAGCAAGGGCAACAACTATACTTGAATGATATTTTGGATTGTAGATTATAAACTATGCAGTTTTGCAGTCTGTTTCTTGAGCATTGGAGAAGCATTTGTGAATGGATCTCAGTTTCTTTAAAACATATAAATGATATATTTTAGGTGTTTGGATGAGAAGGGCAATGACTATTGTTCTCCTTTTCTAATTTCACTGAAGCTTGAAACCTGTGGACATGTTGGTTTTCTGCAGCCTCTAGTAAGCAATTCATTTTCATTCATATGGACAGTGTACCTTACATACATGGCGGGCTTGAAGAAGGTCAAAATAGAGGAACCGTTATCTTCCTGAATGCTGTTCGATCCGATTCAACAGCATCAATGTCAGGAATTTTTGTACTAATAGGTTCAAGTTCTTCCTTTGACTTTTGGCAGTTCCTCTAGTGCCAACACAAAATATGATCTGGTACTATACTAACGTTGCTTTTCCAAAGCTTTTGGAGAATTGGTTAGTCATAATTTTCTTGTCACTTTTTATCAAGTTATTCTGCATTAGTTTTGGTACCCTCTCTTGCCATCTATATTTTATTTAGCCTTTTTAGTTTCTCTGTAACTTCTGTCCGATTGTCAATGAATTTGATTAGCGATCCAGAGGCATTGAATCAATTCACTATAAATAGACACAAAGGAGATGTGTTCCGTCTATATAACTGTGATGGAATCAAGGACTGCAGAGTTTTTGCATGTTCTTTTTACGTAGACAAACTTGAGGAATTGTAAATCTTGCAGGTTTTGGTTCTTTCAATTATGAAATCACACCATTCGGTAATTGAAAGGAATTGAGAATTAAGTGAAGATTTAGGCATATCATAGTGTTGTAGGTTTTAAAGACTATAGTTTGCTTGGAGGGTTTTATGGATAAGGTATATCACAGGACTATTGGATAAATCATTCAATGTAAATACATGATAATCATAATTGGCTATATGTTCTTTGTTTCTTTTTGGGCTGATTTGACAGTGTCTGAAAGAAAGGTTGATGGAATGGTAATGCTGGAACTACTCTCTCAGAGCTAGTTCGCAAATGTTTTGTTTTGAATATTAGAGTTCTGGTGTGAAGGTTTTACTTTTATAATATGATGTTTGACTTTTATCAAAAATCAAACTTTTATGATTTAGGCATGATTTTCTAAATACAGTTTTTCTAGAGGCGGTTTATCCTCTTATGAATCTTTAAAATAATTTCCATCACTCCAAGGTTAGTTTCTATTCCCAAGGTGCAAAAACATTCTATACCTAGGAAACTCCCATCCCAAAATTTCTAGAAACCAAAATTTGTGGAATTTTTTTGATTAAAGTTACAGAAGTGGCTGCCGTCCTAGAATTTCTAGGCAACTCAGAATTTTCTGGAATTTTTGATAGAAGTACTTCTGCATTTTGACCTAGGACGTTTCCTAATCCTGCCAGTGATGTGAAAATTAATTTGAATCTGTAGCATTTAGCACCATAGAACCCTAAAAAATTAAAAAGAACTCCGAACTGAGATGAATATCTTTGAAGCAAAATGTAAAGATTAAAACTCCTGTTGCCCTTGAACTATTTGTGGTGCTACTTCAATTTGTTTTTTTTTTTTTGTGACAAGAATAAACTATGGTAGGCAAAAACATAAACTACGGGTAGATTAAATTATATCACTAAATGCATTTGCTTGCAAAGCATTTGTAGTTTTTCGATTGATCGATTGTATGGTAACATAACTAAGCAACAACCATTGGAACAGTTTGAAAATATTTGCACAGCCATTATTATAGGAATGCAAATATGTAACTAATCTTTAATACATGGGCTTTTTAATTAAAAAGATATATTGAGAAGCTACAATTAGGAAGATCATGTGCGTAGTTATTATTTGAAGGAATTTAAAGTTGTCTGTTAGAAAATAGTATCAAATCCTTTTAAAATGATTTTTTGTTGGTACGAAGTAACTTTTTGTTATAGTTCTACATCAGGGGATATTGGATTGTTGCTAACATGTCTTATTTGAAATTTTAGCTTTGACGGCCTTTAAAGATCTGTAAAAATGACAATTGAAATGGTTTTTTTGTTGTCTCTTGCATTGGATAAAGCTTGTTACCATTGAGACCAGTGACTAGGATTGTTAATGGCAGTTATTTGTCTTTTAATAATTCTTAAGAGTTAGGTTAGATCATTCATGGCTAGCTAAATAGAGAACATGTTATACTGATAAAGGTGCTTTGATTAACCTCAAGTATGGCTTTAGCCATATTGTTTAATACTTAGAAACAAACAAGCTTAGAAACTAATACCTCAAAAATCATAATTCAAAGGTCTAAAAGTATTACCAGAAATAATATAAGATGGGAAGCCCTAAAATTTCTACGGCTTTGTTGTCTCTAGCCAAGATTGTTTCATCCCCAAGGTGTGGGATATTGTGAGTGGTAGTGGGGTTTGGAATGGATCAACTTTGTTGTTTGGCATGCCCCTCTCAAGCCTAGCTAGGATATGTGTTGAGGACTCTTCCTTTAGCAGTTTTCAAAACTCTCCAACTAGGGGCAACGACACTTCCCAATTGGTGAAAGATGGAGTGGATCCCTCCATTGCGAATGTGGTCTGTCGGCGATCGACACAAACTTTGACCGCCCTACATCAGATGGTTGCATGTGTAGAGGAGGAATAGATTCTAATCCCCCAAAGAATTATTCTTGAGGGTGTTAGCTCTTGCTTTTATTCACGACCTTGATAATGGTAATTCTAGATTTTAGATCATAGGCAAATTCCTTGTTGGAAAATCAATTATGTTGTGGGTAAAAGATGCTTATCTCATAGTGGACATAAAACATAACTTGGATCTCCTAGTGGACATAAAACACACCTTGGACCCCTTCACTATGGTAGTATCCAAAATGTTGGTTTGGGTCCGGCTCCCATATTTCCCTATTCTCTTTTGGCTTCCTCCGGTTCTTACTGATATTGGAAATGTCTTAGTCAAATTTTTAAAGTCAAATGACCAGTGGTTTGAGCAACATATATTAACATATGCTCAAATAAATCTATGTGGAGATTGACCTTAGTAAAGGTGTTATAAACACAATGCTTTTAAAACATGGTGACTTTGAATGGATTCAAATCTTGGTTATGAAAATACATTTATGTTGGGTTTGTCACCAAACAGGCATCGTCAAGGTTCGTGTCCTCGAGCAAGATATCATCCTAAGTGGAAAAGGGAGCAACCTTTCAAATCTAAAAGTTGACAACTTTCTCGAGTCTCGTGTTACGATGGATGAAAATGATAAAAATACAAACTCTTTTCATGCTTCGAAGGTGGAGAAAGAAAAAGATGAAGGCACCAAAGGAGTGAAGTTTTAAGTTAAGTACTAGAGATTTGAGACGAAGTAATCAAAGTGGGGGATCTCCCTTTGCAATAGCTAGTCATAACTGGTTCTCTAGTACAAAGACTAAATAGAACTCATGAATTCAAGAATTTTGAGTTTGATGAGGAGCAGTTTGTAACTCATAACCTTCAAATGCTATTTGATGGAGCTCCTTTGAGATGCATTGACGTGAAAAGGAAAGGAAATAAAAATAGGTACGAGGTTTTTACCACTTAATGACATTGTTTTTATTATTTTTAGTTAATTTGTTCACTATATTTTTTCAAGGCATTCTTGGTGCTTGATTTGTTTTTAACATTTTGGGATGTGTTTACATGCCAACCACTTTTTTATGACTAGCGTTGTACTTATATGGTATTATTAGTAAAGATATGCTTTTCAATAAAAAAGGAAGACTTCAAATTTTAAAATGTTTATAGCAAAACTGTTATGAAAAGTTGTTTGCATTCTATCATTGTCAAGTAATTAGATTACCAATCATTTCTTTGAATTTGTGTATATCAAACAAGATGAGTGCCTCATGGTCATGTAAATTACATAGGATTGGCCTTGATTATTGATAGGACGGTCATTGTTCTATCTATATTTCATTAATCTAAATGATCTTTTATTTGCAAATAATTAAAAAAATTGTTGTTCAATAGCTATAAAAATTGGATTGCTAATCTATTTCCTTTTATTTATAGCATTTACATAGGAAAGAAGATAATTTTGGAAAAGGTTAATGATTGCTTGGATTTTTGATTGTCCAATTTTATTTTGAAAATAAAATAAAATGATAATTACGAGTAAGTTTTTGTGGTTAAATATCTGCAAAAATATTTTATTGCCTTAATTGTTGTGGCTAATACTTTGTTTATAAAATACTCTAGGAGAAAAATAGTGATTGCATTGACATACTTGACGTTTTTATCTACAAAATAAAATAAAATACATGGTTTGGTTGTTAATATCTCAAAAATGTTGGGAGTGGTCATATTAGACTAGGTATATAGTTAACAAGTCTAATTGTGTCTGTTCATATTTACTTTGAGCTTTATTTTTGGGAGATTGTTTAGTTTGAGTTAAGTGCATGAATCATTTTTCTAGTGCTTAAATTTAACTTTCTTAACTAATGTTTGTTACATCAATTCATTTGTTGTGAAACAAACTTTTATAGCTTTATATTAGGAACTCACATATCATGTAATTGTATTTTTAAGGAAAGTCTAAGGAATGACAACTATGGTGAATCCTAGCCTCTCGACTTGATTTGGTATGCTCCCTTTCATGGCCGCTACTATCCAGAACAGGTTGTGGCTTTCCAAGAATTATGTTGGAGGAAAACCCCAATGTTGCGGGGTTTCCCTTGGGGGTTTAGGCTTCGTGGTGTTTCATGTGTGTTTGAAGGCGATAGGTTACGGAAAAAAATCTTGCTATCTTCTAGCGAGTTTGATAGCGACGCTTCCTTTGTTTGGACAATTGTGTGGTTCGAGGGCGGTTGAATTGTATGTAGTTGTTAAGCCCATGGTCGAGCCCTACCCAATGGTTTGATCCCTCCTTCTATTGACTTTGGAGGGGTGATTGGAAATGAAGACTACCATGCGATTGATGGTGTGATTTACTATTTCAAATAGTGCTTTAATATCCCCTTTCCTACGCCAAAGGCCTAAGAGTCAAGTCGAGTCCAAGCCGTGGTCATACCCAAGGGGTCATGGACGTTGGGAGCTATTGGGAAGGGGCCGCGGTACTAATATTCAAGTTTTGTGCTTGGGGGTCGCTTTGGAACATGCCGACTTAAACAGGGAAAAATAATTTTAGTTACTTTTATTTTATTGGCCCCTCATGGAAAGAAAAGCGTCGAAGATTTATTGGGGCTCTTTTGCCTTGGAGAAATATATAAGGGGTTGGGGGAGAAAGGAAAAGGGATTTTTTTGCATACATTTTATTCTCCTTCACATGCAACTGTTGTTTGTGCATCTACAACTTGTGGACTGAAATCTTACAGGGACCCTAATTTCAATGGTGAGAGACCCGTCCCTAGCTAGTTGGGCATTCTTTGGTAGTGAGAGATCTACCCTAGCTTGTCATTTTGGAGCCGCTTTACGGGATGTGTTACAAAGATCTTATAAGAGGTTTTAGAGGACAATTTTTGAGGGTTTTGGGGCATTTGGGGAAGATAACCGAGAGGGATTTCGATTAGATTTACGACGTACCGTTTGGGTAGGGCTCAACGTCACTTTGAAGCATCTTCATCAATTTCCAACCCTTTTTTAGCTAGGCTACTTGCAACCTTTATTTGGAGGGTTTCTAGTTGGCCCCTTTCAGATCTAAAGGTTGAAATGTCATTTCCTATGTTTGTTAATGTTAATTCTAGAGTCTCATAATTTTTGCTCTTGTATTTGGAGAGTTACGAATTTTAGGAGTTTTCCAAATTGCCTAAGGCACATTGTAATTTTCTCAAGCAGAATATATTATTCCAAAAATTTCAAAAAATATTTTTCTAGTGTTTATTATTATTATTATTGCAAGCTTCCCTCAAAATTTCATGTACTTTGGGCAAATATTTTGTGAGATATCAATTAAATACCATTCGCTGCCCTAGCTGGTCACTTTTTGTAAAAAACAAAAATTTTACTTTGCTGCAATTTTCATATAATTTGTGCATTTTCAAGTGGTATCCCACAAAGGATATTTCAATGGTATCGTAGCCGTTGTTCCTTCGATGCGTGGGTTAAATATGGTAATTTGAAAAAATCTCAATGTGGGTTTCATAAAGGAAATGTTCACAACATGGTGAAACAACAGAAGCCACTAACCTTTGTTTGAGTCAGCTCCCTCAAAATTTGAATCAAAGCAAATCTTGGGACAATAAGAAAAAATGTGAGAACAATAATAAAGGGCACCCAATGGAGGTGATTGATGAAGATTCTTGTTGGAGGAAATACCAATATTTGAGTAAGGGTTTCGAGATAATATGTCATTTCAGTTATTGCATGATGAAGATTGGTAGCAAGCCCAAGCGAGATCATCATATGTCGGTTCCTGAATTACAAAAGAACTCATTTGAAGAAGAAGCTTCTAGAGAAAAAAGTATGATTTCCATTGAGAAAAATAATTGCATTAGTGAAACTTTGCTTGTTAGAGAAATTATTCTAGCTCAGGAGAAGAAATTTGTATATGCAAGCAAGGAGGATGTAATGGAAACTCTAAAACGGTGTGAGGAATGGAATAACAGAGCTAGAGCTGCTAGATTGATAGCCGCTCAAGCAAGACAACACCTACAAGAGTTCAAGGAAAAGATGTGGGCAAATGATGTAAGGAAGTCTACACCCATGAAAAAAGTCTTTATAGAGCAACTTGCACATGAGGAGGAGCCTCACATGGACACTTGTGTAAAATTGTAGCCTGTTGTAATTTCCAAACCAACAACTTTTGATCAGCTTTCAGATACTTTCAACGGGCACTCGACAACAATGTCAGGCAACTCAACATATGTCTCTATCTTGAACACATGGAGGACATTGATGGCATTGAAAGGTATGAACAAACATGGCTGGTTGGTTGCAAAATTGAAAAGATATTTCAATCCAAAAGGTACCTATCAATCCTCCAAAGAATAAGTCATTATCATATGGGATGGATTTACCAAGCAGTAATGAGCATAAATTTGTGAAAGGTGTTGATTCTTGTTCCACTTATTCTCCATCTAAAATCATGAATCACAATAGGGATGGTGTTGTTTTGGAGGTTTCTAAATCAACAATAGAAGGTGAACCTTTTGATGATATTCTTTATAAGGAGGTTAGTAGTAGCATGAATTTATTTCATCATCTTCATCCTATATCATTACAACAGTTTTATCATGATGGTATTCAACCTATTGTCGATAAGAATGCTAAGAATTTGGTGCATCAAAGTCAAGTCATCATGAAGACAAAGAGTGATAATCTTCTTTATGAGGAGATACAAGAGAAGCAAAGATGGCAGACCTTACATGATACAAGGGTTCATGGGCATTATAAGGTATGGGATCCTGGTAATATGTTGCAATTATCCAAAACTATCAATTCTGATTTTGAAAACTTTGTGACTGATTTCATAAGCAAAGGAAGGAATTCAAATGTGTCTTTTGGGATTACAAGTGTTGGCAAGCATGATTTTTTCATTGGAGACCCCGGTGCAAGAAGGGAGAGTAACTCTTAAGGTACTAGCGGTGGTTTTCTGATTGCTAAAAAAGGGTAAGAGTATTTTTAATCATCTTCAGCTCTTTGGACTGTGTATAACAACAGTCATAAAGAGAGGAGAAAATGCTTTATTAATAGAGCCCATGACTGATTTTTATACCAGCTACATGGTGGAACCCTTGGAAGGGTTAGTGGGGGCATTTGGTCCTCAAAGTGCTCAAAGAATCAAGGTGCAATTTGTTGTTTAAAAAGAAGAATTGAATTCAAGGTGCATTCATGACTTTAACATCTTAAGTTATGGGAATGATTACCATTTTCCTAGCTTGTTGAGTTCTCCTATGTTGTTGCCATGTTTCTATTATTTGGGACAACATTTACATGCTTGGATGATTGAGGAATACTATTTCATAATCACGTCTCAAGGTATGCTAGATGGGATAAACACATCCTCCATTCACATTGCTCTTGATTCAGCTAATAAGCATATGTTGGCAAAGAAAATAATGCAGGAGCCCATGATATTGAAAGGACATGAGGTATGTGGTATATTTATTGTGGTTGAATTTGCTAGAGGTAAGACTATTTTTGGGATGCAATGGTTGCATGATGTTAAGGAAGACGATGATGCATGTGTTGAAAAATCAAAGGAGAATGAAGATGTTGATCCTATATTAGAAATTCTAAGTTGCAAAGGTATGATGAGCAGCCCCAATTATGCTATTTCAGATGTGTTGTCTTCTCTCATGACGAGAATCAATGGGTACAACAAAAGGTATGAAGTTCCTTATGATAAAGTTTATGGATGCATGAGTTCTAATGTTGATTTCCCTTTCTCTTGCATTTACGATGAAATGAAAATATGGGGAAAGAGAATAAAGTATGATGAGGGAGCAGCCATGTGTATTCCCAACATAGAAGGAATTGATGAGTTATGTCCATGGAAAGACATGTCTTGCACAAAAAAGGTAACTCATTTCTTTATTGTCATTAAGAGATGTGAAGTACTTGAATGTGTTTATACATTTGGGTTATTTGAAGTTGGAATCATTCATTGGACATATTGGCTTCCATCTTTTGGGAAATTTGCATTCATCCCTCATGTGGATAAATTGAAAATTTTCAAGGAAAACAAAGAAATCAGATTTCATGGTATACAAGGGCAGATTGCAAAAGATGTGATTGGTGAAGAAAGAAGCATGTCGTTGCAGCGGTTGAATTGTGAAGGAACTCAACATCTTGTGGATCATGGTGACATCACAAGGTATGAGACAAGTGGGATATTTGATGACTCCTATTCTGACAGATTGTTTGTTGCAGACACAGAGCACACCATGATGACTTATGTGGAGAGTGAGTCGGATGATGTTGAATTGGGGAGTGAGTTAGATATGATGGAGACTTTGACTCTAGATGGGGTGAGTGGAGTCATGGATGTGGGTGTAACCAATAGTGTTGCACATGAGACAGTTACAGAGATTGGGATTATAGGTTCAGATCATCCGAGTTTATCATTATGTTGGTTATCTAAGGTTTCGATAGACTGGAGATCTCATTTGCTTGTTGATTACTCCAAGAACCGACACACTTATGAGATTCTGGATGGTCACATACAAGATGACAACTACATATTGGAGGATGAGATGATCTTCTATCAGGGTAGATTGTACCTTGTGTCAGATTCATGGTTGAGGATGGAGATATTGCGACATGTGCATTGTTCTTTCGTGATTGGGCACTTGAGCTTTGATGAGACCTACAGGTTCATGTCAAAGAGGTTCATATGGCATAGGTTGAGTGAGGATATCCTCAACTTTATACATGCATGTATGGTTTGTCACTATGACAAGTCAGAGCTTACGGGTTCATCACTTTTTGAGTCGACATGGGATAACACTCCTATGTATTTTACTGCTTCTATGCTCGGTGAGCACTTTTCCCACGTGCTAGTCAGTGGAGAGACGAAATTGACTCATGGTTAGTCGGTAGCTTCACATTCAGCGCAGGAGGTGGACTATGTGGAGCTAATATTGCCAGTTGATTATCTACTGGAGTCTTGGGAATTTTCCCCACGGGACACATTGAGATACATTATGAGGAGCCTTGCTCTCACACGAGTGTAGGTCATGTGGGAGAGTTAGCACCATTTGTGTGTATACAGGTTGTTTCACAAGTTGATCCAGGGATTCTACAGGATTCAGAGTTAACTTTCATACCTAGGAGTTGATTGGAGAGGTAGTGAGTGATCACATGATGATAGCCATACATTGGTAGGGATTGGACAGATTGGCAATTTCAATGTGGGTACCAATGGAGAGTCGGTGTGGGCATCATACTACTTTAGGAGCAACTTTGTTCTCTACACGACATGGAGAGCATGATCACTGCACGGGGTGTCTTGGTTACTTTGCATCACACCGATCATTAGTTGACTGCAGGGTGAGGTGGAGAAACTTACGTCATGGTATTCAACTTCTATAGCATGACAAGATAATGCTTGGGGTCAAGCATTTCTTGGGAAGGGAGGACTGTAATGTCCCCTTTCCTATGCCAAAGGCCTAAGGGTCAAGTCGAGTCCAAGCCATGGTCATACCCAAGGGGTGTGGACGTTGGGAGCTATTGGGAAGGGGCCGCATGGTACTAATATTCAAGTTTTGCGTTTGGGGGTCACTTTGGACCATGACGACTTAAATAGGAAAAAGTAACTTTAGTTATTTTTATTTTATTGGCCCCTCCATGGAAAGAAATGCATCTAGGGTTTATTGGGGCTCTTTTTCCTTGGAGAAGTATATAAGGAGTTGGGGGAGAAAGGAAAAGCGAATTTTTGCATACATTTTATTCTCCTTCACGTGCAACTGTTGTTTGCGCATCTACAACTTGTGGAGTGAAATCCCATAGGGACCCTAGCTTCGGTGGTGAGAGACCCGTCCCTAGCTAGCAGGGCATTCTTTGGTAGTGAGAGATCTACCCTAGCTTGTCATTTTGGAGCCGCTTTCTGGGATGTGTTACAGAGATCTTATCAGAGGTTTTAAAGGACGAATTTTGAGGGTTTTGGGGGCATTTGGGGAAGATAACCAGAGAGATTTCAGATCAGATTTACGACAACCGTTTGGGTAGGGCTCATTGTCACTTTGAAGGCATCTTCATCAATTTCCAACCCCTTTCCAAGCTAAGTGACTTGCAGCCTTTATTTGGAGGGTTTCTAGTTGGCCCCTTTCAGATCTAAAGGTTGAAATGTCATTTCCTATGTTTGTTAATGTTAATTCCGAGTCTCATAATTTTTGCTCTTGTATTTCCCAAATTAATCATTTCCCTCAAATTAACAAATAGGAATTGATTATAATCGATCCAAAATCGATTTAAAATGTGTCCAAAATTGAATCAAAATGATTAATTGTTTCCAGCTTACACAAAGGATCAAAATATGTTTTTTCAAACATGCAATAAAAGTGTTATAAATGTATCCAATCAATTAAAATCTGATTTAAATATGCAAATAATCAGAATAAACAAATGTATACTGAACACAACATGAAAATTGATAATGAATTTTGCCCGTTGATTGAGCTACGTCTCCGGATCACTAAAATGCAATCCAATCCATTAACAATCAAATTTGCAAGTACATATGAAATCTTACAAATGAATAACAAATCTGAAACATGTAAGAAATTTGCTTAACAAACCTTCAAGACCTCTCGAACTTGATCAATAATGTTCTCCACCTTCATGTCGCACTTGCACGATCCATGTCCCCATGTTGTACATCAAAAGCAGTGAAAATGCTTCAAACGACATCAAACAAACACCAATCGAGAAACTAATTACATCAAACAGAGTGTCTAAGTTATGTATAACTCTCTAGTTTATCTCAAAGTCCCAAAATGCCCCTTTCTTGCAAACTACCCATTATGCCTTCTACACAATCTTTGGACCCAATGTATTCAAATAATAAATCGTGCATTTTATAACACTTACAATCCATAGGCGGGTTGGCTAAGGCGTTTATCCTTTTACCGAATGGTCGTTGGTTGGAATCCCATCGAAGGCTTGTTTTGGCATGGCGGGTTGGGAATAATCCCACACGCATCACAGAGACTCTTTTAGAGGCTTTTAATAGCTTGTGGTATGTTGGTTACACCGTGGCAAGCGGTCACACACCAGTTTTTTTGCCATGTTGGGAAATAACTCCCCACGAACTCTATGGTCTGTTGGTGAGTTGGGGTTTGAATGGGTTGGCTATGTTGGCAAGTTGTAATGACCCCTCCCATGAGCTTAGATCGTTGAAACGACTCACCGAGTTAGCATAGATGGTTGAACCACTTGGTCGGTGAGTGGTAAGTAAGTGGTAACAATGGCAAATTACTCCAAAATATATCCTGCCATGTGTCAATACCACAAGACACAAAATAATGTGGCATAAAATTCTAGTGTAATTGGAAAAATTAAAATTACACTACTATACCATGACGACGACGGTCCCCTTCCAAAACAAGAGTGGACCTCACTATTGAAACCAAAATTTTGCATGCTTGATGAAGACCGATGAATAGACCAAACATGTCCACTATCACATTTTGCGTTGATCAAATTTGAATTATGCAAATAGACTTTGTGCACGAGCCAGTACTTGGACTGCGCTTTCACCGTTGACCTAGTTTGAACATGAACTTTGATGGACGATATTGGGAGCATATGGTGTTTGATTTACGCGTTCTAATAGGTATTGGAAAGCTATCATAGTGCTCTTCTATACTATAATGGTTTAAGGATAAATATGGAATCAACACTTAGAATTTCCTCTAAATCAACCCACACTACTTATGCTTGCATCTTGGTGGATATGGATATATCAAAAGATCTCCTTGTTGATATTGTGTTGAAAGTTCATGATCGGTCTTGGTTACAATGTGCAAATTCATGGGTTTGCCTTTTTTACGTAATTGATGCTTTGAAATAGGTCACATGGCTTTAGAAGACCGACCTCTACCTAACTAAACCAACACTAAAACTACCTCTAAGCTAAGCCTATTCTAACACATCCAAGTCACCAGGGTTGAGAGAGAAGGGGAGAGAGGAAATCATAAAAAAACTAAGCTAAAACAGAGGCGATAGCACTAGAAAAGAAGGGGTGATCACTCTCCATGAGGGGAAGAACAAAAGGAAACACAAAGAGGAGAGGGCAGACACGTGCCATAGACCAAAACTGTGTGAAACATTATACTCTACACATTGGCAACACATAAACGAAGAAATATGTGAATGTGACACACAACATATCGAAGAGAACAAAGAGGCAAAAATGCACTAAACACAAGCACATTGCAGAGAATAGCCACAAGCACAAGATTTTATTGCTTAAAGGATGCACAATTGATAACAACAATGGAAAAAGACACGAAACATATTATAGTTCATATCCGAGGTTTGGAACTCATGGGAAGTTGGCCACCATTTTGGCATGGTGTCGTTACACCAAAATAGGGATGCATTACAATGAGAATGAGTGCGATATATATAGATGAAAGAAAAAGAAAAGAGAAGGAGAAAAAGGTGCCAACATGAGTGAGATTCAACCATGAAGGAGGAATCACCGTTAACTTCGCAGCGAAGAATGGGATCCCGACATGGCTCCAATCACATGCCATCATATTTACAAAGTCGAGGATGGCGTTGTCATGCAAAATAGCTAGCATGAAAACTTGAAATTGTCCAACATGACAACTAAGCCCATAATTGGAAATTATGTTTCTGGTCATTGTGCACCCTTCCTCTAGCCAACTCCGCCTCAATCCTTTATCCAGCTCAAAGGAAAGTGTTAACAAGGTTATTAAGTGTGTTTTAGTGTGTAGGGAAGAGTGCCTAAGGTGGTTGATGAACTCATTCAATTTTGATGAAAGACAATTTCCTTCGAGGCATAAAAAGGCCATTTTTGGCCATTCTACAACTAATTGAACACCCTCTGGAAAAATTCAAGGAAAATTTAAATCATCTGAGGGTGATGTCGGAGAATATTATAGAGGAAATAATTTGATTTAGGAACAATCTGTTCAACCTCGAGTAATTTAGGATGTACGGAATGAAAGCTTTGACGATGAAAGATGCCTTCTCTAGATGATTATGAGAATTCAAGAAGGAATTAAGAAGCAAAAAAATAGGCATCAGAAAGCTATTGGAACCCTCATAGGGTGGAAACATCAATTGTTCTCCAAGTTTCAAAGATTTCCCGAGGTATTTCAAAACTCTGCAATCGCCCTCCAAATGAAATAGGCCCTAAATTTGTAAATGTAGGATGAATTGGACTTTGATAATGGTTCTAATGATATTAAAATGTGATTTGGAGTCAAAATCATAGAAGGTTTGACCCCAAAAGATTTTCTTAGGCTTCCATGGTGAAAAACTCAATTTCGGTGTCCCAATTTAGACTTCAGGCAAAATCTAATTTCCTAATCTAGATAAGTCACACATTGGACACCCAAGTGTCCCTTGTCCCGGGGATAAGGGGGACACCAAAGTGTGACCTCCTTTTCCTCCCCAAGTCACACTTTGGACTCTCAGGTGTCCCCTCTATCCCTATGGTGTAAGGGGGACACCAAAGTGCAACCTCCCTCTTTCTCCCAAAGTCAAACTTTGGACACTTTGGTGTCCCCTCTATTCCCTATTTCCCCCAACAAAAGTTTGACCCACTCATCCATGCAGCCCCCATACACCATGCGACCACCTCCAGCTCCTCCGGTGCCATTTCCTAGCCCCCGCATCTCATCCACCTCACACCACAAGCTGCCACTTGTCACCATATGGTGCAAGTCACACTTTGGTGTCCCAAAGTGTCCACTCGGTCCTATTACACCATGTGCGACCTCACATCCACTCCGTTCAAACCTTGGTCAAGTAGTGTAGTTACATGCGAGTTAAAAACACAACAAAACTTCACTAACTCCCCATTTATCAAACAATTAGCCATTTTTCTTGTAAAGTGCTTTCTTTGCAATGCCCTCCCGACTCCATTTTTGTCTAGACATGTTGCCAATTTTTTTCCAGACCTCCATAGCCATCAAAACGAAGATCTGATCATATCTCCTCATCATTTGGGCACACATTTGCCTTTAAATTTTGCTTGTGATCTCCTCTCCAAAACACCTTTGGGAAGACTATCAAAGAAAATCCATTGATGCCCTGGATTTTTACAACAGAAAACTGAAAATATCAAACCCTAAAACTTACTTTTTCATTTTTACGAAGATCTAACAGACGAAAAACCATGAAATTCGGAGTAGAAGGTCTTGGTGCAAAAAAAAAAAAATTGACAGTGGTTTCATTGCAACTCGACACTGTAAGCACACTTCCTAAAAATAACAAGTATTTAGAGTAGTGGGTGGCTAAAAATAGTAAGTTTCTAAAAATAATGAATCCTCAACATTTGTAATATCTCAAATGAGCAAGAAACATCAGAAAGGAGAATTCGAAAAACTAAAAAAATTGACAGTGGTTTCATTGCAACTCGACTCGACACTGTAAGCGCACTTCCTAAAAATAACAAGTATTTAGAGTAGTGGGTGGCTAAAAATAGTAAGTTTCTAAAAATAATGAATCCTCAACATTTGTAATATCCCAAATAAGCAAGAAACATCGAAAGGGAGAATTCAAAAACTTATTAAAATTAGCAAAGATTTAGAACATTGGGTATTTAAAAATAGTAACTTTCTAAAAATAGTAAACCCTCAACATTTGCAATAATCCAAATGAGCTAGAAACATCGGGCAAAAAAACAATGGAAACTTACTAAAAAAATAGTCCTGACAAGACTTGCTAAAAATAGAAAGTTTTGGATTTGAGTTCAGAAAGTTTGTGGTGACTCCTATTCTACTTATCTCAGTGCTTTTTGGCACTATGAAGTTCAAATACTCAGGTATGGAACCCATTTTAACCCTAATCACCAAGTATCTTGGTGTGGGAGACACTGATGTCACTCACATGGATCTTGAAGAAAAAACATGATGCTTGGTGGACCTTGTGAGCCAGTGAAAGAGAAGTTATTCTTGAACAAGTTATTCTCAACAGAGGCTACCCATTGTATGTTCGAGCACCTATTGGTCCCGAGCTCTGTGACAACACTATGAAGTTGATTCTAGGCTATTCAATCCTTGCAATCCTCACTCCCAAGGGCATCTTGCAATGTCTATAGATTCCCACCAGCAGTAACATGGTCATCATCACCAAGGAATTTATATCGCAGAGTGGGCGAAGACTGATTCATATTTGCAAGGCCTTGTGCTCGGTTCGTGGCTCAGGCAAGGAAGAAAACCTTCTCGTGTTCCCAAGAACTTATCCAAGAGTGAATTCCATGAAGGTTATTCAAATGCCATCATTTTACTGAGTAGGGTGATGGGTGAGGAAATGACAAAAAAATTCCAAGATTGGATGACTGAGTTCATGCTTGTTACTACCGAAGGGAATCAAGTAGTAGATTGGGGAAGATTATCGATGATAACATTTAAAAGCAATTGCTTCATTTGCCTTCCACCAGAAGTTCACCATGACTTCCTACCTAGTATATGATCTCGCCTACACAAGACCCTTTAAGGGCTTGACTTGTTGCTCTCAATGTATCCCAAAAATCACCTACCTATGAGAAATACCCGCAGCTCACTCACAAAGAAAACAACTATCATTTTGTTAGGGTGAATGATGCATTCACCATGTTCATCATTAAACTTCTCGAGGGGAATCTAGAGTTGAGGATCTCTGTCAAGCAATTGTGTTGATCAAGAAATACGAGAGCTACTTCACCTAGTTCTCAACCTTCACCTACATCAGGGTTTCGAGCTTCAATCTTTCTCCTCACAGGCTACCTAGGTACCCTAGTGATAAAATTGTAATGTTTGAATTATGTAGGCAACTAGCTCATGTTCATACCAAGTGTAGGAACAACAAAAAGAAGGGTGTATATTTCCCCATCTCTTTAGGAATCTATTCATGTAAGAATGTTGGGGTTAACATAAGGTTGTACGATAATATATTAGATCTAAGCATACATGCAATAAAAACAAATATTCTACCGAAGAAATATACAAACTAAAAGATATAAATCAACTTTAGATTTAACGTGATTCACCTAGTGTTGGCTACATCCACCAAGAAACAATCCAATCTATTATCCAAAGCTTTCAGAAGATATAGAATGAAGATTTACAATCTTCCATAGCTCTCACGATGTATAGTACTTTCTTTCTCTCAAGTTTCTTCTTCTTCTTCAAGAATTATGTCTCTCATAATTATTTTCACAATAATCATTAACTCTCTCTTCTAACCATAGCTTTACGGATTATAAATACCTTATAAAAACTTAGGGCACTTAGCCATGCAATTACAATCAATAGATCTGCTTTAATACTAAATTTAGATCTAATTCTTGTGAGTTAAATAAAACACCTACACACAGTAACCGATGCTTTGGTTCCAATTTTCTTGACCGATGCCGGTCATAAGAGACTGATGTCGGTCCCTTCATAACCGATTTCGATTCTTGTGTTTTCTAGCAAATTGATATAACATGCTAAATCAAGTAATTGAGCTCAATAACTCAACAATTTCGACTTGGAGATAAATTACTTGCACTATACTTGTACACCGTCATTCTTGGATCCTTTCCTTAGCTTTGTTTCTTCCTCTTCAAGTCTCAAACTCGAAGACCAACAAAAGTGGAGTGTAGCTCCGAATTTTCTTTTTCTAACGGCTTCATTAGCATATCCGCATGATTTTCACTCGTATGAATCTTCTCTAGTTTCAGCTTGCCCATCCTCCAATACCTGTTGTATGAAGTGATATCTCAACTGAATGTGTTTCATTCTAGAATGAAACACTGAGTTCTTTACTAAATGAATTACACTCTGATTGTCACTAAACAATTTACAATCATCTTTCTCCTTTCCCAAATCTTCCATGAACCTGCTCATCCATATCATCTCTTTGCTAGCCTCTATAGCTATAACATACTTTGCCTTTGTAGTAGACAAAGCCAAAACCTTCTGCAATCTTGATATCTAGCTAATTGCCATCCCACCTATTGTGAAAATATATCCAATAGTGCTCCTTCTACCATCCAGATCTCCAGCCATATCCAAATCAACATAGCCATAAATAAATATCCGAACCTCCATAGCATAACTACATGTTAGATGTCCCTCTTAAATACCCGAGTATCCATTGGTGCTTTCCAATGCTCTTTACTTGGATTGGTAATATATCTACTCACAACTCCCACAACTTGTGTAATGTCTCGATCTGGTACAAACCATATCATACATAAGATTCCCAATTGTTGAATCATATGGTACTCATGTCATGTATTTGACCTCCTCATGTGATGAAGGACACCGATCTTTTCTCAATTTGAAGTGTGTATCCATAGGTGTACTTACATGTTTTGAATTTTGCATTTTGAACATTTCTAACACCTTTTAAATATAATCCTCCTAAGACAAATACAATTTCTTGTTCTTCCTATCTCTGTGTATTTACATGCCAATGATTCTTTTTGCAGCTCCTAAATCCTTCATAGCAAATGTGTGAGCTAGATTTCCCTTAAACTCACCAATGTCCTGCATACTAGATCCTGCAATAAGCATATCATCCACATAAAGTAACAAAATAATATAGCTCCCATTTTCAAGCTTCTTGAAATAAACACAATGATCAAATTCACATCTCAAGTAACCATGCTCATGGATGAAACTATCAAACCTTATGTACCATTGCCTTAGAGCTTGCTTGAGTCCATATAGGCTCTTTTTCAACCTGCTCACTAATTTCTCCTTACCCTTGACTTCATACCTCCGAAATGATCTGCTGCATATAAATCTCTTCATCTAAATCACCATGAAGGAAATCCATATTCACATCTAGTTGCTCTAAATGCAAATCATCTCTTGTAACTATACTCATTACAAGACGTATGGAAGTCATTTTAACAATTGAAGAAAATATTTCACCAAAGTCAATACCGCTTTCTTGCAAATCCCTTTACTACAAGCCTTGCCTTGTACCTTTTCTATCCACCCTCTTCTTCATTGATCATGTAAACCCATTTGTTCTGTAATGTCCTCTTACATGTTGCCACCTTAACCAAATCCCAAGTCCGGTTTGTTCCAAGGAGTCCATCTTCTCATTCATGCCATGTTCCCATTGAACGTGGGTCTCATACTACATTGATTCTTTAAAATTTTTTGGTTCACCATTATTAGTCAATAATAAATAAGATAGACGTGTAAATATTTCGGAAGTTTACTTACCCTTTGTGACCTTCTCACTGTAGTTTGGGGTACTAGAGGGTCATTCTGGACCTCTTGGACATTTGTTTCCAATTCTGACATTGATCGACACCGGTCACACTAGCCGACGCCAGCCTCTACTAATCGATGTTAGTTTGGCTCTTCTATAACCGATACCAATTCAGGTGACCGATGTTGGTCGAGGTTAATGACACTGTTACTTGTGTAACCTTGTAGGTATGAGTTTTAAATCGAGAGTTTATTTTTATTCACAAACTTCTCAACTAGTTCGTCCCTTAGGTACCAAAATTTGATCCCTGTACATTCTCTTTTCATTCCATTCAGGTGTCACGACTCCTAATAATTTTAGAGTTCTCTAAATCCCAAAAATAGAATTTGAAATCATTAGATCCATAACCAATGAAAGTGCATCTCTTTGATTTTGCATCTAACTTTTCCTATTTTCCTTATCAACGTGCACAAAATCTTCTCGAACCAAAAACTTTAAGAAAAGAAAGATCTACCTCTTTTTCAGTTCAAACTTCCTTGGGTATTCCTCCATCTAGTGAACTTGAAGGCCCATGGTTAATCAAATAAACCGCATTGTATCAACTACTTATGCCCAAAACTGTAAGGACAATCCAACATGTATCCTCATACTTTTAACACGTTCCATGATTGTTTTGTTGATTCTTTCTGCAACACCATTCTCTTGTGGTGTTCTTGGAACCATCCTTTCTCTACGTATTCCATTCATTGAACAATAATAATTGAAATTCTTGCTACAATATTCACCACCATTGTCAGATCTAAGACACTTTAACTTTGAATTTGATTCATTCTCAACAAGGGTTTTACATCTTTTAAAAGTGTCAAAAACATCATATTTACGTTTAATACAATAAACCCATACATTTCTTGCAGCATCATCAATGAAAGTAACATAATACTAAGATCCTCCATGAGAAGCTACCTGGGTTGGTCCCCACACATCTGAGTGTACAAGCTCCAATTTTGTCTCCTTAGTTGCCCCAAATTTGAGAAATATCACTCTTTTAATTTTCAAAGACAGAATGCTCACAAAAATCAAGATCTAAATCTTTCAAATATGATAACTTACCCTTAGCATTTAAGATCTGCATTCCTTTTTGACTCATATGGCCCACCGATTATGCCACATGCATGCATCTCAAATCTGAAGTAGATAACATAGAAAATGAATCAAGAACACGAGTTAGATAAATATAATGTTTCTACCTTCTTGCCTCTTTCCACAACAAAGGCACCCTTGGTGAATTTCTAAGAGTCTGCTATGAATGTGTACCATGCGAACCAACTTCACCTAGTTTCCTGTAGAAATAAGATTTCTCTGGAGGCTTAACACATGTCTCACATCTTTCAATACCCATGTATTTCCATTCTATAATTTTAGATGAACTTCCCCTTTACCAGTAATATTGCAAGGTTTATCATCACCCAAATAAAAATACCCAAAATTTCCCTAGATATAATTTCTAAAATAACCCTTATTAGGGTTGCATGGAAAGAAGCTCCTGAATATAAAACCCATGATTCTATTCTATTATCCAAAGAAAGAATAAGAGCATCTTACATCACCTCTAATGTAATATTTTCCTCTTTATGTGCCTCTTTACCTTTTTCTCGGGTGTTGGTTCTCTTTATCCTTTGACCAACAATTTTTCTTTGAATGCCCCTTTTTTCCATAATTCTAACATGTAATTCCCTTACCTATGGATTTAGATATGCCATTCCTTGACTTTGATTTCTCATTATTTTTACTCTTAGATCTCTCCTTCTACCTGCCTCTACTTTCTACATTCAAAGAATTCCACGATGATGATTTCTCTATACTTTTTCTCAGTGAATTTCTTCATTCAAGATTATATTAACCACATCATCAAACTTCAAAATATTATTAGCAAATGCTCTATTACTAACAATCATTACCAAGTTATCCAAACTATTAGGCAAATAACATAAGAATAAGAGTGCTTTCACTTCATCATCAAATGAAATATCAACCGATTTTAAGCGATTTACAATAGATCGAAATCATTCAAATGACAAGATACGAGATCAAATTTCATGCATCTTAGAAATAAATAGTTTCTTCATCAAATAAAATTTATTTGAAGCACTAGGTTTTTCATATAAATTAGTAAGAGATTTTATTAACTCTACCGTAGATGTCGCTTTTGTAATATTGGAAGCTACGGATGTTGCCAGGGGTAAGATTTTATAGATCCCAAAGCCTCTCTCAAGAATCTTCTATTATTCATCGGGGATCTTTATAGGTCTAGACTTTTCATCCAACGGTAAGTAAAAATCTCTTTGATATAGATAATCCTCAATTTGCATCTTCCATAATTGATAATTTCGGCCGTCAAACTTCTCTACCTTGTATTTGTTTTCTTTTACCATTGTTGTAGCTCCCACTCAATCAAAAAACCCTCTGTGAGTAAATATGTCAACACAAAAACCCTTAAACAAAGATTTGATACCAATTGTTGGGGTTAACACAAGGTTGTATAGATAATATATCAGATCTAAGCATACATGCAATAAAAGTAGATATTCTACCAAAAGAAATATACAAAACAAGAGATATAAATCAACACCAGATTTAACGTGGTTCACCCAGTGTGAGCTACATCCACCAAGAAACAAGCAATCTATTATCCAAAACTTCTAGAAGATATACAATGAAGATTTACAATCTTCCACACCTCTTATGATGTACAATACTTTCTTACTCTCGGTTTCTCCTTCTTCTCCAAGAATTCTCTCTCTCACAATTATTTTCACAATAATCATTAACTCTCTCTTCTAACCCTAGCTTTCTAGCTTATAAATATCTTATACAAACTTAGGGAACTTAGTCATGCAATTACAATCAATAGATCTGCTTTAATACTAAATTTAGATCTAATTTCCGTGAGTTAAATAAAACACCCACACATAGGTAACCGATGCCGTTTAGCCCTAACCGATGCGCTCCTACTTTCCGACCTATGCCGATCATACGTGACCGATGTTGGTCCCTTCATAACTAATGCTTTGATTCTTGTGTTTTCCAATAAGTTAATATAACATGATAAATTGAAGTAATTGAGCTCCACAACTCAATAATAGATGTATCAAATATTGAATCTTCTTTTTCTTCCCTCAATCTCTATTCCTATGTATCTAGGTCTGATTTTGATATAAGGAAAAATCATGAAACTTTCACCTTTCTGGATTGCACCACACACCTCAAATTGAGGACTATTAGGCTAATTGTATTGATGAATTTGAAGTAAGAAAGATGGACCATATGCAGATGAAAATTGATCAGATGAGGGCCTCCACTTTGATTGGTTCATTGAGGGAATAGAGGATGATGGATCAAACTTGTTTGATCCCGAGTATCAAGCAGTGAAAACTTCACCCCTTCCTCCGATCTCATGGAATATAAGAGAATCAGGTGACATCAAGGAAAGGACCACAACTGTAATTCAAAGGTCAAGAGAATGGTTCAAGAGAAAAAGAATTTCTTTCATCGAGTCCGGTGGCCTCTTGACTCTATCAAGACATGCATCTCACATTTCCTCTACGAAAAATCTAGGAAGATTGTAAGCTCCAATCATTCAGAAGATCCCTTAAAGAGAAAGATTGTAGAGGAAGAGAACATTGAAGATTCTCACCCCAAGAGGCTTTGCAAGAAATCTAAAGTCATTAAAAGCCCCATTGAACCTCTTGAACAAGGTGATATTGATCCTTCATAGTCCCTAGTTTTACATCGATTCCCAAGTTTGTCTTCTTTGACAGCTGAGTCATCCCACCATGTGCAAGATGTGATTCCCCACCATGAACTGAAAGTGCTCCCATGCTTGATATTGATCCCACACCGGTGGAGAATTTCCGTTGGATTCAAGAGTTGATCGAGAGTGAGTCAAGGATAGTGCAACAAGCATCGACACCTGATTTTGGAGCTATCTCAAATATCATGAAAGCTAAGCGAGGCAAGAAGGCACATGTAACCTCTTGTTTCTTCAGTGGAGCTTCTAGTGACCAATATGTAGAGATTTCCGACCAAAGGTTGTAAAACCTATGGAAGAAATGAATTAGGGTGATTATGAGATGATAAAAATTTCTTTGGGTCAAGCTACACACGAGGGTGATGCACACATGTTCAAGGAATTTGCTGCCTACATGCTTTCTCAAAATGAGGAGTACAAGCAAACAATAGAATAGTTGGAGGAGCATGTGAGAACTCTCATTGCTTATGTGTAAGAATTCTTGGATCCCAGTGCAGTACCACCTCCCCCTCACGGAAGCCATCACTCCTATCAGTAGCTTTGACCAAAATAATCAAGAAAGCTCAAGGTTACTCAATGTAGGGAAGGGCTAATGACAAGTGGGTTGAGAAGATTATTGAGAAAGGAAAAATATTGTTGCCAGAGGTTTGTTCATTGTTCAAGTTTTCCCTCATCACTGCTTCTAAAGTGAAAATGACTAAGGAGGAGATTGAGAAGGAGAAATCCCATTGGGATAATGTGCTTCCATTGGTGTCAAAATGAGCAATCTTGATTCTCATTTATTGGTGAGTAAAAATGTGTTCACTTCCATAAATGATAACTTGTCTCCTATTTGGTCTCGCACGATGAGTGCTCGGTATGACATGTTGAATGATGCTATCTCTGAGCTTGATTCTTGTGAAGAGATCACATCACATATTTGAGAAAGCATTAATAACAGTGTGCAAAAGCTTGGGTCACCTTCAATCAATGAAAATTCATCAGTGGAAGAGATTTTGAAATCATTCCAGGAATTTGTCAAGAAAGAGGCAAGAGATACCTCTCATTTAATGAAGATACTTTGGAGTCCCTCCCAAAAATCAAATGTTTAATTTATAATACCATGAAAGAACACCAGTTTGGTTTAACCAATGTAAGACCATCAATAGTACTTCTGAAATGTAGGTCAATGCTTTGAGCTCTATTCATATTCCACAAGCAGAAAAATTGGTACCTGTGGCAACCCGCTTCAATAAGGAATTTAAGGGTGAAGAAATATTTCGGAGTACTTCCCTGGGGTTCATCGATGAGCTGAATCTTCATCAGCAGAGGCTTCATCTTCATCGGAGTGATCATATCTTCTCTTCTTCCTTCCTCCTTTTCTCTCTCTCATGTTCTAATTCTTCATTAAGGAGGTACTTTTCACTATTTTGTCCTATTCACTTAAGTGACCTATAGTTTAACATTGTAAAGAGTTATTTTCAATTAATGAGAAAAGAATCACTTTTGTTTCCTAGGAATATGAAAGGTCACAAGTGATGAGGGGAAGTGAAAAGTCATGTGGGGGGTAGATGAAAAGACTTTGTGTAATGCTATAAATTGGAATGACTTCTCCATTCCAAGGGGTTGTCAATTGTGAGTTTCTAGTAGATAGCTTTGCACTACTAAATACAAGCAAGAGATTACATTCTTCTATTTTCCTCTTTGTCTATGTTTCCTCTATTTCCTTACATGCTCAACTTTGTAAACATGATGATCTTGTAAAACCAAGAAAGGTGTTGGTGCCTTTGATAAATGAATCAATAGAATTTTATGTCTATGGTTTATTAGTCTTATCTTGTTCTTGAGGTCGAATTATGAGTGCAAATTTTCTTTCGTTAATCTTGTGAAATTTGGTAAGTTCCTATTCGCAGTTAATCCTCATTCACCACATTCTTACTCCCATATACCTATTATCACTAAGAAAATTCATCCTCTTGCCGAGTGCAAATTTTTTTCCATAGGTCTATTGGAGTATTGTTGTGTGATTCTCGGCTTCACGCCCACCTACTAATTTATTTTTCCGCGTTCAATAAATGGGAGCCTCCCTTTACCAAGAGGAGGGACATAGTCTCGGAACATTGGTGAAAACTCACTAATTTGTCCTTGTGACAAATTATTTTTCCAACAATATTTGGCGCCCATCGTGGGGCAGATTTTACTATTTTTGTACCATTTCTAAAACCATTAAATTCCTAAAAATCACATATATGAGAAAAGAAAAGAAATCGAAATTGGAAAACCTTGTGACCCTTAATGCATACCCTATATTTTTCCTCTAATGACTATTCTCGGAAGTGCTCCGAGTTTTGGACCCCGATCTTCTTTTCTTTCAAGACACTCAAGAAGATATTACAACATATTTGAGGAATTGTATCTAGAACAAAAAGTGAATTTCAATCACTACCACGTTGCTTCAAGAGTTCTAGATTCATAAGAGGAACGTGCCCAAGCTTTGCAACATGTGAGCCAAGTACCAAATAAAAAAATGAGAGCATAAAGAGATATATTTTTATCATACAAAAATCCCACAAACTAGTAGAAAGAAGATACACAAGGGCTAATCGAGCGAGTGGCATACTTGACCCAACATTTGAAGCACAACAACAAGCTGATTTCAGGCTTCCCATTGTCCAAATAGCAAGGAAAACTGGTCAACAATACTTCCTCGAATTTGATACTAAATTTCCTCTCGAGGTCATATTGAAGAACAAACCGTAGAACCAATAAAATTCATTCCTCTAGAAGAAGAAAAAGTACCGGAGGCGGAAGAAGAGAGGATGGCTACGCCTATTCCTTGAGGACAGAATACATGCAAGTTGTCCTTGGCTTCTCCACTACTTGATTTACCAAAATATCTAGAAAGAACTTACTAAAGTTAAAAGGAGACAAGAAACAACATCCAGATGATCACATTGCTGCATTCATCACAATTTGTGGTGTGCTAAGAGTTGAACACGAAGATGTTTCAGTTCATCTATTTGTGAAATCATTAGAAGAAGCCACTTCTAATTGGTTATACAATTTTCCACTAAGATCAATTAGAAATTAGGCATACATGAAATCCAAATTTGATACCAGATTCAAGCATGCTTTGAAGATGCTCATGCCCTCCTTGCACAATGGTCTTAATTGAAAAATGAGCCTCACGAATACATGAGAGACTTTGTAGCTAAGTTCAACAAAATGCTCTATAAAATCCCAAAGGTTTCTAGTCCCATAAAGGACAAATAGTTAAGATTCTTCACAAATGATTAGTTATCGGAAGTTGGTTTCATGTTGAGAAGAAGTCAACTTGCTACTCTAGATGAGTCACAAGGGCTCACAAAGGATGTGGAAGATGATCTATTGATGTCCAGAAAAATTAAGGACCAATCAAAGTGAAATATCAAAGACCAAGTCCTGGAGCTATGAAATATTTAGTACAAAAACTTTCCGACGATGTGATTTCTCTCAAGAAACAACTTGCTCAAAAACCTTGTACAAAGACATTCAAAGGAAGAATTTCTAAAAAAATAAAGAATTGGTGCTATTGACGATTATCTTTGCGGATGAACCATTAGAGTCATTGGATACCTTAGGTTAGTGGGACGTGCGCCCTAAGGTAACCTCCATATTTTAAAGAAGATGGATCTTCTTGACGTTGTGGGATAAGGCTAGAGGAAACTGAAATAAAATGTAAAAATAACTAAGGCGATGCACTAGAAAAAATCTTAAAAGACACAAAGATAGATCTTGGGATACTACTTAGAATAGTTCGAAGAGCATTTTAGCATGATCTACTATTTTCAAAAGTATCTTAGATTTATCGAGGCTAAGGAGGTGTAAAACATAAAAATATGTAGATAATAGATACATAAAGAAAACCCAAGGGCGTATAACACGATAGATCTTCAAACTTATCTAAAAACTACTAGCAGTGAAAGAAGAAAGACATAGAATATTGAAAGCTAAGATGCACAGAACAAGAACCCTTTATTCATAGAGAAAATCATACATAAGGCCGATACGACACATATTACAAATTCTTTCTACGAAAAAGTCTTACTAAGGCTAGCCAATACAATTACTGAGTCTAAAATCTCTTTTCATGACTCCAGTCTATTTTATTTTATATATTTTTTCTCGTCTACTCTTTATTGAAACATTCTTTTATAGATCTTCTTGGCTCTCACTTCAATGTCTAGAATTAGACCTTCCACCAACAACATTCAATTTTTTTGTAAGATTTTTCATTTTTTGGGTCAATATCTCAATTGCTTGTTGGTGATATTTCCGCTTGCCTTTAATTCGTCCAACTTGCACTCCCTTAGTTGGTAATGATTATTTTCGCCATGTGGAGGTCATGCACTTTTTGAGGGCCTTTCTCGAGCTTTGTCTTCCAAATTGTGCCTAAGAGACACGTGGAGGGCAGTGCTTGGTTGGGGGCCCTTCCTCTTTTTCTTTATTTGAAGTTGTGCTTATGTGACATGTGGTGACCTGTGTGTCTCTACTACATTTTTGACTTTTCAATCTGCCGGGGTGACTTTATTAGGCACAGGACACATGGATGATGCAACACAAGTTTGAGAACATCTAGTCTCGCTCTATGCCCCGAGTGTGCCAAAGGGACACGTGGACACCTTCCGTATTCAACTTCATACTTAGTTGATTTTAGGCCCAAGTGAATAAAAAGAAACTAGGCCAGAGTGACAAAAGATGGTGGCCGTTAAAGAGTCTTATACAAAAATAACTTTGCAGTTATGGCGACTCATCAAGGGACTTCGTGCTAGCGATGGGAGAATTTGACAATCTTCTCAGCCTCAAAAATCAAAATGTGGCTCAAAAATGCCACTCAAAGCTGCTGTAAAGTAGTCCGATATCCGAGCCATTCCAGTTCTATAGGATAGGTCCTTCTCTACAAATCCTGGAAGGCTTGGTCCAACTCGATTATCTCCTTATGGGAAACATTTTGGAGACTCTGCACTACTACGTGAAAACATAAATCCAACTACACGATGGGGTTCAAAATAACTTCCACCTTGGTGACAATGGAGCTCTCCTTTAAAGACTGAAACACAATCTTGTCTTGGTATTTGGCGATTAGGAGCTATTGAATTTTTTCCTTTGATAGGACTGTAGAGTCATTGGGGAAGGGCGAGGGGAATCCTAACTAGACTAGTTCGTTGATGCTCTGCTTCCAATATTTGATCCCCTATTGGAGCTGAGCTAAGAGATTCTAGCATTTGATGGAGGCCTTGTTACAGCTTAGAATCTCGTTGATTTTTGTAGCAATCATCTACTTGTCGGTGGTTCCTACTCCTTCTAGGTCGAGTTGGAAGCATCATAAAGTTCTTGAATCAACAATGATGATTTAGGGACCTTGGCGAATCTTTGCATGACTGCGATGATGGAGGCTATGGTCTCCACATTTGAGAACAATCCTTGTGCATCGATATAAATCCAAGTGTGGGGGCTAGATTCATTTCCGTGGTAGAAGTTCGAATCCTGCACAACGGAATCATAAAGCTCTACACTAATGTTACAATTCCCCCTTTCTGGGGTTATTGTCCCAAATTGCATGGGTCAAGTCTTTGACTACAACCTCAAATGATTTCAACTTTATTTGGAGGCTAGCCTTTTCTACCTCAAAAATGCACAACTTGGCTTGGATTTCCGCCACTTATGCCTTTCTTGAATCTGCATCATGTTGGAGGGCTCCCTTTTCTTGTGAGAATGAATTGGCAGAGGCCTCGAATGTAGCAAGTTTAGCTGCTTTAGAGTCTTAGCTTCCACCTAGAAGCCTCGAGGACTTTTAGTGATGGAGCTTCCTTCAATTCCTTGTGGAGTTTTATATCTCCTTTCCCTTGCTCTTTATTTCGGCCTGATGATTGGCTACAATGGCCTTTGCCATGTGGAGGCTAGATTGTGACTTTTTTAACTGATTGCTGAGTTTAAGGTAGTCATCCGTGACTACTGCTACAGTTTCATTCATTAATTCAATCTTATCTTGAGGTCGAACTCGAGAGGTTGACAGAAACATTGCTAATAGAGTAATAATCAGCCGCATCTATTCCATGGGCTTGGATACAGGGGACGAGTCTCATGATAGTTAAGGAGCTCTGTTGATGGTCATACAATGATCACATCTGCTTCGTCTCTCCCGCCGACATTTATTTCTTCTTCTCGCTTTCCCCTTCGCTTTCTTGGGTGGCCTTAACGGTTTCAATTGACTCAAAAATTTGGAAGAAGAAGGATCACCCCACCTATGATTGAGAACCCAGTGACGAGATCATATGGGATTGTAACTTGTGGTTGAGGAATTGAAGTTACCAGGGCTGAAGAAGGGCCTATCACCACGTGGGGAGAAAGTTGGGATGGTGGAGGGAGGTTGAGGAAAAAGAGGGGCTCTGGGTGGAGGGAGAGTCTGCGATGGGGTGACTGATAAGGGATATTTCCAAAAGGGGAAAATGGTGGCGGAGGAGGAGATTAAAATAAATCCCCAAGAGGAGGAAGAGGGGGAGAGGAAGCATGAGTCAAGGCCGATTTTAGCTTTTTACACAGGGGGTTCAACGTCGATCCCTCCATGGGTTCCTCGTGTTGGGGAATCGATGCGAGCTGCAAAGATGGGTGCTTGAACTAGAAGACCTTGTTGAGAAATGGAGGCGGAGGCAAAACTAACAATTGTTGTTGGGAGGGACCAAAAGAATCTACGATCGATCCCATGGGCCGTTCTAAGATGAGTGTTATTGTATCCTCACTCTCATCAGATCTATGGTCCACATCCCATAACTCCTCCCATTGCTCAACATCACTGGAGATGACCTCAAAATTGAGGGTGGTTTGGCCGATCTCTTTCCTATACTTCCAATAGGCTTCAATTTTCTCCGTGCTCCAGTCTTTCTTTCGTAGGGCCGCTCTGAGTCCCTTGGTCATGGTGAGGGTGGGATCATACATGTGCTTAACTGGTGGAAAGAATCCCAGTCTGGAATTGGTATGTTGATGAGATCGACATATATGTCAGGCTACTTTGCCAGAGGGGAGTGCCTTGCTTCAAAAAATTCCCTCGATGCGTGCTTACAGGAGTCTGGAACCTTGTTGCGAACTAGAGTTGTGGCCATTTTTCCGTGTGGGTCATATCTCCATGAGTCCTTAATTAAGGCAAACCCTTTGGAAGGCAACTTCTATGTGAGGCTATGCTCCTCCTTTCTCTTAAGTACAATGATTCCTCCCTTTCTCAAGGGGAGATTAAAAATTACCTTCTTCTTTCAACTAGAGACAAACTCAATGTCCAACAGTACTAGTTTCCTGGCTATCTTGAGACCCACCACCCATGTCGTGAGGACCCTCGGGAGCATAAAGGATTCGTCTTTGAAACTCATGCAACCAAATCATGGAATTTCCTCTTGTGAAGAAATAATCAATGAAGAAATAATCACAAGGGTGCAGGGGGTCTGCGAGGATGGATCACACAGAGTCATTCATTATGTTGTTGATCCCTTCAGGGTCAATTTCGAGTAGGAGGGGCTCCATAAAAGAATTAAAAATTCATATACATCCAATGAAATGGATATTATATGAGTCTAAGCGGACACTAGAATGATTTTTTGGGGATCCACCTCTACATCCCATAGAGTTAGAGTCATGAAATGACTGAAATACTTGGAATTCTAATACAAAATGAGATGGAACAATTTCGAGGAATACCTGAAGGTGGAGGTTACTTTGGGAACCGGTCGAGCCGCTCACAAATAAATTCCATAATGACTTCAAATGAAGCCGAAGTGTTACACTTGCTCCTTCTTCATAGACCTCATTCTAAACAAGGACACCATCTACCAATCCTGGATGTTCCTGTCTAAATCTTGCCCAAAAATGAATGTCATCATGGAACATGCATCCTAGGAATCTACCAAAAGCGACTTAAGGGGAATTGGGAATCCTACGGCTCCTGAACCGCCTGAATTTGTTTTCCTCAACTCCCTATTCAAGAATGAATATTTGTTCTGGCACTAAGTCCAAACACCTTGGAGTTTGGGCATATCATAAACCCGTTTGCTAGGTCATAGGTTAGAGCCAACATGTCCTTGATAGCTTGCAGTGTAATTACCACTTTGTTATGTTTCTCGCCTAGATGGTATTGGTGTCTAAGTTGAAACAACTTGCGCACATTTGTATGAGTTCCGGGTAAGGGTGCACGAGAGGCACCATGTATTGGGTGAGCGTAGTACTCCAAATCCTTGAGCCAAAAGATTCTAAATTTCCTAAGTTAAGAAACCTAGCGAAGGCCCTCTCTCGAACTTTTGATTACTTGTTGGGAACAAGGTTGAAGATGTCGTCGCCAAAGTCGAAACCATAGAAGGGTCACTAGAACGAGAACCCCTATAAGGGAATATCAACTTTGGTTGAAGAGAACGTGAGGGTACCGGTTGTCTGCGTAATACTTTACTAACAAAGTGTAGAGATGGAAGTTTCCATGGTGTTTTTCAAAACTAGGAGAAGGCTCTGGTTCATTTAATTCGACGCTTGAAAATTGATTTTGAAGACTCTAGCATTTGAAATGAATCATTTGGACACTCCCAATATATTAAATAACTACCCTAACTTGAGAGTAACAGATCACACATAAATAAAGTCATTTCACATAACAACCCCTTTTTAATTAATGACCCTAAGCACCAAACTCTACACTTTTTGAGAGATTCTGTATCAATTCTAAATATTTTTCTCTCAAGTGTCCTAGGAAGTTGTTGGATCATTAATTTCGGGAAAATTAGGAAGGTACACTCCCTCCAAAATTTCAAAAAGAGGCAAGGGGATCCGCGAGGACACATTTCGAGACACTTATTGAAAGGGATAAAGCAAACAAATAAAAATAACAAGGAAACACAAAACTATATATATATATATATATATATATATATATATATATATGATACAATATTTAACGAAGGGACTTACATGAAAGGATTCAAATGAATCCCATTTATCGGAATTTCCAAGGGGTCACCTTCCATGGTTTCAAGCTTGATAGTGTTATGCTACTTGCATGTACTGATTTTGAAGGGTCCTACCCATAATGGGTCAAACTTTCCATGATTTCTAGGCTTGGCAACCCTTGCATCCCATTTCAAAACCATAGTACCGACTTGGAATTATAGATCCGACGTATTTTGATCAAACCAAGTATTCACCACCTACTGGCGGTTGATCATGGCTTCATGAGTGGCCTCCCACTTCTCTTGGAGCTCTAATAGCTCAGTGAGTCTTACTTGTATCGCCCCATTTTCCTCTATCTCAATTTGTTTTAACAGTTGTAATGCAGAGATTTCTAGGGAAATTGACATCACAACACTTTTCCCATAGAATATCTCATATGATGAGGCTTTCAGGATCTGTTTAGGTGTGATCCGATCATCCCATAAGGATGTTTTGATATGTTCATGCCATAACCTCTTATGCTCATTTTCCATTCTTTTTATGAGCCTGATCAGATTGTTGTTAGTGGACTCCGCGAAACCATTTCCTTGTGGGTAATATTTGGAGGATGTTTTTAGATAGATCCCATGTTTTACAACAAAATCAGATACCTTGGCTCCCAAAAAGGCCTTCGCATTATCAGATATAATAGTGTGATGGGGTCCAAAGCGGGTAGTGATATCATGTAGGAGTCCTAGGATCACGTTCTTGGTGGCCTCTTTCAGTGGAACTACCTCCGCCCATCGGGTGAAATAATCAATTGCGGTGAGGATCCATTTGTGCCCAACACTAGAAGTCGGGTTGACCATTCCGATGAAGTCTAGACCCCATTGCGCAAATGGTTCCTCTATTAGGATGGGATTAAGAGGAAATGCTACATTCCTTCAAAAATTGTATAAATTTGACAAACCTTGCATCTGTTTATCTCTTCTTTATCACAACAAACAGCCGGGCCAAGAGTATCCTACTTGCAAGATTTTAATGGCTGTGGTCTGGGAAGAAAAATGGCCTCCTGAGCTCCCATGGTGTAATTCACGTAAGACTCTTTCAACTTCTTCATTCTCTAGGCACCTTAACAGGATTCCATTAAATTTCCTTTTAAAAAGGACATCGTCAATCATGGTGAAATGGGATCCTTGTTGTCTATAGTACCTCCTCTTTTAAAGGGGAGATGACTTGGGTATTTACTTGTTTGCATAAAGTGGATCCTATCCGAGACCCCGCTACTGAGTTTCTTTCTTGAATATAAAGTATCTTTTTAGGCTCTTCATTAATCGGGGCATTGGGTCTTGAGTTAAGTATTGACATAGGCTCCTTCCCGTACTAGCTTGCTAGGTTTTACGTCGATGTCATAGTCAAGGATCTTAGTGATCCAGTTAGGTCTTTTATTAGTTATCTCACCCTCTATTATATATTCTTTGACGTTAGAGTGAGCCACCATAACCTGGATTCTACTATGAGTGACTAGGTGCCTAAAAGTTTTCAGATGTTAACTATAGAATAAGCTTGTCTTTCCACAAAGTTATACCTTGTTTCATAGTCGTGGAGAGTTTTTGAAAAGAAGGTGATAAGATGTTCTTCTCCTTGAGACTCTCCCTTATGCATTAGTACGATGGTACGCTATGTTTACCCCCATATACATATATGATGAAATATTTTGAGAAGTTGGGGTTACGCAAAGACTAGGGTGGATGTGATAGCCTTTTTAATCGACTCAAAGACCTCGACAACCTTCATTGGCCCACTTGAAATTAAGGTCCCTTTTGAGAATTATCATGATAGGGTGGATTGTCTCGAAAAGTCTGAAATAAACTTGCTGAAAAAGTTGATCTTTCCCAAGAAATATTGGACCACTTTATTATTGACTGGTAAGGGTAGCCCCAAGATGGCTTCAACTCTTTTGGGATCGATGGAGATTCCTTACTTTGAAACATTTTGTCTCGAGGAGTTTTCCTTGGAGTACTTCGAAAACACATTTTTTTGGGTTCAAAGAGATCCCTAATTCTTGGCATTTTTTGAACATAGCTTCCAAGGCGTCAAAGTGATCCTCCACTATCTTGGTAAACACAAAGTGATATCATATAGGTATATGAGAATCACATTATTGATCGAAGTGCTCGAATGCAGAGTCCATGGCTATTTGAAAGGTGGCCCCAACATTTGTGAGTCCAAATGGCATTTTTGAGTATGTGAAGGTTCCCCATTTCTTTGTGATAGTGGTCTTATATTGATAGCTTTACATGCGAGCCATATCTGATTATAGCCCGAAAAACCATCCATCAGAGAAAACCTTTCTGAGCCTACAAATTTCTGCAATATTTGCTCCATGGAGGGTAAAGGGTAGTGATCCTTTAGGGACACTCTATTTAGGTCTCTGAAATCTATATAGAGCCTAATTTTTCCATTCTTCTTCCTTATCGAAACTAGGTTGGAGACCCACATTGTGTGCTTGATAGGAAATATTATGTTGGCCTCTAGGAGGTTTCTTAGTTCCTTAGCCATGAGGGATTCTATTTTTAGATTCACGGGCCTTTATTTTTGGTGCACATGCTTATTTCATTCTTCGAGGTCGATAGTGTGTTGGATGATATCCTTGTTGTAGCCAAGCAAGTTATCATACGTCCAAGCCACCACTTTATCATACTTATGGCATAAAGCCACAAGTCTTTCCCTTTATTTTTGAGTGACTAGTCTCCCGACCTTTAGCTTTCTTTCTTTAGTCATTTCCAGCTCAACATAATCCTCCTTTATCGCTGCAAACTTCCTTCGATCTGAACTAGCATCACTCAAATCAAAAAGGATTTCTAGTGTTATTAACCCTTTCGGAAGTTTGTTCATCTTATACTTGAATAATTCGATCTCCATAAGCTTTTTCGATTTTGGGTTGGAGTTGGTTTGTGAACTGGTCAGATTGCTGGAGGAAGTGTATAATCTTTCGGTCACTATTAAAAACCTGCCAATGATCGATGTTATCAGGTATAAAAGGGTGGATGATCAATTTTATGGTACTTTCATTCACTATCAAATCCTATATTGGGTTGAATTATGACCTGATTAAGGCCATCCTATCAACTTCTATATTTTGGTCTCGGGAATAACCTTGATATTAAAGGCTTCAAAATATTTGATGAGATCCCACACTCTATGTCGATAGGACCTCATTCTTGGGTTTTTGTGGCGGTAGTGTTCCTTACATCTTACTACCAACTCTGAATCGTCAAAGAGTCTCAACTGTTTGATGCCTTCCTTTCGTGTTGTGGCCAAGCCATGTACTAAGGCCTCATACTCTAGCTTCATTATTGGTGCAAGAGATCTGGAAGTGAAATTCTGGAGTATCTTCTTTCCACTTGGGGATAATAAGAATATTCTAGCTCCTAAACCATTTTTGCTTTTAGCTCCATCAAAATGTAGGGTCCATATCTAGGAATCTCTTGATGGGATTCCCTTCTCTTTATCCTTTCCTTATACCACTTTTGGGATGGTAGAGTCCTCGTCGAAGATGACATAAGTACCTAAACCAAAGGGAATCAAAGTTCCTAAAGGGATCACACGGGGAAGGTTGGCTAGATGACTGAAATTTTGAAGATCACCATCCTCCGTAAATGATTCCCCTTCTCTGGTAATCATATCATGAAAGGCCTCAAAGCCTAAGACCACTTGGTTCATTATGTGTTCCTTGGAAAGGGGTCTTGATAATACCTTCATCTTAGATCCATATTTGGTATGCAAGATCAGGTGGGACCAATCAAGAGACATATAACCTCCTATCTTTACTGTGAAATCACGGGAGAGACACAATCCAAAGACAAGTGGAACGTCAATAACCATGATATCTTGTGGAATGATTATGTTTAGGTAGGAGTAGAGATGCAACACAAGTCCTTTGATAGATCCTATGGTTTGGACTGATTTTCCATCTAGTTGTATGACTCCTTTCTTTAAGAGCTCATATTTAATTCCCAAGGCATCTGTAATTGATTTGAGCATGACTTTAGTGCTTGTGCAGAGTCTATCATGAAATTATACAATAATTTCTTACCTATGATAAGAGTCATAAAAAAGGGGTTGGGCCTCTGTTTACTTACCTCTCCCTTTTGATTTAACAATATTTCCTTTGATGAGGCTCAAATTTCTTTTAACCGTTCCTTCTCTTTCCTAGAGGTGGTTGGATCATCATTTGATTTAAGCACTTCTTGGAGAAACTCTTTTTCTCTAGAATGCCTAGAAGATCCCACAAGGATGCATTAGCTGACACTTTCTTGAGTTGTTGAACCACGTTAATTGGTCTAGGTGATGATGTTTTGATGATGACTGGTGTTTTATTCCTTTAACCATGGGATGGGGGCATCTTGATTCTAGACATTTTTGAGAGCTTATTTTATGACCGTTGGTGGTGAGACCGTGATGGTTGGAGACTCCTTTTGCATCTTGCTAGTCATACTTGGGATAAGAATGTTCGTCTCTATCATTCTCTTTTGAAATGAGTGTTATAATTAAATTAAACAAGCTTGGAAACAACTACCTCATTTGTAAATACGAATTCTTCTCCTTCTATCCAAGAAAAAGCACATGTTCTGGTGCGATCTCCGCTTCCTGTTCCAAGGACATCCTTGAATTTGCACAACAAAGGCCACATTTTGGACTCCTATGGACTGATAAGGTTTTGATGCGTTAAAATCATAGCCTTCTCTTGTTCTTTATTCAGCTACCTTTTGTTGCAAATTTCCTTGTGGAAAGTCTCTTGGCATGTGGGATGTATTACAGGGGAAGCACCATGTGTTGGGATCTTCTGCCAAATTGTTTTTCCTAGGTACCATTTCTCTTCCGCTATTGGGTGGGATAGTTTGGAGTGGTGTTGGCACTAGGACGAGCTAGTTAGATGACTGCGTAAATGATGGTCTCTGGGTATTTTGATGTTGAGAGGGATAGGGAGGCCTGCCACCTTGATAGCTTTGATAATTTTGTCTTGGGTAAGCACTCTAATTCCTTTTAAGATTTACTATCTTGTTAGAGAAGTTTCTAAGGATATTTTTGACTTCCTCCATTTCATGGGAGAAGAGGATGATGACACTATGTACTGGGAATTGGTAACGGATGAGAGGATGGGTAATTATACAGAGACATGGAGGCTTAAGTAGAACTTGGGATTGCTACTTGTGGAAGGGGGGCTATTTCGGGGTATGTTGGCAAAAGGGATCTCTCGGTGGAAGCTTACCAACATCTATTAGATTGTTCTCGACTTGGATCACAATATCATATGCTTGTGGTAAAGAGTCCCCTCCTAATGATTGAATCATCACAAAAATATCTGAATTCATAGATTTTAAGTAAAAATAATAGCCATACCTGCAGTGGCCTTGCTAGAGCAGGAATCCTTTGCCATGTTTTGTGAAACTTGGTGTTAAAATCAGTCATAAGCTCTTGCGGGCCCTTCTTGATGTTGATAAGTGTTGTAGGAGCGAGGATCTATCCCCTTTCTCACTGAATCTTGCCACCAATACATTTCCCAGTTGGTCCCAAGTGCCGATAGTATTAGGAGTATGAGATCGAGTACCAATCCAGAGCCTTCCCTTTAAAGAAGCGGCTATCAACTATAAGGTGACATCATGTTTCCTATTATAATGTACCGTACATATTTTCACTACATCTTGGAGGTGTTCCTCCGGAGTTTCGAAGTCTTCTCCACTAAATTTGGGCATCACTTTTAGTGCGTTAGCTGAAATAGGATTCCACACTGCTTGGGGTGTGGGTAGGATGAGCAGGCTCCCTTGATTCCACAAATTTATTTTTCTTGGGGTTGGGTTTGGAGGTGAGGCATTAAAATAGGTTTGAGGGTTCTAGTTGACGGTAAGAAGGCCCTACCTAGCGGAGGTGTTGAGAGAGTCATGTTCGGAGGAGACATATACCTCTAGATCTATCTACCTCTTCTATTGCACAAGGAAGATAAATGTAAGTATTCAAACATTCCTTCCTCTTTTTTCCTCGCTCTTGTTCGCATTTGTCTTGTAAACTAGAGAAAACAAAACTTAGTACTACTTGAAATTAGTAGAGTTATGTATGATGCAAAGATCAAGATGTGTAGATGTTCATGTCCCACTGGGCATGCCATGAAAACTGTGACGATTATATTTATGGATGAACCGTCAGAGTTGTTGGATACCTTAGGCTAGTGGGATGTGTGCGCTAAGGTAACCTCTAGATTTTAAAGAAGCTAGCTCTTCTCTACGTTGTGGGATAAGATTAGAGGAAATTGAAATAAAATGTAAAATTAACTAAGGTGATACACTAGAACAACTCTTAAAAGACAAAGATAGATCCTGGGAAACTACTTAGAATAGTTCGAAGAGCATTTTATCATGATCTACTATTTTTAGAAGTATCTTAACTTTATCGGAGAGCCGATGATGTGTAAAACATAACAATATGCAAATAGTAGATACGTAAAGAAAACCCAAGGGCGTATAACATGATAGATATTCAAACTTATCTAAAATAATAGCGAAGTGAAACAAAAAAGACACAAAATATTGAAAGCTAAGATTCACAGAACAAGAACCCTTTATTCATAGAGAAAATCACACATAAGGCCGATACGACACAAATTATAAATTCTTTATATGACAGAGTTTTAATAAGGCTAGCCAAAAAAATTATTGAGTCTAAAATCTCTTTTCACAAATCCAATTTGTTTTCTTTTCTATATTTTTTCTCCTTTGCTTTTGGATCGAAATATTATTTTATAGATATTCTTGGCTCTCGCTTCAATGTTTGGGATAAAACCTTCCAATGACAACATTCAATTTTCTTGCAAGATTTTTCTTTTTCGGGTTAATATCTCAATTGCATGTTGGTGATATTTCGCTTACCTTTAATTCATCGAACTTGCACTCCCTTAGTTGGTGATGATTATTTTCGCCACATGGAGGTCATGCACTTGTTTGAGGGCCTTTCATGGAGCTTTTTCTTCTAAAATGCACCCGAGAGACACACAGGGAGGGCACTTGTTTTGGGGACCTTCCTCTTTTACTTTATTTGAAGTTGCGCTCGGGAGACATGTGGAGACCTGCGTGTCTCTCGCTACATTTTTGACTTTTCAACCCACCGGTGACTTTATCGGCCCGGAACACGTCCATGATGCGATACAAGTTTAATAACACATCTTCTCTAATTTATGCCTCGAGTGCACCAAAGGGACGCGTGGACACTTTCCACATTTAGATTCATACTTAGTTGATTTTAGGCCCAAGTGAACAAAAAGAAACTAGGACGAAGCAACAAAAGACCGTGGTACATTAAAGAGTCTTATACAAAAATAACTCTACAGGTGCTCCATCTCATAAAATTTATCTTGAAGCTCCACCCATGAATGCAGCTTGTGGAACCCAATCGATGATGAAGATGAAGAAGAGCCACCTTCAAAAAGTGACGGTGAAGAAGGTGAGTTGCGCATCAAATAAGTTCGATCCACGAGAGGTTAGTTTCTATGAGTATACATCCTCCTTCGAGGATACATATGAAGATATCATGGTCGATATGAACAATAATTCTTATGCCATTTTCACTTGATCAAAAACATTGAGAATGAGAAATCATCCAAACACAAAGAAAGGGAGAGATAATATCCCCAACTGACGACTATACTAACAAAAATATGATAACTAAGAGATGATCACCTCTTCCTCCATCTTTGGAATCATCCAAGAAGAATTTGGAAGCCACGCCTCATCGCAAGACATATTCTAAACAAGGTAAGTCAAATACCTCTACTCCTTCCAAGAATGATGCTTCCACTTCTGCAAGTCAAAAGAGTAATGAAAAATATGCAAGTAATCCTTCTAGATCGAGTCAAGATAATGTTTCACATGCTCTAGAAAACTCTTCCTCAAAATTTGACATTATTGATCATTTGAAAAAGGCCAAAGATCAGATCTCCGAATATGAATACTCACAAACTTAATGTGAGCATGAAAAATAATGCATAATGGAAAGATAAACAATTAATTAGAAAACCTTCTCCTCTATGTTTTCCTTGCAAACCTTGGATAAGGTTATGGAATCCTTTACACTTGTAGAACCTTGTAAGAATTCATATTGTGGGTGCTCTTGATTTGATCTCCAAATGTGGGAGTGAAAATGCTACGAACAAACAAATGACATTGGGAAAGCTTCCAATATGTAGATACTTGGAAAGCAAAATAGCAGGGTTTGGTTGTAAGATAAAAAACAATCCAAGAGAAATCTAAGAGGATTTGTAAATGATAAGGCCCACTTTTTATAGAGGCCAAGTAGTGGTTGATAGTGGTTACAGATAGTTGAATGCACATGCTAAAAATAACACTTGAGGGAGGTTAAACAGTTCAAATGAATTAATTCCCATTTGAGGGGCAATAAATAAATTCAGTTGGCAGAAGTTACATCCGGAAAGGTGGTTGTACGTGCAATTTCATTGCCCCCACCTTTCTAGGATTCTAGAAGTGAAGTCCAAGTAGGATCCAAATGGACTCTAAGTGGTATTTAGATAGACAAATAGGTGTATTTTCTAATTAAGTAACTAATTTAATTAGTTACAACATGTGAAAAAATTAATTAACCATTTATTTAATAAATGTTAATTAACTTAGCTAAGGTGTGTTAGGAACTAATTTAATTAATCCCAAAAGGTGTGAATCAATTAATGTAATTAATCAATTCTAAAAGGGGATGTGAAACAAGGTGTGTATGAATTAATTAATTTGATTAATCAATTATAAGGGATGTGAATAATTGAGGACAAGTTGGGAACATGTATGTAGTTTTGGGGTGTCTATATTTTCCCCTCTTTAAAGTGTTATTATGAAGTAATAACATTTTAAAGATAGTAAACGTATGTAGATCGGTGAGCGAATGACATGGAAATATGGTAGATGTTTAGATTTTCCTGTGAAGAATTTAGATGCCCCAACGTGTAGGAATGGTAAGCACGTTTATGGTGTTTTTGGTTAGATGTCTTTGTAAATGCTTTGAAAGTACCAAAAATCAAATAAGGTAGAGTTTACCGATACCTATGCCAATAATCATAATGTTGGGATGATCAAATATGCAAGTAATGAAAAGGGCTCCTCCTTTCGCCAAGTGAGAATACCTACGTACAAAGACAAATGATTAAAGAGATATTAGATAAGGATGATAATGAGTTGCTCAATGAATGTCGATCCTAGGAATACGAAGGATTTGCTTAAAGGGTGTCAACTCACTTGATAAAATTAAGTGATTTGATAATGACAAGATAAATGATAAAAATGATTAATTTAGAATTCAAGGGGATGGAGAGATCTTGTTCAATGTTGTAAGTGGCCCAAGATAGGGCAAGAATAAGCTTGAAAGCTAAGAAATGATCGAACCAGATTATTCGGATGCATTTTATATCTCTTGTATGATCTCAAGATGGTATTTAATATCTTCGATTTCTTGTGTGAGTGTGATGGCACACAAGTTGAGTTCGTGTGAAATGTAGAACTGTTCTAACAAGAATGACTATTGGATAATCAGCAGATCATATATCTTTGGTGATTGGGTGCGAAGGACATGGAACAATCATCTACAAGACATGTATATTGCAAATAACTTGTTAGATCAAAAATAGATTGCTAAAAATATGATATATGCTAAAAATGATTAGAAAAGACAAGGATTGACGGTGATCAATGATCAATGATGATCTGGGAGAAAATTCTAGTTTTAACGAGAAAGGTGATAAATTAGAAAATGATGGATGCCAAATAGAATTGATAGTGTTGAGGTAGACTATAAGGATTCTAGAAACCTTTGAAATCTAGAAAACAAAGATTCAAGAGTGCTTAGAAGAAGGAAACAGAGGTTGAGGGACCAATTGACGATGCTCACTATTTAAACTAGAGACATTCTAAAGTTTGGATAAATGACTAAACGAGAGACATGGCTTGAGAGGGCTATGCAAACCGATGTAGACGACTAATAATAGATTATAATGGATGCAAAAACAAGCTTGATAAATGTAAAGAATGTTGTATTAACGTTGAGAGATGTTCTAAAGGTGATATAACTCCCAAGAATTTTGACTGGTGATTTGGTGATGCACTTCAAGACTTTGGTAGAAAGGTGTTGGTGATCTTGAGTGTAATGACGTTATTTGTAGGTGTAATCATTCATCCTCGCATCTAGATTATGACTAACTAGGAGATGGAGGTAGAGGTCAAGCTAAATAAGATTGACGATGTCTACAAAGATCATGGATCATTGTCAATTTTTCCAGAGAGGTTACATAACAACAAAGAAAAGATGGCAACCGGGTGAAACCACTTGCCTACTAGGGTTTTAGGTTGTTTGGTAAACAATGGGAGGTTAGGGATTCAGGTAGGAAGAGGTTAGGGGGTTAAGATGGGTAGGGTAAATTAGGATGGGTTGGTTCTAAGTGGTTAGGGTAGGATAAATGATATTTACACTAGTAGTTTAGGATTTAAAATGGTAGTTTTAAAGTGTACTTAGGGTAAGGATAATAATGATAATTATGATAATGTGATTAATATGTGTCACCACCTAGGGGTAAAAAGAGGTGTCTACATTTTCCATCTTTTGTTGAGTTTGTCTGTAGGTACAAGTTGCAAGACAAAAACTAGCATGAAGATGCCCTAGTTTTTGATAAGGATATTGTTCCCCCTCAAGCCAATGGATGACTATGTTGGTCATTGATAAAGAGAGTTGGATTGTTTGGATAGGTTTATTTTAAGATGCTCCAGGATTTGAATGTAGTCTGAAATGACCATGCTAGAGGAGTTTGTAGAGATGGTAGTAATATTGGAAACACTTGGTAGGGGACATTATACAACCTCTGGAGGGAGATGCTAATGTAGAATGCCTACAGATTCGTGCTTCAAGGAAGATCTACATCAAGAGGATCCATCGGAACACTCTCATGAGGATGTGTGAAGTCATGTGACAAAAGAGTAAAAGGAAACATCCATAGGGTGTGTAAAATTGGATGTATGGTCAAAAACAAAGTTTTGACAAAGTTCTCGGCATCAAACAAAAATTGTATAAGATTGTGATGGTTTCGTGATGTGATAGGAAAGGTCTAGGTGACCAAAATAGATAAGGTGTCGAGAAGGGTTGAAATCAACAACGATTATGAATCATTGATGTTTGGGGAAAGAGATTGGCGGAGATTTTAGATAATCGATGATTATGAAAACATAAAATATATAAACCAAGACAGTGCACAAATGACTGATTTGTAATGTGTACTAGTGCAATTTGTGAGCTATGATTAGTTATTTTTGATTGTTTTTGAGAGATAGAGGCAAGTGAAAATGACATGAAGAGGCATTAGACCAAGATAGGGGTAAATAGGTTTGATTTTTTGATTATTTTTATTTTTGTGCTTTATTTTATTTTTTGGTGCCTTTTTGAAGTTTGTGGGTAGGAATACCCGATCGATGTAGATCATATGATCGGTGGTGATCGTGTGGATCACCATAAATTAGTTTAAGGAAAAAATCACCGATCTTAAATCAATGGAGATTGGTTTAAATTTTAATGAAGTTTCCAAATGTTATGTGTTTTTGTGTGTTTACTGGAGAGAGATACTATTTATCTCTGTGACAGAGTCCTAGAGATGTTGGAGATGATTAGAGTAGATGTGATAGATGCAGAGTGGGCCCATTTGACAACCATTGGTTTAGGAGGATTCTTCCACTACCAACGGATTCCTCGAGATGCGAGGACTCCTCGAGATGACACAAATACATTCTAGTTCCGGATGATGAGATGACCATCACATTAGAGGATGTGTACAAGATCTTAAGATTATCGATCCAAGGTGAAAAAATAGTACCTATCACTCGAGAGGATCTTCTTGAGATGATAAGACAATTATATGGAGATGATGACCCAAATATCAAATACACAATAGGGGCCTTTCATTTGAGACCTACTATGATGTAGAGGTGTTAGGAAACCGGTTTATGTCGGTAGTTATTTTGGATATCTCATGCTATGCCTTTGTCGATTCGAGTTTGTGGAAGATTTCCTTGACACTTATGAGTGTCTTGGCTGAGATTATGGAGCATTAGACTATATATGCCTGGTTTTTTGTTTGATTAGAGTAATCATTACATATTACAATTTAGCAGTCTCTACCAGCCTCGATAAACTTTAGCTTGGCATTAGGAAGGGACCACCAGTGCTCAAGTTTCATGCTTTGCCTTTGTACAACTAGCATACACTTCATATCACCTTTGTAGACACCGTACACGCACTCAAGGAAGTTGAATGAACTACTCTAGTAGTACCATTATACTTTGCTCGTGCATGCAGGGACATTAGTCGACTAATCCTCTTACTAGTGGGCATGCCAATGGGGGTTGAACCTTGGACCTCCTCTTAGTAAATTCCCAACCTTTACTAATCAGCCAAGACCCCATTGACAAATATATATGCCCTGGGGTCACTATTATCGCTCAGTTTATCATGAATTGTGGATGTTTGTGACCGGGAGGCGATCAATTGGATGTAGGGTTCTATTGAATTGTTTGGCGTACGAGCATATAGGTACTGTGAGGAAACCGGCCTAGCTTATAGGGTAGGGGACCAAAAAGAGTATGTGGTAGGGTTCGTGAGGTGGAGATTTGATTAGATGAGGGATGATGGGGTGGAGGGAGACTGTGTACTATGTTAATCGACTATAGAGTTTGTCCATAGATGATGTAGTCCGGAGACCATATGTAAGATTCCATGTATAGATAGCCATGGATGCAGAGTTGGCGTGGCTCGGTGTGTATGATGTATTTGGGGGAGGAGGCGAGAGATGATAGAGGCAATATAGTTTCTTCGAGTGCGAGAGGCAATTCAGTGTTTCCGCAACAAATTCCGTGTGAGGTGATTTTCTATCGGAGGATGAATCAAAGAGGGACATTCCCGTGCTTGTAGCAGAGATAAGGTGGGGCAAAGATAAGGAGGCAAAGGAGCTAGAGGTGATGGATGTAGATGATGCTAGGGTGGCGAAGGGTTTTAGTGAGTAGTGGACACAATAGTGGGCTACTTGTGGAAATAGGGCTAGGAGGATTTAGAGGGGTGAAGAGGTAGAGGAGGAGGGTGGTGGTAGGGAGGAGCTGAAAAATTTGTAGGAATTGTTTGATGCCTTATGATTGGAGAGAGATAGGATAGTGGTGGATCGGGACACACTATAGTAGGAGAGATACTAAACATGCTTAGAGTGTGACAATTATCAACAACAATGAGATAGATATTACTTATATAGTAGGAGGCATTGTAGGATAAGTATGGGGAGGTGTGGAAAATTCGGAGGCTACCGGGAATGTCTCCTAAGGAGTAGGGCCTAGTGTAGGGAAAAAATTAGTACATGCGGGTGGAGTGATAAAAATGAGGGTAGATGGGGCCGTGGTTTTGTGACTATTGAGTAGTATCGTGCACTGGGCGAGGAGGTGAGATGCTATTAGCTCTTAGTGACAGAGCGCCTACCTGGTGTACCACACTATACAGTTATGAGCGAGCGAGTGTAGATAATCTTGTTATGATACCTTATCGAAACTATGAGTGTCTCACAACCTAGCGAGAGATTTGGGGCCATATGGAGGAGGCTGCGGGAGGCCAAGGAGGCGGCGAGTGTTAGATTTCTATTTCACCACAAAGTATGCTGGTTTTGTATATGACTTGGATGTAGAGGATTTTGTATATGATCCCTTTGGATATATAGAATTATGATTTTAGATTCATGCATTATTGATTTATCTTGATGTTGATGTTGTCTACCGCTTTATGATGAGATATTGGAATATTGAATAGATTAGATGTATTTGATGCGATGTTATATGCGTAGATGTTGATATGATTTTTAAATGTGATGTTTTTATTTTGATATGATGTGAATCAAAGTAGTGATTTTGATATATGTCTCAAAATGTATTTTAATCATGGTTAAGAATAAATGTGAGATATTTTACCTTTTAAACTTGATTTGATACATATGTGATCGATGGTAAATTGAATATCTATAAAAATGCACTTGAGGCCTTATAACGAGATGTTAACATATAACTAAGGGTCAAAGCATAATACTATGTCCCACTTGGTGTTCCAAAATGTGAGTAGGAGGTTGGGTGGATTTGAAATTAAGGGGTGTTTGTGTGAACACCCCTTTGCATTTACATGAACACCCTTTGCACTCGAATCGCCACGTAATCCATGGAAAGGTGTTCGAACGAACACCCTTCACGTGAACCCCCTGTTTATATATTTGTGGCGACGTGAAGGTTCTCACTTTTTCCTCTTCCCTACACATCTTTTCATGAAGATAGATTTCTGAACACCTCTACCAACAACAAATGCAAGCCCAACGTTTCCCAATGTCACCCGCACTGTATGTACACTGGTTCTTTTGTAAAAATTGTTTTTTGTAAAAATTAGGCACCCAATTTGTTTTTATACTATTTTTTTGTAAAAGTTGTTCTTTCCTACAAAATATTGAAACCCTAGCTCTTGTGCATCCACAACTACTGTCATTCTTGAGACTTGGGATCATGCAAGCAAAAAGCATTTAAAGAGAACACAAACCCAATAAGCATATTATTTTTGTCATTTATTTGTAATTATATTATTCTTCTCATTCATTTATCTGTCATTTATCTGTTTTAAGGGTTATGAGTGGATTGAATTGATATGAAAAAAATATGGGATGTTAAAGGAAGAACCAATCATTGTTTACTTGAAAATCAACTCATCCGTTGAGAAAAGTAGTCCCTAGGATGGAGAGGACTCGTGGGGATGATTTTTTTCCGACACAATACCGTCCCCAGCCTCATTCTGTCAAACAATGTTTTATGAAATCACCTCACCAAATCCCATAAACAAATGCCCATCGAAGTGCTTTTTGTGCTCCCCTGTAACATATTTGTGCTTACCATCTTCATGTCCATGTGGAGTATGCAAAAATTGAAGAACCTAAATGTAAAAATAGATGTGTCAATAAAGAAATTCTAATAAGATATTGCTTTATGATTTTTTGTCTGATAATATATAAAATATGAAATCATGTCTAGCCATGTTAGTTATATGAAAAAATATGGGCTATTAAAGGGAAAATTGATCATTATTTACTTGAAAATCAGCTCATCCGTTGAGAAAAGCATACCCATTACTCTGTCATAGTTTCCAATAAACCATTACAATATCCAATAAACCATTAATTTAAAAGGATTATGGGGTTTACAATTTTTTCCAAGTCTAACACATATTTGTGAGGATGATTTCCTTGGTGTTCTCATAAAAGTATGTCAGTCCTTGTCAAAAGTATTTGTGTTGAGGTCATGGTGTGTCAAGGTTTTGAAGTCTTATCTTATCATGTTTGAATCTGAGTCTAAGCCCTTGTGTCATTTATTAAGCTAATCATGAACCATATATTTTTCCTCTATGAATTCTTAGCGCTGTGGAGAGAATGTATCATAAGAAAAATTGTGTTGATGAAGGACAGACAAGAGGCTAATGAGAACTTTGTGTTTGGTTTGCCTATTCTTGTCATTTTGTAATTTCTCAAATTTTGTGGAAATTTATGGTTGTAAAGTACATGAATCACATCAAACAATGTAATTTATTCAGTGAATATGAATGTAAATATACACATGGGCTCTTTCTTTCATTTGTATGACTTGTTTCTTTCCTATTCTTCCATACCATACCATACCATGAATATCTGAAAAACATCACAGAATTCATAAATTTTGATAAAATGGTCAGGATAAAAATTATATTCTCATTTAAATTAATATCACATATCTTTATTAACTGTCAACCATTAACATAAAAAACATAACCCATGTATTGAAGTTTTGAAATTCTAATGATAACTCTAATTTTTCCTTCTTAGTTTATGATAACTCTATTTTTTCCTTCTTAGTTTATGTTTACACTGTATATTAATATGTTAAATACATGTATAATAAAATCTATATTTTAACATAAATACACAATATTTTAAGGAATTTTGTTTTAGCACAGGAAAAGTATATGTTTTAATATTTTTTTTTTCAAAATAAATTTAAATTTATGTGAAATTTTATCAATTTAGGGTTTACGGTTTCAAAAAAAGTATTCTAAATTGAATTTTACTTTCATTTTTATAGTTATGGCTTCTTCCTCTACTAATTTGTTTGAGAGGACTGAGTTAGAGATAGAAAAACTATCATCTATTCTTGAGCTTCCATCTACATTTGGGCCATACAAAACACATTGTGAAAACATATTGAAAGATCTTCAAAAATTCAAAAACTTGAAAACATACAACCCTTTCGAGCTCGAGTCACTTAAATTTTTATGGATGAATTAAAATCAAGTGTGATAGGCGATGTGGGATATAATGAGGTTGTAATTAGACTTCTTGATAAGGAAGTCGTTAAGAGATCATGTTGGTTGAGTTATGTAGGACAAAATAAAATCAGGGCATATTATGTACACAAATGTTCATGTCGCCTTTGCACACCATTGATTTATCCTAGATTTGTGGCCTCTCAAGGCCAATTTCCTAATAATGACCAGTTACCATTATATTTCATATTGATGCTACACATTGAGGTTCACCTAAACCTAAAGGTGAACTATTTAGAAATCCTTGGTTATTTTAGGTAGGGGCATGGCCGCATTAGCAATAGGCCTACATATATGATAGGAAGGAGCTCCTCTTATTGTTGATGCATGACAACTTGTAGAGAGGCCACGACCTTTCTTATCTAGATTTCAGGATGTTATTGCACCTATCATTATGAGTGCCCAAGAGGGTGCTATAGAGGGTCTTGGGAGCATTGCTCGTGAGACCCAATTTATCTCTTCGATCATGTGGGCCGCTCTTTAAGAGATGTACTATAAGTGGATGTGCTAGTACTAGCAGACGATGCACATAGCGAGTTATACGCTCATACACATTTGATATCACCTGATGAATTTAAGATAGTTGAAGATGTTACTTAGATGCATTGGCTAGGACGTATCATGGCTGCCGACTTGTGTGCATATGAGTTGATTGCATGACAGTGTGACATTCCACTATCGGGGTTTTGGATTTTATGGACCAAAGTATCTGCACGGTAGTGTATCTTCTATTCAGGGTACTACTGCAGTTGCTACAGTCAGACCTCCTGTTGTTGGGATTGTGACACCCGATGTTCAACACTTTTCTATTCCGGTGTGTGAAAATTAAACCTTAATTTAATTAAAATTTATTTTATTTCATTATTACTTTACAATTTATTAATATTTAAATAGATATATAAGATCTAGTGTTGACATATAATATTGAACATTTACTTGTGTGTTTAGGCTTCTACTCCAGCGACATGTTGGTGAGTATTGTGGTGCTTCACAACCCACATCATTTCCATATGTTGGTGAGTATTTGATGTTCGTGGCTTGAGTCAGCTTGGCTCACTTGGCTCACTTGACTCGTTATTTTCGATGTTGAGGTCGCAGTCAGCCACAAACTGTTGTCGGTGGTGGTCTTGGAGACACATTCCACGAAGGTATATGTAGAGATATATCTATTTTTATTGTGTGATTTAATATTTAATCTAAATTTAAATTTGTAAAATTAATGTTTTATTGAAAAACTTGTTTATCAACTTCTTACATTTAATTAATTTTGTTTCACAGGGATCTATAGGACAAAGATCTACACATAGTGTAGATAATCCTAACATCCACCCACAGATAGATACCGAGGTATTCAATTACATGTCTGTAACTTATATGATTTACTCAATTAATCAAGAAATTGTTGTAGAATTTAACTTATAAATTTTAATATGCTATGTTATATATAGTATCTAATGTGTATATTTCTTTTTATAAAAGCAAGGTGTAGCAAAGCCTAGTGAGGGATCTGGTACTTGCCCTACTAGATGGTGAGTGTTAGGAATTAGAGAACAAATATGTGGAAACAATTCCTAGAATCACAGCAGTAGGAAACTATATAGCAGAATTATACTTGTAGAAATATAACAACATAAATGAATAATGCACAAAAGAAGACAAGACAAGATTTAATGTGGTTCACCCAATGTGGGCTACGTCCACCAAGAACTTGCTCAGATTTTATTATCAACAAGAGTAAAACAACTCTCATAGTCTTCTCTTAGTTATGAACTCACAACAGAATTCCAAAGATGCTAAACCACATCTAAACCAAAATTGACACCCAATTGCATAACCTTGATCACTCTTGATCACCTCTTGATCTCTAAGACTCAAGACCTCTTGAACACTCAAGATATCTTTAAGATACCCTAACACCTCTATTTATAGGATTAAAATCCTTCTAAGAAGCCATAAAGCCAACCCTAGAAGATTGAAAGTTGCGATCTTTCAACTTCCCATGGCTAGAAAAAATAGACCCGACATTGACAACCAGTTAACAACATGTTAACAGAAACATCGCAGCAACGTCACAACAGACAACTACAGAAAGCTCCTGAAGTCTCCAAACTTAACCGTTCGAGCTCCATCACTTCAACACTGATTCAAGAAGACCAATAACATGCTCCACACCCCAACAATATCCCACTTGGAGACTGTTTCCACTAAGCAAAGTTCTTAACCCTTCATTATCAACCATGAAGGCCAATCAAAGTTGAACACAACTTCAACTTCTCCCTTTTGACCATCTTGGTCATCATATCCGTAGGAATCTGAATGGTATGAATATTTTCCAGCTTCAACTTGTCTTCTTCCAAAGCTGTCCCGATGAAATGATATCTCACCCAATGTGCTTCGTCTTCAGAGTGGAAAGCGGAGTTCTTCACCAAATGAATAACGCTCGACTATCACCGTGTAGTATCCCAACTTCCTACTTATGCCCCAACTCCTAAAGCAACCGTTGTAACCGATCACCTCCTTGGTTGCCTCTTTGGTAGCAACATACTCAAATTTTGTGGTTGAAAAGTCACAACCTTTTGAACCGTGAAATCCAACTCACCGTTGTATCACCAACCATAAATACATAACTGTCATGCTCCTCTTGTTGTCCAAATCTCCCGCCATGTATGAATCTTCATATCCACGTAATGTAGTGTTTGATCCACCAAAGCACAATGCTACTACCATAGTCTCTCTCAAATACCGAAGGATCCACTTTACTACCTGCAACAGGTGCTCTACCCTGATCACTCATAAACTCGCTCACCGCTCCCACCGCATGGGAAATGTCGGCCTAGTGCATACCATAGCATACATCAAGCTACTAACTGGCGATGAGTACGATACCACTGGACATCTGAATTCAATCCTCCTCAGTCTTGGGACTCTGCTCCTTTGATAATTTAAAGTGACTCCGCCAAAGGAGTACCAACTGGTTTAGCAGCTTGCATACTAAACCTCTCCAAGACCTTCTTTATGTACTCTTCTTGAGATAATACCAGCTTCCTCTCCTTCCTGTTCTGAGTTATTCTCATACCAAGGATTTTTTTTGCTGCCCCCAAATCCTTCATAGCAAAGGAGTCACCTAGCTACTTCTTGAGTACCTTTATTTCCTATATGTTCTTCCCCTCGTAACAATCATATCATCTACATATAGGCAAAAATAATATAACTACCAACAAGAAACTTCTTGATGTACATGCAATGGTGTGAGTGGCACTTGAGTAACCCTACTCCCGCATAAAATCACAAACTTCATGTACCACTGTCGTGGAGCTTATTTCAGGCCATACAAGCTCTTCTTCAATTTGCACACTAACCTCTCCTTCCCTTTGACTTCATAACCCTATGGTTGCTGCATGTACAATTCCTCCTCCAACTCACCATGAAGGAATACAGTCTTCACATCCAACTATTCTAAATGCAGGTCTTCTGCTTCAACTAAACCAAGAACAATCCTAATAGAAGTCATTTTAACAAACGAAGAAAAAAATTTCATCAAAGTCTATACCTTTCTTCTATGTAAATCCTTTGACCACCAACCGAGCCTTGTATCATTTCCTACCTCCATCTTCCTCTTTGATTCTATACACCCACTTGTTCTACAATGCTCTCTTGCCCTCAGGTAGCTCCACTAGATCCCAAGTCTAGTTTTCCATAAGAGATCTATGCTCTTCATCCATGGCCTACTCCCACTTCTTCCTGGCATCCACCTGCACTACTTCTTCAAAGCACTCGCTCTCCACTATCAATGAGCAATAAATAATTCAAAGATGGAGTAAATCATTCAGTTCCCTTCTTACCCTAGAAGACCTTCTCACCTTAGGAGTTTGGGGTTCCTGATGAGTAGGTACCTGAACTGGCTGTGTCGGAACATGCTGAACCTAAACCGGCCCCTTGGACACCTTGCTATCCGCAATGTCCTCTAACACTATGTATTCTTTCTTTGATTCCTCTTTCTATTCCTGTAATTGATCTTTATACATGAATTTTTCATTAAAGACAATATCTCTAGACTGAAATATTTTCTTGTCTTTAAGAATCCAAACACGGAAACCAAAATCATCTTCACCATATCCAACAAAGGTGCATTTCTCAGACTTAGCCTCTAACTTGGTCCTATCATCTTTATCAATGTGAACAAATACCTCACATCCAAATACTCTAATAAATGAGTAATCAATTTTCTTACTAGACCAAGCCTCCTTAGGTATACCTCCATCCAAGGCCATAGAGGGTCCTCTATTAATTAGATAAACAACTGTGCTTACCGCTTCTGCCCAAAACATGAGTGGCAGCCCGCATGTAACCTCATGCACCTAGCACGCTCCATGATTGTCCTATTCATTCTCTCTGACACTCCATTTTCCTGTGGAGTATTTAGAACCGTTATTTGCCTACGGATCCCATTTACTAAACAGTAATCAATAAATTCATTGCTGTAATATTCCCCTCTATTATCCGACTGAGACATTTCAGCTTGAGACTTGTTTCATTCTCAACCAAGGCTTTCCATCTTTTGAAAGTTTCAAACACATCATATTTATTTCTAATGCAATATACCTAAACTTTTCTAGTTGCATCATCAATGAAAGTGACGTAATAACATGAACCACCAATAGAGTTTACCTTAGTTGGCCCCCATACATATGTATGCATTAACTCCAACTTACCCTCCTTCTTGGTAGGTCCAACCTTGAGGAATCTCACCCGATTTTGTTTCCTATAAACACAATCCTCATAGAAGTCCAAATATAACTCCTTTAACTGGGAAACTCTGTCCTTTATAATTTGCATGCCCTTATGACTCATATGACCGAGTCTCTGGTGCCACAAAGTTACATCTCCATCTGCAGCAACTAAATTGCAATAATCAGCACCACTGGTTAAATAAAAGTACCATTTTTCTTACCTCATGCAACCACAAGATCTCCCTTGGTAACCTTCCAATAATCCACTGTAAAACTAACTGCATGCCATCACCGCCTAGCTTTCCCACTGATATCAAGTTCCACCTCAACTTAGGCACATGCCTGATGTCCTTAAGTATCCATGTGTTCCCATTCTGCATTTTCACCCGAACACAACCTTTCCCTACTATGTTGCATGGTTCATCATCACCAAGATATACATGTCCAAAGTCACCTTGAACAAAATCAATAAATTAATGTCTATGTGGGGTGGCATGGAAAGAAGCCCCCGAATCTAATATCCAATATTCAACAATATTATCTAAAGAAAGAATTAAGGCATCCTAAAAACATCACCGCTTCCACATTTACCTCTTTAGTTTCCTCCTTCTTGTTCTTCTTATCTCGAAGAGCCCATCAATATTTTTTAGCATGACCAACCTTTCCACAAAGGCAACATTCTAACTTACTCTTGGAATTTGACCTTCCACGATCATTTGACTTCCCATGGTTACCTTTCCCTCTATTCTTTTATCTCCCTCTGCTCTCCACCATCAAAGCGTTTCTAGAAGTAGAAGAATCTCCGGTGCTCTTCCTTCGCATTTCCTCACTTAGGATCACACCTATTACATCCTCAAACTTCAGCTTTGAGTTATTAGAGACTGAATTACTTACAGCCATAACCAAGTTGTCCTAGCTATCTGGTAAGGAGCACAAAATCAACAAATCCCTGACCTCATCATCAAAGTCAATTTTTACTGAGTTTAACATACTCACAACCATATTAAATTCATTCAAATGATTAGCAATAAAACCATTCTCAGACATCTTCATATTAAATAACTTTTTCATCAAAAATATTTTATTAGAGGTAGAGGGTTTTTCATATAACTTCCCCAATGCACTCATGAGACCTTCCGTGGTCTTCTCCTGTGATATGTTAAAAGCAACCAAGATGCAAGGCATAAATGAATTGCCTCGAGTGCCTTTCTATCCAGCAACTCCCAATCCTCATCCGACATGGCTGTAGGTTTCTTTACTTTTCCAGCCAAAGGAACATGAAGGTCCTTCTGATATAAGTAATCCTCCATTTGCATCTTCCAAAAACCAAAGTTCTACCCATTGAGCTTCTCAACCCTCGATTTTTCCTCATCTCGCCATAGCGCCCACTCAAGCGAAACTTTCCTATGATTTACAAATTCAGCAAAAAAATACCAAAGCTCGATACCAATTGTTAGGAATTAGAGAACAAATATGCGAAACAATTCCTCAAACCACAAAGCAGTAGGAAACTATATAGCAGAATTATACTTACGTAAATATAACAACATAAATGAATAATGCACAAAAGAAGAAAAGACAATATTTAACGTGGTTCACCCAATGTGGGCTACGTCCACCAAGAACTTGCTCAGATTTTATTATCAACAAGAGTAAAACAACTCTCATAGTCTTCTCTCGCTATGAACTCACAACAGAATTCCGTAGATGCTAAACCACATCCAAACAACAATTGACACCCAATTACATAACCTTGATCACTTTGATCACGCCTTGATCTCTAAGACTCAAGACCTATTGAACACTCAAGATATCCGTAAGATACCCTAAAACCTCTATTTATAGGATTACAATCATTCTAAGAAGCCATAAAGCCAAACCTAGAAGATTGAAAGTCATGATCTTTCAACTTCCCACGGCTAGAAAAAATAGTCTCGACGCTGACAACCGGCTTAATAGCAACGTCGCAGAAACGACTACGAAAGCTCTTTAAGTCTCCAAACTTAACCGTTCGAGCTCCAACACTTCAACACTGATTCAAGAAGACCAAAAACAGGCTCCACACCCCAACAATGAAGACTATCTAGTTGATACATTGTACTCGTTTTCATCATGTATATGTATATAGTGTTTACATGAGATTTCAATATATGACTTAGACATGTATATATATGAATTAGACATGATTTTGATATTTTGATATATGACTTAGACATGTATATATGTGACTTAGACATGATTTTGATATTTTGATATATGACTTAGACATGATTTTGAGATTTTGATATATGACTTAGACATGATTTTCATATATTACTTAGACATGATTTTGATATATGAGTGATGAGTGCATAAATTGGCTTATTATATCATCTATATGGCTATTGATTTATTCCTAAAAATGTTAATTTGTGCATGGGGGATGTTCTATATAGTTGTATCCTAAGTAATATTGATGCATTTCTCTTATTTTTGTTTCATGTGAACTATTGACTGTAGAAATTCCTACTAATTACTTCGTGATTAATGTGATGACATGTGCAGGATAATAATGATAATTCATTGCCAATTTTGGGAAGTTGTAATCAAGAAGGCCGGGTCTTTTACCATCATGCTATTATAGGGGATTTTCCCATTACAAGCCTACAAACAAGAATCTGTTTTTAGCTATATTACATGATTTCAATGAGTTTTAATGAGGTCATTTGGTTGAATTTTTTTATGATTAATTATGGCACGTTAGTAACTAATTGTGTCTATAAAGACACCTTCTTGAAACAATTTCGTAGTAGTTGATGATAGTAATTTACAGTATAATTTTATATCAGTTGGTATTTACTTTCAGTCTCATATTGAAATATGTTTTGGAACTCATTTGAATCAATATAGTCGATGTTGTTTTGAATATCTTTTGGTGTTAAGAGTACCTCAATCCCAAGGGAGAGCAAGGGCCCACTCAACCAAGGTGATTGGAGGATTGATGTTTCATGCATGATCATTATTTATGATAAGTTCAAGTTTCAATGCTTTGATTTGAATGTTTATCTGAATGCAATTACTTATTTCCTTGTTTTAGTATATTTCTTTAATGTTATTTCAGTTCGTGTGTGCATTTCAATTATGTTATTTCAATTCAGTGTGTGTATTTCAATTCGGTGTGTGCATTTCAAATTTAGTTAAATTATTTCCTTTGAAAGCATTTTTATTACAACATTGTTTCAATAGATTACAAGTATTTCATTTCGTAGTTTAACATCGCATTTACTTCCCATAGATTAGAGGAGAAATAAGGGGAACCACACCAACCAAAACCCCCCAAAGAGAACCACCAAAATAACTAAGTTGCATAAGACTTCATTGCATACAACCTAAGACACAACCCTGGTTTTATAATGACACCAAAAATTGAATCATTGGTCAAATGATTGGAGATTACAAAAACCATCATTTTTGCACCGCTTTAGGGACATCATAAGAATGAAATGCCATTCTATTCACCTTACATGTTATGGGTGTTAATGAAGTTAATCTATGCAACCAGTAGGATTCCTAAGCCTTTTTTACACAACTAATATTGATGCACATGTCATGTGATGCTTAAGGGATATTTATACCTTGTAATATTCAAAGAATATCTCCAAACAGAGCACAAGTAGGGAACACTTTGAAAGTGAAACTGAATCTAATACAATGCCTAGGAGTAATTCTAAACATTCCACATCATCTTATTTAGAACCATAACAAATTTCAGAAATGGGAGACAATGGGAATGATGAGGACTAACCTTTGGGTAGAACCTTTACTTATCCCATTGTCCTAAATGAAGATGAGGATGCACCCATGAAAAACATCTCTCCATCCATTCTCCCTATCTTTCGAGGAATGTCCATAAAATACCTAGACCAATTCTTATTTGAATTCAAAGTTATTTTCTAGACATATGAATACAAAAAGATATAACCAAAAACTCAAAATTTCCTTCCACCCTCAAAGACTCTGCCATGAGGTGGTTCATGGGATTTCCCTCTAACTCCATTCATTCATGGGAGGACATGGAGACATAATTTTTGGACAAATACCAAGACTACTGTAGGGGGAGAGATAGGAGAGAAGAGTTCTTCCAGATAAAGCAAAAAGAAGATGAAAATCTAGAAGATTATCTGGACATATTTCTTTTTCTCCATAGAAGGAGTGGTTATGAGTTAAATGTAGAAATCACTAAGACAATTTTCCTTAAAGGACTTGATGATGAAACTAGACTCCCTCCATCTCATGGGAGGAGGTGATGTACATAAACTCACCATGACACAAATTTCTGAGTTATGTAGGAGTTAATCTAGAACAAGAGGAGGTATAAGGTGAAGGAAAACATCAAAGAATGCCCCTGGACCTCAGAAATTCTCAAAGAAATGGCTAATGTGAAAAAAACATCTTGTCATAGTTAACTTCAACCATAGATGGGATGAAAGCCAAGAACAATGCTACAAAGGAAGCTTTAGATATATACTGTCCTAAATGCAGGAAGAGACACCCTTTGAGAGAATTCCATTTGATGTCACATAAATGTGCTTGTCCGTGATGTCTCTCGACCATGATACCAATCATTACAATCTCCTACCTCAACTGAAAGAGAGATTGAATGCCATAACTAAATCAAATACAAAGGTAAACTTTGTGCAACAATCAAATGACCAATTTGCTTATGCCCTTAAGCCTACTCGTAACCACTAGATGAGGCCATGGCCCAATCAGATCCTCTCGCCAACATGGGGACAACTTAACTGGACACCACCAAACTGGGTGGCTTATTCACAACCATCACCATGAGTGCCTCTATACAATAAAAAAAGGTTAGGCACCACCAACCAATATACCACCATGGAAAAATCAATAATGGGCACCTCAAAAAATTCTAATTAGCCAAGGAGGTTTACATAACAACAACAAGCTTTAATGCCTCCACCACAACAAAATTATCAACAAGGGAAAGTAGAAAAACTCAACTCCCAACCCATCCTATCTCAAACCCCAAAATCAACAAAAAATTCAATTAATGAAGTAGGATAAGGTGAGATGATGCAGTTGAATGCCATTAATAATGTACAACTGAGGTTTGGAAGAACAATAAACAATCCTCCTATAGTTATCACAGAAATACCTAAGGAAAATGAGAAGATACTAGAGGAAAGTGAGGAGATACCTAAGGAAAATAAGGAAACTGAACATGTTCCACAAACACGAGCCACTAGGAATAACCAAGGAAATGATAGGAATGTACATGCAACTCCTTTCCCAGAACAATTAAGAGAAACACAAAATGAGGAAGAAATAACACTAGTTCAGAGCTGAAAAAGATGAACATTGAGGTCCCACTTCTGAGAGCAATAAGGGACATTCCTGAATTAAACCAGACCATTAGAAGCCATTGCATAAAAACACCAGGAAGGAAGAGGAAGTACCCAAAAATAGTCAAAGTAGAAGGAAATCTAGCTGATCTAGTAGCTGGAAAGATTCTTTCACCAAAATATGGGGATCTTGGGAGTCCAATCATTACTATTTTTATAAATGGTCAATCAATATATAATGTTTTGGTGGATCTTGGTACTACCATCAATGCTATAACAATGGATATGTTTAATCATTGTCCTTAACAAGATTATAGCCAACCAATACCATTCTTCAATTAATAGATCAATCTATTGTTGTACCAAATGGAGTAATTGAGGATGTTATGGTCACGGTTGAATATTGGGAGTATCCTGTAGATTTTCTCGTCTTATAGCCTAAAGCTCAAAAGTTAGGATACTCACTCATCTTAGGAAGGCCCTGGTTAGCTACTTTGTTGCTGCATACATTGATTGTAGGTAAGGAAAATGACTATTTCAAATGGGAAAAAGTAAAGAATATTTCACTTTATCCTCCTACCCAACCATATGTGGATGTTTGTGAACGTGTATGGGTAGATTTTTTAGATACTAACAATATGAGTTCTTCTTATCTGCCACCATTGCAGTGAAAAATCATATGGAAGAAATTGTTGAGCCATACACAATGTCTGATGAAGAGGATACCACGGCTATAGAAACTAGAACTGTGGCTATGGAAATTCAAAATGAGGCTACATAAATAATTGTTTTGAACTCAACAGATAATATCACCTTGGTAAGTGACATTTCTATTGGAAATTGTGAATAAATCTATGATTATCATGAAGAACATACAACCATTGATTTCCATTGTCCTTTAGCCAAGGTTATGTCCCTTGAAAACATGACTATTTTGCACATGCTACAACCTCATGTTTGTCCTTTAAATTCTTTGATTGTTGACACAGAACTTGCTATTATGAAAGATACTAAATAAGTGACTATTGAAATAGGAAAAGAGCTGACCATTGGTAACAATTTGGAAGAGATTCAAGAGACTAGGGTTGTAGAAATATTTAGGGATCATTCCAAAGATTTTGCTTGGGATTATACTGACATGAAAGGGATTCATCCAAGCATCTACACTCACCATATTTACACTAAGGATGTTAAACTCTGTGAGACAACCATAATGAAGAATTAATCCAACACTTAGAGACATTGTCAAGAATGAGATAGAAAAACTATTAAGGGTAGGATTCATCTATCATATATCTGATAGTTAGTGGGTATCACCGCTAGTTATAGTTCCCAAGAAAAATGGTAAGTGGAGAATCTGTATAGACTATAGGGAGCTTAATAAAGCCACCAAGAAAGATTAATTTCCCTACCCTTTATTGATCAGGTTTTGGACAATCTGGTAGGTAAGAAATACTTCTCCTTCTTGGATGGGTTCAACAGATATAACCAAATCAATATAGCACCTGCTGATTAGGATAAGACCACCTTCACTTGTCCTTGGGGTACATTTTCATATAGAGTTCTACCATTTGGACTTTGTAATGCACCTACAACCTTTTAGAGGGTAGTTTTAGCTATTTTGTAGACCTCACTAATGACTGTGTCGAAGTTTATATGGATGATTTTACCGTCCATGGGTCAAATTTTGAAGAATATTTGAATAATCTTGAAAAAGTGTTAACTAGATGTGAGCAACACCAAATTTCCTTGAGTCATGAAAAATATTTGATAATGATTGATTAGGGAATTGTCTTGGGTTATCATATTTCTACCAAGGGTATACATGTTGATTCTAAAAAGATAAAAGTAATTACTAAAATTCCTACACCAAAAATCGATGATATTAAGAGTTTCCTTAGACATGCGCAGGATATTAGAGGTAGTTCATAAAATATTTTAGTGAGATTACTGTTTCCATGTTTTCTTTTTTGGCAAAATATTGTGTCTTTGAATGGTATCCTCAATGTCGGTAGAGGATTTTGAAGTTATCAACGAAAATTAAACACTCGCTCCAGCTTTTGAGAGGACCCAATTGGGACAACCTTTCCATATTCACACTGATGCTTCTAACACAACCATGGGAGATATTCTTGGAAAAAGGATGAGGAAGACCAGATGTATGCCATCTATTTCATCAACAAAAATATGACCCCCACAGAGAGGAATTACACCACTACGGAAAAGGATTTTTTAGTTGTTGTTTACTCTCTAAATAAATTCAGACATTATATTACTTGGATATAAAATCTTTGTGTATATTAACCATTCAACCATAAGATATTTGATGAATAAACCATTAGTAGGGGGAAACATTATTAGATGGTTACTTATGTTATAGGAATTTAACTTGACTATTATTGATAAGCTTGGAAAGGACAATGTTGTTCTTTGACTTCCTTTTGAGATTGAATGTTTTAGGAGAAGAGGAGGTAGTCCAAGATCAATTTCTGGATGAGCACTTGTTTGCAATATCAACACAACCTCCATGGTTTGCTGATATTGCTAACTACCTAACTACAAGGAAGTTTCCAGCTTACTTTACCAATAAATAATGAAGAAGATTAGTTAAAAACAATGCTACATACAAATGGTGTAATGGAATTTTATTTAAATGTTGTCTTGATATGGTTCTTCACATGTGTGTTTGAGAGGAAGAAGTGTATGACATACTACGAGCTTGTCATGATGAGCCTAGAGGAGGACATTACTTAGTAAAGAGGAAAATTCACAAGGTCCTTGGAGTTGGGTACTATTGGCCCTCTCTTCACAAATCTATCAAGAAGTACGTGTGGTAGTGTGATGCATGTCAAAGAATGGGGAAGCCTACATTGTCCACTGAAATGCCTCTCAATCCTCAGCTAGTCTTAGGACCATTTGAGAAGTGGGGAATTGATTTCATTGGACCATTTGATCCCCCATCCTACGAAAAGAGTACCTGCTAGTGTGCATTGATTATGTCATGAAATGGGCCGAGGTTCAAGCATTGGCATCTGCCAATGAAGATGTTATAGCTAACTTTTTGTACAACAAGATTATGCTTTGAGATTTGGTGCCCCTAGAGCCATTGTGTCTAACATGATTGAAGCCTTCTTGGAGATCTACCAAATCAAACATAGGAAATCATCACCATACCACTCCCAATCCAATAGGTAGGTGGAAGTCACAAATAGAGATTTGGAGAAAATTTTAACTAAAGTTATCAATGCGGACAGGAAGAACTGGTACCAAAACTACCAAAAGTAATTTGGGCAATATAACCTGGAAGACTACTATTGGTTTCTCCCCATATGAACTAGTGTATGGGAAGAAGCCATTGTTACTAGTTGAGTTTGAATTGTAGACTTGGAGGACAAAAATGAAAGTTGGAATTGAGTTGGATGAAGCGCAATGTGAGAGAGTAATGCAACTAAATGAACTGGATGAAATGAGGATGGAGGCACAACAACAAACTAAAATTATTCAACACTAGAGAAAATCCTGGCATGATGCTTGTATCAAGCACATAAAGTTCAACGAAGGAGATTGGGTCTTACTATTTGACTCAAAGTATCAACAATTCAAAGGAAAGTTGAGAACAAGATGGTTGGGACCCTACCAAATCGAAAAGGTTTATGATAATGGATCTGTGAGACTATTTCCAATCGATGGAGACAAGAGAACTCTTCTGGTGAATGGAAATAGATTGAGGATGTATCAATGTCCCCAGGATAAGGAGACTTTCACCAAAGATATGTTGCTATGTGAAGAAATTGATTTAGTGGAAGACTTTGGTTCTTCCCGCCATGAATAGTTTGTTTTGAATTCAAATAAAGGAAGATGATCATGTTTTCGATCCTCTTCCCCTTAGATCATAGTTTGTTTTGATTTATTTCATGCTTTCAATAAATTTTAGGGATGTTAATTATTAAAATGTACATTAATCACAATTATTATTTGAATGCAAGATGTAGAATTGTAACGGTCATCAGAAAGCTGAGTTGACAAGGTGAAGTGCATTCATCCCTTGCTACATAATATTAGCTTTTTAGAACCCCACATTGAATTTATTTAATATGATTAAATCAAAGCCCAATTCTCAATGCATTTATTACGGGCATAAATCAAAATATCATGCCATAAAGTGGGAGGTAATGAATAATAATGAACAAATAAATTGCATGTGTCACATTTTTGTGAAAAGGAAAAGTGACATTATCATTCATGATGATAAGACAAGAGTCATGCGACGAATTAAACCTTTCCATTCAAATTAAGTCCTATCAACCTTTTCTACCGCCAAACTTGCACCGAATCAATGCCAATAAGAGTTTAGAGTATAGTTCAAACTACCATTACTGATATTTCATGCCATTGTTTTGTGTTCTTCGCATAAAACTTCCGCCACTTTGTTGTAACACCATCCAAATTTGTCTACGCTATGGGGCAGAAAAAAAATCGGAACGTGAATTTACAGAGCTCCTCCTGCGTAATGCTGCCATCTCAAAAGTGTTATATGACTCAGGTTGGTTATAATTCATTAGAAAGTTTGAAGGTCTTGATGAAGATCTGGTAGATGAATTCCTGCTAAATTTTGAAGTAACATGTTCCAAGATAGGAGGAAAAAGAGTTGAGATAAATAGTCATATTGTTGTTTTACATTTGACCTTTCGGATTTTGGACTCAAAATTGTTCCAAATGCCCCGCTGAAAGATTTGATACCATTATTTCATGATTAAGGGGAATCTATACCAGAAATAATACTCACTATCAGGGTACTCAAAAAGGTATTAAGCGGAGAGTTTACTAGGTCACTGGAAAGAAGTAACTACATGGGTTAACAAATATTTTATCTTTGATGGGTAGCCGTCAATACTTGGAGGTGATACATTGAAAATCCAGACTCATCCGAAAAAGGGTCAAACAAAACAACTAAGGGTTAATCTTCCGAATATCTCACCAAGGATATTATAAAAGTGGGTCAAAAATACAAGAATGGAGCTGGTAAAGTCACCCTAAAACACCCAAGACTCATATAGTTGATATGTGCACATTAGGTTTTTTATAGGCCTAAGAGGAAGATAGAAAAAATGAGTGCAGGGGAAAGTTTGAAACAAAAGAAAATTAAGAAAGCTCCTACCCCTGTTTCTTCAACACCACCTCCAAGTGCCCAACCTAAATTGGAGCCAATCCTTAGGCCTTTAAATGAGGTTATGGAAGAATCTACAAGCCGTGACACCCAGTCCTCTGATCCTTAAATTTATAAGAAGACGGTTACTCCACCTGCATCTGCTACTACTTCATCAAGACCAAGAAGGTCTTGTGCTTTGAAGAAACTTGTAGCTTCTCAATTTGCACCATCCCCGTGGTTCCACCCAATTATAGAGGAGATTGTTGAAAATGGCATTCCTTTTAACTCGGAAGATCATAATAAATTTGGTCCAGATTATTAGAAATAATCTAACACAATATCATAAAAACATAGAATATAAAATTCATCCGGGACAATTTATTCATTGATAGAGAGTTACATATATAGATCAATTAACCCCTACAATGGTGGAGTCAAACATGATCTTCAATCCCTACAATCTCTCAAACTTATCCCTAAGATATCTCTAGCTAATCTCTAGGATATCTCTCACACTAAAATAGCTACGTGAGTTGTTCTCACAACTCACCAATAATAAAACTATTACAACTATATTATTAATATGAGTTCTATAAACTCATTATTAATAATATTACAATTTATTTAATAATGTTACACAATATTTTGGTAACATTCACTCCCCTATTGTTAACATTATTAACTCCCAATATACACTCCCCTAATGTTGACATGGTAAAAAAACATTCACACACTTATCTGCAGTATGCTCACCCATGTGGCATGCCCAACTTGGCTCATGACCTTGATCAAAAGAAAGGCTCTCTCCTTCCATGGTTTTAAACAGGTTTACCACAAACCTTGACGTGACAGAACCATCAACTGTCCACCTCATGTGGTTTTCTGGATCTTCCACAAACCTTTTCAAGATCCACAAACTGACTTACATTGGTGCTTTTGATCTTTTGCAATGTTCTGACATCAAGAGAAAATATAGGAAATATCACTCACACAGGAGCTCACTTATTACAATAGTTGAACATGTATGATTCATCTATTTTTATTTGTAGAAAGTAAACACACAACTGAAATAAAATGCCACAACACCATTATGTGGCCTCGTTGCTTATGGCTAATGAGAGGTCGCTGATTGACCTCCTTCCTCCGTTGCCTCCTTCCTCCATGTAGATGATACTTATTTAGTAAAGAAAATATTCAGAATTATAACCGTTGTCATCATTCATTGGTTCTTCCTTATCATAATATTTTTCTTCATCAAGCCATGACATTCTCTTGTAGTTTCCCATCAAGTAGGTCTTGAGCTCTCAGTTTATAGTTTACAACCATATGACCAAGTTGTTTACAATAGTAGTAGATAAATCACTTTTTTGAATCCTTAGAAGTTGATCCTTGCTTGGAAGAATATTTAAATCTTCTTTTAACAAATGATTTGTCGTCTTTATTTTTTCCATACAACATAGTTTCTTCTAGATCAATATTCTTATTTTCTTCATCTATCAATGAAGAAATTAGATCTTCTAGGCTAGGATTTATTTTTCTTAGTGTAAAAACCATGTTGGAATAACTCGGACATGCTATTTAGTAATACAACTTTTGCATCATCATCAGGAACATCTACTTTTATCCCTGCTAATTGATTTAAAATGGAGCGAAACTTACTTATGTGTTGCACCATGTTGTCACTTTCCTCCATCTTGAGTCCAAACAATTTATGTTTGAGAGATCTACTGTGCTTCTGTTTGGGATCCAAAAAGCTTGTTCAATGTAGTCCATATGACATTTGAACTTTTTGATAAGTCTATATGATGCAAGTAAGCATCAGATAATCCCAGGCCAATAATTACTGTAGCTTTTCAATCCTTGCTTTCCCATTTGGTGGCTTCATCTGCATCAGTTGGTTTTGGTATTTTACCATAGGCTATTTCCCACAATTCTTTGTTAATTAACAATAATTGGGTTCGAACTTGCCAGGTATGGAAATATTTACCTTCAAAATTTTCAATATGACTTAATTTTTCCATTATGGGTGTCAAACTTAGTCGAAAATGCACCCTTACAATAAACTAAAAAAATGAAAATAAAATTTATGAAATTTTATTTTCAATTGACAACAGATAACATATGATCAATGCAAAGAGCTCGAAAAACACACATTTAAAAAAACATCATCTTAATTTGAGTTAACAAATCAAAGAAATTTATTGCAAATAAAAATTTTAAATCCAACATCTTTCTGGACCCCTTTCCAAAAATGGAATTTTTTTCTGTGCTTGTGTTTTTTTCACTAAATCCAAAAATGGAAAAAATAGATAACTCATGATTTTTCGTTCCTGCATACAAACAACTTCACCGCTCAAGGAACTCACTTTCCACGATTGGATGATTTTTCAGGAACTCACATCGTAGATCTGGGCACGTCCATGTGTAAATTCAGGTGTAAATGGGTGAAGTCCATAATAGAAAATGTGGATGAATGGAACTACACGAGTCCACACTTTAAAAAAACTCAATTGCACAACGATGAATGCAAATTTGTTAGCCAAGCACAAAACTACGAAACAGAACACGAGCTTACATGTACAGATAACCTCCCAGTCATGCATGTAGTAACAAATACTTGGATCCTTCACAAATACGTATGGAATGCTTGACTCTCATTGCTGGTCACAAGAACCCTGGTGCTCTGATACCAAATAATAAATTTGGTCCAGATTATTAGAAATAATCTAACACAATATCATAAAAACACAAATATAAAATTCATCCAGGACAATTTATTCATTGATAGAGAGTTACATATATAGATCAATTAACCCCTACAATTGTGGAGTCAAACATGATCTTCAATCCCTACAATCTCTCAAACTTATCCCTGAGATATCTCTAGCTAATCTCTAGGATATATCTCACACTAAAATAGCTACGTGAGTTATTCTCACAACTCACCAATAATAAAACTATTACAACTATATTATTAATATGAGTTCTATAAACTCATTATTAATAATATTACAATTTATTTAATAATGTAACATAATATTTTAGTAATGTAAATCGGTAAAATATGATAAGTTTACGAAAATAGTTCTAGAAGAAAAGTGCCAAAGATGATGATATGTCGACGTTCTGCAGCTCTGGAAACTTGGTCTATAGCTCTGGAAATGCCTCGTAACGCATCGAAACACGCACCAAATCTCTAAAATCTGCTATAATGGAGATTGGTTGTCAAGCAAAACATGGAGATGAAGTGCTAAGGCAGTACAAGGATGAAATTTCCTCTTTTAAGGGGAAGTTGAAAGGTATGGAAGAAACTAATTTTTCTTTACAAACTGAATTTGTGCAAAGAACTGTAGGGAAGGTTAAGGAAATTACTACTTTAAAGGTAGAAGTTGGTAGTCTCAAAAGATTATGGAATATTAGTCTACAAGCATGGAATGATTTATCTACTCATTTTGACCAATTATCTCTTCAAAATAAATAATTGGAAAAATAAAATAAGAAACTTAGGGAAGAGATTGAGGCCATTTCAAGTGATAAAATTAAAATATAATCTATTATGGAATCTATTTGTCTTATGGCCTGCAAACTTCTAGCTTGTAGGAAACCCTCCTATGTTTACAATATGTTATACCAAGAACATTTTTATGTATGGAAATTGATGAGGATGTGTAGTGGAGAATCCTATGAGGCCTTAGATGGAAACATTTCTTAGAAATTTATCAAAAAATTACTCCTGAAATTCAGATTCTGATATGTGAATTCTACCTTCATAATATGCTGGTTACTAATGTCCCTGATTTCTTCATTAATTTGTTTATGGGGAATTTCAATTAAAGGATTTTCAATCATTGATTAGAAACCAAATTGTATGGGGTGAGCAAATAGAACTTTTCAATCAAACAACCCGAACTATAGGTTTCTACATCAAGCCTACCCACCACAACGATGTGTCTATGAAAAAATATTTCAGGTCTCTTTATTATCAGGTTGGCATAGGAAAGAATACTTCAGAGGTTTTAGCCAAATGTGTTCAGGATTTTGAGGTTTATTGTCAACAGAATTTTGGTGAAGCACTGAAATCTTGTGATAAAAAGTGGGACACTTTGAGCCTACCATTGAAAAGAAGGAAGTGATCTGTCCTAAAACTTCGGTTGGAGTATGGGAGGGGGATGCACTTGTTGAAATCATTCAAAAATTGGCATAGAAAAATGAAAAAGAATACAATGATGAGTGGGTTGGAATGCAAGTGATACCACCCCTTATCTTGAGTCCCATGACTACTTGGCAGAATAATGCTACCCAATCACATGATAGCTTCACAACATGGACATAGGTTATCTTGGGAACTCATGGGTGTAAGGGAACAAAGAAACAATATGCAGACCATTTTGAGGAGCATGATATATCACAAAAATTTGGACAAAGAGCAGGGTCGAGATGAGTTTGCATGAGGACATACAAAAGGTAAAGTGCAAGGAAAATGATGAGTTCATAAATTGGCTTATTATATCATCTATATGGCTATTGATTTATTCCTAAAAATGTTTATTTGTGCATGGGGATGTTCTATATAGTTGTATCCTAAGTAAGATTGATGCATTTCTCTTGTTTTTGTTTCATGTAAACTATTGACCGTAGAAATTCCTACTAATTGCTTTTGTGAGTAATGTGATGATGTGTGTAGGATAATAATGAGAATTCACTAACAATTTTGGGAAATTTCAATCAAGAAGGTCGAGTCTTTTGCCATCATGCCATTATGGGGATTTTCCCATAACAAGCCTACAAACAAGAATCTGTTTTTAGCTATATTACAGGATTTCAATGAGCTTTAATGAGGCTATTATTGGTTGAATTTTTTTCCTATAATCATGGCACGTTCTGTAACTAAATGTGTTTATAAAGACACCTAGAAATAATTTCGTAGTAGTTGATCATAGTAATTTACAGTACAATTTTATATCAGTTGATATTTATTTTCAGTCTCATACTAGAAATATGTTTTGGAACTCATTTGAATCAATATATTTGATGTTGTTTTGAATATATTTTGGTGTTAAGAGTACCCCAATCCCAAGGAGAGCAAGGGCCCACTCAACCAAGGTGATTGGAGGGTTGATGTTTCATGCATGATTGTTATTTTTGATAAGTTCAAGTTTCAATGCTTTGATTTGAATGTTTATTTGAATGTAATTACTTATTTCCTTGCTTTAGTATATTCCTTTACTGTTATTTCAGTTTGTGTGTGCATTTCAATTATGTTATTTCAATTCGGTGTGTGTATTTCAATTCGGTGTGTGCATTTCAAATTCAGTTAAAGTATTTCCTTTGAAAGCATTTTTATTACAACAACGTTGTTTCAGTAGATTACATGTATTTCATTTCAGTAGTTTAGCATTGTATTTACTTTCCATAGATTAGAGGAGAAACAAGGGGAACCACACCAACCAAACCCCCAAAGAGAACACCACAACAACTAAGTTGCATAAGACTTCATTACATACAACCTAGGACACAACCCTAGTTTTATAATGACACCAACAACTGAATTTGTTGGTTAAATGATTAGAGATTAAAACGAACCATCAATGACTTAGAGATTTTGATATATTTCACTTTTATAATATTACCTATTATAAAATTATATCTTACATTGATATAGAAATATAACCATGTCTTAGTGAAGTGAGGATTCAAAATCATAAAATAACATATGTTGGCATATTAAATCCCAAAACATTGTTATTCCATCGTTCAAAATTGAATCAATACTAAATGCACCATTATTAGTAGAGGTTAATGGAATATCTCATATGGACTTGCTAATGTGAGTGAATCTAAATTTGATTACATATGCAGTAATGAAGAATGAAAATAAAAGACACAATATAAGATATCCACATAAACAAAGGTAAAATAAATTGATATTTTTATTAAATGATAATTCAAGATACAATCTTAAGGTTGAGAGGACATAGAGCTAAAATTAGTATAATGAAAAGCAACCCATGTTTTACCTCTTGTATTTCCATATTTCTTTGAAGTGATGATCTTATATCTTATAATATGGCTCTTCACCTTATATTCCCTTCATGTTCTTCATAATACAAGTCAAATTCAATTACATTTAATTTTTTCCCCTATAAAAACTTATACACCTTAGAAAAATTCTAGGAGCATGTAACCTAGGAAAATATGAGTGTAAGCACGTTGGACTATGCATTGAAAGAGTCATGAACAACATGGTGGGTTGTGCATAGAAGGGAAAATCTTGGTTGGATTGAAGTAATGAGTATCATGCTTGCAATATTTACACTAGTTTTAGATTGAATAATGCACGGTCAAGTTATTTTGTAATCCATTTTCCATAAATTCATATTCAAAGATGCCATGATATAAGGAAACTATAAATAATTGGGCCACAAGGGTGGATTTACATTTTTCTTAAAACAATGACTCTAGTACCAAGGGAAAGGTACACACACCAAGAGAGAAAAAGGAAATACATAATTAAAGGTCGGTGCAAGAACGTTTTATTCATACATTCAATTTTGAGGATGATAATACTATGTTTAATGTAGCGTTATGAAAGATCAAACATTCATGTAGATTTCAAAAGTTGAGTTGAGTTAAAAACCTTGAAAGAAAAAAGACTAGGTGATGTGTAGCGATGACCAACAATGTTAGAATAGAGCAAAAATATTGATAAGGTAATAAATGTATTCCAAATTGTAGGGGATAGTAAAAATGAAGAAAAAAATCTAGATAGTGAAGAGAAAATGGAACTTAAAGGTAGATTCAAGCCAACATGGTCTATGCCACTTCTAGAAAGATATTTCAAAAATTAAGGAAGAGGAAAAATTGTGCAATTTATGCATAGAGGAAAAGGAATAATATAGGATAGTTGAAGACACTAGAAACAAAGGAAAAATAAATATGTATGATGAGATAATGTGAAAAAGAACCAAAGACATTAGGCCCAAAATAATCTGTTAATCTAGATACCATTGGAGATTATTGGATGGAGCAAGAAATGTAAGAGATTCTACAACTATTGTGTGAAGTTGTGAAGATTTATTCCTTACCAAGTTCAATTAAATAATAGAAGTGCATCTGTATCTGGGAGAAATTTGCATCGAACTAAAGGAGGGGGAAAATCCTATTAAAAAGTATATGTATAGACTAAATCACAATATGAAGGATAAATTCAAAGAGGAGGTGGAAAGAATTATAGAAGTAGGATTGATATACCCAATAGATAAATCTAGTATGGTAATATTACTCAACCAAAATAAATAAGAGAAACAAGACTTTTTGGAGACAACACGACACTAAATTATTCTGCATGAATGATCCTTTTCTTACTTCATTTATAAACATGATTGTAGAGGCATTATAAGAATATGGGTTACATTGCTTCATAGATAGATTTATTGGTTATCACTAGATCCCACTTATATAGGAAGATCAATAAAAAATTATTTAGACATGATTTTGATATATGAATTTAATACAAAAGAGAAATATATATGTATATATGTGTATATGTGTGTGTGTGTGTGTACACACACACACACACACACACACACACACACACACACACACACACACACACACACACACACACACACACACGTATAAAACAAGTTCACATTAACCCCATGTTTGAAATAGCCAACATCATTAACTCCTTTAAATTTAAGTATAATTACAATCTATATTATGAAGAGGAAAAATAACACTTCATTACTAGTGTTTACACATTACCAACATTATTATCTATTAGATGAATAAGTCTTTCTCTAGCCCAAACATCTATGGTAAACAATACTCAATGATTTTTGATATCTTGGGTTGGGTCTAAGGACATCATTTTATAAGGAAAATATTAACTTCATAACATAAAAGTTTGCACAATAATGACCACAAAATTTTTCCTACTCCATCATGATCAATTTACATTAAACACATTCTTTTACAACCAAGAATGAGTTCCTTCAACTTTGAAGATCATTCCTAGCTATCATTTATCAAGAAAATCTTGCAATACCAAAAGATATGCCACACTCATACGGTGGGTAAACTTGATCCCTCTAAGTTAGTAGTTGTCATATTGGCCCTACTTTTCCATCTATTAGGAGGACGAAAAGAGGGAGCTCACACAATTATTCCATTCACAAAAAAACTAGATGCAACCAACTCTATCAAATAATGTAATACATAATGAAACACACATTCAAGCAACAACCTAGTGTAACAATCTATATATCTCTCAACCCACCAGTTACAAAATCCATTTAAGGGTAGGGTCTAATACCCATAATGCAATTAGGAATATAAGGACAAGATAAACCTTCTACTATCAATATGCAATACAAATACTAAAAACCTAACTAAATACTAAAAACACTAAAATGTACATAAGTTTAAAAAACATAGCTCATGTGATACCAGTTAAATGCCATACATGTATTACAATCACCCCTACTAATAATCATAACCCCATAGTATAATCTTAAATTCATAGCAAGAAATTTTAATCCATAACATATATAGGAGGAGGATATAAGTTTTAATTCATAGCAAGAAATTTGTCAAATATATATGCCAAAGTGACAAATAAAATAGAGAAAATATTCCATTCAGAAGACATCAATATATAATATTATAGGTCCTTCTATATAATACCAAGTGGCTTAGCTCGTTGTTCAATGACTTGTAATTTTTTTCATGATCTTCTACATCTAGTCTCCATTTTTGTGTGGACCACATGCATTCTTCACCTAATGCAATTGTAACCTGGTAGCAACTATGTGATGGGTGTAATGATATACCTTCTTTTCTGGTTCATAATAAACAAAGTGAATCCCACTTTGGAGGGCTTTCACTTTCCATAAATATGTTCCCTGTACTACAACCGAGCTAGTATAAAATGTTGTCTCCTCATGTGTTAGCTTTGTTCTCTCTTACGTGTAACCAACAAGAGAAATACATCACCTACAACAAAATCATTGTACAAACAAGTTTGTGTTAGAATTAAATGAAAAAAATTCAATGATTTGTATACTATAAATTATATATATTAATTCAATGATCAAATACAATCCTTTTAAACAAAAATACCTTGTTTAACAAGTCCAGATATGTGGTCATAATTAGGTGAAATCAAGGGCACATCTTCAAAACTATCATCATGATATGATCCATATGAGTCATCCAAAACTAAAGGAACTTGCTTCCACTCACCTACATACCCACATTTTTGAATATTGCACTCTGAATATGATTTTTTCATGCATTCATAACAAAAACAAGAATAATCTCTTGTACAGATTGTCCAATTATTACTATCCACATAATTACAGTGCAAAGACCTAGAATTAGGAATCCTTTCACATCCATGTTTTGTCCTTCGATCAATACTTGATTAATCATGTAAAAAATCAATAAAGTTTAACAAACATCAAAATTAAGAAAAATAAAATTGTACATGTACGTAAGTTTATGTGTAACTTGTAATCAATTTCACATCAAGATACATATGTTTTAAATGCACGTACTGTTATCTCCCAAAACTCTGTGTGGGGGCATGTTACTCTCATGTGAGGTTGAATCTGAATTGCAAAATGTTTCTTACACCATTCAACAACGGTGTGGGAATTAATCAATTGATCTCCCTCATAATCAAAGATTTGTTTCTTTAGAGCACGTTTGATGCATGCACCCACACCATCATGTTCTCCCTTCCCATGACCACTCTAAAAAAATCCATAAATGAGGTATTTTGTGATAATAATGACAGCAAATGAGTGCAAAGAAATGGCGAGAGGATTTTAATTGTGATGCAAAACCATCTAACTAAAAAAATGTTGATCTATTTGTACTCCTCACTGACGAAGATATGTAAAAAACAAATCAAAGTAATGTTGTACAAAGTGGGTATCATGTTCATTGTCATCACTTATATAGAAGTGATACTCCTTCTTAATCACTTGCTTCACATATGTACTTTTAACCCCATCCAAATCCAATTTTGCATGCCTATAAAATACGTGAACCATGATGGTAACCTGATCAGTATGATAATATTGTGTTTGAATCTCTTTTTGATGAGAAAATGAGTAATTCTCAACAAAATCAACCACAGACAATATGGAACCAATAGGGAATGTGTCTCTATTGGTCTTGAATTGCGTAGCCTTCCACTTTGCATAGTGAGAATGTTTGATGTACGGACTAATAAAACTTGAAACTTTACATGAATCTGCAATGGGGATTTCCTCTTCTACCAAGTCCAACCTGGTTGCATTCTTTCCAAGTCATGTTGAATATTTTATGTATTTGAACCTAAAAAATCAATACATAATGGACAAATTGTTATATTCATTTGCAATAAACATAAAAATCAAAATAAAATATGTACATCCAAATTTAAAATTAATTATATTTTCTTTATTTAATAATCACCTCTTACAAGTCACCATTTGAACTATGTCCAAGTCTTCATTTATTTCTAGAAATAATTTCAAGTCCCCACACTTGTCACAAACACCTTTTATGCAAGCCATATGACCGTCCACATGATCATCGGATATTATGCAAAGAATAGAAGCTATGAATTCACTCACACGTGTAGGGGGGATTTTCTGGACCATTTGACATTTCTCATAACTTTCTATACACCTGAAAAAACATAGATTTTGAAAAACATAAATTAAATCACATCTCATAAAACAAAATTTAATCAAATTTCTAATAAGCATATAAATGAAAGTGTAGACACCAAATTTGGGTCACACTCCCCTTGGTCCCCTTCAATCAATTAATGTAATATATTTAATTAATCATGACCCCTTCATCCTATACTAATATTAATCCTCACATTATTAATTAATTTAATTATTTTTAATTAACTTAATTCCATCCTCACACCTCCACCTCATCATTACACCTCACCCTGTACCCATTCCAGGGGAATTTAACTCACAATGACCGAGTCATCACTCTCAACACTAAGTCATCACTCCCAGTGCCAAGTCACCACTTAACCTAACTAAGAATTCTTCCTAAACCTAATTAGACTTCTTCTATGACCTTCCTGCATTCTCTCATGTGAACTCCACTTCCCTAAGTGGACAATCAAAATCACACCAAAAATAGTAAAGATCTGCCTATTTTTGGTAAACCTAGACTTTCTGCCTTAACCAATGTCGGTTATCCCGCAATCGACGCCGGTCAACTAATCATCATCGGTTACCTTATATACACTTTCAAAACTCTTTACACGGGTTGGTCATTCAGTTATTAGAGCTTGATTGCATTCAAGCATGAATCTTTAAGCCCTCCTGCATCTAGACGATGAACACACACAACCACAATGCAAGACAAACAACCGCTTGTTTCCCTTCAGCATTAGAATATTCATGGGAACACGCTGGGAGTAGTTATGCGGCATTGAACACAAAAGATCTTCATGGATCAATTTCCATCCTACTCCATCTCCCAATATCTGCAAGACATCAAGTAACTATTGTGATCCTAAACATTTTTCTTATTCCCTTTGTAGATCTCTAGTTTCTTTAAGTATTTTATTTCCTCTATTGCTTGTACATCACCTTCCTCCCATCAACCCACTATTCGACCATCCCAAGCCTTTTCACCATTCTAAACCTCCTTCTTAGTATCCCTAAGTCTTCTCAACCGTATTATGACCCCAACTATAATACGCTCACTATTTGTGTAATCATAGAGAGCCTAAAACCTCTGTTTAACAATTTATTATCAAATTTCCCCTACCGACGCGTCGGTCACCTTAACTGTCGCCGCTCCCTCTCTCTACCGACATCGGTCACCAAACCGATATCGGTCCACCGTGTTTTTAGGCTAACCTTCACCAAATTATCTCTAACATCACCTAAAATCCACCCAAACCTTACTAGATACCTCTGTGACCTTACCTAACACCCTTATGACATGTCCCAACCAGAAACATACCTTGCCTGATGTTAGATTAGTTGAAATTTTAATACTTTGCTTAATATAGTTTGTTGATAATGTTTTGAGATACCTAAATCAAAGTGTTTACAATAAGACCTTTGTTTCTCGTATTTTTTGATTAATTTGATAAAAATAGTGGATGGACAACCATCTAAGGAAGTATGACACTTCTCGGAAATAGAAATCGTTAGGAAGTCCATTATCATTTGCTATTTAATATTATTTGGTGGTCTTAGTTTGTATCTACAGGTAGTCCTTCCCAGACAAAAAAGATTTCTCTACAATCAGCTCGGATAAAGTCGAACGCACACATTCAACCTTCGACCAACATAATCACATGTATTCGTCCTTGACCGTTAACTTATTTGTTTTATCACACAACTTATTCGGTGAAACATTTTGGAATTCTGGTGGGACCCATCAAGGGTTCTTTTGCATTGTTAATTCATAGGTGAAATATTGCGTATCTATTTCCTTTTGAAAATGTTGACATTTAATTTTCTCCTTTATAACATTATCTCTTTTCTACTTGTCTCATTAACACTCGTACTTTGGACTAAAAAGAACCATTATTTTTATTTTTGTATTGCATTAGTGAAAGACATACTCTTGCCTATTCATCATTGCTCTCATCAAATGTCATTATGGATTTGGGTCTAAAATATTTGCATATCATTTCTGAGTGTTGCATTTGTAGCTCATTTAAATTGTGGGCAACTTATATGTTGGAAGTCATGCCCAATTGATGGTTGAAAAATTGAACTGTAGTGCACACTTTCTTCTCTACACCAAACCAATAAAATAAAGTACTCATTTTCTTAAACAACATCCTACCCAGAAGAAGTTGTCAACGATCACACGATCAGAGGATTGACAGTGGGCTCCAAACTGGTTTCTCTGTCCAGTCATTATCTCAGAGAAAGGACCTCCCTCACCAAAACTTACCTAAAACTATCCTTAGTTATTGGATTTTCATAGGGAACCTTTTATCAAACCAAAAACTCTACTCTATTCACAAGTCATTCCTAAATGGCATAAGTCGGAACATAAAATCCACCACATAGGATTTCATGTTTGCTAGTTTTTTCTTGATCTATGTTTTGAGGTGTGAGTTTGTTTTCTTCATTCTTCACTCCTTTCACACTCCATAATCATAGTTGGTGTATTTTGAATCTTTTTGAGTGTGTTAGGGTCAATCATTTCCATACTTAGGTTTTTGGGTTGGTCTTTTATTTGATCTAAATTACCAAATTCATTTTTTCCATCTTTTCACAAATTTCACAATGACCAGTGTTGGTCCAAAAACATCATCGTTTTACTAACCATTTTTAGTTTTATGCTATTTTGGTCATTTTAACCAAAGTAGCATTCATCACAGTTCTATTCTTTTTGGGGTTTCCTCAGTTACCTCACCATATCTTTGTGTCTTTGAAATCACTTCACAAAGTCTAGATTTGCTTCATTTTCATCATTTATTGCCACATTTACAAATATTTTGATTTTCCATAGTAACCGGTATCGGTCCTTTGACCGTCATCGGTTACCCTCTATCACAACACTTGGTTACCCAACCACCGTCGGTCTCTATGTTTTAATTTTTCAATTAAAACAATGACCAATTTTCACCTTCCGAACTATTTTCTCCATTCCTTCTGTGCTTTTGTGTCATCTACAGAGATCAAATTACTAGGTCTACTATAACTCACATGGTTTTGACTCGTAGCCAAGCCAACGCCCTCGTATTCCATGTTAGCCTTTAGCCACTCCCGCCTATCCCATCGCCACCTTCCATTCTATCACCTATGGATCCCGATCGCCTATCATCATCAATATTGGTGATGAGGAGTTCATAAGACTCCTTGATCAAAACCCCATTGCTTTACAATATTATTTAGCCCATTCATCCACTCAGGATTCATCAGGGAAGCTTGTATATGGCATGCCTGTGTCCATTCCTCCTACCCTCACACCCACTTCGCATCAGCTACTACTAGCTCGGCATTACCCTCTTCCACCTTACCACTTGTGGTGTCTTAACTTGATCCTACATCATTGATATCTGCTACACCTGCAACATCTATCGTGCCTTTGACATTAGTTTCTCATGTGGTGTCGATCATTCCTTCATCAACCGCATTGAGTGTAGGCCTATCTCGCACTGCTACCTCTCATATACCTATTGCATCTTAGCCACCCATGGTTTCAACAACACATACTACCTTCGAAAACATGTCCCTCTCCACCCCACGGTCTCTTCCTCCAATTACTACGAGATTCGTTACATCCACTCCACCTACCTACACTTATCACCAACAAGCCCTATCTCATCTATCACTTATTTAGGATACTTGCCACCGCATTTATTCCTCCCTCACAATTTTTGTACTCGACACCACCATATACTTGGGATGCTACCCACATCATACCTTCATCATTTACCCCCTTATACTGCAGGGGTGCCCAATCATCACAACCTACTAACGATCTTATCAAAATGATGGACATGATGCGACATTGGAAACATCGATCTCTAGGTCACGTAATTATTTGACATATGACGAGATTTGTAATGATCCCATTCACCCATCCATTCTGATTCATCCATACCCTACACATTGGGAAATGCCTAAATTCAACCGGTTTAAACACGCAACAACATTTGTGGTATTTTAAAATGGGTGTGATTTCAATCGCTCATGATGACGCTTTGCTCTTACGAACACTCCCAATGTCCTTGACAGGACTTGTGCTAGATTGGTATAGTGATCTACCTAAGCACTCCATTTACTCATTCAAACAAGTAGCACAGGCTTTCCTAGACCAATTTTCTATAAACATCGTCAAGAAAGTCACCATGAACGACTTGTACTCGACACGAAAATATGAAGACGAATCTATCACAATTTTTTTCACTCGTTGGCAGAGCCTAATCAACCAACTCACATTTCAACTTCCTCAAACCGAGTTAATAGAGTAGTTCACTGTGGGATTTTTCTAGGCACATCTCACCACCTCTATAAGTTCAAACCTAAAAGGAACGATAACCGATCATGCCAAGCCAAGAACTTAGATGTTACTCTTAAAAGAACGATAACTAGATCGTGTCAAGCTAAGAACTCGGATGCTAATAAAACACCACAATCAATAAGATGAAAGAAATTCACTAGAATAAATTTACATAAAACTTTGCAAACAAATGAGCAGCAATATCATATATTATTATGGATCCCAATGAAATACAATGAGAATGGACCTTGCTTATATAAGCAAGGAATAACAATCTAAGAACCAATCAAATTCGTAGATCAATCTATAAATCAAGGAAGAACTAGTCATTAAAAAACTAGTCAAGACCATAGATTTATGAGTGAACTAGACATAAGGGATCTAGTCAATACCATAGATCAAGGAAAGAACTAGTCAATACCATAGAATAAAAAAGAACTATACCTAACAACTAGATAATATTCCACTAGTTTCTAAATAAATAAAAAGAAATATCCACACACATAAGTGGGTGAGGATAAATACAATAAAGGTAAATAAATTACCTAGGTGAACATGAGATAAGGTAAATACCTACTCTAACACCCCCTAAGTGAAGATAGGGGCCAAAATAGAAGTGTCATGTCCACAGGTGTCGGTCTCGATATCTAGGCCTAATGAGGTACTCATGTACAATATATCCATGAAGAAACCTCGAACCAAAAGAAGGAAAGCATCCTGCTATAAGGAAAGAGAAATAAGAAGAATAAGGAAGATGTTCTCACGAACACCCCCCAAGAACAACTTCCAAAACCCCAAGTGTTCCACACAACTCAAGGTAGTGAGGTGATGGAAAATGCTTAATAAATATGTCCAAAACTCGCTGTAAAGAAATCCATCCTAAATGTGCTGATGAATGAAGTGGATGTGTATCTCAAAATTCTTGGTCCGCTGGTGCTCAATCGGGTTGCAAGAAATGTGAATTTCACTTTGGTTGTCACACCAAAGTACAATCGGTAAATCCTGTGGGAATCCAAACTCTGTCAATAAATGTTGAAGCCAAAGAATTGTTTGACTCGCTGTAACTTCTACCCTGTACTCTACCTATGAAGATGAAAGTGCGGTAGCATGTTCCTTTTTTGCATGCCGCAAGCAATGGAAAAGAACCAAGAAAAAATGATAGATAGAAGTGGAATGCCTATCATCAATAAAACCTGCCTAATATGAATCTGTATACCCAACCAACTGAGTAGAACCCATAGTGTAGTGTAGGCCAAAGTGGGAAGTGCCCTACAAATAGCACAAAATCCTTTTAGCATCCTACCAGTGACTACTATGAGCAAAATGTGAAAAATGAGATACAAGCCCTACTTCAAATGAAATATTAGGGTAAGTATTGTTCAAGTACATGATACTTCCAACCAACCGCCTATACAATGTAGGATCAAAAAGTGGAGTGGTACATGTAGAATTATGAGTAACCCCAGTGGAAAGGAGATGGACTTGGCTTGCAATCAGCCATATCAAAGCACTGAAGAAGATCATGGGTGTAATTTTTCTGACTCAAATGAATACTTGAATCTGTCTAAGAAATATGTAAAATCAAGGAAATAATGCAATAACCCAAGATCTACCATGTCAAATGATTTAGAAAGAGCCTCTAAATAGTCCGAATGTGGGTAGAAGAGCTTCCAGTAAGTAACAAATTATCATCAACATACAATACAAGTATCACAATATCCTCACCAACATGATGGAGATACACTGTATGATTGGAGTGGCAACAAACAAAACAAGTAGATAGAAGAAAAGAATCCATATTCTCATACCAAGCCCGAGGAGCTTGTTTGAGACCGTAGAGAGACCTTCAGAGCATACAAAAAAGAGAATAATCCTGAACAAATACAACAGGTTGCTTCATGTATATTTCCTCTTGTAAATCTCCATGAAAGAAGGCACTCTTCATGTCCATATGGTATACGGGCCACCCCTGTGATGCAGCAATAACAAGTACAAGGCATACAAAATCCATCTTGGCAATGTGTGAAAAATTCTTAGAGTAATCAATACCTTGAACTTGTGAAAAACCCTTTGCAACAAGACAAGCCTTATACTTGTTAATGGACATATCGATTGCGTATTTGGTTCAATATACCCACTTAAAACTAACCATATTTTAGGAAGAGATACCAAATCCCAAGTATGATTCTTCATCAAATAAGAATACTCAACTGTCATCGCATCATCCCACTCCTGTATCCCATGAGACCGTGAAAAGACTGTGGCTCCTAAGAAACTCTGTCGACACAAAAGACCAAAACCTATAGAATGTGCATGATGATGCCTAGTGGGTGGAAGATCCTGTATGAAAGGTGTTGCCTCAGAAACTGTAGTATGAGCCCACTTAGGCATAGTGACAACATCAATGGGAATAGGATCCTCAACAACATCTATAACCTCCTCAAAGAAAGGATCATCAAGATGAGATGATGATGATGAAGAAGAAGGCATGGAAGAAGATGAAGAATCATGAGGAGTGAAGCGCTCATAAAACTAAACATGTGTTCAAAAAATAATGTCATGAGTATCGAATCTAGAAGTTGATAAGCTCTCATGTCCTCACAATACCCTACAAAGATCAAGGGGTTTGCTTTTCTTATCCAAATCTTTCCTTTTCTTCTTTTACAAAAAGTCCCAAACATGGCTCCCAAAGACTTGAAAAAAATGAAACATCTCGGCTTAGTGTTGGACCGAGCTTCCTCTGTAGTCAAATGCTCAAGTGCTCTGCGTGGTGTGCGATTCTAAATGTAGTTGGCACAATTAACTGCTTCTGCCCAATAGATAGGAGGTAAATCTCTAAAATGCATCATAAAATTAGCCATTTCCTTCAAAGTTATATTCTTCCACTCTGCTAAGCCATTACATTTGTGGAGTATGAGGAAAAAAATGCTAGTGAATAATGCCTTGAGTTGTAAAAAATTAGAAAACTCATTACTTAAGTACTCCCCCATTATCAATGCGAAGGTTCTTTATGCAACTAGAAAATTGTTTCTCAACCAAAGCCTTGAAGAATTTTAAGTGTGAAAAAACATCACTTTTGTACTTGAGAAAATAAAATCAAGTACACCTCAAGAAATTATCAATATAGATAAGTGCATACATATATCCATTGAAAGAGGGGGTAGGAAAAACCATCAAGTCACTATGCACAAGCTCAAGTGGTGAAGAAAATCTCTTGGATAAATTATTAGGAAATGGATCTTGGTGTTGTTTCCCTAATGCACATCCAGAGAAAACTCCCTCAAGACAAGAAACTCTAGGAAGACCATTTACCATACCATGAGTTCCTAATTCCTTTAAATATCTGTAATTGAGATGTCCAAATATTTCATGCCAAAGCTTATTCTCTAAATCTGCATAAGAAACCAATCCTGTCCCTATAGAGGAAGTGTCATCAAAACCCTCAAAGTGATATAGTCTAGAACTATGATCAACAATACCTTGAGAAACAAGTGAATGAGGCTCCAAAAAGTTCATACTTCTGCCCCATGTGGTGTAAAATTCACTATTTTTCATTGACCATAATGAAAAATTTGATATACATAAAGCAAACTTGTGCTAATGTTAGGAACATGCAAAGTGCATCTTGAAACTACCACCATTAAGGTGTATATCACCTTCTCCTTCAATAGAAAGAAAGGAAGAATCTCCAACCTCAATTTTGAAAGTAGAACTCAAACCTAAAGAAACAAAAGACTCCTTGGAAGAATTCATGTCATGAGAAGCACCAAAATATATAACCCAACTATCTGCAAGTGGTGACTGAGATCTCCCAAAGAACATTAAGTGCTTTTTCATGTTGATTAGAAGGATGTGGAGTGGAGATATAAATTTTACGTTTCTTGTGAATCCTCTAAGATTTACATTCGATTATAACACCTATGTTCTTCATGACCACTATCCCCACAAAAAGAGCATGAAAGACTAGACTTATTCTTGGATTTAGAAGACTCCTTGGGTTTAAAGTTGTTTTCTTTGAGTTTAGGAGCATTTTGAGATAGAGAAAGGGTGGATTTGGTTTTACTTTTTGGTTTTACCTTACCCTTAGGATTAAATGCAACTAAGTCCTTTTGAGAGGTGGAAGACTCAAGGTGAGACAATTTGGTAATTATGTGTTGTTAATGGTTCAACATGATCTAATGTAGAAGTAGATGCCATCCTCAAACAATCACCAAAAGAAATGGAAGAACCAAGTAATGCAACAAGACCCCAAGCAATGCAATAAGAGCTCCTAGATTTTGGCACTTTATAATGAGTGCGTGTTACAATATGGAACTTTATAATTATAGCGAAATTATTAAAATAAATATTTCCAATGGAAAGAGCACAAAAAAATAAGAAGTTTTTCAAAAAATGACACTCAAAACCGAGTTATCAACCAAAAGATACAAGCTTTTCAATATTATGCTCTACTATTTATTTTAGTTGCCACAAAAATAGAATAAAATGCTCTTGCCTTTTCTACACAAATAAAATGCTCTTGCCTTTTCTACACAAATAAAATGAAAGGGGGATGGAGTTAAGCACTTACTAGTAGGAATCACAAGCTTTAAGCCCTCATATGACCATATCATATGACCAGGGGCTAAGGATTTCAATGGGTTCTATATCTTCTTCCATTTCCAAACCCATTGCCGCATTGGGAGTCATACCGACATCAATCCTAGTCCACCCCTTGTCAAATTGGATTTAGCCACGTCCTCACAAGTTAGCGTAAAGACTATTCCCCCACCTAAGAGGAAGACCCAACCTCTTAGGCCACATACACCGGCTTTGCCCACTACCCCTTTGTCACCTTAACCACTTCCATCTATCCTAGGGCCCCACCCATTAGCCTTGGCCAAGAAACCTCCTACCCAAGGTAAAATAAAAGCACAATAGCCCACCTCCTCGTCATGATCCTCTATTACACCCAAATTACCTACACAGACTTATGCCTTCTCCGTCACCCGCATCCTTTCAAACACTTATACCTACACAACTTCTAATATCCTCATCATTACCTATGATATTTCCTTCTCTTCAACTGGTACCTTCCACCTTGCCTCTTCCCGCAACCTTCACGGCACCTCTATTATTACCTTGGCTAACCCATCCCCTTCTCGCCATCCGCCTTTCCTTATACATCACATACTTCTTCTCCACATTTATCCAAGAAGGTGCAACCAAAGTCCAAAACCAACTACCCTCCAAAGACGTAGTTAAACCTACACCACCTTCAATCGCTAGTTCATTTGCTACATCTTCACCCAAGAATGTGCAATCCAAACCTAAAACCATACTACCTACCAAATAGGTGGTCAAGGTGACTCGACCTCACCGCCTTGACTTTTTAACCTTCTACTTACTCAAAGGACATGGTGTAAATGTGACATTTTTTTGATCATGTGACCTTCTTCATCCTTAGAACAATCAATCATGTAATGCCTTTAGGGTTTTATGTTCATACACCATCTTTGGTATGATAGACTTGTACTGGTTCTTACCAATTAGGTAGCTTTTTTGTCTCCTCTTACCATTCACCTATTTTCTTACTTATTGATTCTTAATACATAGTACTAGACCTTCAACACCTACATTTTAGGGATTCCTCTTTCACCAAAACCATGCCTATGACCTAAAATCACCCATGCCTATTCGACCTAAATATCACCCATGCCTATTTGACCTCAATTCAACCATGCCTATGACCTAGACTCAACCATGCCTAAATGACCTAAACTCAACCATGCCTATGACCTAAACTCAACCATGCCTAAATGACCTAAACTCAAACATGCCTGAATGACCTATACTCAATCATGCCTAAAACCAACCAACCCATTCCTTTACCTCATTGTATTCTTCCCTAGCTTAGGGAGAATTACATCGACTGAGGCCCCTTTTCATCGGGGCTACATAGGCAAAACTTTGAGGGCATGGGGCCCTTGGAGGTTAGCTCACCACTCTTTCCCCTAACCAAATTTTCCCCTTTATATACACATTCTACCTTAGCCGGTTTCTATTTTACACAAACTGGAAAATAAAACAATCATAAAAACATACATACTTACCATTTTATCACATCATCATAACATACATCAATTATTTCACATTTCCATGATATCAAATATTTGGACATTTACACCGCAACATACATATGCATCATAATTTATTTTCCAATCGAACGCAAAACCGTGACCTTGACTGCCTAAATCACCTAGACTCCACCATGCCTATACCTAACTCCACCATGACTATACTTGACTCCATCATGCCTAAATGACCTAACAATCCATCATGCCTACATGACCTCGACTCAATCATACCTAATTCAACTAGTTTCCATAATACACAATAACAATGGAAATTAAAAACGAGTACATCATCCATCCAATAAACATCATCAACTATATAAATGAGAGAGTCTATGTATCAATACATATATACATAGATATACAATAAATATCAGTATCTCAAAGAAAACTCTTATGTAAAATCTCACGTCTTCGGCACGCAGGCCAGTGATATATATATATCAAAAATCAAAATAATGGTACAATATCACATATAGATATCAATCATCACCCCCTGATACCATCTTGTCCAGTCTCACCTGTCTCCTCCTCACCCTCTTCCGGCCCAGTCTCTAAGCACTTGAATTCACCATGGTCCTGTCTCTGGGGTTGATGACCCCACTATGCTACTAGAATTGTGAATCTTGGATCTCGTCCCATTCATTAGCTACCTGTTGGGATCGGTACTTGGCATATGAGGGCACATCGATCCATTCGGTGGCTAGATGATCATGATAGTAGTGAGCCTCGTTCAGGGAATCCCTGAACCTCGCCATCAACATAGTTTGGGGTGGTGCCATTGGCTTTGATGCTCCCTATTAACTCTTCGAACCACATTGATCAAGCCTACCCCTTTACTTAATTCACCTACAAACCTATTATCCCTTATCATCATTACCCACTAACTTAGTTCATCTCACCTACTTACCTATCCCACATCACCAAAATAACATTTTACCCTTTTCCCTCTACATAAATATTCACCTACCCCTTCCTCACCTATTTTACTTTCCTACCTAGCCCTTCTTTCACTTATTTACTCTTAATTGTGACTGACATCGGTCACCTTGATCATCAGTCTTCTTTGACCGCATTGGTCACCCAGACCTTGACCGATTCCACCAAATCCCACTAATGTCACCAACCCATGACCGACGTCCGGTCTCTCGCTTCGCCAAAAACTGAAACCCCCTGTCTCCATTATCAACAAATTCACAAAACAACCTAAATACCTACTCCCACCCACCCAAACCTATCCTAGCTTCATTACCAACCCTATTTAAGCTACATTGGACCTTCCCCTCCCTCATTTCATTCATTTTTAACCATGATTTCACAAATTAACATTACACCCAAATTTTACACAAAACAATTTCAACAAACTCTCTTTCAATCAAATAAAGGATTCGGATTGACTCCTACCTCATCTCAATGACGCTCTACGGTGACATGTCCGCCACCGCACCGGTGGTCCACCTACTCCCTCTCTCACCTCCACGATGCCAAAATCAACTCCTCACCTCACAACCAATCAAATTGATCAACTCGATCTCGTGGACCCACCAATCGAATGTCAATCACCCGCTACATGGCTCGCCAAATTAGCTACATGTCTCATATTGTCGTTTTCCACTCTTCAACTTATCCTCTGTCATTTTATAAAAGTGGAAAGGTTAAAATGAATCCATAAAAAGTAGATTTTTCCATTTTTAATCCCAAATTGACATGACCGACATCGTTTATATTGAGCCCTAGCCAACCAAATCGTTTCACTATAGCCGGTATCGGTCACCCTAAATAAATATTTGACTCATCCTATGCCCATTTTGCGTAAAAACATTATTTCTCCAACAATTTTTTACCTTACCAACACCTATTACACCACTTTACAAGCCTACATTATCTGTACATTTCCTTAACTACATTTAGGGACATGTTATTTACCTATAACTTAACCTTACTTGTGCCTTGACCTACATACCCTGACCTGAATCACCTTTTGTGACATTTAAGTTTGTGTAATCGCTATACCTTGTGATGTTGTTACCCGTGTTGTTTAGCCTTGTGACCTTACCTTGCCTAATGACATGGTGTTTATCCCGACCATACCTTTGGTGCCATGGAACAAAATCGATTACTCGTTTATACATCCGACCACATTGTGCTTGATGACCATATCTTATACCTTGGATACTTGAATCAATTCAACCTCCTTTGGATACACCTATCACCCTTTTGACAATGTAGAGTTTGCAAGCTCTTTCACCTAGTACCGTATCACAATCTATACGTGTGCATGCATTCGATTGCCATTACCCATTACCCGACCCGACCTTTACTCCTTACTAGCAATGACCATAACCTTAGCTACGACCCTCAATTTCCTCAATAACCTATTTATCAAACCACTCCCGACTAATTTTCCTACCTTCTCGGTTCGTACTTTGAGGGGATCACCTTCAACCCTACTTGGGGACACCTAACCTCCACTTATGCATGGACATCCACTCCTTGTTTTCTCAACATCGCTTACCAATATAAGCTATGCGACAAAAAGGGGAAAATGTAGACACCAAATTTGGGTCACACTCCCCTCGATCCCCTTCAATAAATTAACGTAATATATTTAATTAATCATGACCCCTTCATCCTATACTAATATTCATCCTCACATTATTAATTAATTTAATTATTTTAATTAAGTTAATTTCACCCTCACACCTCCACCTCATTGTTACACCTCACCCTGGACCCATTCCAGGGGCATTTAACTCACAATGACCGAGTCATCACTCTCAAGCCGAGTCATCACTCCTAATGTTGAGTCACCACTTAACCTAACTAACTAAGACTTCTTCTTAAACCTAATTGGAATTCTTCTATGACCTTCCTGCCTTCTCTCACGTGAACTCCACTTCCCTAAGTAGAATCAATCAAAATCATGCCAAAAATAGTAAAGATTTTCCTATTTTTGGTAAACCTAGACTTTCCCACCTTAACCAACATTGGTTATCCTACAACCGACATTGGTCACCTAACCATCATCTGTTACCATAGATACACTTTCAAAAATATTTACAAGGGTTGGTCGTTCAGTTTATTGGAACTTGATTACATTCAAGCACAAATATTCAAGCTCTCCTACATCTAGACGATGAACACACACAACCATAGTGCAAGACAAACAACTGTTTTCCATTCCAAAGCATCAAACTATTCATGAGAACACTCTGTGAGTATTGTTGCGGCACTTGAACACAAAATATCTTCATGGATCAACTACCATCCTACTCCACCTCCCAAGATCTACAAAATATCAAGTAAGTATTTTGATCCTAATCATTTTTCTTATTTCCTTTGTAGATCTCTAGTTTATTTTAGTAGTTTATTTCCTCCGTTGCATGCACATCACCTTCCTCCCGTTAACCCACTATTCAACCATCCCAAGCCTTTTCACCATTCTAAACCCCCTTCTTATCATCCCCGAGTCTTCTCAATCGTATTACGACCCAAACTATACTACTCTAAATCTTTGTGCAATCACAAAGAGCCTAAAAACCTTTGTTAAACAATTTACCATCAAATTTCCCCTACCGACGTCGGTCACCTTAATCGTCGGTAGTTTCCCTCTCTACCGACATCGGTCACCAAACCAATATCAGTCACTGTGTTTTCTATTAACCTTCACCAAATTTCCTCTAACATCACCTAAAATCCACCTAGACCTTACTAGATACCTCTATGACCTTACCTAACACCCCTGTGACCTGTCCCAACTAGAAACATACCTTGCCCGATGCTAGATTAGTTTATATTTTAATACTTTTCTTAATCTAGTTTGTTGATAACGTTTTGAGATACTTAAATCAATGTGTTAGCAATAGGAATTTTATTTCTCGAATTTACTTTCATTAATTTGATAAAAATAGTGGATTGATAGCCATCTAGGAAGTATCACACTTCCTGAAACTAGAAATCGGTAGAAAATCCACTGTCATTTGCTATTTAATATTATTTGGTGGTTTTGCTTTGTATCTACATGTAGTCCTTCCCAAACAAAAATGAATTCTCTACAATCAGCTTGGATAAATTCAGTAACTCACGCATTCAACCTTCGACCAACATAATCACAGGCGTTCCTCCTTGACCGTTACCTTATCTGTTTTATCGCACAACTTATTTAGTGAAACAGAAAGCACACCTCAATATATGTAATATAATGTTTTGTGTAGCTGATAGTGATAATCAAACTAAATGTGATAGAGGCAACAACATATTTCAAGGACTTTATTAGATCGCACTTACCAAGGCTTCAAATTGTCAAACATTTGTTGTCCAATCTTAACATCTGGATGTTCTTCTGTAAACTTGATGTGTATCTCATGTTGAGTTATTTCGAGTCAATATTTTATATGTTCATCATAGTTATTGCGATCTATCCTGTGTTATAAAACATACCTCACATTTGGAGAAGGACGAGTCCTCTCAGTACAAAAATCAAAAACTATCTTCACAATATTATCCTCAATTTTATCAAAATGTGGATTTCTACACATTAGTGCCAAATTTTCTTTCATAATAGAATTATCCAATGGCTTCCTCCTCTTTGCACTCCACCGACCTTCTTTCTAGAAACACCCAATACCTTAGGAGTAATGGTAACATGATGATTCTTTGTTGTATCTTCACTTATAACTGAAGTTAATATTACTCTACATTCTCCTCTCTTGCTTTCGTTCCTCACTATATTTTTTATCATTCTTCGATTTCCGATGATTCCTCCACTTCGATAATTTTCACCCGCACACACAACTTGAGCTAGATTTGGATCTAAGAGTAAATTCAATAAACAAAACTATACACATGTAACTTATATTATTATATATAAATTAGGTTATTTTCAATTACATGTTTTTTCTAACTTTAAAATAGAAAAAAACAATAATATTAAAAGGAACGATAACTATATCGTACTCAAGCTAAGAAAAAGATGTTAATCAAACACCACAATCAATAAGATGAAAGTAATTCACCGTAATAACTTTACATAAACCTTTGCAAACAAATGAACAACAATATCATATATTATTATGAAACCCAATGAAATACAATGAGAATGGGCCTTGCTTATATAGGCAAGGAATAACAATTTAAGAACCAAATCAAGGTTGTAGATCAAGCCATAAATCAAGGAAAGAACTAGTCATCAAAGAAGTAGTTAAGTCCATAGATTTATAAGAGAACTAGAAATCAAGGATCTAGTCAATACCATAGATCAAGGAAAGAACTAGTCAATACCATAGATCAAAAAAAGAGCTATACCTAACAACTAGATAATATCCCCCTAATATCTAATTAAATAAAAGAAATATCCACACACATAAGTGGGTGAGGATAAATACAATAAAGGTAAATAAAGTAGCTAGGTGAACATGAGCTAAGGTAAATACCTACTCTAACACCCCCCCTCAAGTGAAGTTAGGGGCCAAAATAGAAGTGACATGTCCACAATATGAGTCCCAAAAACTAGGCTTGATGAGGTACTCATGTATAATATATCCATGAAGAAATCTCGAACCAAAAAAGGAAATAATCCTACTAGAAGGAAAGAGAAAGAGGAATAAGAAGAAGGAAGATGTTCTCATGAACACCCCCAAGAAAAACTTCTCGAAACCCCAAGAATTCCATGTAACTCAAGGTAGCAAAGTGATGCAAAAGGATTCATAAAGATGTCTACAACCTGCTACTGAGTTGGAATGTACTCCAAGAAAAGAACTCCATCCTGAATGTGCTTGACGAATGAAGTGGATGTGTATCTCAATATGCTTGGTCTGCTGGTGCTCAATTGGGTTGCGAGAAATGTGAATTGCACTTTGGTTGTCACACCAAAGTACAATTGATGAATCCTATGGGAATCCAAACTTTGTCAATAATCTGCAAGCCAAAGAATCTGTGACTCGCAGAATCGCTGCCCCGTACTCGTATCTCGAAGATGAAAGTGCAATAACTGTTGCTTTTTTGCATGCCCAAACAACTAGAGAATAACCAAGAAAAAAAGATAGCCAAAATTGGGATGCCTATCATCAATAGAACCTGCCCAATCTAAATTTGTATACCCAACCAACTGAGTAGAACCCCTAGTGTAGTGTAGGCCAAAGTGGGAAGTGGCCTACAAATAGCTCAAAATCCTTTTATCACCCGCCAATGACTATTATGAGGAGAATGTGCAAATCGAGATACAAGCCCTACTACAAATGAAATATCATGGTGAGTATGGGTCAAGTACATGAGACTTCTAACCAACTGCCTATACAAAGTGGGATCACAAAGTGGAGTGGTACATGTGGAAGTTAGAGTAACCCCAGCACTCGAAAATGAAATGTACTTGGCTTGCAATCAACCATATAAAAGCGCTGAAGAAGATCATGGGTGTACTTTTGTTGACTCAAATGAATCCCTGAATCTATCTGAGAAATATGCAAACTAAGGAAATAATGCAATAACCCAAGATCTGTCATGTCAAATTGTGTAGAAAGATCCATATGAATAGTCTAAATGTGAGAAGAAGAGTTGCCGTAAGTAACAAATCATCAACATACAAGACAAGTATCACAATATCCTCACCAACATGTTGGAGATACACTTTGTATGATTAGAGTGGTAACAAACAAAAAAGTAGATAGAAGAAAAGAATCCATCTTCTCATACCAATCCCAAGGGGCTTGTTTGAGACCGTAGAGAGACATTCGTGAGCCTACAAAAAGAGAATAATCTGAACAAATCTAGCTTGTTGCTCCATGTATATTTGCTCTTCTAAATTTACATGTAAAAAGGCATTCTTCACATCCATCTCGGTATTCGGGCCACCCTTTGTGATGCAACAATAACAAGTACAAGGCATACATAATACATCTTGGCAATGGGTGCAAAAGTCTCGAGTAATTAATACCTTCACCTTGTGAAAACCCTTTGCAACAAGACGAACCTTATACTTGTCAATGGACCCATCAACTGTGTATTTGGCTCGATATACCCACTTACACCTAACCAAAAATTTTCCTTTAGGAAGAGATACCAAATCCCAAATATGATTCTTCATTAGAGAAGAATAATCGGTTGCCATCACATCATCCCACTCTTGTATCCCATGAGCCTTTGAAAAAGACTATGGATCCTCAAAACTTCCTGACACAAAAGTCCAGAACCAGTAGAATGTGCGTGATGATGCCTAGTGGGTGGAAGATCCTATATGAAAGGTGCTTTACCTTAGAAACTGTAGTACGATCCCACTTAGGCATAGTGACAACATCAATGGGAATAGGATCCTCAACGACATCTATAACCTCCTCAAATAAAGGATCCTCAAGATGAGATGAAGGAGGCATGGAAGAAGATGAAGAATCATGAGGAGTGAAGTGCTCATCAAACTGAACATGTGTTTGAAAAAGAACGTCATGAGTATCAAGATATAAAATTTGATAAGCTCTCATGTCCTCACAATACCCTACAAAGATCAAGGGTTTTCTCTTCTTATCCAAATCTTTCCTTTCTGTCTTAGGCACAAAGGCCCAAGCATGGCTCCCAAAGACTCAAAAAAATGAGACATCTGGCTTAGTGTTAGACCAAGCTTCCTCTGGAGTCAAATGCTCAAGTGCTCTGTGTGGTGTGTGATTCTAAATGTAGTTAACATAATTAACTACTTTTGCCCAATAGATAGGAGGTAAATCTCTAGAATGCATCATACAATTAGCCATTTCCTTCAAAGTTATATTCTTCCACTCTACTAAGAAATTCTATTGTGGAGTATGAGGAACAAAATGTTTGGTGAATAATGCCTTGAGTTACAAAAAAATTAGAAAAATCATTGCTTAAGTACTCCCCCCATTATCAGTGCGAAGGTTCTTTATGCAACTCGACGATTGTTTCTCGACCAAAACTTTGAAAAAATTGAAGTGTGAAAAAACATCACTTTTGTACTTGAGAAAATAAACCCAAGTATGCCTCGAGAAATTATCAATAAAGGTAAGTGCATACATAGCTCCATTGAAAGAGGGAGTAGGAAATACCATCAAGTCACTATGCATAAGCTCAAGTGGTGAACAAGATCTCTTAAACAAATTATTAGGAAATGGATCTTGGTGTTGTTTCCCTAATGCACAACTAGAAAAAACTCCCTCAAGATAAGAAACTCTAGGAATACCATCTACCATACCATGGGTGCTCAAATCCTTCAAATATCTCGTAATAAGATATCCAAATCTTTCATGCTAAAGCTTACTCTCTTAATCTTTATGAGAAGATCTTGTCCCTATAGAAGAAGTGTCATCGAAACCCTCAAAGTGATATAGTCTAGAACTATGATCAACAATACCCCGAGTAACAAGTGAATAAGGCTCTAAAAATTTCTTACTTCGCCCCATGTGGTGTAAAATTCACTGTTTTCCCTTAGCCAAAATGACAAATTTGATATACATAAGGCAAATTTTTAGTGATGTTACAAACATATAGTGCATCTTGGATACTGTCACCATAAAGTTGTATATCACCTTTTCCCTCAATAGAAAGAAAGGAAGAATCTCCAACCTCAATTTCGGAAGAACTCAAACCTAGAGAAATAAAAGACTCCTTGGAAGAAGTCATGTGATAAGAAGCACCGGAATCTATAACCCAACTGTCCGTAAGTGGTGACTGAGATCTCCCAACAACATTAAGTGCTTTTCCATGCTGATTATAAGGAGGTGGAGTGGAGATAGAAATTTTGTGTTTCTTGATTGCATCCTCTAAGGCTTGCATTCGCTTATAACACCTATGTTCTTCATGACCAATACCCCCACAAAAAGAGCATGAAAAAATAGACTTATTCTTGGATTTAGAAGACTCCTTGGGTTTAGAGTTGTTTTCTTTAGGTTTAGGAGTATTTTGAGATGGATAAGGGGTGGATTTGGTTTTACTTTTGGTTTTCCCTTACCCTTAGGATTAGATGCAACTAATGCCTTTTGAGAGGTGGAAGACTCAAGGTGAGACAATTTGGATTCTTCTCTCATAAGTCTTTCACAAAATATTTCTAAGTTATACATTTTGAATTTGTCACCTAAGGCATCCATGCTAGAGAAAAAGGTAGAAGAAAATATTTGAAATGCTCCTCTCAACTTGGAGAGAATCAAGTAAACACACTCTCCATCTTTCTTATCTCTTCCACTCCCTTTAATTGTGTCAACAAATGCTTGAACTTGGTAACATAGTCTATAATTGTTGAAAAATATTTAAGATTAAGAGAGGTGATCTTAATATTCAAGTTGCATGGCTCTCATATGATCCACCTTACCAAATAAATCCTCTAATTTCTCCCATATTTTGAAAGAAGAGTCACATTTTTCTAAATGAAACAAAAGACTGTCACTTACATAAGTTTCTATCAAACCCATACACTCATCAAATTTGCATTGGTACTGAAATTTCTCATATTCTCTAGTGAACATTGGTTGTTCTGAAGAAGTTAAAGCCCATAACCCTTTCCGCTTGATTATTGTTTCCATTCTTTGTTTCCATGTGTGGTAATTATGTGTTGTTAATGGTTCAACATGATCTAATTTAGAAGTAGACGTCATCCTCAAACAATCACCAAAAGAAATGGAAGAACCAAGTAATGCAACAAGACCCCAAGCAATGCAATAAGATCCCCCTAGATTTTGGCACTTTATAATGAGTGTGTGTTACAATATGGCACTTTATTATTATAGTGAAATTCTTAAAATAAATATTTCCAATGGAAAGAGTACAAAAAAATAAGCACTTTTGTAAAATACGACACTCAAAACCGAGTTACCGATCAAAAGATACAAGCTTTTCAATATTATGCTCTACTATTTATTTTAGTTACTGAGTTACCATATGACTAGGGGCTAAGGATTTCAATGGGCAAGACATCAAGGATCTAGTCAATAGATCAAGGAAAGAACTAGTCAATACCATATATCAAGGATAGAACTATACCTAACAACTAGATAATATCCCCTAATATCTAAATAAATAAAAAAATCCACACACATAAGTGGGTGAAAATAAATACAATAAAGGTGAACATGAACTAAGGTAAATACCTACTCTGTTTGCGCACAAGACCGTCTCGATGGCTTCTACCCACGCCGCGCATACTAACAGACCCCCCACGAACCCTAAATGGGGAATAGAAGATGTTTTTAATGGCAGCGGAAAACTCCAGAAGGTTTCCAGCGAAAACGCCCTAGATCCACGTAGGTCCGCGAGCACTGGAACAGAAACACTCAAGGATCGGCCAGTAGAATGGGTTGGAGGAGGAACGACTGTGGGTTCGCCCCGTTCATGGATTGATCTTGCCTTCACTAATGCCGGGGCTCCGAGGACGGCTGCACAAATCATTTTCAAACTCCAGCTGGGGGTGCTCTTGTGAATATGCCAGGCAATGGCCCTCTCAAACCCTTGCTGGAAGGCTCTTCTTGTGGTGGGCTGGAACATGGTACTTTACCTATTATTTCACCATTAGATAGAGAAAATAAGCATGGATCCTCCTTCAAAGACGTTCTAAAGGGAAAGGAATCCTCCATGAAACCTGCAGACATTACCCCATGTATTACATTTGGGGAAGATGTTATTTCATCTGAGATTTACCACAAAGAGCACGCTTTGATTTGTAGATTCGGGGGACTGTGGCCCAGCCTTCCTGCTCTTCACGCATGGATCTCTCAACATTGGACTCTAACTTTAACTGGTAAGATAGACTTACATCTGTGTGCTAAGGGAATTTTCATTGTGACTTTCTCTTTAGTAGCTGATAAAGAAAACATTGCTTCTAAACTCTGGTCCTGTCAATCTAAATATTTGGTCATGAAACCTTGTTCCCAAATTTTTAACGTGCATACGAATCTTTCTCATGGAAACTGTTTGGATCAAAGCTATCCCACTTACCTATCCAATTCGAGTAAGGATGCTTGATGACCATTGCAATACCTTGTGAATTACACTCTTTATAGATTCTCAAACCACTAATTACACCCATACTACCTATGCCCGGATCCTGGTGGAACTTGACATTGATAAAAATCTTCCTGCTACTATAGATCTTAGAGTGCAAAATCGAACTTGGTCACAAACTCTTGATTATGAAGGTCTACCTTTCCGATGTAGAAGATGTTTTGGCTTAGGACACACCTCTACTACTTGTGGGATGGAAAAACGTCAACATGAAAAGCGGAATTGGTGGAAAGATGCACTCCCAGAGCACCTAATTTTTTATGCTAAAAGGGATCTTGAATCAAAAGTGGAAACAGTGGCTGAATCCAAATCTGCCCTTGAAACCCCTCTATCCGAAAATCAAACTGTTAGCAGCATGAAAATTGCTCAAGTTGTTGAGGGTAACACGGAAAGTAATATGTTTGTGGCTGTCCCATTTGGGACATATGCGACTAAGGAGAATACCCCTCCTTTGTCTCCTCCTCCAGCAGTGGAGACTCCAGCAGGCTGGGTCACGGTTAACAAAAAGAAAAAAAAATTTACCCTGAAGGAGAGCTATTCGTCTGGATGATTTCTCCGTTAGTGTTCGGCCGGAGTACATTGTTATCATTTTTGTGGCCGATCACCGCGTGTTTTCTTTCCATATGTGTTATTGTACCTTTGTTGTTAGTTCATTGTTCATTGTTTGTTTATTTTTGCTTGAGAGTTCTTTGGTTGTTGTTTCTTCTTTGCAGACTGCGTTCTGCAGTTGGTCCTTATTGTTATATCAGGATGTTGATCCTTTTCTTTGTGCTTATTTTTTCTATTCTGGCTTCTGAGCCTTGTTGTACAAGGGTATAGTCCCTTTCAAAAAACTATTTGCCAATAATAAAAAAAAAACCTACTCTAACAAATATTAGAATAAACTTTGCTTTATTTTAAGTACATGTTTTTCTAACTTTAAAATAGAAAAAAACAATAATATTAGAATTTTTTTGCTTAAAATAGTTATTAAACTTTTTTTTACAATGAATTTAAAGTACCGAACAAAGTTTAAAAATGGAAATTGTACCCGTGCGACGCTTGGGTGGTGGGTTTCGTGTGAAAGGGTGTTCATAGCGAAGGGGGTTTACGCACGAACACCCCTTCGCGCAAACCCCCTTATGTGGTGCCTATGTGACACATTTTGGCTCTAAATCTATCCAAATCCATTTGGAGGATAATTATTTGCCAAAATGTGCCACATAGGTGCCATGTATTTAGGGTAAATTAATTAGTTAAATTACAAAAATTTACACCAAAATACAAATTTTTATTACCTTTCTAAAAATATAATTTTCATTTAAAAAAATATTTTACTATTTATTTTCAATTTTTGTCAACATATGGAATTTTACGACAATCAATCAATAGTACACACATCAACACAATTTGAAATAGCAAAATATATCAAAAAATTTGAAAAAACTTATTATTTGTTGAAGTCTTCTTCGTAGCTATGGAAAAAAAAATTCAATTTCGATATAAATCTTAAAATATATTGGCATAAACATATGTACGCCCTTAATCTAAAAATATCTTCACTAAATAATTAATAAAAAAATATAAATAAAAATACAAAAAATTTGACAGAACTCAATATTCAAATCTAGAACATATATCTAAAATTTCATGGTGAAAAATAAGTTTTCATTTAAAAACACCACGCTGGATGGTTGTTTCTCTATTATAAAATAAGAAACAACGTATGAATAAAATTAAGAAAAGACCAGTTTTTTTCTAAAAAAATTAAAAAATTAACATGTATTCTACACTCTAAACACAACATTTCGTTAGTTCGTGGAATTTCATGAATGTGTACGGTTTTGTGGCTATTACCTTTGGAAAATCAATGAAACTGAAAATTCATGTTTATAAAGGTACAACAAATGCAAAAAAGTGGGACATACTATTGTGCTTTCACGAGAGAAATACTCTTATCAGCAGACCTAGTTTTTGTACCCACTGAACTTATTCCTTTAGACACATTTGCAACAAATTCTTCTTCCATATGTTGTGACTTTTCCCGTCCAAAATCCACACCCAACAATTCTAATGTTTCCTTCATATCAACATGATTCAAGAATGTAACCAACAAATGTGCTCTAACAACTATAGTCAAATTAACAAATTCACCATATATTCTCTCTACACTTTTTGTTGTTTTCTTTCTTAATAGTGGTTCTTGTTGGGAAAATTCTTTTAATTTTTTGAAATCCATCTTCACCAAGTGTTTGACATTTTTCTTGGGAAGTAATTCCATAAATTCTGTTATCAAATCAACATACTGTTGCACATCACAAGCTGTGTCCATAAACACAATTTGCAAAAAAATAAACATACATGTGATTACACCATTCATGAATGATTTAAAATATATATAAGATCTTGTTTAGGAACATTGATTAATTTTATCTTTAGTAGATTCTTATTGTCACATACATGCATATATCCTTTAGCTATTTTATTGGAATATAGAGCATCAGGACAAAAGAGTGACATGTCAGACAACATATCACATCAACATAACATCGAGGATACAATTTTGTGGAGGACACTTGTTAGGCTACTTTAAAATCCTTTCACATACACAGTCTAACATCCAACTTGGGACGTGATAGGATTGCTTCTTCGAAAAATTCCATCGAAATCCTATCTCCTGGTACCAAGCAAGGCACATGTAGCCCATACAACCGAGCTGGACAAGAGTCCATAGTATTTGTAGCCACCGCAAAGTGTACTTTTTGTAAAAATGCATATAAAAAGACTAATGGATGGCATGAGAGAACAAAAAACTATATTTATTAATCGCAACTATCAAATAGTAACATATAAATCCATTCTAGACAAACTAAATTTCAAAATACATTTTAGCATCCAAATCATTTAAACCATAATCTCATTGTTCTTACATATCTATTTATGTATTTATATGGTTTAAATTATTGCAAATATTTTTAGAATTTCATATAATCTAAATAATGTAATCTTCCTACTATTATTTTAAAATTTTGAATAGATTAAACTGAAATGCTATTACATCTAACTAATTTGGTGACAAAATGTAATCAGTTTAGTACGTTATTTATGTAATACCACTAATTTACACATCTACACATATGATGGACAATTATTTCCTTGACTAATTCTACAAAATATCATGTGAAGAGTGAGTACATTTTGAGAAATAAAATAGATCAAGATAAAGTGAAGACTTCCAAGAAATTTTCTACTTAAAAGATAAAAAGAAGAGTGACAATACCGATAGAGAGTTCTTAGCTACTCCACAATTTTTTTTTTTTTTTTTTTTGCATCAACCCGTGAAGAAAAGAAATTTAATGCAAAAATTGAAGGGTAAGAAACCTATTCCTACTAGTGTGACTACACATTCATATCTTTCTAAGAGTCTAACTAAAAATAAAAGGAATAGAGTTGAAGATTGTCCCATATAGAAATACCCCTCTCAATCCTTGGTTTTAGGGTTGTCACATGCACAAGACATCATTGTGTGCACACCTAATGTCAATGGTACCACAATTCCCTCAAATACACCAATGCCTAATTACAATGTGTGTGATATGGTTGCTTTTCTAAGTCTATTTAAAATCACACTCCCTTTAATTGAATTATTGTGCATTCTTGACCATAAATAAAGCCTTTTTCCCTTATTTGTCAAAATTTTCTTGATTAGGCTACCACTATTGGAAGAATTAAGGAAGTGAATAAAAAAGATGAGGAATTTCCTCAAATTTAATCAAGAACAACACTAGATTAGATTCAATTAAATGTATATCTATTCTATACTAATTTTCTTGTCAATGGATGGTTCTTACATAATTGTATGTTGGACTCAAGGGCTTCATGTAATATTATGCTTCTTCTTGTTATGAATGAGCATAACATAAGAGTATCTACAACATGTGGAAAATGTTATGTCATGGATTCACGTGAAATACCAAATGTGGGATGTGTAAGAAGATTGGTGGTTCAACTTGTTGCATACCTTGGGAAGTTTCTTTTCATGGACATTGTTTTTGTTGATTATCCTCCTAAATGGGGGATGTTTTTGTCATAAATGGGTTTTTTGAGTTAGGGCTATTGTTCGAATGGAAATTTTATGTGCCACCATTCTACTAGATGGAGAGAAATTCAAACTTTGTATGGAATAGAGAATGATGCATTTGATTGAAGATCCACAAAGAGCTTTAAATGAAGTAATGTATACTAATGTGGATGTGGAAACATTTGTGGGAAATACCTGTTTCATTCAAAATCCAATTGACCCTAGTTTTTATCCAAAAAGTGATATTGTAGATCTTTGTGATTTATGGAACATGTTTTTTTATAGAGGATTTTCAAAATAAGGGTCAATGGTTGGAGTTGTTTTATGTTCCTCACAAGAAATTTTATTTAAATTTGCATACACATTGGATTTTGAGTGCACATATAATGCAGCATAGTATGAATATATTTGGATTGGTCTAAACTTTGGCTCCAAATTTAATATCAAGGATATTTTGTGAAAGGAGACTTAGATTTAGTTGTGTACGAGGTAAAAAGGTGTATGCTATAAAAACTAAAAGGCTAAACTATTATAGAAATATTATTTAAGATTCACTAGAACTTTTTAGTTAGATTATAATATTGTCGATGTAGAGTGGTTGTTGAATTTATTGCATATAATCTTTTTATTCTTGTTTCCCTTTATCAAAATGAAGGGACTAACCCATTTTGCATACACAATGTTGAATTTTTTTGAGGCTATATGTGTTGAGAAATGTTAACCATTGGAACATGTTTGAACATGACAATTAGATTGTTAGATTTTTGAACGGGGCTCCTACTTTTGAGGACTATCTCATACATTTAGAACCTTTTGTTGAAAATCAAGAGGGTAAAGAAGTTCTCTTTAAACAAGGAGTGATTCAATTGAATACAAATAAAATCCTAAGGGAATTGGTTACATTTGAGAGAGATTTTGATATTGTAGATACAATAATGTAGCACATTCTTCCAATTATTCATGATACTAAAAATCAATTTAGGTTTATTTGTAGCTCCCATATCAATTTTTATTAGTAAATGCATTAAGGAGGATGAGTGGAAAGATCTTATTAAGATGTTGCATAAATATATAGACTACCTTGTTTGGTCCTATGATGAATTGAAATCATATAGATGATATATTTCAGTATGTCATCCCTTTACAGCCTAATATGAAGCTTCTCAAATAAAAATAGTGACCCATCAATCCTATTTTGATAACAAAAATGGAAAGTGGGTTGAGAAAATCAAAAGAAGGTGAAACCATTATACTTGTAAAAATTTCCTAAGGGGTTTGATCCTAGTTCCAGTGAGAAATAATAATGGAGATATCTAGTTGTGCGTGAACTTTAGAAATTTGAATAAGATGTTGAAAGATAATTATCCATTGGCTGAAATGGATCACTTATTGCAAAAGGTCATTGATATCGAATTAATTTCGAGTTGGATGTATTTCCTAGTTACAATGATCATGTTGTGGTTAAAGAGTTATAAATATATAAGATAACATTTACCACTCATTGGGGAACTTATGTGTATGTAAGGATGTCATTTTGGCTCATTAATGGTGGAGCCACATTATAAAGAGCTATACATTACACTTTTGCGGGATTGATTACTGAGATTATGGTTGTATATTAGGATGATAACACTAATTTTTAAAGAGAAGATAAAATCATTTGGATCATTTTGAAAAAGTTTTTCAAAAGTGTAGAGAGTATGAGATCTCCCTAATCCCGTAAAAATACATTTTTAGTGTGGAGAAGAGGAAAATTCTTTGTCACGTTGTCTTAAAGGAAGGTATTATGCACATATTATGAATGATCTAGAGAGGTTTAAAACTATGCACAACATTCCTCTACCACACTCTAAAAATGGTTTTCCATCATTTTAAAGAAAATTAACTTTGTTAGGTGATTTGTGTCAAAAAAATTTTAAGATCACAATCCTAATTAAAAGTATGTTGAAGAAAGGCCAAGAGATTAAATGAACTATAGAGGTTGAGTAGTCATTTTTGATGTAAAAGATGCTCTTAAATAAGAATTCATGATCTCCAATCCTAATTATAGTAAGAAGTTTCAAAATTTTCACTTTTTTCTTCTCCACTTACAACAAATTTTGTTATATTATAAAATAAGTTTGAATGGCATAGGAAACCCATAGATTTTTTTTTAAAAGTGTTACAACATGTTGAGTTAAATTACACTCACATGGAAAATAAATCTTACGCTTTGATTAAAGTAGTGAAGGGTTTCGATCTTACAATGAAATCTTACTTGCCTCATACTATGGTAAAAGATATTTTGACTTAGATATTTTGATCTATCAAGGGTTTCAAGTATGTATGTACCAATTTTTGCAAAGATTCTCTCTCTCTCTCTCTCTCTCTCTATTTGTGTCTTCCTATGAACTGCTCTTCTCTAAGCGTGTGTGCACACTTAGGTATGGTTTTCCTTTAAGCATGTAATTTTCAATTACACACTTATATGGGTGGGGTAAATGTAGACACTAAAATCTAGTAAATTGCCTTTGTGCCAAGTTTGACCTTGTATCCTTACTAAGACAAATGTTCACATTTGAAATCCAATCTCCTCATCTCTCTAACCATTCTACAACTTTCTTATCTTTATATTATGCTTTGTCATCAATTGTAGAAATATTATTTAATCAAAGCAACATAAAACATATGATATTCACAACACAACTTTCAATTTTGATGTTTCTCTCCCTTGTCCAAAATTATATGGAAGGGTCGGGATGTAGGGTCCAATCTTGGCCGATATGTACGGTCCCAACCCTTCACATTCACCAACTCTATTTTCAATTTCAAATCATTATTTAGGCCATTTCATTTTCCTAAGGTCAACATTATTAGAATATTTCACCTACGAAAGACTATATAAGCAAGTCATTATCACTTTATAACTCACATGACATTCTCACAAGCTATTATTGCAAATATCATTCCAAGAGCACTCAAAGGGTTCCTAAATCTTCCTAAATCAGTTGCACATCATTTAGAACAGTCCTTACTACTACAAGTATGAAACACTCAACAAGGTCAAAGAGTCTAACTTCATCCATCCAAAAGCATGCAAAGATCATGGAGCCATGTCTTGAGAAGAACAAACTCATTCCAAGTGTTGCATAAGAGTTTTAATCAACAAAGGGTTAGGTCACATAATTAACGCACACCATATCTTACTATTACAATGTTGGGTACATTCTATACTATGCAATTAGCCTCCTATTTTTGTGTCAAGAGACATGAGGGCACGCCTAAGGCGTTGATTATCTATACACACTTGCACAGAACCTAAGAGAACTACATGAGGCTTGATTTCGAACGAGGATATGTAGTGTAACACTTGGATTAGTTCAGTAGTTGGGAGTCTCGATCACAAAGGTTGTCCATTCTCAAATGGACACACATGTTTTTCTTCTTTTGTTTGCTAACACTCTAATGAAGAGTTGTGTAGGTTGCTAGGGTTTCTACTTTGTTACAGATTATTATAGGTCATCTTGTATTTGTGCGAGCAAGAGCAACCTATAATGAGCACCATTTCCAAACAAATGAAACACACAAAAAGTTGCAGACAATGAATGTCATAGGGTCCAAAACTCAGACAACCCTTGATCTAGATCACACATCTCCTGCTTAGACTATACATAATCTATACGGTCCCGCCTCTACTCAATTTCTAATTTTAGAATCTCCAGTGTAGAATCCACAATCCTAGATTTTCCTATTCCATTTTTTTGTACATCCAAATCATTCCTAAATCACCTTGAACAACTAAGTCTATCTCTCCTCTTGTGTTTTGTGCAAATAATTATTGTTTATCAATTGTTTGCTAATCTTTTCAAGTTGAAATACATTATTCTAGTCATGTATAATTGGTGTTGAAAGTTATTTATATCAGAATACATGTTGTCAACCCTTACATCCATCTTATTGTTGTACATTAACAACACTTGGAACTTAATTAAGATGTAAACATGAAGTTGTTCAAATTGATCAGCAATCCTTTTTCTTTTGATAACATACCTACTAGATTATGGAAATATGTGCTTGATAGAGATTAGACAAAAATTGCTTGCTAGATTACTAGACCTCTCTCTTAAGCTAGGAAGTTCCAAGTTTGCACTAAAATTGTCGCTGTTACATTTACTACTCTTGTTGACCTCCTTCCAAGGTTTCTTACGACGAGCTTGCCAATTTTCTCAAAGTTTTTCTTTGGGCCAATGCTAAGCAAGCTAGAGTATCTCATAGAGTTGTTTGAAATGTGTTGCCTTCCTCAAAACAAAGGTTGTATGGGTCTCATTGATATCTATAGACAAAAATTGCTCTATGCGCTAAATAGATAATTAGGGCCATTTACAACAATGAAACTTGTAGACTTCTTCTAAGACATTGCATCTGAGCTGGTGCTTCTTATGGTAAAATTTGCTGAAGATGTATCAGGTTTCACACTCTAGCGATTACATCTACGCCAGTCAAAATTCAAGGTTCTTTTGATAAAACCATTTGAAAATCTTATAGAGTCGTGAAACCTTATATAAAGTGCATTGGCCATGGCTTTAGAATGGCTGTGTCTTTCAGTGGCCACAATATCTGGTGGTCTCCCATCATATTTGGCACCACTTTCAGTCTCCAGGTATCCGATACGGTTAGCATCCAGAGGGCTACAACTTCTATTATTTTGCTGGCAGCGGTCCCATGCACCATCTGAATTTTAAAAACTGCTTAAAAATATCTATACCTTAATATGAGAAGTGACAACTGTTTAGGAAGAAGATTTTCAATGGTAAGAAGCATTGGGTCTGAAAATTTATAGTGGCTGCTCCTCGTTTTTTTGGCCAATTGTAAGCTTGTATCCAATCAAACATTTATTAGTCTTTTTTGAAAACTATTTGTTTCTATAACATTCTGCTAATTTTTTTCACTGGCAATGTATTGCACAAAATTTAAAGAATTATGGGACCTCTGATATGCACAAAGACTCCTAAAATATTTAAGTGGAACCTGCAGAAAAGATAAGCATTGCCCCTTCCATGGGACCATAAGGTCATTGAAACCTAAGAAAATCAGCTCAGCAGGAAAAGATGCAAAATCTCTCTGAACTAAATAGATCTGGTGCATTGTGTCATAAAGTATTGGCACTGCTCTATCTCAGCTGTGCTCGCCATTGAATTCATACAACTATTACACAGATTATAGTCATATGGCTTAGCATGGAAGAGCATTGCAAATATGATGTCTTTGAACCACAGTTGAATTCAAGTCTTCACTGCATAAGTACACCCTTATTACTGAAAAATACAAATGTTTTGTCCGCAATCATTCTATATTTATGGAATTTTGTTTTGGAGAAATTTCTCATTTCCTTCGCTTTAAAGTATGTTGTGGATCAAGCCAAAATGAATATATCATAGAGAAGCAATGAGCAATAACAATGGAAACAATGTTGGAGAAACAAACTCCTTACTTCTCTGAAGATGGATCCAGTAGTGGGATCCAAAACATTGGACAAAAACATTTTCATGCATATTACACTGCGATGAAGCCCGCTTGAAACTAAAGTGGAAACAAAAAACAAACTCCTTAAGACATCTTATCATTACCAATTTTGGAATGTAAGCTGAAGCCAGTCATTCTATCCAAGCAATTCATCAATATCCAAGATGGTCATTATCAACACTTTGTTGCTGGAGATGTTGCACATAAGAAAACCCCATGTTCAAGAGAGACCCTAATAAACTATATGAATCTCACTTTATTGAATCGATCATAATAAATCCCAATGTACAGATGAATAATATGTCTAACAATGTTCCCTTCTTAGGCTTTATTGCCAAGAAAGAAATCAGACAGCTTGTTTTCATCAAGCTCTGACTAGTGTCACACCTTTCAGATGGAACTCATGTCCTGTTCAGATTCAAAGCTTGAAGAAGCCAAGGGGCTGCTTATGATTTTCTTGTTTTGGCTTTTCACCAATTTGAAGATCGAGGAAGTGCCTTTCCTTACTGCTTTTCTCATCTTCAATATCATACCTTTTCCATCCAGCTCTATACTCTTCATTATTTTCATATTCTCGGCTTCTTCCTTGAGTCCCTTCCAATGTTCTGATATTTTCTTGAATGGTAGCTTCAGACCTAACTGAAGCTGGACTGTAGAGTTTTAATTCGTCACTCAATATTGGGCTTCTGCACTCAGTTGGCTGTTCTCTAATAAATCCTGGAAAATTCAATCCTAAACTTGGAGGAGTCTTTTGACCACTAGTGACTTTCTTACCTTTCCCATATCCAGTACCCAAGGTCAGTTCCACATCACTATCGTGTTCAAGAAACAAACTAAAATTTAGTGATTTGTCTTCTTTTGTTGTATTTTTGACAGCAATTCTTAAAATTCTGTCATCTTTGTGTGGACTTGTAGCCTTGTCATTCATATATTCCTCAGCAGGCTGTTCAAGATCAAGAGTCCTGCAAGTAGCTCTGCTAGGTTGCAACCTGTAAAAGTCTTGTAAACCATCTTTGGTCTCTTTTGGACTCAACCCAATTTGTAGGCTTTTCCCAAGGAAATCAGAACATAGGGTTTGATCTCTATCCTCGCCACAAATAGGCGGTAGGTAGCTATTTTTGGTTCTGTCTGTCACAAAACCATTGAGAGGATCCCTAAAGTTCCTTCTTCCTTCTAGTTGAACATGGTCTGATCCAAACTGAAATATGAAAGGACTTTTTGTGATGTTGCTGAACCCAACTTTGATTTGCCAATTGATTTATCTTTAAGATCAGCCATTAACATCTTCTGCACTCGATATAGACGATGCAGTTCTCGGACCTGCAGCAGCCCAAAAACAAACAAAATGCTTCATACCTTGTAAAAGCTCATCTTATGGGCATAAAATCTCTTTCCATCTTTCATCCTTAGAACTTGGCAGAATAATTTATTTCTGGACAATCATGTCCAAGCTTTCTAAAATCTTGCATTTCTCATTAAAGATTATAATCATTGTGCAAGTCAGATTGCTCACCTGTCCTCTGAAAATTTCTTCTTGTTTAAGCATTGTTTGCTTAAGAATTTCTCTAGTATCTTGGGCTCCATATCCATCCATTCTTCCTTGCATGGAATCACTGCAATGCTGTATTCTACTGCAAGTTTGATTGCCTTTTAATGGTTTGATCACCTCAGCACAATGTGGCCAAGGATCTTCAAGCTTTGATGTTACTCGTATTGCTGTGATTGCTTTCTTGTTTGAGAAAGTCATATGCATGTTTGTTTCACAATACACTTTTGCTGCCATATCTGCCAACATCTAGACACCCAATTCAAGTAATAAAATTAGAATTTCCACCAGAGAAACAAATGGACTTTGAAACAAACATTAAAGTAGACTCGTATTAAAATTGATATTGATCCTAAATTTAGTAGAGGCTATTTACAAATACTATCCATCTTACTTCATTCAAATTTTCAATCATAGCAGAAAGCTTACTGAAAAATTCAAGTCTAGGTCAGAATTAATACTTTTGATCCACTATCTTACTTTTTGCACAGTCCAGAAGCAGACATTAAGAGTACAATCATGCTTCAGATTATATGTTCAGAACAGACATTGGAAATTCTGAAACCCGTTTCATACTCTTAAGGTATGCTAAGTTATTACTGATGTACTTGGTAACCTACCATTAGCATCTGAGCTTAATGTGTCAGAGGACTTGAAATTTAAGTGCTTGAGTCATTAAAGATGGCAAAAGAACCAACTCTTGGGTCGATAAATGAACAGTAAAGATAACTTTCTTCAAGTGAACTTATGGAGGTCTGTAAACCGTCTACTTGACAAAAATGAACTGAGGTCCCTGTTTACTTGAATACAATCTAAAATTGCAAACTTGGAGAGTACAAAATGAGAAAGTGGAAAAGGAACGAGATATAATCACTGCTAGTGCCACAGACATTCAAGCAATCATGTATTGCTGCTCTCCAGAACCAATTTTCACAACAAAAGACCTTATCAGACAAGACCAGACATGATCAGGAGAATATAAAAGTAGACGGATATTAACTTGAGCAGAAAACAAAAAAACTTATCAGATAAGGCCGGACATGATCAGGAAATTACAAAACCAGACAGGGATATTGATATTTAGTCAAGCAAAACACAAAAGATAATATCAGATAAGGCCAGAGATGATCAGGAAACCACACGAATGGGCTGGGATATTGATACTCAATTAAGTAGAAAACATCTCTTACTAGTGGCAGTTTATGGATGAGAGCATGGAAAAATGAAACATGACCACCTGAGGTAATTTTTGTGTCTTGGATTGTTCTCTATAATCAAATATTAACACAAAAAGCCTTTCAAAAAGAAGGATGGATTTAGCATGTAGATGTAACTTATGTATGCATGCAATTAAATCCTCAACACTTGTTTTCTTATGGTGTCCATATAGCAAAGTGCGTTGGGCAACAATTCTTTATATGGATGGAAATCCAGCTGATTTAAGAAGATTCAGTAGTCTAGGTTTCAAAAGCTGGCCTATGATTTAAACAGAAGTCCAGAATATTAAAAGAGAAAAGACCTAAAGAATTCTGTATGCAATAATGCACAACAGAACATCCAAGAGACTTTTGACTTGCACAGAGGCAATTGTACTCAGATCTAATCTTAGGAGAAGAAAGAACTATTTTGTAGTAGAAACTTTCGAAAACGTTAGGATCACTCGAGGGAAAGAATAAAATGTTGACTACAGTCATAACCCACATAAACTAAATTCTAATGAGACAACCAAAGAAAATTCTAGGGCGGGATCAGTAGCAACTATAAAACAAATCACCAATCTTTACTTCTTTATTATATTAATTTATGTCATAACAGCATCATCATGGCCAATATTGAAGCTTCAATAAAGGATCTTAAGTTAAGTCTCAACTATGGCATTACAAGCCAGATCGTGGTAGATGACTCAAAAATACAATTCAGCTTATCCAAGGTTATATTTTGCATAGTCCAAACCTCCAAATATCAAAACTTGAAGGCCACTGAATCAAGCATGTACGCAGTAGAGTATCTCAAGGGGAAAAGAGTCGGTAAACACACATGCCCTTGCCATGGGGCCAATATTTCACAGATAATGAAAGTCAATTGAAAATTTACCTTCATACCAAGCATTATGAAACATGATAAATGCTGATGCAGTGGGAGTCATTAGAAGGAACAGTGTTTCACAACTAGATTGCTAATTAATTTCTTGCATACAGATTTTCTATTCCTCGTTGTGAATTGATTTCTTGCAGTACTTAATGCAATCCCCAGGTTTGACACAGTAGTAGTATTTTTATTTATTTTGGGTTCTGGACTCTAAACTGCTTGATGAGGCATTGATTTTTGAGACTCCTTATTGCTGGCTTGTTTTCTGTGGTAACTCCTTAGTTGACCTTTTTATGCATTCTCCTTGTTTATTCCTCTAGCCTTGTACCTTGAATGCAGGGCCTGGAGACACCTAATACGGAGAGTCAAATGGTTGAGGCCAGGATCATGCCCTGGGTGATTTTGACGGCGTGGATGCCCCTTACTCGTAGCTGCTTAGCTGAAGGTGATCACTGGTTTAGTTTCTTCCGCTTACTTTGCATTGTTGAATCTATATGTTCCCTCCAGAACTTAGGCAGAGATGCCATTAAACTATGTAATCCAGTGCCCAATTCAACACCCTTAGAGGTGCTCAATCAAAAAAATATATATAGCCACCAAATTATCAAACAAATATCTTTCAAAGTAGCGAATAGGGCTGGTTTGCTATCCTTCTCGCAGACTGTAGACCCAATAACTGTTGATTTACAGGGACCGAGATTGGTCAATATGGGAATTCGCAGTTTCCCCTCCTGAACAACTAATGCAATAAAAATCTCCACATTTTCTGCTCTAAGGGCTCGAAACTCTTTGGGAACCTTTGAATTAGGACAACGTTAGCTATTGCCTTTTCATCCTTTCGGTCTTACTTCATCGTTGCATCAGGTTCTACAGTTACTGGGATTCAACTTACTTGCGCATGCCCAAAAGTCCTCCGGAAAGAGTGTCTTCATTTTATGCTTACGAAGACAGAATCCTTCCCCATCAAACTTCTCTATGGCATGGTCTGAACTAGTTGCAGCATTGACCTTATCAAAGCGATCCTAGCCTTGTTTTCATTTTTCTGCCCATGATAGTTTTCTTGTTTGTAAACTTCTTTCAATAACTTTTCTCCGGGGTTTCATCGAATGATTTTCAATCATACCCATATTGACGACCAAACTTCATTCAGAATTTCTGTCAAACAGTTTGTAAATCAATTTACAAACTAATGCCAGACTAGGCTTTTTGTCTTCTTTGATTGGTTTTAACCTTTCATTTTTATTCCATTACATTCCTCCTAAATATTCCTATTTCCATTTGCTACGGTTTTGTAATAGATCGAGATCTGTTGAGACTCTGAATTTGTTGAAAACCCATAAGGGAAAACAGGGAAACTAAAAATCCCTACCTCTTTCTCCTGCGCCAGGTTGTCTGCTTCATTGACACTCTATTTTCTCAAGATCTCCTCTTAAATCAGTTCGACATGTTTACTCTGCCCACTGATATGCTCCGATCACCAGCAAAACTCATCTTCTGTGTGTAGCATTCTCTTCTTAAGGTGGCTACACGTTTCATCTCCTGATATTTGGTGAGTTTGCATCCTCCTCTATAAATGCACAGATTTCTACTAGCACGCAATCAGACAACTGGGCTTCTACATTTATCCTTTGCTGGATTAAATCTACCCAGCTTATTCGCTCCCAAGCCTCTCACATTGACCCCAGAAAAACACGTAGGTATTCTTCCGTAATCCATGGCTACCCTGTTTAATACTCTGTGTATTATAAATTCTACTGAGGATGCAATAAACATGTCCTACTTGGAGTTACTAATCACAAATCCAAGCATCCATTTCATGCTGCCTAAACAATAATGTGCACTGCCATTTTCAGTGGGAGACAAGTCTACAAGTTGGAAATGAAAAATAGTGCGAGTTATGAATTTATGAATGGTAAAATCAAGACAGGGCGAACATCAAGTGAGCTAGATGTTGACACACAAAACAATAAAGTGCTGCCTATATACACACCATAAACAGAGAACAAAAAATGTTCTTAAGTTATCTACTTGCAGAGCCTCCAAAAAATATAGCTTGAAGAGCCATCCATTAGTATTTGGCTGTTGCCCTGATAAAGTGATTAACCTGATAAAGTTTTGGGAGACATTCCCCATAACTTTGGCCTGATAGTTGACTTCATCATTCTACGATTGTAGGGGAGCGAGATTGAGATGGAAAATGGAAAGCTTTTTTCTGGATTTAATATTAAGAAAATTTCCATTAGCAGATCCCCTTAAATGGGATATTGTTGATACGAACCTGTGAGTAGTTATTTTATTGGTGCAGGTAAGAGACTGGTCATCTCAAAAGGAAGAGAAACAAAATCCATAAGTCCAAGCTCCACCCGTTCAGGAGGTGTTTTGGTTTCTAGTTTTCCTGTCCGTTTAGGCCATAGCTTTGAAGTACCCATCTTGAAAGAACTTTCACAGGTCTCTCTATTTTTACCGTGCTCCAATTATAATCATTAGCAGTAGGGCTTGAACTTAATAGAAAATCCCAACTACTTCATCTCTCAAAATTCCAACTCCACAGAAAAAGCATTTGATGAACTTGTTTGTGTGCTGTGCCACATCATCTATAAAACATTTACCATTAGATGCAGCCTTGTAATATTGATATTGTTTGACCTGCTCAGAGAACTATGTAACCTGATTGCATTGGGGGAAACCATATTAGGAGTTCCCTATATTCAGTCAAGACGACTGAAATATACACCAGAAAATAATATCAGTTGGCTTATGCGTCATCAAAATCATTTCACCCTAAAGGAAAGAGAAAATAGAGACAAACTCATCAGAAAATGCAATGGCAAAAATGAAAGCTGTTATCTACAAATGTAACAAGAATTGAGATAGAAATTCCAAAAGCCCCTTGCAGAAGCCATTCTTGTTGGTTCACACATCACTCTTGGATCAGGTAACTGAAATTTATAAATTTCTATAACCGACCAGTTAAATCCTGTTATAACCATGGCACTTAAATATCCCTGTGTGAGGAAGCTAGCCTGAATGAATTCACTTCCAAAATCTGATCCTGATGCTAGACCCAAAAACCATGCTAATGTCAGACCACCCAAGTGAGAAACTAAGACCATTGCAACCAAATGTAAGAAAAAAATCAACGCAAGCTATACAAAGGTTGTTGCAGAATGTATAGTTGGGAAGAAAAAACTGACTGGTATTCCATCCATAGAACACTGTAAATAACAACAATGGCAATTAACAAAACCTTGTAATCGTTTTGCTTTTGCAAATGTTATCATTACTTTCCTTCCAGACAATCACATATTTATGCAGCTTTGAATTTTCAGGGTCCAAAAAAAAAAAAAAAAAGAAAAAAACTATCATACAATCTTTTCAAGAAAATGTTCCATTATAGAACTTCACCTGATAATCCCTGTGCAGCTGCTTCCACGTGAATTTTGTTTTCTGGTGTGTTCATTAATCTCGACAATAATACAAATGGATACCAAAAATCTTAATAACGTGTGATTTGAATTCTCAAAATTTTCCTCTCCATAACATATCTCGAGTCTCTCACCCCCTCTATATGTCTGATTACCGATTTACCAGTACAAATCTAAGTAGTTTGTTTAAGCACTGATTGATAGATTGGAAGGAGAGCAAGAAGCAGGAAACTTGGAATACAAAAATAAATGAACTCCCTCCTCAGATCTAACTACATGAGCATGCAATAATAATAATAATGGCAGTAAAAAGAGGGTGGGAAAGTGCAGAAGATACTGAGGCAATCATGAAAGAGGATGGAGTGATGATGTGTGTAGAGTGCAGAAAGATGATGTAGAAAACAAAATCTCACTCAAAGTACCTTGTAAGCCTACGTAAGCACACGAAGAAGATATTCCAGACAGCACTGCACAAATAAGATACTAGAGACACAGATAGATGATAGATGGCTAATGTGCACTTGTCAGTTTGCTCTAAAATATATCTCCAAATATGTATATTTTATGGGATGTGGATATGGATTGGAGGTTTGGAATGATTATGCTTCTATTTCTTTTTGCTTTTGGCCTGCTTGTACTTGGTGGTTGTTTGGGAAGCTCTGTCAAATGATAGATATTGGGTATATATAAAAATACCATGTATTTTAATGGTGATGGTGTATGGAGTACTCAAGCCATGTAAGGTTAATGGGAACTAAATATGGTCATTTTTATGGATGGAGACTCTGCCACCTCTTTTGGCCTGACTTAAAAGGTGGAGTACTTTCTTCCTGGTCCAGCTTTTGTGATTTAGAGATATTTATGGAGGGTCAAATTCAAAGTTTATCTTTCACTTTTAAATTATTTCAATTTTGTATATAAAAATAATAATTGAGATTTTGTCCCTGACCCAAAGTTATGAACTCTAATATAAGATGAGCCCTCTATTACTTTTACGTAACTTAAAATAACTATTGAGATCAAGTGAATTTGATGGGATCTTCTTTTGATATATATTTTATTCTCTCTTTTTTTAATATTGAACATAGATATGAAAATATCCCCACACATTACTCTTTTCATAGAATTAGTGTTAAAAAAGTAAATATTATAATAACATCAATATGAATAGAGGTTGGTTTTAAGCAATACTTAGAAATATGTGGTTGCAAACTTTCCTAAATAATTAGTGTTCTATTATTTTATTAATTTAGTTAACATTTCTCGGTTGATTAAATTCTTCTTTCTTATTAGTCCTTGCCAAGGCAAGGTAACTATAGTAATTGTTTTCTTATTACTTATTCTTTCTTTCAACCAATCACAATCAACTATTTTTATTTTCTATGGTCTTTGCAATAGTTTTAAACAATATATATATTTTTAATTCATTTACAAATACTAATTTTCTCGTATGTGATTGGTTGATAGATTTTTCTACTTATTCTCCTTATTCCCATACAAAAAAATGATGTCATAATTTATTCTATCTTTAAGAAACGCTTCCTTATTTTCATGCAACACTTCCAAAGCAATTCTTTTTTCATTTGTTGACAAATAGGTCCTTTCACCATTTGAAGTCTAAAAATTCGAGATTTGGTTTCTAATAACAAGGTTCATTTAATGGTTTCTCATCCAAGTGTTAAAGAGTTTCTTTTGAGAAAGGATTTAAATGAGAAACATGAAGAATTGATTACAAAAGTTATGGAATATGACATTAACATTAAGGTTACTAAACCGGTAAGAGGACGAGGGTTGTGTGAACAATTAGCTTCAGATTGTATGAGGTTTTACTTCTTCTTCATTGCCTTTGAGTTAGACTCTTGACATGATCCATTTTCTTCATAGCGACAATGCCTACAAGGTTTGAATAACACAAAAAGAAGGTATTTTAGATTACAGTCCATTCCTTACATTCTTTTCGATAATAGTTTTCTTACAAATTATGTAAACGGCGTTCTTTTGAGATGTGTTGAGTCATATCATATTGAACATGTTTTAGAAGAGTTTCATGGAGCATTTTCCAGGTTGTCATTTTGCATCAAGAGCTAAAGCCTTAAAGATCACGAGAGTGGGCTATTATTGGACAAATTTATTTAGATATGCTCATGCATGGGTAAGGAAGTGTTCAAAGTGTGCTATTTTTATAGGAAAACAGTTGACATATTTTCCTCTTGACCTATTCGGTAGATCAATATTTCATGCAATGGGGTTTAGATTTTGTTGGCATGATTAACCCACCTTATAGTGCAGGACACAAATGGATTCTCACAACTACAGATTATTTCACAAGGTGGATAGAAGCCATAAATTTCAAAGAAGCAAATGAAACTACAGTGTTGGAATTTTATGAAAGTCTTGACACAAGGTTTTGTGTCTTGTTGTCCACTCAAAATTCCCCCTGCTCTGAAGAAGGTGAACTTTCGAAATTTTGAGTTTAAGTGTCTTTTCTGTCAAGCTGGTAGTATGAAAAAGTCATGAAATTGAAAAAATCTATGTTTTGGGTCATTTTGTATGTATTTCGGGCCTGTCGGACATTTTTGTCCCGCGTGTCCCAAGTTCCGAAGTGCGCTCTGTTCCCCGATCGGCCGAAATCCCCGAAGTTGTTCCATTTTCGGGCCTGTCGGAACTTTTCGTCCCAACTATCCCAAGTTCAAAAGTGCGCTCTGTTCCCCGATCGGCCGAAATCCCCGAACCGCGTACTTCGCTCTTTCATGTTCCAAGTGTCCCAAACTTTTCGTGCGAGTTGTTCCATTTTCGCCCGAACCGGCCGAGTCGCGTCCTTCGGAACTTTTTGTCCCAAATGTCCCAAAGTTAAAAAGTGCAAGTTGTTCCAATTTCGGCCGAAACACCCGAAGTCACGTACTTCGGAACTTTTTGTCCCAAATGTCCCAAGTCAGATTGTGCAAACTGTTCCATTTTCGGCCGATTCACCCGAACCGCGTCCTTCGCGCGTTTTCGTCCCAGATGTCCCAAAATGCATTTGTGCGTCTTCTCCTTGCTTCGCCCGAATCGGCCGAGCCGCGTGTTTCGCGCATTCGCGTCTCACATGTCCCAAACGAACCAAATGCCATCCATACTTAGTTTTTCCCGCTCTACCCGAATATGCTGTTTTTCAAACTAAATATGAATTTAAGTTGCGGCTCTGATACTATCAATCTGAAGACCAAATTCCAAGGACAGCTGGCAGAAGGATGAAGTTTTCAAGACACTGGTCATCTCTGTTTTCAAAGACATACACTATCATCTTTAGGATGAGACTTCTGAGACATAGCTGAGGCGTTAAAAGAATTTCAGGCAGCAGATTCTGAAGTCAGTGGGCCCCTCCCAGTGACTGGCCACCTGTCTTCTTCTCCTCATTCTTTTCTCTTCTTCCATTTCTTTTGCCGTTTTCTTTGTAGAATTTAGTTGAGGTATCATGAGCGCGGTCTTTAACTTTCTGGTTAAAGAAACGTTACTGAAGAGTAATGACTTGTAAGCTATATAATGGCCTTCTTTACGCCATTCAAAGGGGAGGAAGAATGGGCATATTTTCTGAAAGTGTAAATAGATCATAAAGAAATCAATACAGAAGGGCTTTCCATTCTTTGTCTATCTGATCTCTGTTATTCTTAAGCTTTCATTTATTTTCTTTGCGAAGATCATTTGTCTCAAGTTTATTAGTCTTGCCGATTGCATACTCTTCGACTTTGCAAGCACGGTGATCTTGTATAACCAAGAAGGAACTTTGTGTCCTTGATTAATGAATCTGTGTTATGTTAAGAAACTTTGTGTTCTAGCAGATGTTATTTACAGAACTTTGTGTCTTTGAATTCCATCTTATTTATCCGACACGAATGATCTTGTTCTAAATTCACTGTAACTTCGCATACATAAAGAATTATTCTGTTATCTATAATTCTGCATGTTGCCTTTCTGCTTTTTCTCGTCTTCCCATTCCTCTGTCCTTTTGTACTTGAACATCCTCATTGAAAGCACTTTCGTAATATCCAAGTTCAACCAGAAAATAATGTTTTGTACATTTGTAAATAAGTTCGTTTCTGAATAAGGGAACCTCTCCCATTAAAGAGGAGGGACTTCTTGTCCCCTGACTGTTGCTCTTCTTAAAAGTCCTATTTGACGACCAACATGTCCCCGATATAATTATCTCGTAAAATGCATTAACTTTCCTCAACATAAGAATCAATACATGGAAAGTCAAGTTCAAGATTCATCTATCAACATCTTCCAATTTTTATCCTTAAGGGAATGGCTTAGCTGAGACAACTAAAACAAATATTCTTAATATTATCAAAAGAACTATGGAAACACTTATTTCACTAAATCGGGACATATTCCAGTGAATTGAGACTCCAGTATTTCAAGTATTGGAAGAAATCCATCTCCGTTTTTGCGTATATTGGATTCCATTTTTGTCTATACTGGATTCCATTATTACTATTATTGGATTCCATTATTAACAATATTGGATTCCAATATTGTCATTATTGGATTTATTCTAGTTCCAATTTCACTATTATTGGATTCCAATCTTGCTATTATTGGATTCCAATATCATTATTATTGATTCTAATTTAGCTAATATTGGATTCCAATAATGCTATTATTGGATTCCAATTTCACCACTATTGTAATCCAATTTATAAATCCCAATTTTTAGATTTTAGTTTCGCTATTTTAGGATTTCTATTTTGTTATTATTTGAATCCCCACATAAGCCAAACAACCGCTATCTTACATAAGCCTCATGACCGCTATCTTCAATAATCCTAGTAGTTGCTAACTTACATGATGAAAGTGCATGCTAGGTGAAATCAACCTAGCGGGGTCAAAGTTACGTAAGCCTTGTGGCCTCTAAGTTACATAAAAGGATGATAATCCTAGTGGACACTATCTTACATAAGCGTATAGGTTGTTAACTTACATAAGCCTAACAACCACTATCTTACATAAGCGTATAGGTTGTTAACTTACATAAGCCTAGTGGCTGCTAATTTACACAAGAGTAGAATCATCTAGGTGAAATAATCCTAGCGGTGGAAAGTTACATTAGCTTACTGGTAGCAAGTTTCATAATCCTACCCACCGCTAAGCTACATAAGCCTAGTTGCCGCTAAGTTACATAAGCCTAGGTGCCACAAAGTTACATCAGCCCAAGGGTTGAATTTGACAACCACTTATGCCTGTCAAACAATTTTTAGATGATAGAAATTTTACAATATTTCCCTTTAAAAATACAAAATAGTAGTTATTGAAATACTTCAAATTTATATTTATTTAATATTTTATGTATATTATATATTGATATAATTTTTATATAAATCTATATAAAAATACCGTGATATTGTAAATATGCAAGTTGTGTGTGATAAAGTCAACTACTTTTATGCTTTTCCATTCTCAGAAATCGTAAAGAAAAACAAAGAGTTAAGAATTACATTAAACAAGTTGTTTTGGAAATGGATTTGAAAATGTATTTCCATAGCAATCAATCCTTCAAGAAAATTACATTGAAAATTACATAAGCATTGATCCCTCGCAAGGGTATTAATTATTGTTCTTGAATTTGTGCAAGGTATTGTTGGATAGCTTCATGACCCCGATTCAGTATTTTAATTTGAACTCCTTTCCATGTTTTTCTTGGACTCCATGACCTAGATGACACTGTCTATATCAATATCTGATGTGTCCCTTGATTTTCGCCACCATTGCTTTTTCAACAAACATTCCTTGTACATTTCTTTTATGTATTTTATTTTACTATGGGTTCCCACCAGTGTACCCTTATCTTTTGAGTGTTTCTTTGGACATCCTGTATTAGTTTTAGTTCTACCTTGCCCATCCATATAGGTACATTATCATTAGCCGGTCTTACTAGTATCATCTAGCCCAACATTCACATCCACTATTGGGTTGAATTCCTCTCAAGGTCTATCACAAATAGGTCCAACATATATATCCTTATTTGAAAGGACATTTTGACAATAATAGCTATCCATGTCAAGATGTGGTGCACCCACTATCTGATCATACATTGCACTATCCTAAATTGTTTTTGGCCAAAAACAATATCTTCTTGTCATGTTACAATTGACAAAGGGATTCTCTAGGGCACGTAGAATTTTTTTCCAATATGCAATCTTTGGAACATAGTATGCTTCTCCACCATCTGTTCAACTCTTTTCCCAGTGAGTGATGTATGCTTGGATGCCTTTTTACATGTCTGCCATGTCTCTGGGTTATTTGAAGGGTGCTAATGGAGGATCCCCTTCAGGTAAGAAAGGTTTCCCATCCATTGTTTTCCAAATCTTAATTGAGTATGACCAGACAGACTCTAGGTTTTATGCTTTGAAATCCATGACGAGATTGTTATCTTTGACATAGAATTTAAACATCTTTGGTTTGCTAATACCCATGATCTTGTGGTTACCATATAGCAAGTGTGGTTCCAAAAAGGCCTTAAAGTTGTAGACTTCCTTGATAAGGTATGGAGTGAATGTGCTGGAATCCTCTTGGCATGTTTTGTAAGTGTCCATTATTTGTGGAAAAGAGAATGTATCCAATTTGCACAATGTTGTTGATAATTGGCCGAATGTCCCATCTATGTCTTCATGCGTGTGACCCACTGGAAGGAAACTCACATACACTGTGTTGAAAACCCTTCTAGTTGTTAGCATGGATGTAAATGCAAACAATGTGCGATTTTTGTTGTCACTTGTAGCATTATCTAGTTACAAGTAGAGAGTTGGTGGTTGTTTTCTAAATGAACTTGAACAAATGCTTATAGTATTAGTTGTATGAGCACCCTCATTTTTTTGCTTGTATTCCTTGCACTTGTCATATGCATCATTTTGTAACAGTGCATCATGTAATGGGTGTTTTGACGTCCCACTACTATATAACAAATCACCATACTTGATCTATAAGTGGTTCTTCTAGCTTCGGATACATAGTGCCAATGATGTTATTATGAAGTTTGCTCCTCACTCAACAAAAGGGAGACCAAAGTGCTTGAAACCCCCATTTTGTGCCCATGTGTTAGCATACCAGTCAAGGTGATGGGGAGATTAATAGCATTGCTTATTGATTTTGTTTTTTTCCCGTCTTTGGTATTGCAGTTTTCATCTTGTCCATTTTGTCATGAACAATGCTCAAATAGCTATTATGATTTTGTTGTGATTGCACTCTACATGCATAGTAAGTTGCAAAAGTCTTTTGATCAAGTTTTCATTACTACTACATATGGAGGATTCATATGAATTTGGGTATACCAGTTGAGGCAATGGATCTTCAAATGCACTCCACATTTCTACCGAAACTCTTCTAGAATTTATTTTAGCCTTACTTCCATAATGGAACCATCTTGATGGGCCAACTAGCTGACATGCCATTGGATGAGAGATCCTTCTGATATGGAGAAACCCTTGCAAAAAGGCGTAATTAATTTATCAACATGCACCCCAAATGTATTACCATATAATTTTTTAAGTGCACCTTATCTCAATTCTAAACTATGTTGAAAGTTTGTTTTAAATAAATAAAGTAAATTCAACTTAAATAAAAGACAAGTGTGTTTAATCTTTTAATTAACCAAATTCATTCCCGATTAATTAAATAAAATGAAATGAACCATCTGCTCTATTTTTATAAGAAAGAAATGAATTAAAAGAAGCTAACTAAACACACATTGAAATTTGCATTTCCTAAATTAATTAAACAAAAATCTACATTTATAGACACTTTTACAAATTAAAGTGAATGTTGATTCTTCTAAATAAAAATAAACTAAACTTGGAATAGTCGGATGTAGGTATTCTTGTTTTATAGGATTGTGAAGCTTAATATAATTTAAAAAAGAATGTACTCTATAGTTATTATTCTAAAAAGGAAATTTCTTATAATCACTTCTGCCTCAGATTCACAGGAAAGAAAGAAAGCTTCTCAGAAGCAATTTATTTTTCACCCAAAACTTCCCCATAAAAGTAAAATAAACTATACGAGATTTGAAAATGAAGAAGTAAATGAAGAAATGCAGACACATAATCTTCCTCCAACTTCTTTCCCTTACAGATCCACAGGGATAAGTAGGGAAGAAGATATCAATGGAAGATTTGTTTGTACACAAACAATACTAGAAATGAAGAAATAACAAATTCTACCACTTAAAAAAAATGTGTTTCTTCTAATTTTAACAACAATAATAAAATGAAATATTAAAATAAATTAATACATCCCCAACTCGTAACAATTTATTTGTGATAGTATTCGGGAGTGGTGGTACATTGCATCTCCTCTACTTCCTTTTCCTTTCTAAAGACGACATCTAATTGATCCAAGGTTTGGAAGTGCTAGTTGGTTGCGAAAATAAAGAAAATGTTTGAGTTAGTTTTTCGCAAGAAAATTGGTCACAAATGTAGTATCAGTAAATAATATATCAATGTGTTTTGTTGTCTATCTAATTCCTAGCAAGATTCTGACAACATAATAGTGCAAAAACAAATCTCAAATCTCCAACCCATCATACGGGTAAAATTCTAGTTTTTATAAAGTTTGGGGAAGAAGAAGTCTAAACACATGTGTCATTCAAGAAATTCCAAATCATCAAGAGAAGGGGAGCTAAACTTCTAAAGATAGTAAGCTAAGAATAAGAATCCACTACGAATCCAACAAGCCAAAACTCAGGAGAAATAGTTAAGAAATGGGTGAGAAAATCACTCATGAATTTGAAACACGCGTTCCAAAATACACAGTTTGAACTCATGGATAAATTTTACAGAACCGCCGATCTACACAAACCGAAAGTTGCATAACCTCTGTGGTGGTTTCGTAGCTTAAAGGTAAAAATAAGTAAAAATGGTGAAAAGTGGTTAGCGAGGACACGAAAAGTTATAAAACTTAAAAATATGTAAAAATAAACTAAAACAAGTATAATGAAGGTAGAGGGAGTGGATCTGGATCTCATCATTTTTCAAAAAAAGAATTCTTCTATCATTAGAGACTTAGCGCATCCTTCAATGTGGCACCATGCAATTTTGGGTGCGTATATGTAACATTTGGAGAAGAACAATAAATTAATGTGGATTGTCCCCTGCTTGTACCATTGGGAGACTCTATTGCCCAATGGATAACACATTGTTCCACAAAATCCTAAATTGAGATTTTGAAGTTCTTTCTTGCCTCATTTTCATTTCATGTCAAACCAAATCCAAGTCCCCAAGTATGAGATAATTGTTGGAATATAAAATGTCACCATATTTTATATGAAAAACCCATCACAATGTTTTCCCCTTTCTTGTCAAACTGATTAAAAAAAGTCAAATTTTCCAAAATTGCCAAGATTGATCATTTCCAAAGATCAACTTCTGGGAAAGGTTTTAGAAGCCTCGAGAATTTCAAGAGTCTTGATTATAGTCAATGGAAAGGTATCAAAATCTTATTTGCGATGGTATAATTTAGAAAGCATTCTAGGAACATTGTGATGGCCTTGGGAAGGATTTCTCCCTAGGCACTTTTTGAGAAAGGTGAGTGTGCATGCTCCATTGAAGATTTAATTTCAATGAAAGGTTTTGGGAACCTCATGAAGTTTTGGGAGATCACATCCAAGTAATTGGAAATACTATAGAGCTTAATTTATGATGGACTAATTGTGTTAGAATTCTAGGAACATGGAGAGCATAAACCCTTTTGACACTAGAGCAAGGTTACCTTTTTGTACATGGATTTTATACTCAAGGTTTTGGGAACCTGAGTGGATTTGAGAGTGTAAAAATCTCAAGTGATGGTTTGTTTAATTCCCTTTATAACCTATAAATTGGTTTCCTCATGTTTATTATAAACTTTTCTTGTAACTTAGCTCATCGGCGCACCATCTTACGTAAAAAGGAAGGTATAGGTATGATTTACTGAATAACACATTTTAAAGCTTCCTAAATAGTCTCATTGGATGCATTATCTTGTTTCAATCAAATTTCATATATTATAAGGCCAAATTTCATTAACAATCGACTGGGGCGAAGAAAACATTTTGAGGTACATGGTGAAGGTGTGAACCATGCTTGAATTCCTTTTGGGCACATTTGCACACTTTTGGTGTCCCATTGCACCTTGGAAACACTTTTGAGGTGAAATTACACCCAAAAAGTGTTTCTCTTTCTTATTGGTTGAGGGAAATCAAGCAAACAAACAAAAATAAAGCCCATAAATATGAAAAATGGAGGCAAAGCTTAAGTTACATAAAAAAATTAGGTCCCACTTATTCCCTCCAAGCACACATTTGAAATTCCCTTGCACCTTCGGTAGAATTTTGAGGTGTAATTAAACCCCAAAAGTGTACTCACATATGATTTGAGGGGACATTTGAGTGGAATAAGTAAGGCACAAAGGCTAAACATAAAGTGTGGATGCAAAGGGAAGTGCAAGCTCCACTAAAGTTTCCCTCTAAGCAAACTTTTTATTTTCCTTGCACCCCATGTGAAATTTCACCCAAATTTTTTTGTCAAAGTGAAAGATACCTTTCATTCTCCACTTTTCCCCCTCCATTTCTTCATCTCTCATTTTTCCACTTCCCCACTTCTTCATGTGCACTCCCCCTTCGTAATCTCCACCATATGAGAATGCAAAGCCTTGTACCCCCTCATAAAAACAAAAAAATAGTTTTAAAATGGTGGAATCCATTAAATCTTTCTTGGGAGATGATTCATCCTCTTAAAACAAACAAAAACTCCCTTTGTGCCTTAGATGTCAAGATCTTGTTTTCCCCATAACATTTTATTCCAAGCTCCATTTTCCTCCAAATTTTAACCACATCTTCATCTTGAAAACAAATTAATTATGATATAATAAAATTTACATTATATTATTTCCTACAAAAATATTCTTAACTTATTTTCCAGCCATCATACTCCCGGATTCCCCAAAAAACACCATTTTTGCAAAGGATATTGTGAAAATCCCCACGAGAGAATCATTTAAAAATTAGATCATCCATTCCAATCCTAAAATGAATCATTTTTTCTATCACACATGATATAAGGTGGAAAATGTCATGATATGATCCAAATCTTCATACAACTCTAAAACCCTTGCAAAACCCCATGTCCATGGATATTTGATTTGCCCTGTTCTCCCAAACTCCATTAAGGAACCTCACTAAATTTTGAGAATCCATACGTCTCTCAAAAATATTCGAAAATAGCCCAAGATGAGCTCAAATGGAAAATAATTTCTCCCTAAATGACCAACTCAAATTTTACCCTCATTCCCACTAATAGCGATTTTCAAGTATTTCCCAAAACGAGAACCCATTTTCAAAATTACCATTGATTCTAAAGAGAGAATATAACCAAATTCAGATCATATATTTTTCTTAGTAATATATTTCTAATGAATCTAGTCGCATCTAATTTTTTTTTCCTTAATTACGAAATTAGCTACCTGTAACACATAAATACACTCAAATTTATGGTTTTTCGGAAATGGTTAGAATCCATTTTCACTTGCACGAAAGCATTCCTAAATTTTTTTAATGCTATTAGGGTCATAAAAATTAAAATGAAGCTCCAAAACTCCATATACGAGCCCAATTCAATATTAGTGGAGCACATGGATTTCGATGATATGAAGCAGAGGGTGAAAGAAGTAAAAATCATTTGTGGACCCAAGTCAACATATGCGAGAGGATTTTTATAAAAAAATATAATTGAATTATTTTAAGGATTTCAAAATGGGAACCATGATTGTGAGCGTCATTATGTTTCTGCCAAGGATTCTCGAAGCTCCAATCACTTGAACATGGTTTTCGAGTATGAGGTGTGTATGACCTACAAGTGAATTCTTCATGATGATAATAAGAGGATTGTTTTCTCATATGGAAGAAATCATACCATGTTAATATGTTCATCTTACCATTGATCACAGAGGTGAAACGATAAATTTCAAGATATAATAAAAGGTGGCCATTCGAGATAAATTAGGAAACGTCATTTATAGGTCTAAGAAGAGATGTGTTCCAATTAGATAAGTAGTTGAGGAAGATCATGTCTAGATGTGACATTCATCTCCACCATGAAGGAAGATTAAGAATTAATTTCGTACCATCTATCTTCTCTCTCTTCTTCTCTCTTTCTCTCTCTAGAATTATATTTCTTTGTTGAGGAGCAAATTTTGTAAAAAGTGACTTAAGTCACTTAAAGTTTCTATTTATTCATTGGGAATTACACTTTAAGTTGAAAATTCACATGGAAATGTGAAGAGCCACCAACTTTGGCTATAAATTTTAATGCTCTCTCCATTCCAAAGGATTAGTTTTTTCCCTCTCTAGCAAGTTGTATTCTTCTATTCCCTTACATTGTAATTTTCCTCCATTCTCATCTTGTCACTCAACCAAGAACATGTTGGAATTTGTAAGAAGTTGAAGGAATTTTTGTCTTCTTTGTGGAATGAATAAAAATTGATAAAGATTTGTATTTTTCTTGCAATTATCCATTTCATTATCTTATGATGTTGTGTTGTGCTTGCATGTTTCCTCCAATTGAACAAGTTTGATGTACTCTAAGTTATCAATTGATGGAATATGTGTTACTATCATTAATATAAATCCCTCTCCATCTTTCCCCATTATTTCTCTCCCTATTTCTCCACTCCACCTTATGCATTTCTCGCTCTCTCACTTGCAGCTGCAATTACTGATTCTGACAACAAGGGTGGTTCTACACTTTCACTAGTATTTTACTAACCCCCAAGAGTTATAAGTAGTGTAAATAATCTAGATTTTAATAAATGGGAGATTCCCCATTTTGAAGAGGAGGGTGATGAGTCCATGAATTGACTTATTATAGCATCCATATAACTATATACTTTGCTCCTAAATACGTTAATTAATGCATGGGGATGTTCTAAATAGTTGTATCCAAAGTAAAAGTGATGCATTTCTCCTTATTTTGTCTCATGTAAACTAATGATTGATGGAACTCCTACTAACTACCTTGTTTAGTGATTTGATGACATGTGTAGATTGATAAGGCACATTTTCTACCACTTTTGATTGTTGTAGCCAAGGAGACCTGAGTCCTTTGCCACTATGACATTTTGGAAGATTTACTCATAACAATCTACAAACAAGGACCCTTGTTTTTAACAAAACTATAGGGTGTCATGGAATCTTTATGAGGTTGTTATTAGTTAGTATGTTGCCTACATTCATGGCACTTTTTGTACTCATTTGTGTCTATAAGAAACCTCTAAAAACTATTACTAGATAGTTAAGAGATTTTTGATACAATATTATATCAGTTGATAATTATTTTCGGTTTCTAGAGTATGTGATGAACTTGTTTGAATTAATACATTTCATGCATTATCTTTATTTTACCAGTATCTATTCATGTTTTTTTAAAGAGCCTCCCCATGATCAAGCACCTGGAGATCAAGGGCCCACTCATTAATGAGGATATTGGAGGATTGGTATTTCATGCATTATCTTTATATTTACCATTTTGTTGTGTTGTTTTGTTCTAAGTTTAAGTATCTTGTTTTGAATGATTATTTAAATGATAGGACACATTGAGTGTTTCCTTATTTTAGCATATTTCCTTACTGTTATTTCCTTTGAGAAAGTATTTCAATTGATCAAGTATTTCCTTTTAAAATCATTTCATTCTAGAAATTTTGTTTCAGTAGATTAAACGTACTTTTTATATTTTGTTTTCTATTTTCGTAGCGTGAACCGTATTTGTTTTCGGTATTTGAGTAGTGTAGAACAAGAAATGATACTAAAACAAACCCCCAAAAAAGAGAACCACCATAATATTGAGTTGCATATTACTTATCTGCATATAGCCTTGAACACATCCCTAGTTTATAATGACATCAAAATTTGAACAAGTTGATTAAATTATTGGAAGTTACTGATGACCCATCGGAGGGATTCAATCCCACAAGCATTTACAAATCCCACATTTTTTCCTTGACAAAATATTTTTCCAATAGTTTTGGGGGCCCATCATGGGGCACATTTTTCTACCCCGCACCCTATAATGATCCAAAAATCATAAAAATAAAATATTCCAAAAATCCATAAAAATTCAAAAATAAAAACCTAAAAATATGAAATGCGCCGCTTGAATTCCCATTGCTTATTTTCATGAGGAACCCATATTCCACAACAAATTTTCATATTCCTGGATGTAAACTTTCTTATTCCTCATTGATTTTTTTTTTTGAGAAAAGTGGAAGATAGAAGGAACAACATAAGTGACCAAGAAAGTGATATTGGAATCTTTCATAATCCTATTTTTGAGTTATAAGAACAAACAAATTTTATACTTTCTCCATACATATTATAAGACAAGCTTCGAGAATCCATTTGAAGATCTTATTGTTAGTCCCATTGCATCTCCACTCTCTCCACCACCATTGAATAATCTTCCTCCAAATATGGTTGTGCCCGATAAACATTGTTCCATTGGTATTAGCGGGGTTCATTTAAGAGACCTCTTAGAAATCGGAGGTGGAAAATACTTGGCGAATATCTTTGGAACCGGTTTCGTGGGAAGGTGAATTTTTTGGGGTCCGCAACAAAATTTTTGCTTGATTTTTAAGAGGTGTGAGAAGGATGCAGATGTGTGACAGAGAGATTTGTTGTCGCGTGTCAACAAGGTGGTTAACGGGCATCAACAAACCCGAGCGCCAATGACCTTGTTGACGCACGTCGGTGAGGTTCGAGATAATGTGTCAACCACCTTGTTGATGCACGATAGCAAATATTATGTTGTGCATCTATAGCCTTTGCCCTCTGGTCGCACGACAACAAAATCTCTCGTGTCACGCATCAACAAACTCTCTATCGTGCATCTACTTCCTCCACACTCCTGTTGTACATCAATAAACTCTCCATGTCGCGCGTCAACAAACTCTCCATGTCGCACATCAACAAACTCTATGTCACTCATCTGTAGCCTCCACCCTCTTGTCATGTGTCTGTAGCCTCTGCCCTCCTGTCGCACATTTACTATACTTGATAATACATATGCCCCCAAGTGGTATGAGTGATCTAGTAGTGTTCTACCTGCGAATAATCTAGGATTATATAGGGGATAGTTTCAAGGGTAGGCGAAGCCGACCCCTAAAAAAATTAAACTGTAATTTTTAGGTGAACAGGTCACTAACCCGTGCTAGAAAATTCACCTTTTCAAATTTTTCAAAAATGGAATATTCGCCATATTACGAATATTCGCCACTAAAATTATCCCCGATTTTAGCTCCTCCACTTCATGAATTACCTAGAGGATCAAGAAAGAAATTTCCCAAGTTCTACGGAGATGGAAAGCAACATCCAAATGAGCATATTAGAAATTTTATCGCAGCTTATGGCATTCTTGGAGTAGGACACAAATGTTTCACTATTAAGCTATTCGTGGACTCATTATAAGATGTTGCTTTAGAAAATGGTTCTATTATTTTCTAGCTCATTCAATCACTGATTGGTCATATATGAAATCTATGTTTGAAGCATGGTTTAATTCAACAGAAGATGTTCATGCCCTTCTTGCTCAATTTAATCAAATGAATAAAGAACCATAAGAGCCCATGAGAGAATTTGTGTAGGAATCTTGTTAATAAACTTTTTGACTTTTGGCCAAATTCAACAAGTTTATTAAAAGATTCCTACCGATGCTCATCCTACTGTAGATAATCAAAAGAGTTTCTTCATAAATGCTTAGTTTCCTAAAGTTGGATACATATTGCAGAGATATTAATCAAACACTTTGGATAATGCTCAAGAACTTGCTATTGAAGTGGAAGATGATCTTATCATGTCATAAAAGATAGAAAATCATTCAACAAAAATAAATTCCATAGTTCACAATATGAAGGAACTAATTCATTGCTATAAAAGTTGGTCAATGAGCTAGATACAATGAAGAATAAAATGGCTCAATGTGTTCCATTTACAAACTAGAATTTGAATCGATGGTGGATCACCCCAAGGATTTCCTTAGAGGCTCCACCTATTAATGCATCATGTAGATTGGGAAAATATGAATAATATGAAATTGTTGAAGAACATGTAGGAGAAGAAGAAGTTGAATATACAAACCTCATGTATTTTGAATACTCATATGATGAATATCTTGAGGATTCCATGGATGATATGAATAACTACTATTGTGTAGTGTTCACTCGCTCACAAACACAGAAAGAGGCCACTTCCTCCACTACCCAAACAAAGAACTCAGATCCTCAAAATGTGACTCTACATAAAAACAACAAAAAGAGGATCACTACTGCCCACTTCCATGAAATCAACCAAGAAGAATCCTAAGACCACCTCATCCAAGGTCACATCTACTTCTCTGAGTAATACTCTTTCCTCTCCCTTGGTCAAATCTTCTACTTATTCTACTTATAATAATGTAACTCCTACACCTATTAAGGATTCCATTTTTCTTGATGTGTCTACCTCCTCATCCTTTGACATCATTGACCATGTCAAGAAGTCTAAAGTCCAAATTTTTGAGTTTGAGTATCTGAGAACTCATCCCAAGCAATTTGATAAAATTTTCTAGTTTATCAAAAATGTAGTTTAAATTTCAGTCCCATAAATTCCACTATTAAAGAACCACACTCCTATTATCACTCCTTCTTGGAACCTTGTTGTTTAAACATACTTCACTTCTGAAAAAATAGAACCCTTTACCTATCTTTGATGATCAACATGTATAAACTAAGTAACTATATAATTGAATTTGGTGCCTTTGAAAACATCACACCCATAAAATTTTCCAAGGATATTTTTCTCACTCTCACCCCTACTGTTGGTCGGTGTTATTCCATGAAGACCAAATAAGTACCTCTCATTGGCAAGTCAAATATGCTCAAGTGGCATTTGTATATTTTCCAGATAAGAAAGTCAAGATGAAGATACTTGTGGTGGAAATTCCAGATTCATATGGGATGTTGGTGGATAAATATAGATGGATTGATTGTATACCACCATACTAGTCAATGGAAAAATGAAGAAGCTCCTTATTATAAGAAAAATGAAACATACCATTAAAAAGGAAGATGGCCCAAGGGAATACATTTTGTACTAGGATTCAAGATACAAAACTATTTCATAACTTCAAAGGAAGATGTTGAGCTACACATATTAATAGAGGAGTACCAAAATTTGATTGAGCTAGTTGAGAAACTTCAAGATGATTTAATGGACCTAGAATTTGACATTGTGCACTTCCCATTGAATATGGATACAAACTCTCTACTTGGTGATGATGAGGATAATGGATGTCTTGACCTGCAACAAAGCAACCTCAAGATGATAAAAATATGGTTCATGAAGGAAAAATGATATCAAATAACTTCTTTCCAGGTGATTCTCAAGTTTCCAATCATATTCTAAAAATCCAATATGAATATTTTTTGGTGAGTATGATTGTGAATATAAATCTTTCTCTTTTCTATTTGAAGAAGAGGACATTCTCAATGATGAATTTATAGATAAGAAGGATCTTGAATATCTTAAGGATGATTCCACTCAAGATGAAGATATATCCATTATGGATATGAATATTGTATCTCAATATGATCAAGATGAGGAAAGTGATGGTCTTGATATTTCATCCCCAACTTTTTGATCGTTCTCCTTTCAAGAGGATGAAGCACTATGTAAGTCACACCATAGTAAACAACATGTTATGAATGAGCCAATGTGCATGAAGGATGATATTTTGGAGTAGTAGGTAAACATGAAGCACCAAGAAACCTATGATGGTGTTGGAAACATCGAGGACTCTACCAAGAACCAATTCATGGGAACAATGGTCATGTAGAGCATGACAAGAAAAGAGAAAATTCCCATTAGAGAGCACAAGACTAGTAATGTGCATGGTGAGCTAGGAATAATCAAGAATCAATCTGGTAGCAACAATAATGTGAAAAATGGGAAATCAAAAGAAAGAGTGAATCCAAAATTGGAATAGAAATGGAAATGGAATTTTAGGATAGCAAAGACAATGGGTTATCTAGATGGATTTTCACTTGCTGGAAGAACCATACAAACTTTCTCAAGAAGAAACATGCCACTTCATCCCTCTCGGTATATGTAGATCTCTTACATCATCTAGATGTCCTAACAAGTTGATAAAGGGGTATTAATTCATTGAACCATTCAATGGGTTTGTGGAGAAATTTCATTTGGTTGCGATGGATAAAATTTGCAAAAATACAAGCAATGAAATTTGATTTTCCCTCACATGTGTCATAGGTGATTTAGGTTTGTGCCCCATTTCCTTGTTGTGTGTTTTCTCTTTCTTTTTGTGTGGTATGTTTATTTTCTTTTCATGTGTGTGTGTTTGTGCCTTTTTATTCCACATCCTTGTTGAGATTCTATTACCCCATGGATAACACATTGTTTCACTCAAGCCTAAATTAAGATTCTAGAATTATTTCTTGCCTCATTTTCATTTCACGTCAAACCAAGTCAATTCCTTGAGTATGAGCTAATTTTTGGAATACAAAATTTCACCATATTTTGAATGACAACCCTATCAAAAATTTTTACCCCTTTTTGGTTAAACCGGTAAAAATAGTTGAAATTGCCAAGATTACTCACTTCCAAAGATCAAATTAGGGGAAAGGTTTCAAGAGCCTTAGAGAATTTTAAGAGTCTTTATTATAATCAACATAAAGGTATTAGAATATTATTCACGATGGTATGACTTAGCAAGCATTATGGTAGCATGGAGATAGTATTGGGAATAATTTCTCCCTCGACACTTTTTGAGAAAGGTGAGTGTGCATGCACCATTGAAGATTCAACTTCAGCAAAATGTTTCAAGAGCCCCATAAAGTGTTGGGAGCTAATATCCTAGGAATTGGAAATCCTATGGAGCATACTTCATGATGGACTAATTTTGGTAGAACTATGGGAACATGGAGAGTGGAAACCCTTCCGACACTAGAGCAAGGTTACCTTTTTGTACACATATTTTGTATGGAATTTTTTTGGAATCCCAAGTGAAGTTAAGAGCCTAAAAAAATCTCAAGTGAGGGTATATTCAATTCCCTTTATAACCCATAAAATGGTTTTGCTTGTGTTCATTGGAAACTCTTCTTGCAACTCAACTCACCGATGCACCACCCTAGGAAAAAATGAAGTTACATGTATAATTGATCAAGAAATCGTTATCAAGCTTCCTAAATTTTCTCATTTGATTAATTTTCATGTTTCCATGTAATTTAATATATTATATGTCCAAATTTCATTAAAAATCGACACTGGGTAAAGAAAGCATTATGAGATGCACAAAGTAAAGGTGCAAACCATGCTCGAGAATTCCTATTTGGGCTCATTTGCACACTTTTGGTGTGCCATTACACCTGGGAGAAATTTTTATGTTCAAAACCACCCAAAAAGTTCTCCTCTTTCTTATTGGTAGAGGGAAATAAAGCTACAAGATTAAAATAAAGCCCATAAACATGAAAAGTATGCTCTCATCTAATTGCACCAAGAAAGTATGCTCTCATCTAATTGGAGGATATTTGAGTGGAACAAGAAGGCACAAAGGTTAAATATAAAGTGTGGACTCCACTCAAATTTCCCTCCAAGTGCACTTTTGATCTTCCCTTCCACCCCATGTGCACTTTTTAGGTGAAATTGCACCTAAGAATTGCACCTCTTTCTAATTGGGCTGAGGGGAATAAAGCAAAAAGACAAAAATATAGCCCATAAACATGAAAATTAGAGGAAAAAATTAAGTTACATGAAAAGTGGGTCCCATATCTTCCCTCCAAGCACACATTTGAACTTTCCTTGCACCCCATGAAATTTTTTGAGGTGCAATCGCACCATAAAAAGTGCACCAAAGTGTAAGAGACCTTTCATTCTCCACTCTCCCCCCTCCATTTATTCATGTCTCATTTTCCCACTTCCCCACTTCTCCATGTGCACTTTGCCTTCTCCATCTAAACCATATGAGAACACCAAGTCATGTTCCCCCATGACAAAAAACATAAGAAGATTTTTAAAAGGGGTGGAATCCATTAAATATTTTTGGGAGTTGGTTCATCCTCTTCAAACAAACAAAAAATCCCTTTTGTGACTTGGATGTCAAGATCTTGTTTTCCCCATAAACTTTGATTCCAAGCTATGTTTTCCTCCAAATTTTGACAACACATTACTCTTAAAAGAGACTTCATGATGATATAAGACTTGTTCCATGAGATTAAATACTCAAAATTTTATTGATGACTATTATTTCCAACCATCATACTCATGTATTTCCCAAAAACATCATTTTTGCAAAGGAGATTGTGAACATCATATATTAGTAATTTTAACTTTTCAATCTTTAAATGTGAATTTATGCAAAAAATTATGGCACTAGTTTTTATTAGAATCTTAGTAATCTTTCTTAGGATTTAGTGATTTAATGTAATTTTTAATGTTGTTAGTTGATGAGTGGTGTCATATGTAGAAGGGAATTTTTAAAAACAACCCTTCTTTTTCCATTTTTCATAAAAAAATTCACTTCCATTTTTTAAGGGATTTTTTTGTTACACTTCACTAATGGTTTAAAACCCTTTAGAAGGGTTGGGATGGGTGTAATTTTGAACCTGGATGATAACGCTTATGGTTTTAAGAATCCCTATGTCAAACCTTGGTTAAAATAAGGAATACGAAAAGAAATATCATATAGTTACACAACCCCATGGGTTTATAAATTATAAGGCCCAATCAAAGAGGCTATGTAAGATCCTATATTAGGTGAAGGGTTTAAAAAAATAGGTTCACCAAAATGTATCAACTGTAATTTAAATTTTGATTAATTATAGAGTTAATAATAAATGCAACTATTTTTATATAGATTTGACCACTATATTAAATATTATGTAGTTATATAGTCATTTACATATTTTCAATGAAAACTAGGCTATTTATATGCATGCCAAACTTATATATCAATTGAAAATACAAGAGAGGAAAAAGGAATGAATTAGTTTATTTTAGAGATGTTTCGACTATGTCACCACTAGAATCCAGGAACTATATATGATTCTAAATCAACCTAGATCAACCATTCTTTGAAAATATCTTTTGTGGCATGACTCATACAAAAGAGTCGGGACCAGATTATACAAACCAACAATTCACTACTTTCTTGGACCATTAGCTCTTTGGAATTTGATTTTCTTGGGTTCCTTTATTCTCATTTATTTGCACTTTTGTATATTCGAGATCCACCCAAAACCCTATAATTCAAGAAGGCATTAGATCTAAAAATAATAGATGTAAATTCTTGAGTCAAACTAGCCTTCGTGGTCCCTTTGTTTGTCATTCACTAAGCATTGTACTACATTTCAGATTCAATGTAATTCTACTAGGGCTTTGTGTAAATATGTATGTAATCATCCCTTGACCTAGGTTGGTCATTGTGCTTCAACACCAATAGTGGACTATGTTACTTCATCCCTGTTGAAATCCTTATGTGCAAATGAAAAATTCATATTTATACCCTCATATGTTGTGTATGTAGTATGCAGATGTATCTCTTGCTTCTTCATCAGTAGGTGATAGCTATATAAGTACTTCACTGGGTAATAAATGTTTATAGTGAACTTGTATATATGAGTTTTTACTTTGAAATTCATACCTTAGTGGAAAAAAGATCGAACTAGAACATAGAATCTTAAAGGAAAAAGAGTAACAAATGGGTCCATAAAAAGAAAATAGTTGAAAAGTAAAAGGGACCAAGATGTACATACGTAAGGGTCATGACCGAGTTTAGATATGATCTTGGACCATGATTAGATATAAAAGAATAATAAAAGGGAATTGCCAAAGATCTTTGTAAGATAGTTTATAATCAAAACAAATAGGTAAAATAGAAAGACACAAATTCAAATCAAGAAATAAAGAAAAAAACAACCCGAGACTCATGCCACTAAGACCCGCCATTGTTCATAATTCACATACATATAAGTCCAATAAAATCATAATGTAATAATGATTTTATGCAAATTTTAGTGTCTATGAGAGGGTTGTCCTTGGTAGGACCCCAAACAAGATGTTCCTTTGAAGGAAATCAATAGCCACTCACTCACCCCATCAAGAGTTTGAGTGTAATTGATAGAAGCCAAGGAAACAATAACTCCCTACCTAGGAAGTGGAGGTATCATTTGAGAAATTTCTATACCAAGGAGGACCATTAAGATGTTTCAGATATTTCACAATAAAATATAATAGGGATAACATGTTATTTGTTTATTCAAATAGTGTCATAAAATATGTTATAATAAATTTAACCTTGTGTAGATGGGTTTAAATTGTTTGACAAGGATTTTAAGAGAGGAAGTTGTCAAAAGTCAAGACCATATGATTGTTCTTGCCTATTATTTTTCTAATAACCAAATGAATCAAGAAATCCCTACGACCTAGAGCAAGTGGTGCCCACGTTAGGATTTCACAACAATCCTAAGGACTATCACCTATAAAATGATTTTGTGAGTCCTCTATTTACTTGCATCTAAACTTTTGTCTCTTACCCTAATTTCACTTGCAAAATAACAAAATATGTACTACATATATCTAATATGTAGTTAAGTATGCACCAAATAATTAAATGAACTTTTTATTTAATTATTTATATATATTTCAATTCAAATTTTGATAAAATGTATATGAAACAACCAAAAACTAAAAATAAAAGGTCTTGTCGAAACCATATAAATGGTCTTGAGAGCAATTCAACATAAAATAAATAAAAGGAAAGGCATTTTAAAAAAAAATTGTTACCAAAAAAATCGACCTAATTATAACTATAACGGTTCAAAATTTAAACCACCCACACATAAGTTAATTAGGAAAAAAAAAAACCATAACATAATGTCTTTATAAAAAGCGTGTCTCCATTTTTAAATGTCTACAAAACAGATTAAGCAGAATTTACACTCTTCCATAATGTCTCATAATATTTGTTGTATCTAGAATTATAGATTATAGTGAACTATTATAGCAGGCATGGTTAATAGATTATAGATAAATAGATCTCCAACCAAACATGTGCTCGGATATCTCTTATTGGTGTTGGTTGCTTATGATTAAATACCATTACTTTTTATTTGTTTATTACTTTGAAACATCGTGGCATCGTGGGTACCGAGCTTAAGAAGATTTTAATGCATGTGGCCCATGTGAGAATAAATTACACTACAAAAATAAAACTTTGTGCTTCGCTTTCTCAACTCTCTTTTTAAATAGAATACACATTAGACAATGGTAATTATTTTTTTTAAATATTAATAGCTTCTTTCCTTTTGGGTTTGTTTGTGGGTATATTAGTTTACATATTTCAAATATATTTATTTTAAATTTATGATATAATTTTTCAAGAAAATTGAAGTTAATTAAGAATTTAAAAGTTTTTACAAATTTTATTTAATTTCAATTTAACCATTAAATATTAGAGTTAAAAACATTTTCAAAAAAATTTAAAGGAGTTTCAAATTTTATTATATATCTAAAATATGATAATTTTTAAATTAAATTCTATAAACATAAAAAAATCTTTAAAAATTAAAAAGATAGTCAATCATATTTTGATACACTCACTAAAAATAAAATTAAAAACCGAGGTTAAAGTAACTCCTCCCATCCCCTTGTCATTAAATATGATCCTAGAAAATATTAATTTTTTAAAGTCTTTTTTCATTCTAATTCAAATTGTCCTCAAAACATATGATGATTACTTATAAGGATTGCCTTTCTTAATCTAAAATTAGATTCTAGTTGTGATTCGAATTGTTCTCCGTACTTATTAAGATTATTGTATGTAAATTTTATTCCTGAAAAAATTGCAATCGTTTTGCATTATTGTCTAAATGTTCCTAATCCTGCAATCATGTTGCATTATTGTCTTAATGTTCCAAATGCTTATGATAAATAGGAAGAAACATGGATTACATTGCACACTTATTATATCTTTTTTAAACTCTTCATTATAGAATATCGTTCTACTATTTGTAGATTTTAATAGATAAATCAATCAATGATTTTCCATGATAGTATTCTTCCACATACATCCTTAACTTTTACAAAAGTATTTTTATGTGTGTTGTATTTGAATTTTAGTGTTATATTTATTTCCTTTGTAGATATACAATTTTAGATATACAATAATCAAATGAACATATTCAATAGATTGCCTACCTCAAAACAATATACTCTTATAATCCACCTTTTAGGTGAATGTTATGTTGTATTTTCTTATCAACACACAACAATTAAATGATTATATTTAACATATGGCCTACATTAATAAACTATATTCTCATTGTCATCTTTTGGGTATGTATGGTATTAGATTATTCAAACAAAATCTTATTTAAAAGGTACGTGCTAACATAAAATTAGGGTTACGGTGGTTTTATTTTCATTCATTAATTAGTATAGATATCTTAAATACATCTATCTAAAATATGCCGAGAGATATCAATCTTGAGGCACCTATCTAGTTATGATAGATATTACTATTTTTATTGACTTCTCAAAAAAAAAGAAACAAAATTATTTAAGTGACAATCTAATAGAAGTAAAATTTATGAATGAACTATCACATGATGGTCAAATGAATGTCAAATTTAATGTCGAGAATAAAATTGAACAATGCACTCCATTACAACCTTACTTACCATTGTAGAATGTCTCTCAAAGATAATTAATACAAATACAAGGAATACATGTTAACAAGAGTTTAATTTAAATTATAATAAATGATTAGTTTCATAGTAGAATTAGGTGTCTATAATATAAAGAGAAAATATCAATAATTTATTGAAATAAAAATAAAATTAAAAAAATAGAAAATTAAAACAAAAGGAAATAATAAGACACTCACTATATATACAAGAATTTCAACTTGGAAAATCTTTTCAAGAAAATACCCAAAACAATATTACAACTTTTATTGTAGTGTTTAACACTAATCCATATTGCAAATATTTATAGGCATATCAATACAAAGAAATCCTACAAGGTATTACAATAAAAAAGGTATAAAACCAAATTTCAAAAAAATTAGAACCCCCACAATGATAAGGCAAATAATATAAATGGGTGTAAAACATATAAAGTATACAACACATTTTCAACAATGTATTAAAACATCGATGCTCCCATATCTCTAAAAAGAAGTCTTCTAAAACAATGCTTTAGTTTTTGAGATGAAGAATCTAAAATTTGAATTTTTATGAAAAAGAGTTGGGTAAGTGCAGGAAGTTGATGGACAAATATAGGGTCATCCATGGACGTCATATTGCAAAAAACAACGAAATCTCAACTTGTAGGGATTATTAGCTATACACACACTCTAAATTAGAAAAATTTATATAAATATGAATCGTAGCATTCGAAATCTAGTTTCTAAAATACTAATTTTTGTAAAAAATGGACAAGTTTAGCTATATTAAACACTTAAAATTATATGACTTAATTTTATTTTTTGAAAAAACTTATAAGATTGTAGTCCGTTTTCTCGCATTTTGGATGACCAAATCTTGTTATTTTTTTTTTTATCTTGGTGAAACGTTAGATGTAGTTGTCTATCTTGGGATGGATTTTATTTTGTATTTTTTTTAGCAATATTTTTTTTGAATGATTTTTTCCTTGAAAGTGGTCTAAAAATATTTAGAAAATGGAGCGCTTTCAGTTTGTCCGCCATAACTATATCAAAAAATATCGAAATCAATTTTTTTTTTAAGGTGTATAGAATTTGTCCACGCTTGGGATGGTATAAATTTTATCATATTTTGATAAGAGAAACAAAAGTTACAGTCTTAAACGTAGACATGAACATTCACGGGAAAAAATGTCTTAAAGACCTATAGTTACTAAGAAATTATAAAATGATATTTATCTTATTCTATTCACTTTAAAAACAATATTTCTACAAAGCTAAGAGTCTACCCTACGTGATGGCACCATTTTTGTGAAATGTTTTTAGTTTTTTAGCATGGTTCAAGTCTTTGGAAGAGCAGATTTGAGGTTTTTTGACCTTTTGCACTTCATAATGACCTTCCATAGCTTTGGTTGGGGAAAAACAAAGATTTTCCGACGCTTAGGTTCGGCAGATAGATTCGCGATCGCGGTTCATAAATCATATTTATACACATCCCAATGTCTGAATTACCATGTGATTTTTACTCTCTGACCTTACCGCATGCAATTCTTTCAAAATTCAAATTTGTCTTTTTCGAGCACGTTTTTAGTATCACCGAAGCAAAACATCATGGGAGACAAAAAGGAAGTCAAAAAAGGAAGTCAAAATTTCAACTTGGAAAATCTTTTCAAGAAAATACCCAAAACAATATTACAACTTTTATTGTAGTGTTTAACACTAATCCATATTGCAAATATTTATAGGCATATCAATACAGTAAATCCTACAAGGTATTACAATACAAAAGGTATAAAACCAAATGTCAAAAAAATTAGAACCCCCATAATGACAAGGCGGATAATATAAATGGGTGTAAATCATATAAAGTATACAACACATTTTCAACAATGTATTAAAACATCCGATGCTCCCAATATCTCTAAAAAGAAGTCTTTTAAAACAATGCTTTAGTTTTTGAGACGAAGAATCTAAATTTTAAATTTTTATGAAAAGAGTTGGGTAAGTGTAGGAAGTTGATGGACAAATATAGGGTCATCCGTGGACGTCATATTGCAAAAAACAACGAAATCTCAACTTGTAGGGATTATTAGCTATACACGCACTCTAAATTTGAAAAAATATATAAATATGAATCGTAGCATTCGAATCTAGTTTCTAAAATACTAATTTTTGTAAAAACGGACAAGTTTAGCTATAGTAAACACTTAAAATTATATGACTTAATTTTTTTTTTTGAAAAAACTTATAAGATTATAGTCCGTTTGCCGCATTTTGGATGACCAAATCTTGTTATTTTTTTCCTTTGGTTAAACGTTAGATGTAGTTGTCTATCTTGGGATGGATTTTATTTTGTATTTTTTTGAGCAATATTTTTTTTTTAATGATTTTTCCGTGAAAGTGGTCTAAAAATATTTAGAAAATGGAGCGCTTTCCGTTTGCCCGCCATAACTATATCAAAAAATATCGAAATCAAATTTTTTTTTAAGGTGTATAGAATTTGTCCATGCTTGGGATGGTATAAGTTTTATCATATTTTGATAAGCGAAACAAAAGTTACAGTCTTAAACGTAGACATGAACATTCACGGGAAAAAATGTCTTAAAGACCTATTATTAGTAAGAAATTATAAAATGATATTTATCTTATTCTATTCACTTTAAAAACAATATTTCTACAAAGCTAAGAGTCTACCCTACGTGATGGCACCATTTTTGTGAAATGTTTTTAGTTTTTTAGCATGGTTCAAGTCTTTGGAAGAGCAGATTTGAGGTTTTTGACCTTTTGCACTTCATAATGACCTTCCATAGCTTTGGTTGGGGAAAAACAAAGATTTTCCGAGGCTTAGGTTCGGCAGATAGATCCGCGATCGCGGTTTTTTTAACAATACCGCGAGCGTGCTTTATAAACCGCGAGCGCGCTTTATAAAGAGTGCTCGCGGTTTATAAAGTGCGCTCGCGGTTCATAAATCATATTTACACACATCCCAATGTCTGAATTACCATGTGATTTTTACTCTCTGACCTTATCGTATGAATTACTGTGAAATTCTATCTTTTTCGAGGCACGTTTTCTTATCACCGAAAGCAAAACATCATGGACAAAAAGGAAGTCAAAAAGAAGTCAAAATTTCAACTTGGAAAATCTTTTCAAGAAAATACCCAAAACAATATTCCAACTTTTATTGTAGTGTTTAACACTAATCCATATTGCAAATATTTATAGGCATATCAATACAAGATGAAATCCTACAAGGTATTGCAATACATAAGGTATAAAACCAAATGTCAAAAAAATTAGAACCCCACAATGACAAGGCGGATAATATAAATGGGTGTAAAACATATAAGGTATACAACACATTTTCAACAATGTATTAAAACATCCGATGCTCCCAATATCTCTAAAAAAGAAGTCTTCTAAAACAATGCTTTAGTTTTTGAGATGAAGAATCTAAAATTTGAATTTTTATGAAAAAGAGTTGGTAAGTGCGGGAAGTTGGACAAATATAGGGTCATCCGTGGACGTCATATTGCAAAAAATAACGAAATCTCAACTTGTAGGGATTATTAGCTATACACGCACTCTAAATTAGAAAAAATTATATAAATATGAATCGTAGCATTCGGAATTTAGTTTCTAAAATACTAATTTTTGTAAAAAACGGACAAGTTTAGCTATATTAAACACTTAAAATTATATGATTTAATTTTTTTTTTGAAAAAACTTATAAGATTGTAGTCCGTTTACCCGCATTTTGGATGACCAAATCTTGTTATTTTTTTTTCCTTTGGTGAAATGTTAGATGTAGTTGTCTATCTTGGGATGGATTTTATTTTGTATTTTTTTAGCAATATTTTTTTTTAATGATTTTTTCCGTGAAAGTGGTCTAAAAATATTTAGAAAATGGAGCGCTTTCCGTTTGCCCGCCATAACTATATCAAAAAATATCGAAATCAATTTTTTTTTAACGTGTATAGAATTTGTCCATGCTTGGGATGGTATAAGTTTTATCATATTTTGATAAGCGAAACAAAAGTTACAGTCTTAAACGTAGACATGAACATTCACGGGAAAAAATGTCTTAAAGACCTATTGTTAGTAAGAAATTATAAAATGATATTTATCTTATTCTATTCACTTTAAAAACAATATTTCTACAAAGCTAAGAGTCTACCCTACGTGATGGCACCATTTTTGTGAAATGTTTTTAGTTTTTTAGCATGGTTCAAGTCTTTGGAAGAGCAGATTTGAGGTTTTTTGACCTTTTGCACTTCATAATGACCTTCCATAGCTTTGGTTGGGAAAAACAAAGATTTTCCAAGGCTTAGGTTCGGCAGATAGATCCGCGATCACGGTTTTTAGCAATACTACAATTTATAAACCGCGGCACGCTTTATAAAGAGCGCTGCGGTTCATAAAGCACGCTCATTTTATAAAGTGCGTTCGCGGTTCATAAATCATATTTACACACATCCCAATGTCTGAATTACCATGTGATTTTTACTCTCTCGACCTTACCAATGCATTTAATTACTGTGAAATTGTCTCTTTTCTGCACATTTTTCTTATCACCTAAGCAAAACATCATGGGAGACAAAAAATGAAGTCAAAAAGGAAGTCATTAAGTAAAAAAACACCAAACGAATTAGAGGCCAACAAAATTCAAAATGCTGAGTGAATGCGGAAACTTCATGAATCTAGAAGAGGTTCATCTTCAATCCCAACTATTGTAAGCAATGAAGAACTAGGTAATGTTTCTACTGTCAATGTTGAAGTTGAATTAAATACTTGTGATGAAGAAGTTTTTATTGTCAATGTTGAAGAAGAATTAAATACTCATGATGTAGCAAATGTTGAAATTGAAGGAGACAATGAAAATGTGAATAAGGAAATTCATGTTGAAACTGTAGACAAGCAAAATTTGACAAAAACACCTCCTAGGATTTTACATAAGAAACCTAATTTTTTTATTGAAATTGATGAAAACATTTTGAAACCAATGTCTAAAACTTTCTGAATGACAAATCAGAAGAAAAGCCACTAAAATTTGGGATAATCATTTTGAAATTTTAAATGATTCCCAAAGATGTCAGTTGTTGGTTAGTTTGATGAAATTGATTAAAATGAGACCTACATTAAACACCTTAGGATTGACAACATCTAATATATGTGGTCAAACCTCTACAATTGTTGAAAACTTTCATGATGCATATCACACTGTTGGTGTCAAGAGACGCACTAGGGATAGTAATATTGTGCGTCGTGTACTTGCTACTAGTGTTGTAAGTGAATCAATAAAAAAACAACGTTTGATTACGCAAACAAGTCAAATGTTGCAAGTTAATCGAAAAACTCTAATGAAAGCAATTGAAAGATGTAATATCCTTCAATCACTCAATAATGTCGATTTTTGGGCATTTTCTACTAGAGCACCGCGTAAGGACAAAAATAATTCTGATGCTATAAGAGAAGTTGTTATTAAATTTTGGCATGATAACACTAGAGTTTCACCTAATACAAGAGATGTTATAAAAGGAGAGTTGGTTCTACTAATCGTGAACCACATCCAAAGCATTTCTTAGATATGACTCAAACTCAATTTTTTTGTAAGTTTGAACAAGAGAATCTGGAAATTAAAATTAGTCAACGTTTTTTTGAAATGTTGAAACCATTCTATGTGAAAATCAACCATGCTCGCACCACTTGTTGTTGTAGGCAACATGTTGAATTTGTGATGCATTATGCTAAATTTTTACGTATTCGTTCTATTTTTCATTCTAAAACTATGTTATCTGAATGTGGTGTTCAAGTTCCACCAATATCTTCCAGGGATTTCATTCCTACTATATTTTGTGAAAAAGAAGTTGGACAATTTTTTTATAGTCAGGATTGTTTAGATGGAAGTTGTAGTACATGCGGTGGATTACCTAAATTGGAAAGTTGCATCCATGAGTAAATTGAAGGTACAATAAGACATAATTTAGTTGAATTTGATAAATATAAATCAGTTGCATACTAGTTGAAAGATGGAAAAGAGTCAAAACGGTGTGAGCTAGTTACAGAACAAATGCCCATTTTTCAATTTATGAGAAAATTTAAGGATGAAATTGTTTATGAGTATGCGAGGCATACACATAGAGCTCGATGGTTGGATGAACAATTCAAGCTATGAAAAGACACATTTCCTATTGGTACTATTGTTTCAGTGGTCATTTTACAGAGAGAATTACATTCATTGCAACCACAAACATACAGGTTCCACATATCATTCAATTTAACAATATTTCAGATTATTATGAGTTGAACCATTTTTGTGCATAAATCAATACATTACTTTAAAGATTAACTCATATGTACACACAAAGAGAATTACAAATCAGAAATTTTGGGTACCACTTTTATATTATCATGATCGTATCAAATACACCTTGAGTTTGTGCACAGGGTTTTCCAAATACAATAGGATGATATTGATGAATTCCATTAAATCCATATTATGGAATTATTATTTCTGGGAGTTGTTAAAAGATGGAGGGATGTGAACCATAATCAAATAAGCTTTAGTTACTAATACTTAAGTTGGCTTAAGTTGGAATAGAGCTAACAATATTGTTTTAGTTTGAAAAATAAAAATTCAAAATGCCCATGGTGAAATATACCACAAATAATAATCGAAAAGATACTAGAAAATATATAACTAGAAGTAATACAAAATCCACCTCAAGATTTAAAAGAGGAAATAGTTCAAATTTATAGCCTCGGAAACAAAACCGTAGCAGAGATATCCATAGGAGTTCCATATATGGAGGAATCACTTTTATATCAACAAACAAAAACTATGATCTATGTATACTTTTTCTATAAATCTAAGGATACATATTTCTCAAGGATCTAGAGGATTTTGAAGACTACAAACCATATATACAATTGTTCAAAGTCCAGAAATTTATTTCTATTTTCTTCTCCATAAGCTTCATTAGTTAGGACCACACTAAATTTTATTTAATAAACAATACAAATATTATTAACCTAGTTTGGGTACAGATAAATTCACAGATAGAGAATACTCGGGGCATCTACAAGTTCCAACGAACAGAGATCAAAACCCACTTTCTCAGAGTTAGCAATAATACCAAAATAACCAAAATAAATATGATTTAACCAACACACATGGATATATATATATATATATATATATATATAAAGAATCAAACAAAGTGTGCTCCAGACGCGCACGTCTCTGAAAATATATATGTACATAAGTTCATAATGTATGTATACATCTCGAACTAAGCACGTGTCATAATGTACATATGGGACCACATGCGGTCGCAAAAGGCTATATATATATACAATGGACTGTGAATCTACTCATGACCACATATGTGTCATCCAGGTGGACTATAAATCTACTCATGAAACATCTTCCCTCTCTTCGCCCTGCTAGAAGTAGCACGTCCACGACCTGGGGATGTAGTGGAGGGAGATGCCACTATGGATTTCATCCGTGTGGTTCTAGGTGTCTCTAAGCATGCCCGAACCTAACTCCGCACATTCATAAACAACAAGTTTTTAACACCCAAAATTTTAAAATACATTCAAAATTTAGAAACTTGTACAATTTAGTTAAAATGCATGTGAAATCTTACCGCAATGTCATGATCCCTATCAATTTGTTGTTGACGCGTCACAGGGGACAAAATAGACTCACGAGGGGTAAGCTACATACAAATAATTAATTTTCAAATTAAATATTTCACATATATACCTACAAAATTTGATATTATAGATTTAAGTTTAATAAGAAATAATGAACCTCCAAAATTTAACAAATTTAAAAAATTGTGTACCTCAGTTAGTGGATCTGCACAGATCTTGGCGTATCTCAAAGAACCTTCATGACTGCGATATGGAGGAGTCTCTCTAGCAGTCATAAGCTATACAAAAAACATGTACAAATCAATATTAAAATCTACTTAAGAGCTTAGCAATCCTATCGAAACCTATTGAAAAAGATAATAGTAAAGGAACTCAAAGGTCGCTACACTCTAAACATATCTTTTCACGTTCATCAAGGAAACACCATCTATATATAGGTATGAAACTTCCCACTACGTCTAGGGAATTGCTTCCCACATTTACAAGCACTCAAATTTGTCCGCTGAACTTGTATATTACATAAGATAAAAAAATCAAGTCAAGAATTTTCAAATATAATATATGTCAAATATGATTACACTAAAATTGGATAACATGAACAAGTCATTTTCTAGTTCATAATCCCCTATACAATCTTACCCTATGTGGTACAGTCAAGAAATCCATGTTTTAGTATTTAGAAAATCCAGATTAATCTAAAATCACTTTATGTTCATAACATAGGTCCACTTTATGTTACAATTTCTTGCTAGGTTCTGGCTTATTTAGTTAGTCAAGAAAGAATAAAAATGTTATTATTTTATCTTCTATTTAGGATAAATACATAGGATCTATAAATGTTAGCATGAAGGCCATCTATCTTCATAAGATTTTGACAAAGTTTTGTATTTAATCAAGGTAACCCATAGTCATCTTCTATGACAATTAGAGCATCATTCAAATTTGAAGGACTTTTATCTAACATCACCAGACCAAACACATATAGATTCACAGAATTTCATCAAGGAGTTGATCCATGGATAGGTCATTTATCTCATATATTGCTAGACATTGGATTATATTGCAAACATCTTGACCAAACCATTCACCGACATAAATATTATTCACTTATGATCTATTTTAAGGGTGTGGTCTATATCAACATCATCTTCTGAGGGAGCATTTTATCCATCCTTTCTTCTTTTCTCTAAATTAAAGGAGAAAATCCCATTGGTTTTTCTCATGTTCTCTACTTTTGGAGATTTTCATTGTAATTTGGGTAGCTCATATGGTCTTATTTCAAGGACCCTCATTTTTACCAACCTAAGCTACACTTGAGTGTTTTCGTGTAGGTATAGTTTTTCCTTGTAATTATTTATTTTTAGAATATTTCGTGTAGATATATGGTGACTCATCTTGCTTATATGTTCTTTATTTCATAGGAGTTACTTGACTTTTTAGGAGTTATTTGTGTGGTGGTACTCTGAGACATGTAAAACCAATATATGATTACATACATGGCTAGTTATATCAAATGAATTGGCATTTCCTACTAAATAATATATAGGTTGAGTATAAGAAAGTGAAACTCATGTACAGAGGTCCAAAGCATGCAATCCATGCGTGAACTTCCAGTAATTAGAAACAAAGTGTAAAGAGATTTACTAACCTACGTAAAACTCATGTGAGGCATGCCAGTAGCCTCAGTTCCCTGAGCAGATGATGACCCGCCAGGCTCCTGTGTATAAAAGAGAAAAATATTAATACATGTACAACATACACGTGAAACAAATTATAATAATAATCTAGTGCAATTAAATGATTTATTAAAAATGTAAGTTTGTACAACTTGAAACTTACATTTGAAACATGCCCAGTTACATGAGCTAGCATGTCCTTTCGGATGTTTCCTTCACCGGCTCTTGCTATTTAAAATAAAATAAAAAATTAGTTTTTTACATGTATGTACATGACGTACAATCAAATATATATATATATATATATATATATATATATATATATATATATATATATATATATATCTCAAACATGTGAATTAAACTATTGTATATATATATATATATATATATATATTTAAAAATTTACTTGTGAAAGACCAATATCGGTGGCTCCGAGTTCTAAAAACATTCCCAAATCATCTCATCTATAGAAAATAAATCTTGTGAACCAGAAATGATGTCTCGCCCGCAGATGCATGCATACGACACCACATGATCCACAGTGGTGTGGTGCACTAGAATTGTGCCTCCACCAACATCACCAGATGCAATCTGGGTGCTATGTTGGGTGAGAGTGTCGGTGAGCTCCTCAATGCATGCAATGTATCAATCTCCACAACCTCCTTCACTTGTAGGAGGGATAATCCCAGAAGGCGTGGGGGTTTTGGGGCATGGGGATCCTAGGCCGACCTACACATGCACACAGTGTATGCTCTGCGCAGAAGCCACCTCCTCGACCAAAAAAGTCAGAAAAGTCAAAATAATTCGGGACCTCATTGAGCACGAACTCACAATATAATTTCTTCAAAAAATAAAGAGGAACCTCATTGTTGTTGCATGGTGGATAATCAAAAACCATCCACCATCGGTCCCAAAAATTGTTTTTGATTCTATCATCATGGCACCAATGGATTGGGAACCGTTTGCAAGTAACTGCAGGGGGGCATTGGTTCTAGGGTCGATAAATAATGCACAAATGAGGTCTTTTCCAATTTTTTTGTCTTTGACGGCCGCATGGGATAGTTTATCCGCATACCACCGCCTATAATCACTTCTAAAGGTGTTCCATCTATGTATTTGGTTGGTTGACTCGACTTCGCCAATCAATGTTTGCAATGTATTAGCTAAAGTCATGCGGGATGGATTTGTAGCATGATTTTGTCTTATAGTTTGAATTAGGTTCTCAATGACAATTTTATTTTCTTGGATTCTTCCAATGATATTATCTTGCGTTCCTGTTGGCTCAGTGGGGACAGAAGGAGCCACAGGAGGCGGATCTATGTTTGGAGGAGGGTTTTGAGGAATGTTCGGAGGGTTTTGAGGAATGTTCGGTGGGTTTTGAGGAATGTTTTGATGGTTTGCATGATTTCGAGCTTGCCGACCAACTGATAAAACAAGAAAATTGTATACATAAACAAACATTTCAAAAAACCCATGAAAATGCAAAAAAAAACCTAAAATGCAAAAAAAAACTAAAATGCAAAAAAATGATTACAATCGGGGACTTACCTCCTCGTCTTGGCGGCATGGTTGAATCTATCGCTATCCAGAAGTCCGATGAGAAATTTTGAGATAGTATTGAAAGCACGAGTGAAAAATGTTTAGGAAAAGTCACGGTTTGAAATGAAAAATGAGGAAAATAACGAGTCGCGGACTGTTAAATTTTGTCTCAGAGTTCCGCGATCGCGTTTATAACCGCGCTTGTGGTTTTAGGTTCGGTAATTACCGAACCTAGAATTCAAGAACCACGATCGTGGTTTTACGACCGTGATCGCGGTACCTTTATTTCAGGTTTTTATGTCCACGGAATTGTCCACCAACTTCGTGCACTTACCTAGTTATATTAATTTATATCAAAAAATAATAAACATGTGATCATAACCCAAAATCTATCAAATTAAGTTTAAAAGGTCTATGAACCAAAAATGAGCTAAGTTCAAGTGGTATATATAGTACATACGCTTGACTATATATTTAAAATATAAATAATATAAAACCAAAAAAAAACAAAATAACGAGATCAAGAATGTTTATAGGAAATGACAAATGTACACCATCCATATTTCTGCAAAGAACTTCCTACATTTCATTTTCACCATGCAAGGCCTCCCAAATGGTGTTTGCATTATTTTCTTCATTCACCGCCTCTATCTTTTTAGGGGTGTTTATTGCATTCCATTTGGAAAAGTCTTGTGAGAAAATATGACATTCGATTTGTTGGAACTTGTCATGATAGGGTATGATCTTGGCTCCCACACTATGATGAAGGAGGTAGATTCCTTCATAGATATCGACCCAAATTTATGAGCTTAAGTGAGAAATACATCAATAATGGATCCATCATAAAGCTCTATCTTTTGGAGGGATAAAGATTAAAACATGTAAGTAGCTCGTATAGGAGAAAATTTCTTGATGATACAAAAGTGTGGAGATAGGCCTCCTGAGTGTATGGCAAGCCAAGAATGTGTTTCAATAACTTGCAATCTTAAGTCTTCCATTTTACAAGGGTATCGAAGTAATGAGTAAGAGACACACATGAACCTCGCATATAGTTGATATATTTAAAGGAGATACAAAGAGCACTAAGGTTGCATATCCAGAGGGTAGTAATCCCTACACTAGGTCAACTTAAGGTTTCCAAGGTCTACAGTCAAGATAGAGGGGAGTACGTTACTGAGATATCAATAGATGGGTGAGAATAGGTATAGATCAACGATAGATAAGGCAAGCATGTATGATATGACTAAAATGAAAGTAAAGGAAAGCTAATAAGCTAATCAAATAAGAGAACTATGATAATTAACATCAACGTACATATAACACTAAGCTAAAATAGAGAAATGGGGAAGGGAAATGAACTAATTTATGCAAAATGAAAAATATAGTTAGATAGCTTACCTATACCTATAGGGTGGTCGTTGATGCATCTATCTCTTTAGAGAATCAACACACCGAGAGATAATCATTATTAGGTGAAGAAGGGGAACACTATTCCTGTCCTAGACTCATTATAAATGACCCAATAGTGAAAGAAATCCAACCAAGAAGAAGAGTGTCTAATCCAATCCAAGACAAGTGTAAGATGAACCAAGAGTTAAGAGTGAAGATACGAAGGTTGTATAAAATATCATAGCGAGATGGTAGTGCCTAAGGATTGGGCTTCCTTCCTTCATGAATGTCAAGATGAGGTAGGTATATATACTACACCAAAGCCCATGGGTGATGAAATTGGCTAGGGAAAATCCTAACATCGACACCATCACCCACTATATATGGCATCGACCAAGGATGATAAAGTGTCATGTAGAGTGAAAATAGGTGTCGTAGATCATGGAAGTGGATGAAAAAAGTGTCAAATGGTGAGATGCTAGAAAGGTTTCAGGAGTGCAATGTGTATGAGACATAAAGGGACAAAGATAACTAGTGAAAGGAAAACTAAGGCTAAGACCGCATAGCGATACTCTCTATGTGTACTTTCTCTAACCCATATTGTATACATATGCCCCGAGATGTTGATCACTACATGTTGTAATATCGAAACATGGGGTGCTCAACGGAAAACAATAGTTTGTAACAACGAAATCAAAAGTAGATACTGTAAGTAAGTACATAAAGAGGTGTTAAAAGCACTAGCTAAAATGAAATATACCCGCCAATATGTAGATGATAGTGTCGTTCATCCCGCCATGTGCGAGATGTAATCAACACTACAAATCCCCAAAGAAGCACAACCGAAAGGAAACACTAGAGGATAATCATTAAAACAAGACATAAATAACCTAGCTAAGGGCACATGGGATGGATGTCATGTCATATTGTTGAGATGTCATAATTTCATTGATATTATATGATGATATGGTGTCGAGAATAAGCAATTTTTTGAAGATTATTGAAATTATGTGTGTAATAGGTTAAATTGAATGACATGAGAACACAATCAAGATGTAATAAACAACATGTATTGCGGAGTTCGAGAGTGGAAATGAAGGTCATTTGAATATTTAGGATAATCACAACTGAATTTGAATAGAAAATTTAGTTTTATATAATGATTTTGATTTTTATTTTCTTATTGATATTTTGGAATTGATAGAACCCCGAGATAATTTGGGTGTATTTCAACGACATGGCATGAGTACGAGTGGTGATGGAGGAAAAGAGGAAGAGCACATGGTGGGGCATGACCACGGGTAAGTCGATGTATTTAATGTTGTGGGGTAGATTAGGTGTTATTTGGTGCACAAGATTTATAGGGCTAGGTAGAGAGGTCAAAGGGTTGTGGGACCCATCATATTAATGACTTGCATGGATGTATGAAAGGTTCCCGATGTATAGGTTGATAAGGACACCACACACAATAGGAGCAGATGCCATGAGAATTCTTCAATGGGAACACGGGTTGACACCGAGATCACTCAAAGCATTCTAGCCACTAGCACAAGTGGGTCTAGATGATGTTACATACCATCCTTATATAATAATTTGGAGCAATGGTCCAGTTGGCCCATAGTATAGTATTTGGATGCCATCACAGAGGTGACAGGGAACTATGTTTGTTGGGTGGAGACCCATGCGATGAGAAGGGTCCCGAGGCATTTTGGGCAAACAACACTCATGGTGATACCACCATTGCCACCCTACTAGCGTCGTCATGCCAAAGAGGATACATGAGTAGATGCGGGGGTACTAACATTACAACCCTATAGGATACGCGTAGAAAATGCACATGGTCATAGGAAACATAGGCATAGTGGGGATTCTCAAGGCCTACCACATATCATAGTCGTGAGCGGTTCAGAGGAGGGATCTAATGGAGGATATGTTGATATGGGTGCATGCAGTCGAGTGCAGTAGAGCTAGCCCTAGCACCGAGGAGGAATAGGAGGGAAACCAACATTATGGCTCAAGGAGCATAAGATGCGACGGTTGGTAGGAGGCTACTTGATGTCGATCATGGTTTAGATGGTTGTGAACCTAATACAGAGGCCCATACTACAATGTATAGGTGACATTATATTGGTTCCCCGAGATAGGTGGGCATAATATGCAAGAGAGATACCTTGTCATGATGAAGAGGATGAGGAGGTATTAGACGGCCATGGAGACGATGAGACCATCGTGGAGAGGCACGAGAATCTAGATATATGTGATATTATGATATTTTAGATTATTTTTTAGTAATGGGTTTGTGTCATGTTGATATTGTGAGTAACATGTGTCATTATTGGTTTTGTAGAGCGGACATTGGAGGAGTGGCATTCCGTGATAGAGAGTTCCCACCATGAGATATTGGATTTGGTATTGGATGTCTAGATCTGCGGTGAGGGTGGATCTAGTATCACTATCTAATGGAGATTCTGTGAGTTTTATCTGTTTGGTTGGAGAGGCATCCCAGACACTACGAAGATATAGGGATGTATAGGTGTTGGTAGCCACTAGTAGCATATATTTGATGTTGCATAATCTATTGTAGGTGCTTTAGCAGCCCTAGTTCGAGCAAGAATCCTGCCTATTCTATTCCAAGAGAGTAACTAAGAGGATTACTTTGTTAGAGACATATCTTGCGAGAGTCCAAGGAGAGGCCTCCAGATCCCGATCTAAGGCGAGTCATTAGCCCACAAATCTAGAGCTATTAGCACGACCCCATTGGCCCAAAACATTCATGGACCCCCACACGGGGTGAGGGTGCTTGAGTCATTTTATAGATGGGAAAAATCCATTTTGTATAGTTTTGTCGATGTATAAATGTCCCTCCTCTTTAATGGGAGAGGTTCCCTTATTGAAAGTAGGAAAAACAAATGTACAAATATACAACTCTCAATGTTTGGACCCTGATATTTTGGAATGTTTTCATACTTAAAAGATTATCAATACGAAGGATTGGAAGAGTAGAGAGATGAAGAAGAAAAAAACAATGTTTTCAGAGATATAGGTAGCAGAATATATCCTTACTCACATTGAACCAAGAAAATATAGAAAAAAATCAATCACTTCATCACCAATGTGAATCTACAGACACAAAGTTCTAAAGATTACACAGACAAGAACACAAAGTTTCTTTTGAATGCAAAGACAAATGATCCATTGAATCGAAAGCAAGAGAGAGAGAGATATATATAAGAGAGAAATGAGAAAGAAAGCTTTTATATTGAATTACTTCCAAATTTACAACGTTCCCAGAAAAACCAGAATCCTTTTTTCATGGCCAAAACATGTTCTTATAACAATTCGTGTACATCCATACTTTGTCCCCAAGAAAAGAATATCCAAAAGGAATAATGTTTGTTGTAGATCCATTTTTGGAAAGTGACATGAAACAAACACACTCATGAAAACCAGAGGTTCAAAAAGGTGAATATTTCATCATTTCGAGCATGATTACTTTAGCGGGGGCATCTCATGATTTTCTTCTTCATGTGGTCCTACCATTTCCACCTTTTAACCACTTTCATAGCACTCAAGTGCTTACTGGTAAGTTTTCCCCTTTTTTATTGTGTATGCCCGATAAACTCTATTTTCTGATAATCAAACTTTACATCTCTTTAAACTTATCAATTTGGCTCCACAACAAACCAAAAATGCATCTCATGAATAAATGACAAGGAAACAGAGAGAGAAGAATGAAGAATGGTTCACATTTGTATTCTTTGGAGCTCTGGTTCGTTAATGGCATCAAAAACCAGATGAGTGCATTTTGGCCACTCTTTCCCTTTCGACTTTGAAATTGGACCCTACGCATGTGGCAAGCTCCAAGCAACGATGGGCACTGGGAAAAAAATCCACGTTTTAAGACATTTGGGAGAAAAAGCACAATTTCTCATTTTCTCCGCCCTCTTCCTGCAAAAGGTCAGACACGTGGCACACCCTAATTGGAAATGGGGTTCAGGCTCAAATTCTCATTTTTTTAAGACAAAAAGCTCAAATTCTCAAATTCCTCCATCGGCCCACCTTGATTTTTTTTAACATGAACACGTGGCACACCCTGATTGGAAATGGGGTCATGGCTCAAATTCTCATTTTCCTCCACCGGCCCATTGTCCCGATTTCATTCTTCAACACATGGCATCACCCGATTGGTTGCGGGGATGTGCTTCACTTTTATACTTTATCTATTTTGAAAAGGGAAAAATTCCAACTTTTCCCCAAAAGTTCATGCCTCCATCGTTGAATTTTCAACGTAGGCCATGTCCCTTTTGATTCATGTGGGCCTTTTCAAATTTATCCCTTCACATGAGCGGGGCCACAGGGTCATTTTAGAACTTTTTCCCTTTGTGGAAACAAAGCTAAAATTCCTAAAGTCCTCTGGATCTTGAAAGCATATGAATTTGGCCATGTCCCTTTGCGTGAGTGGGGCCGCATGGGTCATTTTAGAACTTTTCACCCTTTCACCATAATGCCTTAGAGAATAAAATGGATCCATCACCCGAACTTCCACCAAAACTACTCTCCACCAATCAGGGACCCATGGGGGATGCGGGGAAAATCTGACATTTTTTCCAAAATCACCAAAAGTGATAAGTTCAAAAAGGAACCCATCGGCCACATCCAATGAGAAGAAAACATAGCTTCACCTTCTGAGAAAGAATTTGATGGGGAAAAGAACGTAGAAAATTGCAGAGAATGGGAAAATGCCATTTTTGCACCCGATGAAGATTTTCTTTACACAAGTTAATATGTGAAGAATGCAAGTTTCCACGTCCTTCAAATGCATAAAATAAGATCATAAACCCCCTCCCATCCATGAGAAATAGATAGAATGTTATAATGGCCGCAGACTGAGGAAATGCATAAAACGTCATGGGGATCAAAATGCGAGCACTTGAGGGGCTCAAACATGAATTCCTCCATGGAAGACTTCAATTTTCATGAAATTGGATTTCAAAAAAGGGGGAAAATTGAGGGGACAACAAGCTTGGCTCCTTCTGGGGATGATTTGGCAGAGGAAAGATGTAAAATCAAGAACCATAGAGAATTTTGGGGATGAACAGATCAGTGCCTTATCCATTGGGCAATGGAGTCAAAAAGCAATATCAACACAGAAGACAACACACACAAGGAAACAAGAAAAAACAAGAAAAACCAGAAACAAAAATGCTATACAAAATGTACAGAGGGACCACCAAAACTCCTAGGTTTTGAACAACTTCAAAAATTTCCCACTATAAGGAAGTGGGAGAGGAGAACCATCCATGTAATCCAGGTAAAAAGAGTTCTCACCAGAAAAATGTCTAATTTTAAAAGGACCAAGCCAAAGGGAATCAAATTTACCATGGTTGCCTCGAGGTTCATGCCTTTTGTCCCAAAGAAGAACATTGTCTCCCACTTGAAAAGTTCTGGGTTTAGCCTTTTTGTCAAATAGAGCTTTTACCTTGAGTTGATGAGCTGATATTCTATCAACCACTTGCAATCTGTCTTCATTCAACTTCTGGAGGTACATAATTCTTTTGTCCAATGAATTGGTAAAGTTGGCATCCTCAATGGCCTTCATCAAATGTAAGGCTGGTAGTTCCAATGTCACTTTGGCGGTGAGCTTCAACTCCATATACCACTTGAAAAGGAGACATTCCAATGGCTCTCTTAGGTGTAATCCTATCTACCCATAAAGCATCATATAGTTTCTTATGCCAATTCCTCTGAGAGTCATTAACAAGCTTCCAAACAATGGTGACCAAGTTCTTGTTAGTTGATTCTTGCTTGCCCATTCCCTTGGGGATAGTAATCTGAAGAGTGAGCAAGGGAAATGCCATAGCCATAGCAGAAATCCATCATCTCAGTAGAAGAAAAATTGGAAGCATTGTCAGTGACAATCTTGTTTGGTATCCCAAACCTTATTAAGATGTGCTCCTTGATGAAGTTGCATACTACTTCAGAAGTAGTACTTTTAACTGGAATGGCTTCCACCCACTTGGTGAAATAATCAGTGGCAGTCAAAACATGAGTATGCCCTACACTTGAAGGTGGATTGAGTGTCCCAATGAAGTCCAAACCCCATTGTTGAAAAGGTTCCTCAATCACCACTGGTTTGAGAGGTAAAGCAACCAATTTGGGTCTTCCAACAAAGGTTTGACATGCTTCACACTTGCCTACCCACTTTGATGCATCTTTGAACAAGGTAGGCCAATAATATCTAGCACGGAGGATTTTGTGGGTTGTGATGAAGAAGAAAAAATGACCTCCATAGGCCTGGTCATGAAAAGCTGAGAACAATTTCTTTTGTTGCTCTTTGTCAACACATTTCAAAAACCTTCCATCTATGCCTCATTTGAACAATGCATTTTCCCACAACACATATTGTGCAGACCTTAATTTGATGGCTCTCTTATCCTTGGCACTCAAATGGGATGGACATTCTCCATAAGTAAGAAAGTGTGCAATGCCAACATACCATTCATCAGTTGAGTGAGAAAAGAACAACAGGGATATCAACTTCCTCCTTGGACAATTTGGCATCAACTCCTTCAACAATGAGTTCACATAAGCCCTTTCCTCAACTAGCTTGGTGGGTTTGATGTCAAGATCATACTCCTAAACTTTGGCTACCCAATTTCCTCTCTTGGTTCCAAATTCTTGTTGTGTAAGAATGGATTTAATAGTTGTATCAGGCACAAGCACAATAGAATGAGAGTTGAGGATGTAAAAATGAAACTGCTTCACAACTTTGACCACTGCAAAAGCATGTTTCTCCATCATGGTGTACTTCAGCTCATGGGATTTCAAAATATAACTCATGAATGCTATGGGGAGTTCATGACCTTTAGCATTCTCCTGGGTTAACACAACAACTAGAGTACTTTCAGTAGCATAGCAATAGATAATGAAGTCTTTTTTATAATCAGGGCATGCCAAGATTGGAGTCTTTGCTATAGCTCTCTTGATGTCTTCAAATGCAACCTTTCCTTCAGAGGACCAACCAAAATTCTACTTCCCTTTCATCATGTGGGCTATGTTCAAAGTAAGTTCAGCAAAATCAGGTATGAATCTTCTTAAGAAGTTGATCTTGCCAAAGAAAGAGTGCACACCCTTCTTGCTTGTGGGGAGAGGGATCTGCTGAATTACTGGACTCTTTCTAGATCAATCTTGATTCCCTCCTTGGAGACAATGTGTCCCAATAATTTTCCCTCGGTGACACAAAAGACATATTTCTTGGGATTCAAGGAGATGCCATGCTCTCTACACTTTTGGAGGACAGTTTCAAGGTGTTGGAAATGATCAGCTCTAGTTTTTGAAAACACAGTCAGATCATCAAGGTATACAACTATGCATTTTCCCTTGAGACTGCCAAAGGCCAGGTCCATTTCCCTCTGAAAGGTGGCACCAACATTGATGAGGCCAAAAGGCATTCTCTTGTAAGAAAAGGTGCCCCAAGGAGTGGTAAAGGCAGTCTTATGCTGATCTGCAACACTTACTTCTACTTGATTATATCCTGAGAATCCATCAAGCATGGACAACATTTCTGAACCTGTAACAACCTACAACACTTGATCCATTATGGGGAGAGGATAATTATCCTTCAAAGAGGCTTGATTCAAATTCCTAAAATCAACACAAATCTGGATCTCACCATTCTTCTTCTGACAGGCACAATATTAGCAATCCACGTTGAATGGTGAATGGGGAAAATGATCTTAGCCTTCAATAACTTTTGGATCTCTTGAAAGATTGTATCAACAATTTTAGGGTTATATTGCCTCTACTTTTTCTGAAGGGCTTGATCCCAGGTTTTAGAGGAATGAAATGTTGCATCTCTTTTGGCTGAAAATCCTTGAGATCATCATAAGAATATGCAAGAACATCAACATACCTTTTCAACAAATTCATTGCTTTCTCCCTCTCCTCTTGTGTGCAACACTTTCCAATGTTTACCAGCATGGGTTCATTAAGACTCCCAATGTTTATCTTTTCACATTCAGCATAGACTTGTTGAGCTCCTTTGGAAGTTTTGGACTTGATGTACCTATCATGTTTATCAAATAACTCTTCCAAACTTACCATCCCTTTAGGTATCTTATTACCTTTCAGTTTTATGCAGCCATCATGATCCATTTCTTCTTTGTTATCTTCTTCATTTGGGGGCACACACTCTCTAGGAAGATTTCCACTTCCTTCAAAGTACAGCTGGTCAAAATTATCTCTGAGTTCAAGGAAGGAAAGCAAGTGTTGATCATCATTAAAGACCTGCCAATTGTTTGCATTGTCAGGCACACTAGGTCTATGAATCATCTCAATGGTGAATTTATCTTGGGAGAAATCTGGATGAGGGATCAATAGAGACCCCGAGACAGCCAAGGAATCAGCCTGGTGTTTCTTTCCCTTGGCATGGCTTCAATGGAAAAGGCATCAAGGAACTCAATGGAATCCCAAACCAGATTCTGTAATGTTTCAACCTTCTATTCTTCACTTGAAAGAGATCTCTGACCTATTTTACAATCAGCTCTGCATCTCCACGAGCAAGGAGATTCTTGATCCCCATCTCTTTTTCCATGCTTAAACCAAGGATGAGAGCCTCATACTCAGTTGTATTATTTGTGTTTTTGAATTGGAGCTTGAAGGAGAAAGGATGAATTTTCCCTTCAGGAGAAATAAGCACCACACCAGCTCTAGAAACCAGTGAGGAGCAACTCCCATCAAATTCCAAAATCCAAATGCCATTAGGATCAAGAAGCACTTCCTTAGGATGGTTAGCCTCATCTTGTGACATGATCATGTAGTTACCATGACCAATGTCCTCATAAAGTATTTGTGCCTTTGGGTCATCTATTTTTTTGCACAATATATTCAGTTTGTTTCTCAAGCAGTAGCTTCTTCATTTTCCCATTCACTAGAATAAGAGCATGTGACCAATCCATCATGATTTCTCCTCCAACATCTTTGCAAAAATTTCTACTCAGCAACATGCCATAGGAAGGGGAATATCAGCTACCAAAATGGTGGCTAAAACTCTCTTCTCTGGAAAAGCAACAAAGGCTACTTGTGCATCCTTGATCCTTCCAACCAATGGCACTTCTCTACTTTCCATTGAGTAACATGAACCAAAAGTGTGGGTTAGGGTTAAGCCTAGGGCATGAGCTACCTTAGCAGGCATCACATTATCTGAAGCACCAGAATCAATAACACAATTGCTTGAGTTTGTGGCCAGCTATGAGGAGAGTGACATAAAATGGTTTGATCTTCTCATCAGATGAAGTGACTGCTGCCACAAGGCTTGGTTGAGATGAAGGAGAAGGAGTGGGCAAGAGACCTTTAGAACTAGGGGATGAAGGCTTGGATTTGGAATTTACAAAGTCTACCATCTTAGCAAAGGCCTTGGGATGGGTTTGGTAGAATTCAGACTTCTGAGATCTGGATCTTAGTTTTCTTGAGATGGTCAATAATGTCAAAAGAACCAGAGGTAGATGGAGCATCATTGATAGGAGTAGATGAAACTTTTGACTTATCAACTCTATCATTTGAAGGGAAAGAAGTTTTAGGAGCAGAAATAGAGGAGGAAGGAACAACAAAACCTACCTTGGGTGTGGAAGAAGTTGGAATAGGAGCTCCTCTCCTTGCAATCACTTGGAATGGTTGTAGGAGGTTCCTTAGATCTTTTAGCAGGCTGCACCACTTTCTCCTTCTTGTTGGCTTGCTCACGAGTCATGACAACATATGATTCATTGTTCATCTCTGTAACTCTTTCTTCATAATCATCCTCTTCATCTATACCTTCAGTGGTGAGAAAATGGACATGAGATCCACTCAACTCTTCTAATTCTTCATCAACTTCCTCTTCATGTTCTTCACATATTTCATTCTCCTCCTCATCATCAGGCTCCAACACTTCACATGTTGCATTGACTGGAACTTTAACATGTGGGCCTTCAATTGCCAATCTAGTCTGAGGAGAGGCAACCGATTCTGGGGTGAAAGTTCTTCCTAGGAACATCTTGATAAGGAGCATGTTGGGCTAACTGCTTCTTGAGAGAAATGAGATCATTAGCAAGTTTTGTACCAACTGATCTGCATTAGCTCCAGGAGAAGATGTGGAAGAAGGAGATGCTTTGGATTTGGATGATTCTCTCCTTAGCTTGCCAGACATGATCAGATCATCTTCAACTTGACAAAAATCTCTGATCAACATCTAAAGTGGCAAAGATTAGCTCTTCTAAGTGCATAGCTCACTTCAGGTAGTTGGGCATTAAGGAAGAAACATTTCTGAATCTGATCCATAGGGCATGTGTTTTGTGGGATCTTGTTAACCAGCTTGTTGAATTTGGCCACAAATTCCCTCATGGGCTCATGTGACTCTTTCTTGATTTGAGAAATCTGGGCCAAGAGGGCATGTACATCCTCAGCAGGTTTGAAACTTTCTCAAACTGGGTTGTCATGGTGTTCCAATTGGTGATGGATCTAGCAGGGAGATGATAAAACCAATCAACAACATTATCTTGCAATGTCTCTACAAAAATTCTAATAGAGATATCCTCATGTTCAACTCTAAGAACACCACAAGCAACAATGAAGGCCAATATGCTCATCTGGATGAACCTTCCCATCACCTCTGAATTTAGGGAAATTCTTTCTATTGCCTCTAGGAAATTCATGCAATGGTTGGGGAAGAGCAAGAGGCCCAACCCTTTGGCCCCAAGGCAGAGGAGCTGCCATCCTTGGAAAGATTGTTTGGAGAGGAACTGAAACACCAACGAGAATCAAAGCATGCAAATTAGGACTGATTTGATCTTGAGGGATGTCACTCCCAGAAGTTTTGTCTCTAGCAGGAGGAGTGCTTGCAGATCTTGTTCCTCTTCTTTTTCTTGATGAAGGGAGAGAGAAACCTTGATGATCCAGAAGTTGGAAATGAGGGTCTTCTTCCCCAAGGGTTCTTCTACCCCGAGTGTATCTTGGAGTCACCAGATCAAAGATGATCAAGAAGTTGTTATTCAAAAATGGAATCCATTTGCAATGAATTCCCCAGTGGAGTCACCAAAAACTATTGGGTTTTAAAATGGAACATGGATAGAAACCACAGTCAGGGGACAAACGTGTCCCTCCTCTTTAATGGGAGAGGTTCCCTTATTGAAAGTAGGAAAAAAAATGTACAAATATACAACTCTCAATGTTTGGACCCTGATATTCTGGAATGTTTTCATACTTAAAATATTATCAATATGAAGGATTGGAAGAGTAGAGAGATGAAGAAGGAAGAAAACAACAATGTTTTCAGGAGATATAGGTAGCAGAATATATCCTTACTCACATTGAACCAAGAAAATATAGGAAAAATATCAATCACTTCATCACCAATGTGAATCTGCAGACACAAAGTTCTAAAGATTACACAGACAAGAACACAAAGTTTCTTTTGAATGCAAAGACAAATGATCCATTGAATCGAGCAAGGAGAGAGAGATATATAAGAGAAATGAAAAAAAAAAGAAAGCTTTGTATTGAATTACTTCCAAATTTACAACGTTCCCAGAAAACCAAAATCCTTTTTCCATGGCCAAAACATGTTCTTATAACAATTCATGTACATCCATACTTTGTCCCCAAGAAAAGAATATCCAAAAGGAATAATGTTTGTTGTAGATCCATTTTTGGAAAGTGACATGAAACAAACACACTCATGAAAACTAGAGGTTCAAAAAGGTGAATATTTCATCATTTTGAGCATGATTACTTTAGCAGGGGGCATCTCATGATTTTCTTCTTCATGTGGTCCTGCCATTTCCACCTTTTAACCACTTTCATAGCACTCAAGTGCTTACTGGTAAGTTTTCCCCCTTTTTTATTGTGTATGCCCGATAAACTCTATTTTTTGATAATCAAACTTTACATCTCTTTAAACTTATCAATTTGGCTCCACAACAAACCAAAAATGCATCTCATGAATAAATGACAAGGAAACAGAGAGAGAAGAATGAAGAATGGTTCACATTTGTATTCTTTGGAGCTCTGGTTCGTTAATGGCATCAAAAACTAGATGAGTGCATTTTGGCCACTCTTTCCCTTTGTCAGCTTTGAAATTGGACCCTACGTGTGGCAAGCTCCAAGAAATGATGGGCCTGGGGGAAAAAATCCATGTTTTAAGACATTTGGGAGAAAAAGCACAATTTCTCATTTTTCTCCGCCCCTCTGCATCCCCAAAGGTCAAACACGTGGCACACCTTGATTGGAAATGGGGTCATGGCTCAAATTCTCATTTTCCTCACTTTTTTTAACAAAAAGATCAAATTCTCCTCTCTTTATGCCCGCTTTGATTTTTTTTAACATGAACATGTGGCACACCCTGATTGGAAATGGGGTCATGGCTCAAATTCTCATTTTCCTCCACCATCCCACTGTCCCAATTTCATTCTTCAACACATGGCATCACCTGATTGGTTGCGGGGATGTGCTTCACTTTTATACTTTATCTATTTTGAAAAGGGAAAATTCCAACTTTTCCCCCAAAGTTCATGCCTCTGCCATTGAATTTTCAATGTAGGCCACGTGTCCCTTTCTGATTCATGTAGGGCCTCAACTCAAAATTTATCCCTTCACATGAGTGGGGCCACGGGTCATTTTAGAACTTTTCACCTTTGTGGAAACAAAGCTAAAATTCCTAAAGTCCTCCGCCGATTTAGCGCATATGAACTGAAAAATGGCCACGTGTCCCTTTGCGTGAGTGGGGCCATGGGTCATTTTAGAACTTTTTTCCCTTTCACCATAATGCCTTAGAGAATAAAATGGATCCATCACCCCAACTTCCACCAAAACTGCTCCAGCCAATCAGGGACCCGCGGGGATGCGGGGCAAATCTGACATTTTTCCAAAATCACCAAAAGTGATAAGTTCAAAAAGGAACCCATCCGGCCACATCCAATGAGAAAAAAACACGTAGCTTCACCTTTTGAGAAAGAATTTGATGGGGAAAAGAACGTAGAAAATTAGAGAATGGGAAAATGCCATTTTTGCACCCGATGAAGATTTTCTTTTCTTTACAAAAAAAGGGGGAAATTTGCAAAAGGTTAATATGTGAAGAATGCAAGTTTCCACATCCTTCAATGCATAAAAGAAAGATCATAAACCCCAGTAAAATCGATGACGATCATCCACTTTTGTAAGGGAAAATGGGTCGATTAGGTTGATGGTAGTATGTGGAGGTATAGTCGGTGGAGCAATTTGAGGCTCAAGCACCGGTTGGGAAGAAGTGTCAATTGTGCTTGAGGATTCCTCTTGTATTGGGACATTGTTCATGTCATGAGTGAATTTGGTGTGAAGGTTTTCTTGGTAACACAACACTTCCCTATCATGAATATAGGAATTTCTATTCAGGTGAGGGTGATTTAAATCGTAATCATCATCATAATAGGATGTGGAGGCATCCACTGCACAAGAGTTGACTATGATCTCTAGTCAGACCACATGATCCAATGGGGGATGTGGTGTACATGAGATTACTGTGGGAATTGAAGGCTCCTTCTTTCAAGGCTGCAAGGAGGAGGTGGCTAGGATACTATAAGCCTAGGAAGATCGAAGTTTTGATTCTAAGCGTAACATCATTGGGTTAGTCATCGATTCCAAGAGATTTAGAGGTGTTCACCCGACCAATTTAGGATGATTGACATTTTCCCGAAGATAATATATAGGATAGTTAAAACATTGGTATTATCTAAGGGGATGACAATAATTCCTTGAGTGTTGGGAGCTCATATGTCCCTTTGTTTTAAGCGTATCATAGTTCCAAGGATTAATGTCTTCCTAAATCTTATAAATTTCCCTTGTAAGTGAACTTCACACATTGTCATGAGGAAGAAGAAATGGTGCAACTATGGTGAGTTCAAGGATGCCCTAGGAGAATATTATAAGATAGAGGAAAATTGAAGACCATGAATTTAACGTGCACAATCATAGGGTGGTAGTGATAGGTAACTAAATGCACCCCATATGAGATATCTATCAACGATCGTATCCTGTTCATGTATATTTTAGGTTATTGATAGAATAACCAAGAGCCTTAATAAAGTCTAATGAGGCCACACACGTGTCGATCCTTCATCAATGAGAGCATGCTTGACCATAGTGTGACTGATATGAATTGAACTCGAGAGAAGGGGATCATCTATGCGAAGTAAGAGCTCATCCAAGATCATAAAATCTATAGGAAAACAAATGCAAGAGTGAACATTTGTAAAAAGATCGGTATGAATGGAGATCTCACATTGTTGGAAGATGTTTTCCTCTGAGCCATGCAATGTGGGACTATTCCCTAAAGAGGGAGGAAATGGAATGTTCATATAAAATAATGTTGTCATGATACGCTCACGGTGGTGAGGCGATGTACACATGTAAGAAGGGGAATTGGTTGGGGAGTTAGGAAAGTACTTCAAGAGGATCCCACTCATCATGACTGGACTATACAGTAGGCTGAGAGTGTTGGGAATCCTTAGAAATAGAGCTAGAAGGAGTGATTAAGGACACTTCGAAACTATTTTTTGATCATTTATTATTCCATTGGCCTTGCAAATTTTATTTACACAAGGGACGATGGTATTTGTGGCTAGAGAAATAGATCTAGACACCATTAGACCTCTATAATAATTTCTATAGGGGTTGATGGAATTGGGAGTCAAATTTTTGTTTTGGGAAGCCTAGTTTTGAGGTACAAAAGGATATATAATCATATGAGTCCCAGGATAGAATGTTATAGGATATTTAGGTTATATGTAAGCTAAGACACACTTTACATCATTAATTTTAACCATATTTTCAAGAGGATATCCATGCCACCATTTTAGCCATAGCATTTTATTTCTTCTTATAAATTTCAGCAACATTACGATTAGGCATAGGATTAGAGAAGATTCGTATTTTCTCAATAGTTTGGTTGATAACTTCATGAAAATCCTTTTGTAGATCTACATTGTAGGATTTGATGAATTCAATCAAACTCTCGCAAGTGATGGCATCATAGTCAAATTGGAGACCTAGGAAAATGTTGATGGCAACCATTCGTAGTACATGATATTTTTCATGAGAGTGACCCCAATTAGCATGCCACCAACAAAACTTACTTTCATCATGCCAATGAGGAATAGGTTGAGAAGGATCCAATATCACAATAAATGGCTTAGGTAAGTGATGTTTCAACTCTTCCTTACTTAATGGTTGATAGTTAGGATGACTTTTTTTGTTATTAGGTTGTTGATCAATGTTAAAAACAACCCTATTTCAAGAAGCTACAAGAGGAAGAGTGTCGAGACTTATTTGTCTGTCGCATTCTTATTCTTAGAACATTAGAGGATTTGAAATTGATTGTTACTTTATGTATTATGAGGACCTTTCTCAAATTCCCTCATGAGAAAATCTTACATTTTGGCTTGTTCAAAGGCCTCTTCAAGGGAAGTGGGAGAAAAGGACCTCACTTTTATTGAAGTTGAGGTTCAATAACTCGTAAGAAAATTTGGAAGAGGTTATCATTGGTCATATTATGTTCTAATCACATAGATAGGGTCTTCAAATGCTTAATGAAAGATTATGTTGATTAATTTTCATATTGTTGGAAATTGATGAAAGTATTGATATTATTCTCAAGTAGATCATGATATTGGAATTCGTTCACTAGGGTTGTCATTAGGGACTCTAGCTCAACTATAGAATTAGGAGGCAAAGTGTGATACTAATCCAAAACATCTCCAGTGAGAGTTTTAGCTAGGATTTTATTGGTGGTGTATTAATTGGTTCTAATCCATTCCTTATAAATATTACTAAAGGCCTTGATATGAAGGGTGGGATCAATAGACTCATCATAAGAGATAGAAGGAGAAATGCCACCAATATATGTGCTAGCAATATAAGGTGTTAGAGGATCTTGTTGGACTGCTCTTAAGACTTTATTTTGGATAGGGATTGGGTGATGGGAACCCTATTAGTCCCATTTGGAAAAGGAGGGGTGATGGTTTCCTAAGAGATCATTATAAGGTGGTTGATTAATTGAGCCATGTTAGCTTACATGAAGGAATTGAGCCATAGTAGTAGATTTTTATTGGCTCATCCTATCAATAAGTTGGAGAATGAGATTAGTAGGGTTATAATTAGAGGAATTCTCATATGAACCTACTTTGGGACCTTTCCCTTTTTCTTCCTTATTGTCAAGTTGTTTGGAGACAAATTCAAGAAGGCGCTTACCAAACATATCTTTAGATTTATTTTTGTATTAGGGAAATTGAGAGAGAAACTTATTAATCTTAGGAGGATGATCAAAATTCCTATGATACAACAGTCCATGCAAAATGGAAACTTGTCTTGAAGATGATAGGTCTCGGGAATATCTACACAATAGAATTAGAAAACGAGGCCTAGATACTCTATGATGAAGTGAATATCTTGATGAGAAAATATCCTAAGATGGAGGCTATAGACACAATCGTCATGTAGAAAGGTTTACATAGGGGTATATGGCATCCAGGAATAGATTTGGGAAAATAGAAGGGATCTATCGTGTAAGTAGGTTTTCTAAGGGTCGATGGTGTTTGGAAATAAGTATACTAGAAAATACATGATCACCCCTAGGTGATGGTGTCTATGAAGGAATTTTTTGAGGTTTTGTGGATTTTTGGATGATTTTAATCGTACAGAATTAATGTAGGATTCACATCAAGTTCACTAGAGATTTATGGCGGGTGAAGAATGTGTCTCAATAACTTACACTCCTAATTATTCCATTCTACAAGGGTATCGAGGCAACACGAAAGAAACAAACATGAACCACCATACAATGGATATATTTAAAGGGGCTACAATGAGCACTAGGTCGCATATCTAGAGGGTAGTAATCCCTATAATAGGTCAACCTAGGGTTTTGAGGCCTGCAATCAAGATAGAGGAGAGTACCCTACTGAGATATTAGTCGATGGGAAAGAAGAGGTATAAATCAATGATAGATAAGGAAAGCATGCACAATATGATTGAAATGAAAGTAAAATAAAGCTAAGAAGTGGATCAAATACGAGAACTATACTAACTAGCATCAATGTACATATAAAACTAAGCTAACATAGAGAAACGGGAAGGGAAATGAACTAATCTATGAAAAATGAAAAATATTGTTAGAGCACTTACATGTACCTATAGGGTGGTTGTTGATGCATCTATCTCTCTAAAGAAGCAGCACACCGAGAGAGAATCATTATTAGGTGGAGAAGGGGAACACCGTTCCTGTCCTAGACTCACTATAGATGACCCAATAGTGCAAGTAATCCAACCAAGAAGAAGAATGTCCAATCCAATCCAAGCTAAGTGTAATATGAACCAAGAGCTAAGAAAGCATATGCAAAGTTGGTGCAAAAGAGAAGAGAATATGGTAGTTTCTAAGGTTTGGGACTCCTTCCTTTATGATTATCAATATGTGGTAGGTATATATACGATGTCATCGTCCATGGACGATGGATTTGGCTAGGAAAAACCTAACACAGACAAAATCTCCCATAGGTGATGGCATCAACCAAGGATGGTTAAGTGTCATGTAGAGTAAAAATAGGTTTTTTAGATCATGGAAATGAAAGAAAAAAGTGCCAAAAATGTGAGATGCCAAAGAAGGAATCGGAAGTTTAATGTGTATGAGACCTAAATGGACAAGGATAACTAGTACAAGGACAACTAAGGGTGAGACCACATAACGACTCTCTCTACATACTCTCTCAAACCCAAAATGATTACGTGAATAATCATTCCCCATTCCTCAAGAAATGCACAAAGGAACCCACTCAAGAAATGCATACATCAAAGACCCTTATCTGCACAAAGGAAATTGTTAGTAACATGTATGAAAGATGAAAAGTGAAAAATTAGGTGTACACACCCATCACTACATATATATATATATATATATATATATATATATATATATATATATATATATATATTATATATAGTATAATACTTTAATAAAAGAACAATAGTGTGTCCCACTTTATGTTACTTTTTGTACACCAAAATAGTGATTTTTAGACATTTCTTGAAATCCATGGACAATTTCCACTAAAAATACAAAATATGGATCCACCCCTTTATTTCACTAAATTTAGTGGGAAATATATCTTCTAGGACCTCATAGTAGTTGTATAATTTTTGATATTTAGTTTTTGGTCTGGAAGTCTCTTATAACTTCCATCTTAGGTAATCTCAAGGTAATTATGTCCTTAATCCTTTTATTCATTAGATGGCCATACATTTTTCCCTTTTCCCTTTCCCTAGATTCTTGTAATTTCCTTGATTCCTCTTTTTCTTTTATGTTGAGATTACACAATTGAAAATATTTTGTGTTTCCTCTAGGCTCTATTAGTTTTGGTTCCAACATTCCTCTAAGTTACATGTATTATTTAATTTTTGAGATTGCATCATCATTTTATTATTATCTACGTTATTACAAGGTTTTAACGAGGAATTGTTACTAGCATAATTTTTCGTATGCATATGGATATATTTTGCAATGCTTCCATTGTGTTTTAGCTAGGTCATTCAATTTTGGTCCACTCTTTGTGTCTATTCCTATGTAAGATAAAAATTTCTACACCTTTTAAATAACTACATGTGTCATTAGATTCTCGTCCTCAAAAGTAAAGGTTTGTATAAAGTCTTGTTATTTGCATGTTTCCCTAATTATTTTCTTGATGCATGTACCGAGATTTAAAAAAGGATTGATTTTTCCTTTGAAATATCCCTTGTGGGATATTACTTGAAATTCACAAAATATGTATAAAATAACAATGAATTGAATTCTGATTTTTATGACAACAATATGCAGAAATAAAGAATTTTTTGTATTTTGCAAACTAATCACTTCCAACACTACCCAAAAGCTTCAAACAACTCAGAAAAATATATAGAACAATAAACAAGAGAGAAATAATTTTTATCTCTCAAATATGATTTTATTTATTTATTTTAGGGCAGAAAATGAGAGAAAAATACAGTTGACCGTAATTTCCAGAATAACAATGGAAAAATGATGGAAATGAATTCTAGGGCATCTTCATGATGATAACAATCTCCAGCTCCAAAATCTCTAGAATCGGACCACGAAACCCCTCCAAAACTGCTCCTCAAATCTAGAACTGAGTAGATAAAACCCTAGAAAATAGTTGTTCCAAATCTAAACTGAAACCCTTGATGAAGAAGGGTTGTCCTCTTACTTTGAAACTAAATTTCTGATTACTCTCCAAATCTGATCCAAAAATCTGAATAAAGCTCCAAAATAGCAAACTAGGGAGGATCTTTCACCACCGAAGAGTGCTCTGCTAGCTAGGTGTGGATCTTTCACCACCGAAGCTAGGGTTCCTGGGATCTTACTCCACAAGCAAAGAAATTGAAAATGACATTTTATCCAATTTTAAAATAGGTGAGTGTATGAATGAATGCCCTTTTCTCCCCAAGTGCTTCCTTTTATAACTTTTCATTGCAACAAAGGGCCCAAAAGAACCCTAATCGACCTCCTTGGGGAAAATCCACATAATAATAAAATAACTTAAGTTACTTTATCACCACTATGCCAAAAGTACACTTAAGTTACCCCCAACGAAGAAATAGAAAATAAAGTACCATATATTCACCCATCACTTAAGTCATCGACAAAATATAACATAAAGTACCTTAGGGAGCATCACGAACCTTATTTCACTTAAGTCACCTCAAAGTATGTGTCCAACTTCAAAATATAATATATATATAATATATATATATATATATATAGTGAAATGAAGGTGCAAACCATACCTAATAACCATCAACGTCACTAGCCCTTGGGCATGACCAAGGCTAAGATGGATGAAAGGCCACTGCTGGAAATGGGGACATTACAATCCTCCCCTCCCGAGAAATGCTTGACCCCAAGCATTATCCTGTAGAAGTTGAATACCACAAAGTAAGTTCCTCCACTTCACTCTGTAGTCACCCAATGATCGGTGTGATCCAACGTAACCAAGACACCCCATGTAGTCATCCTACTCTCCATGTTATGTAGAGAACAATGCTTCCCATGAATTATTATGATTCCCACACCGACTCTCCACCTTTGGTAACCACAATAAAACTACCAATTTATACAGGTCTCTACCAATATGAATCTATCATCATCATGTGATCACTCACAATCAATGCCTCTCTAATCAACCCACCAGTATGAAAGTCCACTATGAATCCTATAGCATCCCATGTATAAATATGTGAAACATCATGTATAAGTACTAAGCACTCCAACTCTCACATGACCCACACTTGTGTGAGAGAAAGGATCATCATAATGTGTCTCAATGCGTCTAGTGGGGGAAAAGTCCCAAGCCTCCAGTAAACAGTAAACCAGAAATATCAACTCTATATAGCCCTCCCATGCTTTGATGTGAAATTACTGAATAACCAAGTAACTGGGTCAACTTCATCCCTCTACTAACTAGCACATGGGTGAAGTGCTCACTGGGAATAGAAGTAGTAAAATACATAGGAGTTTTATCCCATGTCGGCTTAAAAAATGATGAACATGTAAGCTCTAATTTTTCATAATGAAAAACCATACATCCCTGTATAAAGTTGAGAATATCCTCCCTCAACCCATATAATATGATCCTCTCTCATATGAACTTGTAAGTCTCATCGAATCTCAAGTGTCCAAATCACGAGAAGAACAATGCACATGTTGCAGTATCTCCATCCTCAACCATGAATCAAAACAAGGTATAATCTACCCTAATAGAAGATCATCTCATCCTCCAATTTGTAGCTATCATCTTGTATGTGACCATCCAAAATCTCACAAGTGTGTCAATTTTTGGAGTACTCAACAATAAACGAGATCTCCAGTCTCATCAAACCTTTGATAACCAACATAATGATAAGCTCATGTGATCTAAACTTATAACCCCACTCTCTGTAACTATCTCATGTGCAACACTATTGGTCACACCCACATCCATGACTCCACTCACCCTGTCATCTCAAGTCAAAGTCTCCATCATACCTAACTCACTCCCCGACTCAACATCATCTAAATATATCTCCGCATAAGTCATCATGGTGTTCTCTCACGTATGCAGTAAAAAATAATCTGTTGGAATAAGAGTCATCAAATATCCCACTTGTCTCACCCGACAAAGTGGACTGAGCAAGCCTGCTCCTAAGGATACTCCCAACTCTCATGGGGAAAGGAAGAAAATTGATCCTCGTATCCTGTCTAATGATCATGTCACAAATTCTTCCCCAAAGGTGGCATCCCCAAGGTTTACTTCTTCTACTCCGTATGTTGCTGTAATCTTTTTCTCTACTCCCAAGATGGCTAGTGACTATTTTCCTTGCATGTGCAACCCAATTCAATCCTTTCACATCATAATTAGCAAACTGAATTTTGATATCTATAGCTGTAATAAATTTTTCCAATCATCTATTACGTGAAATGGCATCCCACAATATGGTACCTCACAGTCCTTCATATTTCACCCATTCCCTCTTGCCTTGAATTCTGATTTTTTTATTTTTACCACAGAATTTTAGTTTGTCACACAGTGAATGAAAACAATTTTCCCAAAATATGGAAGCTAATTTATCCAATGATTGTTCCCCACTTCAAGTAACCCAATTGTACTAAATCATTCAAGTACTTCAAACCTCTTAAAGAAAATAAAGAAATAAGTTGCCTTCTTTTTGCAAGGCATTGCTTTCCATGGACATAGGTCACTAATTTCTTCTATGTTAGAAATATATAAGGTTACACCCTTATCACACTTTATTCTCTCTCCCCATATTTTCATTTCATCATAAATGCAAGAGAAAGGGAAATCAACATTAGAACTCATGCATCCATAAAATTTATCATAAGGAACTTCATACCTTTTTTTTTACCCATTGATTCCCATCATGAGAGAAGACAACACATCTGAAATAGCATAATTGGGATTGTTCATCATACCTTTTCAACTTAGAATTTATGCTATAGGATCATCACCTTCATTTGCCTTTGATTTTTAACCCATGCATCATTGTCTTCCTTAAAATCATGCAACCATTGCATCCCAAAAACAACCTTACATCTAGCAAACTCCAACCATAATAAATATACCACATACCTCATGTCCTTTCAATATCAAGGGTTGTTGCATTATTTTCTTTGCCAACATATTCTCATTAGCTAAATAAAGAGAAATGTGAAAGGAAGATGTGTTTTTCCCATCTAACATACCTCGAGACTTGATTATGAAATAGTCTTCCTTAATCATACAAGCATGTACATGCTATCCCAAATTATAGAAACATGGAAACAACATAGGAGAACTCAAAAAACTAGAAAAATGGTAACCATTATCATACCTTAGGATGTTAAAGTCATGAATGCCCCTTGAATTCAACTCCTCTTTTTAATAACATATTGCACCTTGATTCTTTGAGAACTTTGAGGACTAAATTCCCCACTAATCATTCCAAGAGTTCCACCATGTAGTTGATATAAAAATCAGTCATGGGTTTTATTAACAAAGTTGTTTCTCCTCTCTTTATGACTATTTCTATACACAGATCCAAAGAAGCGCAAGTGGAGATGATTAAAAATATTCTCTTACCCTTTTTAGAAATCAGAAAATGAGCGATAGTACCTTGAGAGGTTCTCTTATTTCTTGCACTGAGTCTCCAATGAAGAAATCATTCTTGCCAACACTTCTAATCCAAAAAGATACATTTTAATTCCTTCTTTTCCTTATGAAATCAGTCACTTGAATTGATATTTTTGGACAATTGCAACATATTACCGAGGATCTCATAACTTATAATTCCCATGAACCCTTGTATCATTTAAGGTCTTATATCTTTGCTTCTCTTGTATTTCCTCATAAATAATATCATCACTCTTTGTCTTCATGATGACTTTACTTTGATGTATTGAATCCTTAGCATTCTTATCCACAAAAAGATGAATACCATCATGATAAATCTCTCGAACTATATAGGATGAAGATGATGAAATAAATCCATGCTACTACTATCCTCCTTATATATAATATCATCGAAGGTTCACCTTCTTTTTTGATTTAGAAACCTCCAAAACAACACCATCCTTATTGTGATGTATGATTTTATATGGAGAACAAGTGGAAAAGAATCAACACCTTTCACAAAATCATGCTCATTATTGCTTGGTAAATCCATCCCATATGATAATGAATTATTCTTTGGAGGATTGATAGGTACCTTTTGTACTGAAATATCTTTTTCAATTTTGCAACCAACTAGCCATGTTTGTTCCTCTTTTCCTTCCCCACTAACACAAATATTTTTCTCATTAAAGGTCATACCTTTTTCTCTGGAAACATATTATTCTTCATTTGGCTATGGATATGATTTTTCCTCCTTCGTGGATGTAGACTCCATGGATTCATTTCATTTTTTACCCTTTCCATCCTACACATCAAATCTTTCTATAAACTTTTGTGAGAAATGTGCAAGTTAAGCAATGGATTCAAACCCTTGGGTCTTCAACACTTGATGTCACCAATTATGTGCTTCTCCATCCATGTATCTAGGGATGAATATGAGGGAATCATCCCGACACATAGGATTCTATAGAAAATATATCCCAAACTCTTTCAGCCAAGACCTAGTGAAAACTTCACTAGTACCATAAAAAATGGAACTTGGGTCCACTTCATTTTTTCCCTGGTTGCATTCAGATATGATTTTCCTTCTTTCCTTCACAGGATGGGAGGATACACTACTCTGATAGAACTGAAATATCCCTTGTGGGATATTACTTGAAATTCATAAAATATGTATAAAATAATAACGAACTGAATTCTTATTTTTATCACAATAATATGCAAAAATAAAGAATTTTTTAATTTTGTAAACTAATCGCTTCAAAGACCACCCGAAGCTTCAAACAACTCATAAAAATATATAGAACAATAAACAAGAGAGAAATAATTTTTATCTCTCAGATATGATTTTATTTATTTATTTTAGGGCAGAAAATGAGAGAAAAATACAGGTACTATAATTTTCAGAATAACAATGGAAAAATGATGGAAATGAATTCTAGGAATCTTCATGATGATAACAATCTCTAGCTCTGAAATCTCTAGAATCGGACCACATAAACCCTCTCAAAACTACTCATCAAATATGGATTTGAGTAGATAAAACCCTAGAAAATGGTTGTTCCAAATCTAAAAAACCCTTGATGAAGAAGGGTTTTCCTCTTAATTTAAAAAATATATAATTACTTTCCAAATCTGATCCAAAAATATGAATAAAGCTCCAAAATAGCAAACTAGGGAGGATCTTTTACCGCTGAAGAGTGCTCTGCTAGCTAGGTGTGGATCTTTCACCACCGAAGCTAGGGTTCTTGTGGGATCTTACACCACAAGAAAAGAAAGTGCAAACAACAGTTGATCCAATATCAAAATAGGTGAGTGTATGAATGAATTCCCTTTTCTCCCCAAGTGATTCCTTTTATAATTTTTCATTGCAATAAAGGGCCCAAAAGAACCCTAATTGACCTCCTTGGGGAAAATCCACATAATAATAAAATAACTTAAGTTACTTTATCACCACTATGCAAAAAGTACACTTAAGTTACCCCTAACGAAGAAATAGAAAATAAAGTACCATATATTCACCCATCACTTAAGTCATCGACAAAATATAACATAAAGTACCTTAGGGGAGCATCATGCAACCTTATTTCACTTAAGTCACCTCAAAGTATGTGTCCAACGTCAAAACATAATATACAAGCGAAATGAAGGTGTAAACTATACCTAATAACCATCAACACCACTAGCCCCTTGAGCATGACCAAGGCTAAGACAGATGAAAGGCCTCCTGGCCACCCGCTTGAAATTTATTATTTACTTTTTGAGCTTACATCCTCATTTTATTATGATCTACGCTATTACAAGGTTTTATTGAGGAATTATTACTAACACACTTTTTCATATAGATATGGATATATTTGGTGTAATTCTTCCATTGTGTTTTAGCTAGGTCATTCAATTTTAGGCCACTCTTTATGTCTATTCCTCTGTAACATAAAAATTTATGCACCTTTTAAATATCTACATGTGTCATTAGATTCTCGTCCTCAAAATTAAAGGTTTATATAAAGACTTGTTAAAGATGTTGTTATTTGCATGTTTCCCTAATTATTTTCCCGATGCATGTACCAAGCTTTAGGAAAAGGATTGTTTTTTTGTCTATTGTTCCTTTCATGTATCCATGAAATCATGTAAATGAATCTTAGGTAGTTGTCTTACATCAAACTTTTCCCATGAATTTTCATGTTGGGATATAGTGTGAACCTTGTGCACAATATTTTACTTTATTATTTACATTCCATATTATTTTCTCTATGGAAAGACCACGAAATTGGTATGATCCCATTAAATAAAATCTTAATACACTCATTTTTAATTTTATATAAGGTACATGTTCCTTGAATTTGATCAAGAAGAAATATAGACCCTCGACACAAATATTAAATATTTTATCTCTCTAAGGTATTCACCATTGCATGGGAACACTTCATGTTCCCTTTACATCCATTTATTCAAATTAACATATGAATCCCCACTAGTCGAAGAGGTTGATTCCTACAAAATATGAATTTCCCTATTAGGTTATGTGTAATCTTGGTGCATCTCAATGAAATCATATATTATCCTTGTTAATGACTTGGTAGGTGACCTAATAACATGGGAAGGATCTTCATCCATAAAGGGGTTCCTTTGTTTGAATATTGTAGATGTTGTACAATATTTTTATTTCCCATTCCAAATTGTAGGATCATCGTGTTTGGTTGTTGTCCCTTGGTTCAATGGAAAACCTTGAGTCAAATCTCTAATTCATTTGTATATGTTGCAATGGGAATTTTTGGGATAGTGTAAGGCCTATATTCACTCTTGTTCATAGGAATCACAATGATGGAATTGTTCATATCAGCCTCCATTTGATTTGTGATGGTATTAATGGTCATTTTCCCATCATAAGCCCATTTTTCCCATTTTTTAAAAAAGAGTCATATCTTTCTTCATGTCAATAACTATAAAATATCCTCTTAGACTTAGATATCCTACCTTGATTTAAACATCTTCTAATCGACCACTAGGTTCTACTTGTTTTTAGTCTTCTAGGCTCAATTTCATTATATTATATGCTAAAGTAAGTGTACCCATGGCTTCTCAAATAGATCGTGGCATCATATTTTGTGTAGATATTTCCTTATCAAGTTACTCAAATAAAATCCAATTGGAGGGGGATACTTCAAATTCAATAAATGATTAAATAAACTGAATGATATGATATGTAATACCTTTGGAATAATCACACCCACTCATATTTATATACATAAATATGAAGGGTTGTTAGGAAATTTAGGGGATAAATAATTTTAAAAATTATATATCCACCACATTAAATTACATAGAAATATAGTTAATGAAATAAAATTATTAAAACATAGATTAAAATGTTTATATTTTAGATTACAAAATGTAAAAACATGAAACAAAATTAAATGAACACAATGACACAAGATATATGTGGGAAAACCATGAAAGGTAAAAAACCCACTAAAAAGTGGATCGCTTAGCAAACATTGAGGACCCAAGCCCACCCCTATGTCCCACTTAGAGAAAGTAGTCCACCACTCCATTTCATAGCTCTCGTATAATAAAGTGTTTACCATATAAATTTCCAATTGGGTTTGGTGGTCGATTAATATGGACGGTTGTGTCTGGATCCACCCAAGTTAAAATCTCACTAGGCATGATCCCTTTGAGGTGGTTTACCGGTAGTGATAGGTGTTATATCACATGTTGTTGTGACTAGTGGTTATTCTCGGTGGTGGTGGACTTTGCATCATCAACATTTGCATTCGTGAAGGTGGTGGTTGTTACATCACCGATGGTTGTGGTGGTGGTTATTCTTGGTGGTGGAAAACTTTGCATCATCATCAACATTGGCGTTCATGGTGATGATGACCCTAAAAAAATTGGTGGCGAAAAATTACATCGTCGGTTCGAGATCGGTGGTCACGCTTTGTAATGGATTAATTGTAATATCTTGTCTAAGGATGTTGTTAAGGGAGGGGACCCAAGAACCCCGCCTCTAAGATCCTATCAAAAGTTTTAAACTATCTACAAAAAAAAACCCACTAAAAATCACTTATCTTTATTGAGAATTCAATTTCACCCAACACTCCCACTATTTCCAAAGATCCACTTGCAGTTACACCTTCAAGAAGGGATTACAAACCACCTTGAGTACATTTTCTCAAATGTTTTTCACCATTCATTTCATGTATCTATGATCGGTTGTATATATTACTTGCATTCATATATCACACTAGATATTTCACTTGTGTGTCTAATCTCAAATGAGATCACCTTGTTTTATACAAGGTGGGTGACCTATTTTGGGTCACTCTTACATTTTAAAACTTGCAAAAATAGTAATGGGACTAATGAAGATGAAGGAGAAGGAATTGTTGAATCAAAATCGAAGAAGAGGAATGTGTCGGGGTTTGATATTTTAAATTCACACTTTGGATGAAGAGTCTAAGGAACCTACGAGATAACTACTCTTGTGTAGTGTTCATTTGATAAAAAACAGAGAAAAGAGATATCTTCTTTTGTTTCTCAAGATAATAATTTAGATCCTTTGTGGATAATCTATAAAAAACATCAAAAGGAGGATTATCGATGTCCACTTCTATGGGATCAACCAAGAGGAATCCCAAGACTGTCTCGATCCAATAACTCTTTTGCTTCTTCAAGTAAGTCTCATTTGAATTCTCTTGACAAATTAGTGTATGTTTTTGTTGACCATAAAAATGTAAATCCTACCCTTGTTAAGGTTGTCATAGAGCTGAATTTGTAACACATTATCCAATTTTGACATCATCAATCATTTCAGAAAACCAAAATTCAAATTTTTGAGTCTGAATACTTGAAAACCCATCCCAAGCAATTTGATAAGCTTGTGTAGTTTATCAAAGGAAGTAGTTCAAGTTCATGTTCCAAAAATGCCACCACCAAAGAACTACCTTCCACCCCTCATACCACTCCTTAAAATTTTATTGCTTCCACATCCTCCACCTCTAGGAAGATAGAACCATTCTATATAGCCTTATTGGTCAATGGGTACAAACTGAATAATTACAACATTAACTCCAAGGTTTCCGAGAAAGTCATGCTTGCAAAAGTTTCTAAAGCTCTCGGTCTCTCTATGTGTCTCTCTTACCACTAGAAATTGTTACTCCATGGAAATGAAAGAAGTGCCTTTGTTTTGCCAAGTCAGGAATGCTCAAGTAGCATTTGGAGATTATCTTGACAATAAGATTACAATGAGAACTCTTGTAGTGGACATGTCAGCCTCATATGGTATGTTGGTCATCGATGTTTATTTCGAGATGTTAGTGGAGGTATATAGATGGATTGGCCACATGCCATCATTCATGTAAATGGTAAAATGAAGAAACTTATTCCCATCAGGAAAATGAAGTACATTGTTAAAAGGCCTGATGACCCAAGGGCGGATATCCTATTTCAAGATTCAAGGTATTACAACTTTTTAATGAATTTTTAGGATGATGGTGAACTTCCCATGGTGATGGAAGAGTATCAAAGCATCACAAATATGATCACGAAACATCATCATGACATGATGGAATCATAATTTGAAAGCATGTATCTCCCACTAGATGTGCTCATGAATACAACTTCTCCACTAGATGTTGATGATGATCATGTGAGTCTTGAATTATAAGAAAGTAATCTCAAAGTAGTGAGAAATGTAGATCATGAAGAAGGATTGATACCAAGAAACTTCTTGTCAAGTGAGTTCAATGTTTCAAACCATGTTCTCAACGTTCGGCATGAGGTTCCATTCAACAAGTATCTTTTTGAATACGAAGACTTATCTTTCTCAATATAAGAGAATGACAAAGGATACAAGAATGAAAATATGTTTCATCATTTTTAATTCAAATACCCTCAATAATATAGTGATTTTGTCGCATAAATGGACTCCCTAGTTCTTGGTGGTCGAGATTAGGAAAATGATAATATAAATATTTCAACTCCAATTTTTGCTCATTCCCCTTTCATAAGGATAGAGACATTATAAAAAAATGGATAGATGGAATGGTGTTTGATCCCAAGGCTGATTTTTTTCAAAATGAAAACCTTCTTAATAAGGAATGTATAGATAAGAACATGCTTGCATCTTTCAAGGTATGTTTCACTCGTGGAAAAGGGGCTTTTACTATTAAAATGGACTTGGAAGCTCAAAATGAACAAGATAGAAATGGTGTTGGTTTCCATTGCATGCCCATCTTGAGATCATTCTCTTTGCAAGATAATGAATCATTATACATTCCATATTGTGCAAGGCAACAATTTAAGAAAGAGTCGGATTACGTGAAAGAATATTTCTTAGACCAATCAAGAAACATGGAGCATCAAGAGGCTAGTGATAATGTTGAAGCTTCCGAACATATGTTGATAATCAACTTATGAAAACAATGGTCATGAATTAGATGGAAAATGAAGAATAGATTCCTATCAAATGTCATATGCCTAGTAATAAAACCATAATCCGAGTATGATCAAGACTCGTCTTCACAAAAATAAAGGAGAATTGATAGTTGGAATGAACTTGAGAATCAATGAAAAGATGGAAATAAGGTTCCAAAGAAAAAAGGAAATGAAATGACTAGGTGGGTCATCAGTTGCAATAAAAACCATGTGAGAGTTCTCAAGAAATTGAGAAAAGGATCATATTTTAGCGATCCTGTCAATGGATTTATAGAAGAAAGGCATTTAATGATACCCATATATGGGTAAGCACTCAGTTTGAATTGGTGCTTCAATGAAATCGGGTTGTCCCCTACATGTACATAGGTGATTTAGGTATTTTTTTGTTGTGTGTTTCTCTTTTTGTCATGTGTTTGTTCTAGTTCTTTTTGTGTGCCTTGTTTGTGTTAGTAGTGAATATATTGACTCTATTGACCTAATGGATAAGGAACTAATATGCTACCTATGAGATGTATGTATTTATCTTTTTCCCCTTATATTCTAATGTTCCATATTTAGAGATAGTTGTTGTCATGCATTTTTGCAAGCCCAAAAATTTAAAACTTGAACCATGACAACTAAGCCAAATGTGAAAACATGATCCAAATCTTCCTAAATCCCTCTCCTATTCGATTTGTCTTCTCGTGTCATGATCATCACAACATTGTAGGTACTCATGGTATTTTGAACATTATTATGTAAGTGTTTTCAATTATGTGACAAGATCAATTCTTTTGTCTGGCAAAGTACAACTGAAGACTAGTTCTTTGACATGCCTAGAAAATCCATTTTTGGCCATTTTAAGGATAGTGTGCATCTTCGTGGAAGGTTACAAAAACTCATAATCATATGAATGTGGTATTATAGATACAATAAGGTTTTGGAAGTTGTTTAGGAAAATTTTGGTGGTTTAGGGACACGCCATTTGGCAAAAGTGACTTTTTCAAGTGTGAGGAATGAAGGGTCAAAATATGAACTTGAACTTCTCCAAATGAATGTAGGAGATCTACAAGGATTTATGATGAAAAAAATAGGAATTGTTAATTTTATATATTCCTCTTCATTTTTAATAATCAGATTTTTACAAGACACGAGGATTTTTGAAGATAATTCAACTTTGGTAAGTGCACCTCGTTGTCTTGATCACAACAAGGCCATTTTTGGATTTTCAGGAGAATTGGGTTCTAAAACCTACTCCATTGAAATTTTAAGTTTCATTGAGTCATAATAATATATCATTTCACCTAGAATACCTCTTTAAGCTCCAGAACATGGTTTTCAAGTCTTCACTAGTGCGAGTGTGTTTCCCATACTTAGCCAAATTTCCAACTACCACATGTAAAATGCTTGCTCAATGGTGCAATTTTGTGTCCCTCTTGTCCCTTTCCTAAGGGGACACAGGTGACACAAAAATTCACCCAATATCAATCCCTCTCTCTAGTTCCTCATGTGACCATCCTCAGCCCACGAGTGCTTAACTGGCTAGCCTCATTTCCCTAAGCTTCGCACTGCAATCTCACCAAGTGTCACCATATTTCTCCAAGCACACTTTTTCCCCTCTTTTCTCTTTTTCCAAGGGGATAGAGGGGACATAAAAATTCATCCATGATCAAGCTCTTTTTGAGTTTCTTCATACGACCATTTTCCAAGCCTCGGGTGCTCTAGGTAGCTTTTTCAATCATCCTTACATCGCACCACAAGATGACAAGTGTTAGCATCTTTCTAAAAGAACCATTTTTACACATCATGTACCTTTTTCCAAGGGTATAGAAGGTACAAAAAAATTCACCCATGAGCATCCCATCAAACCCTAGTTTCAAACACATTCATCTTTTACTCAATCATGGTCACGCTACAGTTAGCATAAAGACAAGAAAACAAAGTAAACTCACTTTTAAATTAAGTTATTTATGTTTTTCACCCATCCTCCATTTCTACAACTTTAAAACCTTCAAATTACATCAAAATGCAGCAGACATTCTTCCCAACATGTTCGGACCATCCATGACTGCAAAACTGAAGCTTTTTCCATAACGTTTCATTCGAAATTTGATTGCACTAAGATTTTAACTGATTGCTCTCCTCCTAGGCGTCATTGTGATCACTAAAAATTCATACCAGATGATTCCCTAGTTTTATACATCTGAAAATATGAAACCCTACACCCAAAATTTTCCTTTTTATTTGCAAGAGTTCCAATGGATGAATCACTATGAAAATTGGAGCACGATTTCATGGTGTAAATTTGAATCCAACAATGGTGTTTTCATTGCAAAATGACACCAATATGACCAGTTTATAAAAATATAAATTTATCTATATAGTTACTTACTAAAAATATTAATTCTCTCAAAACATCAAGCTCCAATCACTTAAAACATTTAGAAATGGTGCAAAATAGCAAACAAGGCAAAACATGTAATTTTCCCAAAATAGTAGTTTCCGAAAAAACAACTTGCTAAAAATAGAAACTTGATAAAAATGGTAAAGCATCATCAATGGAGGTGAAATAAGTGTTCTAGGAGCTTCATAAGACAAAATTTGAGAAAAAAAAAAAAATCCAAAATAACAGCTCCTAGTCCCACCTGCCAAAAATAGAAAGTTTTAGTTTTCAGTACAGAAAGTTATTTTTGGCTTCATTTTCACTCATCTCATTGATTTTTTCCATCCTTACATGGTTGTAAAGTTATCTCACATCTCAAACAAGAAAATTAACTCTCCATAAGGATCCTGAAGCACCATTCTGATCACAATTGTGTCAAGGAGCAAGATACAACATATCGGGGTGTAGCAAGTGCAAGTCAAAAACATTGTGTAGTTAGTAGTGAATTTGAAAAGAATCAAGATACCCATTGGAAGCCATGATTCATCAAGGTAATTTTTTGTTATCATAAATTGAAATGAGAATATATTCATGTAATTTTTGAAACATTGTGCCTTGAATCCATCATGATCTCTCTGGGAAATAAATCAAAGTGAGCCTCGTGAGTCAATAAAAAGTGATCCGTCATAGCCTCCTTCTCTTCGAGAGAATCCAAGTATGTATTCCCTAGTTTCGAACTTTCCCATGATGAAAATATATGTGATCCTAAATCAAATTCTTGAAAGTGCTCCCATGACCAACATCATTTCAACTCCGAAGATCCATTCCCGAGAGATCCAAGAGTTCCTCAAAAGTGAACCAAGAATAACACAACAAGCTATAATGCCCGACCTTGGAGCTATCACAAAAACTTGAGATCCAAGTAAAGGAAGAAGTCCCAAAAACTTCCCGCTTCTTTAGTGGTTCCCAGAAACCAATATGTATAATTTTCTAGGCCTAAGAATGTAAATCCTATTGAGGAGATGACTTTATCATACTATGAGTTGACATGCATCTCATTGGGTCAAGCTTTGATGAGGGTGACTCTCATTTAAGCAAATAATCCTCTGCCCACCTTCTTTCTCTAAATGAGGAGTACAAACAACAATTGAGCAATTGGAAGAACATGTGAAAGTTCTCGGTTCCTACATTCAACCCTTCTTAGAGCTCGATTCAACATCTTCCTCTTCCTGTGGAAGACATTCCTCCAATCAGTAGATTTGAGCCTGAGGTGATCAAGAAATAACAAAGTTATATGATGCAAGGGAAGGCTAACAAGAGATGGATCGAGAAGATCATCAAGAAAGGAAAGAAATTGTTCCTATAGGTTCTCTCTACTCAAGTATATTCTCACCACTTTTTTAGAAGTGAATAAAGCAAGGGAGGAGATTGAAAAATAAAATATTCACTTGGATGAGGTTTTCCCACTTTTATCTAAGATGAGATCCCTCGAATCTCACACCCTCATGAGTAAAAATGTGTTCACATCATCTACTAATAGTTTGTCCCTAGTTTGGTTCTCGCATCATGGATGATAGATATGGTATGATAGAATATGTCATCTCCGAACTTGAATCTAGTGGACAAGATGCTTTTGAGATTTTGAATGAGGTCTACAACTATGTTCAGAGACTTGGGTTCCCTCCACTCACCGAGAATTCATCATAAGAACTCATTGTTTCCCTCCAAGAGTTGGTCAAGAAATAGGCAAGTGATATTCTTTCCTTCAATAAATATATCTTAGATTCCCTTGCCAACATTAGAGGATCTATTTTCGACATTGCAAGAGATCATGAAGAATGGTGTAATCAATGCAAGGATATCAAGGATGTTCTAAAGACATGGATCAAGGTGTTGAGATATATTTTCATTCCTAAAGAAAATGAGGTGGAACTTGTGGTGGCTCATGTCAAGAAAGAATTCAAAGGATAGGAACCCATTCCAAAACTCTCCTCGGGATCATGAATCAAAAAATTCTCTATCAAGAAAATATTCTCTTCATCATCAATCAACCCTTCCTTCTCTCTCTCTTTTCCTTCTTCTCTCTCCATGTTCTAATTTCTCATTAAGAATGTACTTTTTGATATTTCATCCTATTCACTTAAGTGACCCTTACTTAAACATTTTAAGAGAATTTTTTTCATCAATAAGAAAATAACTCAATTCCTAGGAAGATGAATGGTCACAAGTGATGGGGATAGGTGAAGAGTCATGTGGGGGATAGATGAAGAGACAATTTGTAATGCTATAAATTGGAATGGCTTCTCCATTCCAAGGGGTTGGCAATTTTGATTGAATGTATGTTGTTGAGGTTACCACTTCTACATCAAGCAATAAAAGTTGTAATTCTTCTATTTCTTGTCTTATGTTCCTCTATTCTCTTTTTCCAACTTTGTATTTATGATAATCTTATGAAACCAAGAAAGGTGTATGTGCCTTTGATAAATGAATCAATGGAAATTTGTATCTATGACTTGTTATTTCTGACAATGGTTTTTAGTTTTGTGTTCTTCTAATTGGATGTGGACTTACTCTGGTTATTGCATGTGGATTATGTTCTCATTTTGGACATTATTATGTTTTGACTTAGTATGATGTGTAGATGTTAGATCATGGATTATTATGGACCTTGATTCAGTTAGCATGCATGATTATTATTAGAGACATTATTATATATATGGATGATGATATATTGTTGACATGGATATAGTATTGATGTTGATTTTAGACATGTGACATTTGATATTAAGAGTAGCTCTAGTATAGAGATTCATTAGATGATGATATAGTTACAATTGAAATTTAATGATGATGTTAAATTCTTGATGTTGTTGTGATTTGGATTTGATCTTTATATGTTGTTTATATCATTTTGGATGTTCTGATATGGCCACGAGGCTGAAGGAGGTATTGTTATTTTGTAGGTTAAAAATATCACAACAATGTTGGGGGGACTGGAGACTAACCATATTAGAATTTTGGATGAATTCAACGAGGTCACCATGGCAACTGTAATTGTTTGTATGTTGTGTTTGTTAGGGATTCCCATGGGGGGGAATCACCTTTAAAATGTGACCAAGGGATTTCATGTATTACTTTAATGTGTTTCTTTTTTTTTGTAATGTTTGCATGTATTTTATTTGTGATGTGTTACCCCTTTCATTAGTTGTTAATTGATTTGGGTTTATGTTATATATAACCATGTGTTAAATAAATAAATCATTATGTCAAAATAATGTAATAAATGAAGTCATAGATATTAATGCATGTTGTAAGAATGTGTAAGAGGATGTAAGAGATGTGTAAGTGATGTGTAAGTTGTGTAAGTTAGATTTTGGAGTGTAGAACACTCCATCCTCAAAGGAACTCGAATTTGTCCTTGAGGGCTGCATTTTGAGGCTTGTGGGACAAGTTAAACTTGTCCCACACCTCTTAAAATCATCCACCAACCATACCTATGGTTTTGGAGTCAAAATTAGAATTTTTAATTGTATTTTGAAATGACTATGTGTAAGTTTTTATTGCACTTTCCTTACAAGTTTTTAATTCAGTCCTTGTTAAAGTATGGGTTAATTTTGAGTGTGTAAGTTGATTGTCATCTCCATTTAATGTGATTAGTTGTGAAGTTGACTTTCTCTTTTTGGGGTTGAGTAAGAATGATGTGGCATCCCACTTGGAATCCACATCATCCTCTCCTCTCCCTCTCCTTTAAAATTCAAATTCTTCTCTTGTTTATGGTTGTTGAAACTTTGCTCTTTCTTCTTTGGGGTCAAATTTTATTGTTGTGGGAGTCTTGCTTGTGGAGAGAGTTTGAAAATTCATTTACATGCTTGGTGTTGTTGTTCTTGGACTACTTTTTGGTCATTGAAGAGCTTGTTGTTTTGGACTATATTTTTGAGCATTGAAGGAACTTGTTGTTTTGGAAACAAACTCCATAATGGAGGTAGGATCTTGTCCTTTTTAAATGTTGTTTTCCCTTTTTCTTGCATGAATGAAATGGTGAATGTGTTGTGTATTGTTGGCTGGTTGGGTAGAATGCTTAGGCAAGGTGTAGGAGAAGGCTATGGGGATTTCATATGGGGGGCATAAGGGATTGCCAATGGCACTTGTTCTATTTTGGAGGGAGTTTTGGATTGGGATCCACCTAGGAAAAGAAACTACTTGCATTTCTTACTATTGGGGGCATAAGGGAGAAACTTTGGGGGGGGCATAAGGAGGGGTTGGAGATATAAGGTTTATGGGATTTGATATGTTTATTGGTGGTATGATTTAGGTGGATGCCCAATTCCAAATAGGGAGGCATAAGTAGTTTCCCATAGTTCTTGCTCTTGATGGCTTGCTTGATCAAGCCCATGTGTTGTGTGTATGATTCTTATTGCAGTTGTGAACTATTGTCTTTATTTGGACTGTGTATTTTGTTGTGTTTATGCATGTGAAAAGAATGTTGTTTGTTGTGAAAGAAGCCTTGTTTCCATGTGTTGATGTTCATTCTCTATTCCAATATGGTTGGGGCTCGGGGCCAATGGGGAAAGATGGCTTCTCCTTTCCCATTGGATGTCTTGGTTGGGTGGAGAGCGTTGCCTTTCCCCCTTCCTTGTTGTGATCAAGATGAAAAGATGAAGAAATCAGCATGCTGTTGTTTTGGAGCTTGAAGAAAATACAGTTTGATAGTCCCATCCTTTGAGAAATTTCATTGTAACCTTCCCACTTTGAAGTGGATGAATTGTATTATTATTTGTAATGAGAAGACACCTTGTATTGTAAAGGAAAGATTGAGATTCATTGGGAAATGTAAAGATTTATTATTCTATTCTCTATTTTGGAAAAGAATGTCATATAGTTTGTAAATTACATATTGAAATTCAAAGGAAGAAATAATCTGTTAAGTATTGTTGGAAATCAATAATGAATTACATTCCTTTCTCAACTTGCATTGTTGTATTGCAATTTAATTGCTGTTGTGTTTGTAATTTCTGTTTTGGGAAGAAGAACACGTAGGAAAGAAATGACAGTCTTTTGATCTTTTGAAGTGAGTTTTAAAATTGGAAATCAACTTTACATATTGAATGTAAGTGTTTTTTGAATCAATTGAATGCTTGAGATAGGAATTTGACATGCTTTCCATATTTGAAAGTTGCAAATTAATTTACAAACTCGTTAGTGAGAGATCTTTGTTTCATTTATAAATCTGTCAATTAAGTTTATCAAATAAATGTACAAGTTTGAAATTATAACTTTAATAAGATATGAAACATTATAACTTAGATGTAATATACCCTAATATGAACTTAATTGAATCAACACTTAAAAGAAAGACATTTTTAGAACTTCATTCGTGAAATCCAAATTACAAATGATGCATTATCATTTTCTATCAAAAGTTGTAAAAATATAAAATTTCAACTCAACTAAACAAATTAAATCTTTAACACTCCTAAACATTACTCAAATCAATCAATCCATGTTTCAATCGACATGTTGAGAAGAAGAAAATCAAAATTTGATCAAAATCTTACAAGTTGGAAAATTGCCAGTTTTGAATTTTAAACCCTGCAGATCGATTTCTTAAAATTGACCTTCTAAACTTCATCAAAATCCAAAATTGATGATTTTGTGCAAAGAGGACTCTAAGATATTTCAGAAAGTCCTTGTTTTCCCAAAAATAACTTTTCTATCAAAAGTTATGGCCATTTGAAGTTTTACTTCAAAATGGCCATCCAAAAATTAATCTAACTATATAAAAATTAAAATTTAACCTTTGGAAAAATTTCCCCAAAAATCATGCCCCACCACCCTCACAACCAATCACATGTTTCCATGTGGCACTTTGAAGGGTGGACTCTTTTTCAAACTTAATTTTTGAAAAATTTGACTTTGGGAAAATTTCCCATTTTTCCCGCAACCCCGCAGCCAATCACGTGCTGACACGTGGCTTGGTGGGCACGCGAAAAAAAATTGAAAACTTAACCATTTAAATCCTTTGGAAAATTTTTACTTTTTCCTCTATGGCCCCGCACCTCTACAGCGAATGAGGTGTTGACACATGTCCTAGTGGACGCGCGGGCCCACGTAAGTCTTTTGACTTTAAAACTCTTTGGCAAAAACCTTAAATCGCTCTGTCAGCCATTGACCCGACCCGCATCCAATCACAGGATGCCACGTGGCCTTTTGAGCGAAGGTCGAGGTATGAAGGAAAATTTTCCTTTGGGAAATTTGGTTTTTGACCTTGGGAAAAATTCCCAATTTTTCCCGTGACCGCCGGCCCCCATCCAATCACGTGCTGACACGTGGCAAAATTGGACATCATCAAAAGCACGTGGAGATCTTTTCTCCTTTGAGATTTTAACTCATAAAATCTCAATTTCCCCTTTTCCCCATTGGTCTGTGCAATTCCCCCTCATGACCAATAGGTGCTTGACACGTGGCATGGGTTTCTCCTTGGCGGAGGCACGCATCCATTTCACCCTTGGGCTTTTGGCCTAAAATCTCCAAAACCTAAAGTGCTCCGCCGCTCCGCATTTCCCCGCTAATCGGGAAGCGACACGTGTCTTCCTTGTCAAACCCACGGGTGGTGGGTAGGTGTTTGCACTTTTGCACTCAAGGAGGGAAAATTCTCAATTTTCCTCCCCACTCCACCGACCCGCTCAAGGGAAAAATTTCTCCCTAAGCCCACGGACTCCCAAGGAAAATTTCTCCCAAAACTCCGTCGGGCCATAACTTGAGATTTATAAGGAGTTAGGAGGAATTATTTATATGGTTGGAAAGGTGAGAGAATTTCCTATCCAATGGGAATGATTTAGGAAAGTTTTGATGGCTCTAAATGTGTGAAAAATCAAGTTGAACCCTGTAATCTTGTTTGGGCAGAGATGAGAGGGATTTCACTCTCCTAACCTAAGTGATGAATTTAACTTCTTGTTTTGACCTTGTGCCTTGTTGTTATTAGTTTCTTGAAGTAATTGTTGTAAAGTCAATCTTACTTGTTAATCCTTATCTAGTTTGTGCTAACTATGATCTTGTAACCCTCTTTGCAAACACTCTAATCAAAAAAAAATTATTCCATAATTTTCCTAGCTAATCCTAGTTTGTTTCTTGGTCTCAAGTGGTAGTTTGAAGCGGGCATTACACTTGGTATCAGAGTAGTGGTTCAAAATCTTGGACCATTGGGCACACTAGAAAATTGAGACTTGAAACCTTAAAACTAGCAAACCTGTTAATCTAGAAAACAAAACTATTTGAAAATTGTTCATGATAGTAAACTTAGAAAATGAAGAAGGCTTGAAGTAATGAACTAACTCTCACTTTGGTTTGTGTAGGAGGCAGAAAGTGAGAGAAACATTCACAGAGACTCAGAACTCACCACCACCACCACCACCACCGATCAGGGTGTAGCAGCCATTCTACCTCAGATTCTACAGACCCTTCAGGATGTTAATGCCACTCTACGCAGAGGTTTAGGTGGAGGGCAGATAACTAGTCATGATAGAGCTCCTTCCATCGAGGGTTAGGTACCTCCTCATTTTAGTGAGGAGCATAGAGGAGAGAAATCCCATGCGAGTCAACGAGTAGATTCACCACCTAGGAGATAAGGTGACAGAGTTCCGGAGCATAGAGAGAGGTCTCGAGCCCTAGGCTTAGGGATGAGCTTGCAGAGAGGCCTAGAGGCCGATAGACCATAACAACGGATCACATCAGGGAGATCCTAAAGCTTAGGCCCTCACATTACTCAGGTGATACAGGTGGATTTTAGGTAGAGGCTTGGCTAGTGAGCTTGAGTGGTTGCTTCAAGATTTGTCCTTGTTCTAGCAACACGAAAGCTCGTGTTGCGATCCATCTACTAAGGGATGGAGAAGAGTGTGGTGGAGGATAGAGGAGAAAAAGCTCCATGTAGATTCAGAGATAGTGACTTGGGAGTTGTTTGAGGAGAGATTCAGGAGTAGGTACCTATCACGGAGGTTCATCCAACAGAGGATTGATGAGTTCCATGACCTCGACAGGCTACCCTTTCAGTAGTAGAGTATGAGAGTAGATTTCTAGATCTACTTCAGTATGTAGAGTATATGCAGGATGAGTAGGTGCAGATTCACAGGTTCATCCGAGGGCCTAAATTTGGACATTGGAGGTGTAGTATGGATTCACTACCCACAGACTTTAGTAGAGGCCTTGAGAAGGCCTATATTGTAGAGGAGACTCGGGGTAAAACCCAACAGGCTAGAGATCGAGTCAGGAGCCACATTCAATAGATGTAGGATGGTAGATCGAGAGGTTCGCACCTCTTCCTCATGGTGGGAAGCATTCAACACAAGTCATCCTTTAGGCCACAATAGTAGTAGCAGCAGCAATCCCACCCACCGTATAGACCTCCACAGAGATTATGCACAGAGAGGTTGGAGCATGGGGCCTCCTCCTAGGGGTCCCATCAGGACACAGGGTGGACCTAGAGCTCAATCAGCTGGAGCTCACCAGCAGAGGCCATAATAGACCACAGCTGGATCATTAGGATCCACACCATAGGCTTCTAGGGCACCTACTAGAGGTGTTGTCTCCTTGGAGAGGATCAGGTGGTTGCTTTGGATGTGGAGTAGCTGGACATTTCTGGAGAGATTGCCCTCAAAACCCTAACAAGGGTAAGGCACCGATTTTTGAGCTAATAGTTGGTGACATGGGACACAAGCCACATGATCTATGCAGCGGTTGAGAACTACTAGGAAGAGCACCAGAGCACAGTCATTGAGACCACAGGTAGCATTGGTGGTATTCCTACCTCTATATTGTTTGATTCTGGTTCTTCTGATTCTTTCATTGCACCATCTTTAGTAGAGCGATGCAGCTGGTGGTAGTTAGGTAGGGTCTTAGTTGGGATGTCAAGATGGCTTCTAGAGCCAAGATCTCTATGGACTCCTTAGTTAAGGAGTGTGTTGTGGATTTGGGACCTTTCACCACCACCTCAGATCTCCGTATTCTTCCTTTGGGCTCGTATGGAGTCATTTTAGGTATGGATTGGCTATCTAGCACATAGGGCCAAGATGGATTGTTATCATAAGACTATAGCTTGTGTAGATGATTCGGGAGTTGAGTCAGTGATCTCGGGAGTCAGGAGACCCATTTCTATTCGCACCATTTCCTATGCAGCTTAAGCGGTGTGTGCGATGGGGTTGTCAGATGTATGTTGTTACAGTTAGTGATAGGTCAGAGGATGGGTCTAGTGGACCATCACTAGATGATCATCCCATCTTGAGAGATTTTTCTGATGTATTTCTAGGGGAGCTACCGGGATGCCACCCCACGTGAGATTGATTTTCATATAGACCTAGTTCCTGGAGTAGAGCCTATCTCATGGGCACCTTATCGGATGACCACCCCGAGCTCTGTGAGCTCAAGTTACAGCTTGAGGGCCTTTTGGAGAAGGGCCTTATCCATCCTAGTGTATCCCCTTGGGGTGCACGGTGATTTTGTGAAGAAGAAGGATGGATCATTGCGGTTGTGTATTGATTACCACCAGTTGAACAAGGTAACGATCAAGAATTGTTATCCTCTTCCTCACATTGATGACTTGTTTGATCAGATGAAGGGAGCCACGGTGTTCTCTAAGATTGATCTCAAGTCAGGCTACCATCAGTTGAGGATTTCAGAGGTGGACATTCATAAGACCACTTTCCATATGAGGTATGGGCACTATGAGTTCACAATGGTGCCTTTTGGTTTGATGAATGCCCCTACAGTGTTTATGAGTTTGATGAATGGGGTATTAAAACCTTTTAGATCACTTCATGCTCATCTTCCTAGATGACATTTGATATACTCACGTACACGTGAGGAGCATGAGGGGCACCTTCGATAGGTTCTTCAGTGTCTTCGTGAGCAAGCAACTTTACGGGAACTTGGAGAAGTGTGCTTTCTTTTAGTAGAGGTGTAGTATTTGGGTCATATTATTTCTAGGGAAGGTATCACAATCATCCTTCCAAGATTAGAGCCATTATGGATTGGCCAACACCCACTATAGTGACCGAGGTGCGCAGCTTCATGGGTTTAGCAGGATACTACCGAGATTTGTTCAGACTTCTCTCGGATTGTGCACCCCATCACTTCCCTTCAGAGGAAAGGGAAGAAGTTTGTTTGGATGGACAAGATGTGAGTAGGCCTTCAGACACTAAAGGAGTGCCTCACTACAACACCCATTCTTGTAGTGTTGGATCCACAGGGTGAGTTCTTTGTTTGCACAGATGCTTCTTTAGCAGGGCTTGGAGGTGTGTTGATGCAGGATGGTAGGTTGTAGCTTTTGAGTCTCACAAACTCAAGGATCATGAGCTTAATTATCCTACCCATGATCTTGAGCTTGTGGCAGTAGTGCATGCATGCTTTGGTTAGATGGAGACATTTTCTTCTTGGATGGAGATTCACACTCAGGATAGATCATTTGAGTCTTCGCCACCTCTTCACGCAGCCCAATCTAAACACTCATCAATGGCGTTGGATGGAGTTGCTTTGTGAGTATGACATGGAGATCAGCATGTGAAGGGAAAGAGAATGTGGTAGCAAAAACTCTCAAAAGACGGAGACATGTGGCTATGGCCACTATAGTGAGCACATATTTGTGGAGCAGGATTCTTTAGCAGCTTCCTCTTGACAACTTCTACATGACAGTACGAGCAGAGATCGAGTCACAGAGACCCCTTGAAGGGAAGTTTGATGGTTTCACCTTAGAGGCAGATGGTATTCTCAGACATAGAGGCTAGATATATGTTCCCAGAGATGGAGGCTTGAGGCAGGACATCTTGGTAGAGGCACATCGTGCACCCTATTCAGCCCATCCTGGGGTGAAGAAGATGCACACCACCTTGCGACAGTTGTATCACTAGAGAGGACTTTTCAGACGTGGCTCAGTTTGTGTCATGGTGTTTAGAGTGCCAGAGGGTTAAGGCCAAGCATCAACATCCAACAGTCTTCTTTATCCTCATGCCATACCGGAATGGAAGTGGGACACCATTTCCATGGATTTCATTGTTGGACTACCTATGTCGAGATATCACCACGATGCCATTATGGTCACGGTTGATAAATTGAAAAAAGTGGCTCACTTTTCTCCGTGAAGACCACTTATATGGCTAGAGCAGTGGCACAAGTTATATTTGGATGAGATCATTAGGTTGCATGGGATCCCACGGAAGATCATTTGTGACCGCGATCCTTTATACACTTCACATTTCTGACTACCATGCAATATGTCCTCGGGACGAGGATTAACTTTAGCATATCATATCACCTGAGACAGATGGATAAAGACTAGTGAGTGAATCAGATTTTGGAGGATATGCTTAGGATGTACGTGATGGATCAGCATTCTAAGTGGGAGGAGTACCTGTACTTAGTGGAGTTTTCCTACAATAATAGTTTTCAGAGTTCTATAGGCATGGCTCCTTTTCAGCATGTTATATGGTAGAGAGTGTAGACACCCCTTAGCTGGGACAGGTTGGAGGATAGAGTATCTCTTGGACCAAATCTTTTGTAGGACATGGAGCAAGGTAGTGTTGATCAGGTAAAGATTACAGGAGGCACATGATAGGCAGAAGAAGTACGCAGATCAGCATAGGACCGAGCGTAATTTTGATGTGGGCATGAAGGTGTTCCTTCATGTTAGACCACATAAGAGCCCTATCTGCTTATGGAAAAGGTTCTAAGTTAGCTCCTCGATTCATTGGTCCTTTTGAGATCTTGGAGCATATCGGCCCTTTGGCTTACCATCTAGCATTGCCACCCAGCTTGTCTCGCATACATGATGTGTTTCATGTTTATGTCCTTAGGAGGTACATTGCAGATCCTTCTCATGTGTTGGACTAGACATCATTGTAGGTGCAAGATCAGGGGTAGGTGATGGTGGAGCCCATCCGTATCATAGATCGCAGGACCCTTGGGCCTTCGAGGCAGAGAGATTGATCAGGTATGGGTGCAGTGGGACAGATATGATGAGACTGCAGCCACTTGGGAGGATGCCACAATATTATGAGTGTAGTTTCCACATTTGTTCCAGTGACTTCCAAGAGGAAGTCGAGTCTAAGGGGAGGGGATGTAGTGCCCACTTCCCTTTGACACTATTTAGATACTAATCTTGATACTGTTGATCTCATTTTGGACATTATTATGTTTTGACTTAGTATGATGTGTAGATGTTAGATCATGGATTATTATGGACCTTGATTCAGTTAGCATGCATGATGATTATTAGAGACATTATTATATATGTGGATGATGATATACTATTGACATGATATAGTATTGATGTTGATTTTAGACATGTGACATTTGATATTAAGAGTAGCTCTAGTATAGAGATTCATTGGATGATGATATAGTTGCAAATTGAATTTAATGATGATGTTGAATTCTTGATGTTGTTGTGATTTGGATTTGATCTTTATATGTTGTTTATATCATTTTGGATGTTCGATATGGCCATGAGGCCGAAGGAGGTATTTTTATTTTACAGGTTAAAATATCACAACAATGTCGGGGGACTGGAGACTAACCATATTAGAATTCTGATGAATTCAACGAGGTCACCATGGCAACTGTAATTGTTTGTATGTTGTGTTTGTTAGGGATTCCCATGGGGGAATCACCTTTAAAATGTGACCAAGGGATTTCATGTATTACTTTAATGTGTTTTTTTTTGTAATGTTTGCATGTATTTTATTTGTGATGTGTTACCCCTTTCATTAGTTGTTAATTGATTTGGGTTTATGTTATATATAACCATGTGTTAAATAAATAAATCATTATGTCAAAAGAATGTAATAAATGAAGTCATAGATATTAATGCATGTTGTAAGAATGTGTAAGAGGATGTAAGAGATGTGTAAGTGATGTGTAAGTTGTGTAAGTCAGATTTTGGAGTGTAGAACACTCCATCCTCAAAGGAACTCAAATTTTCCTTGAGGGCTGCATTTTGAGGCTTGTGGGACAAGTTAAACTTGTCCCACACCTCTTAAAATCATCCACCAACCATACCTATGGTTTTGGAGTCAAAATTAGACCTTTTTAATTGTATTTTGAAATGACTATGTGTAAGTTTTTATTGCACTTTCCTTACAAGTTTTTAATTCAGTCCTTGTTAAAGTATGGGTTAATTTTGAGTGTGTAAGTTGATTGTCATCTCCATTTAATGTGATTAGTTGTGAAGTTGACTTTCTCTTTTTGGGGTTGAGTAAGAATGATGTGGCATCCCACTTGGAATCCACATCATCCTCTCTCTCCCCTCTCCTTTAAAATTCAAATTCTTCTCTTGTTTATGGTTGTTGAAACTTTGCTCTTTCTTCTTTGGGGTCAATTTTATTGTTGTGGGAGTCTTGCTTGTGGAGAGAGTTTGAAAATTCCTTTGCATGCTTGGTGTTGTTGTTCTTGGACTGCTTTTTGGTCATTAAAGAGTTTTTGTTTTGGACTATATTTTGAGCATTGAAGGAACTTGTTGTTTTGGAAACAAACTCCATAATGGAGAGGTAGGATCTTGTCCTTTTTAAATGTTGTTTTCCTTTTCTACATGAATGAAATGGTGAATGTGTTGTGTATTGTTGGCTGGTTGGGTAGAATGCTTAGGGAAAGGTGTAGGAGAAGGCTATGGGGATTTCATATGGGGGGGCATAAGGGATTTCCAATGGCACTTGTTCTATTTTGGAGGGAGTTTTGGATTGGGATCCACCTAGGAAAAGAAACTGCTTGCATTTCTTACTATTGGGGGCATAAGGGAGAAACTTTGGGGGCATAAGGAGGGGTTGGGAGATATAAGGTTTATGGGATTTGATATGTTTATTACGGTATGATTTAGGTGGATGCCCAATTCCAAATAGGGAGGCATAAGTAGTTTCCCATAGTTCTTGCTCTTGATGGCTTGCTTGATCAAGCCCATGTGTTGTGTGTATGATTCTTATTGCAGTTGTGAACTTTGTCTTTGTTTGGACTGTGTATTTTGTTGTATTATGCATGTGAAAAGAATGTTGTTTGTTGTGAAAGAAGTCTTGTTGCCATGTGTTGATGTTCATTCTCTATTCAATATGGTTGGGGCTCGGGGCCAATGGGGAAAGATGGCTTCTCCTTTCCCATTGGATGTCTTGGTTGGGTGGAGAGCGTTGCCTTTCCCCCTTCCTTGTTGTGATCAAGATGAAAAGGTGAAGAAATCAACATGTTGTTGTTTTGGAGCTTGAAGAAAATATAGTTTGATAGTCCCATCCTTTGAAAAATTTCATTGTAACCTTCCCACTTTGAAGTGGATGAATTGTATTATTATTTGTAATGAGAAGGCACCTTGTAATGCAAAGGAAAAGATTGAGATTCATTGGGAAATGTAAAGATTTATTATTCTATTCTCTATTTTGGAAAAGAATGTCATATAGTTTGTAAATTACATATTGAAATTCAAAGGAAGAAATAATCTGTTAAGTATTGTTGGAAATCAATAATGAATTACATTCCTTTCTCAACTTGCATTGTTGTATTGCAATTTAATTGCTATTGTTGTGTTGTAATTTCTATTTTTGGGAAGAAGAACAACGTAGGAAAGAAATGGCAGTCTTTTGATCTTTTTGAAGTGAGTTTTAGAATTGAAATTCACTTTGCATATTGAATGTAAGGGTGTGTTGAATCAATTAGAATGCCTAAGATAGGAATTTGACATTTGAATTTCCAAAATATTTGAAAGTTGAAAAATTAATTTAAACTCGTAGTATTCCTTGTGAGAGATCTTTGTTTCATCTATAAATCTATCAATTAAATTTATCAAATAAATGTACAGTTTAGAAATTATAACTTGTAATAAGATATGAAACATTATAATTTAGATGTAATAAGTCCTAATTATGAACTTAATTGGAACTCTACATTAAGAAAGAAGACATTTTCTAATTCACTTAAAAAAATCCAATTTCAAACTTAATAACCATTTTTTCCCGTCAAAAGTTGTTGTAAAATTATAAAATTTCAACTCAAATAAACAAATTGAATCTTGAAAACACTCCTAAACATACCCAAGGTCAATCCTCCATGTTCAATCGACATGTTGAGAAGAAGAAAATCAAAATTTAATCAAATCTTACAAGTTGGAAAATTGCCAGTTTTGAATTTTAAACCTAAAGATCGATTTCTTAAAATTGACCTTCTAAACTTCATCAAAATCCAAAATTGATGATTTTTGTGCAAAGAGGACTCAAGAGCTTTCCGGAAAGTCCTTGTTTTCCCAAAACTGACTTTTCTATCAAAAGTTATGGCCATTTGAAGTTTTACTTCAAAATGGCCATCCAAAAATTAATCTAACTATATAAAAATTAAAATTTAACCTTTGGAAAAATTTCTCTCAAAAATCCCACGGCCCCACCACCCTCACAACCAATCACATGTTTCCATGTGGCACTTTGGAGGGGTGGACTTTTTGAAACTTAAACTTTTTGAAAATTTGACTTTGGGAAAATTTTCCCATTTTTCCCCACCCCATAACCAATCACGTGCTGACATGTGGCTTGGTGGGCGCGCGAATAAAAAAATTGAAAACTTAACCATTTAACTCCTTTGGAAAAATTTTACTTTTTCCTCCATGGCCCCACACCTCCACAGTGAATGAGGTGCTGACATGTGTCCTAGTGGATGCGGGCCCACGCAAGTCTTTTGACTTTAAAACTCTTTTGGCACAAAACCTTAAATCGCTCCATCACTCCACTGACCCGCGTCCAATCACAGGATGCCACGTGGCCTTTGAGTGAGGTCGGAGGTATGAAGGAAAATTTTCCTTCGGAAAATTTGGTTTTTGACCTTGGAAAAATTTCCAAATTTTCCATGACCCGCCCTGGCCCCCATCCATCGCGTGTTGACACACGTGGCATATGGCAAATCGACATCGACGGAAGCACAGAGATCTTTTCTCCTTTGAGATTTTAACTCATAAAATCTCAATTTCCCTTTTTCCCCATTGGTCCGATGAGCCCCGTGACTAATAGGTGCTTGACACGTGGCATGGGTTTCTCCTTGGCGGAGGCGCGCATCCATTTCCTCGCCCTTGGGCTTTTGGCCTAAAATCTCCAAAACCTAAAGTGCTCCGTTGCTCCGCATTTCCCGCACTAATCAGGAAGTGACACATGTCTTCCCTGTCAGACCCATGGGCAAGGAGGTTGTATTGCATTCTTGCGCTCAAGGAGGGAAAATTCTCAATTTTCCTCCCCGCTCCACCGACCCGCTTAAGGGAAAAATTTTCTCCCTAAGCCCGCGGACTCCCCAAGGAAAATTTCTCCCCAAACTCCGTCGGGCCATAACTTGAGATTTATAAGGAGTTAGGAGGACTTCTTTATATGGTTGGAAAGGTGAGAGAATTTCCTATCCAATGGGAATGATTTAGAAAATTTTTGATGACTCTAAATGTGTGAAAAATCAAGTTGAACCCTGTAAGCCTGTTTGGGCAGAGATGAGAGGGATTTCACTCTCCTAACCTAAGTGATGAATTTAACTTCTTGTTTTGACCTTGTGCCTTGTTGTTATTAGTTGCTTGAAGTAATTGCTGCAAGTCAGTCTTTGCTTGTTAATCCTTATCTGGTTTGTGCTAACTGTGATCTTGTAACCCTCTTTAAAACACTCTAATAAAAAAAAAATTATTCCATAATTTTCCTAGCTAATCCTAGTTTGTTTCTTGGTCTCAAGTGGTAGTTTGATTTGTAAAAAGTGAAGCTTTTGAGAACATCAAGATGCTCAAAGTGGTTGTTGAGAATGAAACTGTGACAAAATCAGATCTCTTTGCTTACATTAAGGGGGGAATTCACCAGTAATGAGTTCAAATCCTATCTAGAAGCTCATGGGATTCGTTGACAGATGCATCATACATACACATTGCGCGTTGTTGTGTTGTTGAAAGAAGGAAGCTGTACTTTCATGGATATGGTGTGTCGCATGATTGATGATTCAAGACTGCAAAGACATTTTGAGCCGAAGCAAAGAAAGACCGTAGTATATTTTTTTAACTAGTGCCCATAGTTGCTCTTGACAGAGTAACACCACATGAGGCATGGTAAAATTATAAGCCATCCATTTCACAAATTTAGAGTATTCGTATAAATTTAGAATGCACATACCCAAGTAGAAGAGAAAGAAGTTGGATATGAAATCAGAGAAACTTGTCTTCATTGGCTATAGTGAATAGGATTTTGGGTACAAATTGATGGATATGAAGACCAAGAAATTATTTAGTGGTGAAGATGTTGAGTTCTTTGAGAATAAGGAAGTTGAGGCTCCTTCCACAAACTCACTTGCTATAGATAACACACTTGTTGTGAAAACAAAAGAATATGTTCCCCCGATTATCACATAAATGATGGGGATGATGGTGATGATTAGATGGGACCAAATCCCATGAGAACAATACAGTGTATGCCAAAGTGGTATACAAACATGATTCAAGATTCTAAATTGGATGCTCCTTCAGAAACATCCACCACTGGACCATGAACTCATAGTAAAGCTCGTGAAGAGGTATATTTTCCTTTAATGAGTAGAGTTGTTGAATTTGTTGAGCCATTTCTACTATCTAGGAATCGCTACGGTCAAAATATTGGAAAGATGACATAGATGTTGAGTATCACCATTGATGAAAAACAAAACATTACGAACTTGTCAATCTCACACCAGTAAGAAGCAAATTGGTTGCAGATGGATATTGAAAACAAATTATAAAGTAGATGGGACTACCGACAAGTACAAAGAAAGAATCGTATCAAAGGGGTATGTACGGAAAGGAATGCATAGACTATGAGGAGACATTTTATCTCATAGTTAAGATCAAAACAATCAAGATGATCTTTTCTCTGTAGCTACAGTTTGGATGGAAACTATAGAAAATAGATATGAAAAGCGACTTTCTAAATGGAGATCTATTGGAAGAAGTCTACATGACTCAACTTGAGGGTTTTTCATACCTAGATCAGAAACAAAGGTATGTAGACTCATCAAATCTTTGTATGGCCTTAAATATGAACCCCGAGATTGGTACATCAAGATTAATGAGCATCTCATTCAACATGGATTTGTGATAAATCCATATGATCCCAATATCTACCTCAAGAGGCAAGGAGGAGAGATTGTGATAGTTATTGTATATGTTGATGATCTAGTCATCACTTTGGCGGACAAGTGAAGATGATCGATACTATGAGGAACTTAGATCTTAATTGATTGTTCGACATGAAAGATCTCAGCTCATGCACTATTGTATTGGATTGGAAGTATGGAAGAAGGAGAATCGTATTTTTTCTTAGTTGAAATATACCAAGAAAATGCTCGAGAAATTCAGGATGATGGATTGCACACTAATTGCTACACCGATGGAGACGATACTTCAGTTATCTCGTATAGATCCATCTCCTCTAGTAAATGTAATTCTCTATTGACAATTGATTGGGATTACGATTTACCCGACATATTATTGACCAGATATCAGCTTTACAGTTAGCTAATTTTTCTTTGTTCATGCAGGAACCCAAATTTTGTCATTGGAAAGAAATAAGGTGGATCTTGATGTATCTCAAGGGCACCATGGATCCTGGTCTAGAGTACAAGAAGAATGATCGAGTTCTTCCCGACTTTATATTCATATTCAAATCATGCAAGTAACATCAATTATAAGAAATCCACTTTTGGATTTTTTATTTTATTTTTGAGATCTCAATCAATATCATGGGTAAGCAAGAAACATAACTTTGTTTCTCACTCTTCTACATAGGTCAAATATCGTGTTGCATAGCACTGGAGTTGTGCGTGAAGCGATGTAGCTACGTCGCATATTTGAGGGACTTGGAGTACCATAGGAGAAATCCACTACCTTGTATGTTGAAAATGAGGGTGCTCTCAAACTTGTTCACAATCTATTTTTTCATGAGAGAACCAAACATATTGAGGAATGAGTTCATTTCATTTGCCGGTATGTTGTGAAACATAAAATACAACTTCAGTTTTCCCAACAATTGAACAACAAGTAGATGTTTTCACGAAGGCACTTGCATGTGAAAAATTTGAGTTGTTCGAGACTTCCTCTCATCATATCTTGAGGCAAAGCAAAATTAAAGTGGGGAATGTCGGTAAAATTGTATTCCATAGAGTAATTTTGCATAGTTTACTTTTATTATAGGTAAGTTGTTAATTAGTTTGTTTAAATTGTTATGTGGTTTATAACCATTATTTGTTGGTTATTATTATTTGTATTCATGTAGGTTTATTTGCTATATTGTTTGGTTGGTTTCACCCATATAACAAATATGTTGTGTAAAAGTGGTTGTGCAAAAACACACACACACACACACACACACACACACACACACACACACACACACACACACACACACACACACACACACACACACACACACACACACACACACACACACACACACACACACACACACACACACACACACCCCACACACGCGTGCGCACACACACACAACAACCCAATCTTGCTCTCTAACATAATCAATAATATTATCTCGTAGGTCACCTCCTATTTCTCTCAAAGAGCACTCTGTAAGGTCCATGATATAGATTAGGCCAAATGAGCCAAGTTGAAGACTTGGGATCATGAAATAAATTTGGATCATAAAAATGAATTTATTGTGTATATAATATCGTGCCTCTTTCTTTTCATCTATCCAAAACTTTAGGAGGTGGCCTTACTTGTCAATATACATCTCAACCATATTGAGTTTTACGTATATGATGTAATGTGCATCCGAGTGTTCATTGACAAGACATGCCCAATGATGTATTCTTTATGTTGCATCAATGCAGACATAAATATTAATGATACATAAGGGGAATTTTGTAATATTTAACATAACCCAAATGGACCTATTAGTGGGGTTACATCCATATTTGACATAATGAGGTTTTGATTTTGGAGAAATAAACCTAATTGCTCCCCTTTCCTAGGTTCCCGATTACTAGTCACAAATAGAGCATATCCTAGAAACCAAAGTTACTAAAAATTGTAAAAGAAAATATAAATATATCAATTTTTTTCAGCACACATAAAATGACCAAATCTACGTATTTTTTCAAATATCGCACACCACACACATATCCTCATAGCCTAATCCTTCAAGTCCACAATAACTATTATGTAAAAATAATGTGGATTTTTTTTCTATAAATCACATATCCAAAATGAATTTTTCTTATCCGCACATATTTTCCTTCCTCTATTTGATAAGGTCAAGTCATGCAAGAATGTTAGACAAACATTTTGAGGAGAAACAATCTTGAGAGAATACCATGAATATTCTATGTTTTCCTAATAAGATGATACAACATTGGATGCCAAAGGAACACTATAAAATTATTGTTTATGCATTTCTTTAGAGGACTTAACGGTCTTATGAGAGGTATCTTTAGAGAGTTGATCTTCTACAATGAAAAACTTATACAAATCTTAAGTACAAGAACTTGAGCCAAGGTTTGATACTATTCCATTTTTACTATTATAACACTCATGTTAGGGTTTGAGGAAACACCCTTATTCAACCCTAATTTTTACTATCAATATTGGTCTAACTTGACCTCACCATCATATTAAAATTCTTAAGTTGATTGTCTTTAAGATTACTTGGTTCAAAAGGCAAACAATGGATAATCTCGTATTTATACTCAAGCGGATTGTCATTGGAATAAAGTATTGAGAAATTCGATATACAACACCTATTGGACATGGAAAGCATCTTTCATATGTATATTAATAGTTTCATTAAGATCATATTAGAGACCAATCTCAATGTAGACATGTCTCTATAATTAAACTAAATATTTAAAGGCATGCATATAATCTTCACCAATATCAATATATATGATCATATAATATTCACTATTATTTGATGGTGCATTTTCATTTTCTCATTTTAAAGAAAACTATTTTTCTTTTTCCTATTAGTCGTTGCCTTAAAAAAATTACATTAGTTTAAACACTTTTTATAGAAATTTGCATTAGTTTTCGCATAGATTGTGTATCCAAACACAATAGTGAAGGATTTTTTTTTCTGAAAGGGAAGGGAAAGGGTGAAGGTTTTAAAAGGGAAATTTATGGCCTGCAATGCATGTGTTTCTGTTTATTAAAAATTCTGTTTAATATAATATTTGTGGTGGATTTATAAAATGACAGAATTCGTTGGTTTGGTTAATATGGAGGAGTAGATAAGTGGGTAGCCAATCCTAGTTCTTTGCAAGCATAAAGCATCTAAACTATATTTTAAATAATGTTTTTAAATTATTAGGAAGCAGGCATTTGGCAATATTATTTTCTTAGAGATTAAATTCAATGCATCATGCTTTTTCTTTATGTTGTTCCTTGAATTGATTAATTTTTAAAATTATTTTTTCCTTTTTGGGAAACGTGAATACACCTGTCAATAAGTGGTGGATTGAAGTTTTTTATTATTTTTATGAAACATACATCCGATTTCATACAATCTGTTTCTTCATAATAAGTTTCTTAAGTGGTAAATGAAGAGAAAAACATATTTAAAAATATTGTACATTTCTTAAGTGCAATGGAATCTTTATTAGTATTTTATGAATGTTATCCACTAATTTTTTTCCCTTGAAATTTTCTAGTCAATTATACATTTAAACCGGTGTATGTTGATTTTTATGGATAAAATATGACGGTTGGTATGTAGTCTTATTATATCATGGAGGTAATTAATTTGAATGGTATTGAGATACAAATTAACATATATGTATCTTGCATCAGATATCAGATGTTATCAAGTTCATTTTTTTATGATGAAGTAGAATTTGAATTTTTGAGAAACTTGCTATGAAAGACTTTCCATGTACAAAATAATGTTTTTGTAACTGAGGTTGGAAATAGAAAATAAATGATTCATCTATATGTAGACTTCCATAACTACTCAGTTCTTTGGAACCAGAAACAAATAGTGTATGTTATGAGTTGCAGCTCCTTTCTTAACTTAAAATTTTCTTTAATATTTTGTAATAATATTTCATATGTTTTGCTTCTCTTTCTTGGCACTCCTTTTAAGGTATATTTAAGTTATATATTTTTCTAAAGTTGTCCATCAACAACCACCACCAAAGGTAATATGAAACTTTTTTATATTGAATTTATTTTGGTTTGGACCAAAAAAATGTTAATAGATATGAAATTTATGCAATCATGTGCTACATAGTTTACAAGAATTAAAATTCAATAAATATGAAAATTTCGGTTTTGTGTTTGAATGTGTATTACAATTTGTGATTTTTAGAGGCACCCTCACTAATAACAACCTTGATATTTCAATTCATTCTCCCACTCCTAAAACCATCTTCACCATGATTTGTCATTTCATGGCCTTATTATGTTAGAAATTCTTGCTTGATTTTTACCACAAACAAATGATTTTTGTGTATCATATTTAAATAATATCAATGTTTTACAAATCAACACATACATAAAAATTAAGATTCCAACGTCTTCTCTAGGACCTTGTTCCTAAGCGATCTCATGTTTGTTAGGATAAATTTTAATTGTGCTCAAACATGAATGACCTCTCTACTTTGGAGCAATGCGGACATATATCATCATCCAACTTTATATTTCTTTGATGAATTCAAAAAAGCATTTGACACACTACTTAAAGGATCTTACAAACTTTGGAGTAGGATAGAGGTACTTCGAGTTCTAGATGAGTATAGAGTGGTTGCACATGGGTTTTACAATCAAGTTCAAGTGAAAATAATATTTTTGAATATTTAATAGAATTATTTGGAAGTGATGTTAGTGTCAAATACACGGTTTGAGAGAACACTTGACAACATCGGAGTTCTTCTAGCAATAGATTGAATGCAAGCAAATACCAACGAAACCGAAGTCATCATCTTTTCTCTTTAGAGGAAAAATAAATAAGTTAACTTCATTTTCAAAGGAACCCATTTGAAGTAGTGGAAAAATATAATTAACTCTAGTATGATTTCCACACCAAGCTTGGTTAGAAGAGGTCATGTAGGTTAAAAAATCAAAGGGGTGGAAGGATTTATAATCACTATAATATAGATGTGGGGATGTAGAATTATGGGTTGGAAAATTAAGAGAACCATGTCCATGTCATACCGATGGTACTCTATGGATGTGAAGTTTGAGGCACAACAAAGTGTCAAATCTTAAATGGAGACAAATAAAGAGATTCCAAATACATCTAGTCACAAACAACCTCAACATTAAAATGTTAGTTATATATGATATTTAATTAGTCATAACAAGTACTTTCTTGTTAGAGGCATCAACTTTGATTCAATGGTCATTTATTTAAATAAGATATAAAGTATGGAGACTCATCGGTGGCCTAGAATGGTTGTAGAGGAAGAGTTGAGAAGGAAGAACATGTGGATAAAAAAATAAATGGATGAATAAATGGGACACTAGTATGAAAGAGTGCCTAGACACTAATAAGGAAATAAAAAAGTATGTGAGAAAAAATTTAGGATAGCCATGTAGACAAAGCATATTAGGTGGAAGAAATAATACTATGTCAAAAATTAATTCCACTTGGGACCATATGAAAAAATTCTATATAAGAGGACTAGCTCACATCAACTTATATATGAAAGTAACCATGGATAATACTTTAAAAAAGAGTGGAAAAAAATAATATTCATATTTTTGTAACAAAAAATTATGGAGATAGTCTATCACTACATCATAATATACACAACCTTTAAAACATTTTAATTAAACACAACTTAAAATTTATTAATCTATCTTATTTTAAAAAATAAATAAAATTATAAGTTATTAAATTAAAATTTAAATAAAAAAATTATATATATATATAACTAAAATGAGAAAACCCTTATTGCATACACTTCTTTTACACAAAAACACTTATGAATCCCATAGACTACTTGATCTTTTTGTAACACTTAAAAATGTGTAGCCGGCCTCCCTTACTAAAAAAATAATTTACATGTCTATTTACGCAAGGGAAACTATGTAATTACAAGTTTCTAAGGCGTTTGTTCCCACACTATGACACATAATTGCATTGAAGTTATTGTGAGATTACGTGGCAATGACTTGGTGATTAAGTAGTAACCAAAAGCCACTAAAACAACCCCACGAACCTTATAATTACAAAAAGAGATGTATCCTATAGGAGTAGGGGTGGGTAGGCATAGATATCCTTGTTTATCTAAAAGCACTTTGCAACATAAATAATGATATTTATGATGGAAATGCCATAATGTGGGTATCTTAACATCCCAAGAATAATTGTTGTTCTTTTTCAAAGTAGATTCAATTCTCTATGGGGTTGGGCAGAGTGGCATGGGCATGTTGGAGTGCTTTTGTGAAGAGACTCGAGTTCAAAATATTGTGGGTTGGTGAATTACACTATTAACTTTCAGGTGTGTTGATGTTGTATTTATTAGCTTGTTGATGTTGTGTAATTGTAAATGATGGCTTAACTTACTCACTATTTAACATGTAATTATCAATCTCAACATTGTAAATGATGGCTCATCTAACTCACTATTTAACTTGTAATTATCAATCTCAACATAATGCATAGGAAGTTATTTATAAAAGATTGATGCGATTATTGTTAAGGAGATATGATTATTGCTAAGGATGTTTTTTATATTAGAAATACAAAATATGTGTTAGAAGAGTGTTTGTATGTATATGTGTCTATTTTTTCAAAGTGATTTATTAGATATTTTTATAATGAAAATAGATATTATTGAGCATTGCATAATATATGTAGTTTTCTTTTCTCTTGTTTTATCTTTTTATTTAACAATAAAAGATGAAAGGTGTAAGTTCTATTAATATGATTTATATTATTTATCAAGTCGTTGTTCATAATTTTTATTCATTAAAAATTTATAAATTAGTAAAATATCTTAAATATTTTTACATAAAAATATTGATGGATATCAATTTCAAGTTTCTTATATATTGTATTGATCATCAATTCTATTATTCTCTTGAGAATCTTCTATTGACTAGTGACAATTGACATCAATTTAGTTGCACCAATAAATCAAGTTAAAAATATGTAAAATTAAAAGTTTCTAAACTCCACCTTATTGCTAAAGATATTACAAATTTTCAATTGATTTCTCATATCAACAAAGAAAAAACTTCTACTTTTGATAGTCAATGCACATCAAATTCAAGAGAAATTATCTTGTGATGATCAACTGGATGTCAAATTTAAGGTGTTCATCAAATGTCTATCCATGAATATTATATTTGTCAACCACCGCCTTGGTTACCATTGTAGGATGTCTATTATTATAACTAGAGATGGTGCAAATGATTTGGTCATTCATTCATACTCTACCTATTTACTCGCCAGTTCGCATCAACTCAAGGATGTAACCACTACTTTTACATTTGTATACATTTTTATCTTTTAGTTTTTGAACCTATAAAGTGTTCTTCTTTCATTATAGATCTTATATTGTTAAAGCTAATCCCTTGATCTAGACAACCGACTCGGTGCCAATTCTAGTGGGACAACTTCTGGAGGCATAACTTTTGCACCAAACTCGATTGAATCTTCAAAATGCATCGAAAGCTTGGAATGTGTAGAATACGATGAAATGGGGCAAAAATTTGTTTGGAAAATTTTGACCCCAGAATCCACTTCTAAAGGCCTAAAATTGTAATTTTCGTAGTGCTACTTGAAAATAGTAAATTAGAAAAAAAAATCACATATGTAATTCATGGAAGATGAATCACCTCATCTCCCTCGAGATTGGTGACCTTCCACATTCTTCTAGATGTCTCTTCATATTTCTAAAAGTAGTATATAAGTAGATAATCCGCAAGGGAAAGACAAAGATCATCCTGCGAGATAGCTAGTGTAATCACATCCTTTTGAGCAATATACATCTCTTTTCAGAGATATTTTTGAGCAATATACATCTCTTCTCAAGAATAGTTTTTGTTTACATCTGGGACAATTGTTATTATGTGCTTCAATTCCAAACCCCCCTCGAGTTTTAGATCATCCCCATTCAATATCACACAAAGGGTTGGTAGCTTAATGGTGGACAACCCATAAAACATCTTAGACCTTCAAGTCTTAACTAATCTATGACAAATTGACTTGGTATCAAAATTAGGATAGGATCCCCAACCGTAGAAATTTATCTTGAGGGAGGTTATTAAAAGGAATCCATATTTCAATCCACGTAGAGGTTTGAGAGTTAAGTGGTGGGGCAACCTAGCAACCTATGGCAAGTCTTAGGATTGTATCCTATCTAGTACAAGAAAATCAACATTCTAAACCACATAAGAGATCAATGACTCAATGATTGAGTATTCATGTCATCTTATGGCAGATCCTAGGTTTAACTCCTAACTGACCAATAAAAATCAACATTGTTACCAAATCCTTTTCTATTTGGCATGTGGCTTATTTTTAGATCCAACACCCACTTGAGCCATATTTTTGGGCTTGGGATCTTAGCATGTTAACTCTAATGTTATGTTAAATTTCTATGAATTAAGTATATGGTACCGAACTATTCACTCATTGAACTACTAACCCTCTATCTCGATTAAATTGTGAATCGTCTTAAATTCAAGCTACAATTATATATTTAGACTCCTAGTCAAATTTTGATACCATGTCAAATCTTTATAAATTCACTAAGACTCGAACCTAAAACCTCATAGATAAACTTACAAACATTCTTAAATAGATAGTCTTCCAACCCCTTCTTTTTAACGAACACTCTACTCTTGAGAATATGATTTCATATTAATTACCCTTATATTAGTTTAAGCCAACTAGACGGCTAGTTAGACTACTCTTCTACAAAGCTATATTTCAACTTATTCTTATTCTTCCAAGCAAGGAATTACACTTTTATAAATGGTCATGGTATTATATAATTACTCGCCTCTTTCTCCTCTAAAGAAATCATATTAAAATAGGGTTTTCGAGTTTGGGATGTCTTTTGAGGAACGTTAAAGGATCTTACTCCGCCTTACTTAGTTTCCATTCCTCGGTAGCTTCTATAATAAGCTAATTATAATAACTTAATATCATGGATTGAGTTATGAAGGTTGCAATCAATCTATTTATTTATATAAATTAAGCTTGTTTGAGCGTCTTTTAGTGCTATCTAATCAAGTGTTGATTCATAGAAGATATCAAAGTAAAGTCAAACTCGTAAAAGGTATTTTGTTAACCCTAGCATTTAGTCCAAAACTTTGTCATTATAGGGCCCATTATCATTACATTAACAACCTCGTCCGTATATACCCAAGGAAATATCCTTTTTGTCTCATCTTTTATATGTACTATAAATTTTGTTTTAAACCCTAATAGAATAAATGTAATTTGGAAGTTTTTAAACTCTCCAACTTCACTTTCATCGTATGTATCCGACTCTCAAATGATTTGATTGATGATTGGTTTCATTCTTGTATCTTGATGATAGAGTCAAGAGCGAGATCTAAAATCTAGGTAAATAATTATTTTATGCAGTTAAATTTAGAAGAGTTTTACTTATTTGTATTGTACAAAAATAAATCTTAAATGTGATTATTGTTTATACTCTATTTATACATGTTGTTTACTTTAATTTTTATTATTTTTTGTCTCGTGTTTTAATCTTCTATTTTTAATTTATAATGTTCTACTTTTTAATATTTTATTATTGAAAGCAATCTACATTCCAAACCACAAAAATGGAATTTGGTTCAATGACAAAACAACCCATAGAATATCTTAGATCTTTAAGTCTTAATTAATCTATTAAAATCTAACACGGTATCAACATTAACGATACACGTGTCAACCATACAAAATTACCTTGAGTGGGCGTGTTAGAAATATCTTATATCTCAAACTTCGTAAAGGTTCAACAGATAAGTGGTAGAGCATCATAGTAGCCTATGATACGTCTTAGGTTTGGATCCTATTTAATCCAAGAAAAAAAATAAACATTCTAAACCACACAAAGGGACCAGGGTGGTCGATAACTCAATGATAGAGTAACCCATCATCCTATGGTAGGTCATACGTGGTCTATAGAAACTTATCATTTGTCACCAATTCTTTTCAATTTGGCATATGGCTTATTTTTTAATCCAACACCCCCTTAAACCACATTTTTGGGCTTGAGGTCTTTGCATGCTAGCTTTAATTTATGTTAAATTTCTATGTATTAGGCAAAGTACCTTGTGTATGTTATCAAATTATATTCTCATCGAGCTAACCATCGTCTATGTGATTTAGATTGTGTATTGTCTCCAAGCCAATTTCTATATCTAGAACTAATAATCTAGCTTTTGTACCATGTTAAACGTTTATATATTAACTAAAGCCCAAATCTAAGACCTCCTCTTATGAGCAAACTATGAATGTTATTACGTCGAGAGGCAAATTACATGGGAACTAGGGAGGGGGTGGTGGTGGGCGCCTGTAATGTTCCTTGTGTGTTCACTTTTAAGTTTGACTTTACATTTGACATCCATTTCACCTTGACTATGAAGTTTTTCCTTTTTCTTAGAAAAATCAATCGAAAACTAAAATATCTTAATTATACGATAAAGTTTGGAACCTATTTTATTTCTCCAAAATTATTTTATTCGAACCTCACACATTTATATAACTAAATTAACACTATTTTTCATTATTAAATTAAAATTTTATTAAAAAATATATAAAGAAATTATTAACATTTATAATAAGCTAAAAATTAAAATAAATTTCTCAAAATTAATATCTCTCAACATTTTTAACTAAATATATCAAAAACATTTATACTTCCATGTAATTTAGAATATACATTCTCTCCCAACCCCTTGCGAGAGAGAGCTATATTTCAATTCATAGTGACATTTCCAAGCTAGTAATTACCCGTAAATTACTTTTGAAAAGGACTATAATATGCTAAAATTAGCCTTATGAAAGAAATCGTATAAAAAGATCCCATTGACTACTTTTTAACATGCCTTAGTTGCATAATAAGCCAACCGCTATAATAGGCTAATTATAATAGCTTAGTATCTTGGATTGAGTTATGAAGGTTGCAATCAATCCATTTATTAGACTTTTTATATAAAGTAAGCTTTGATTGTGTGTCTTTTAGTGCTATCTAATCAAGTAAAGTTGATCACTTAAAAAAACTATTTCCTTACACTAAAACTTTGCCCATCATCATCCATTAACAACTATCCGTGGATCGTCCGTATTCACAAGGAAAATATCCTTTTTGTCATATGTTATATATACACTATAAACTGTGTTTTAAAACCTTAATTCTTAAACAAATATGATCGAGAACAGAATACATGTAATTTAAAACATCTAAGATCTATTCGATGTACTTAGATTTTCAAATTTCCACCACCGTTTTAAAATCAGACTTGAATCATCTTAAAACAAGATAAGCTAATGAATTTTATAATAAGCAGTATTAAAAAGACAATGAAAAGAATATAATATTTAGTTGATTTTACTGTGTCTTAAAGAGTATACGAGAATCAAAGAAGACTCATAAAACCCAACCCCCCAAAAAAAGAACAAACCTTGTAATTTTGAGGTCAGTTTGAGTTGTTTGGTCAGGTTCATCAAGAGAGGTTAGGTTGGTGTTGAAACTGTCTAAGGATGTTGAACATGTCATTTTCTAGTTAAAATTACACTAATATTGCGGTGTTCACTCTTCTTCTTCTTCTATTGAGCAATAGCCTTCTTCAAAATTATACGATGATGTGTGTGTGTGTGTGCCAAAATGTCTTCTTCTCCTTCCTCAGTAGCTATAACAAAACCTAATTTGACATGATAAAGAGAAGCCCTAAACAAATTTCGGTTTGATTTCACACTCACCTTTGAGCGAGAGCAATACACTATATACCGAAGATCGTAGTTCTCCCAATAAAAGTGAATTATTGTGCTTCACTTTTTCCTAGGGAAATCAAATGGAGCAACATACACTTTATGTAGGCCCTCTTTTGGTGCAAGCGTACGACTAATAAAACAATAAAAAATTGAATATTTGTCGTTGGGAGTATAATTAGTAATTAAAAACTTGAGTGAATAATGTTAGGAGTCTATTAATACTTGTTCAAATACCTCTCATGATTTGTATATATAGTCATATCGAATTTCAATTTTAGTGCACACAAGATGACCTCAAATGATCCAAAATATCGACACATGGGTAAAGTCTAAAAATTGTCAAAAGAGTATGAAGATTTAACAGGTTGGTCAAGTTTGGCATTGAACTTGACCTTGCCTACGGACTTAGCCCAAACACAAAATCATGATTAAAAAGGCAAGATAGAGCAAGGATCCCTTAACAAGACTAATGGACCACAACAAGAAACTAATAAATAAGTATGCGAGTGTAATGAGATAAATAAAGACTTGAGATCAAACGAAATGCACCAATAAGTGCCCAATTTGAATTGGGGGTAATATATAAAAAGTGACACTAAAAGCATTTTGAAAACCAACCATGTACCAAAATAAGGTTAATATAGAATGTCCCCTTTGATCTAGTATTAGAAATGTTATGTTAAAGGAATAAACTATGTATGCATGTAGTTGCCTATGTAGGTGTCCGGAAAACATGTTGAGGTGGTTGATCCAATGTCCTAAAGTGTCGCACATGTATTCACTAACAATGATCAATGCATGTAAATATATTAATGTCTCAATGGTAGTGTAATCAAAATGAAGAATTGGAATAAGAAAAATGAGCAAGAGGAACAAATACATATTATGGTATGTAAACTTTTGTTGTCCCTAAAATGTTTCATTGAAAATTGCAATAGAAATTCCATGGGTCCCAAATGACCCTACCATATGGAGAAGATGTGATGCATCATTATTCACTTCTTGGCCAAAGAAACTAGACAAGGGTTCTGCACCAAATAGAACACAACTTATTCACATTTATTTCCTAAATGAGACGGTAATGAATTTGTACCATCATCCCATCATTCTAAATAATATTATTTTTGAAATTAGTACTTATTGACCTCATTCTTTGATGCACCGCATTAGCAGGGAACTTGACAAGGTCATAACTTGAGCTCCGGTGTCCGTTGAGTCCGTTTTTTTAAACCACGTGTTTCGATGAGACGAACGCAATGCGGCGAACCAGCCCTACTAGTCAGGGGCAAGTTTTCGACACGCTTTCGAGTTTTAAATCCGCCATCTTGAGGCCGAAAATTAGGATTTAAGTTATAGTTCGAGCTTTTTTCCTATGTTTGGGCATTAGTTAATTTTAGTCTATTAGTTGCATTATGAGTTAGAAAGTTGGCAATTCCTCTAATTTAAGGATGTAGAAGATGCATGGCAATTTCGTGCCAAGGTAGGAATAAGCATGCGAACTTACTAAGAATAGCAGTTCTAGTAAACTCGCTAAAAATAGTAATTTCCGCCACCTAGAGTAGATTTAGTCGAGTTAGTTAGAGTTTACTTGCAACTCGAGTTGGGAGTTGTTTTCCTATTTAGGAAACATTGTAATTCATTATTCAATAACGAAGAAGGAGATCTATTTTATATGGAGTTCATATTATTTATAAGAAATCAAGTTGGTTAGAATTTGGCTACATTATTCTCCATATGTGTTCTAGACTATCAGTAAGCCATCTATATGCCCCTATTTTGAGTGAGGGATGTGTTCTTACATGTCACTCATCTCAAAAGAAAAAAATATACGTACCATGTTTAACATGTCTATAAAGTAAAGACATGGATATAAATTTTCATTAGAAATGCATAAATAATAACATGAAATTTTCATCATATATGTCAATTATAGAAACCGTAATGTGTAACATGTAATATAATATAAAAGTATATTAAATATATAATCTTGTAGGCATAAGGTGTGTCACGTAATCCAATGTGTATACCTAAAAAATGTCATCTTGACAACCCTAGTAAGTAGAGATAACAATTGGTTATGTCACTATGAAAGGGGCTTATGATATGCCCCAATGTATAACACCTATAGCTATGTCCAACAAATTTTTAACATTCCCATGGATAGGAGAATCAGCATAATAAGTGATATTGTCCTCGAAGAAGCATGTGTATAGTATGCCCCAATGTACCAATGTCTCTCTAGAGTGAATAAGATGTCATAAGATAACAATAGAGATAAGAAATCATTCCCAAGTGGGAAAATATAACAATGTATGATCATAGTGTAGGTTCATGTGCCAAATTAGTAGGTATGGAAATGTCATCTAGCAATAGAATTATGCCCCAATGGGAAAAATAGGGTAATATCATAAAATACATAGGACACCAATTTATATATTCAAACGTCTATGCATCTCGCATATATGCATGTTTTTAATGTCGCTCATGTAATCATAGATAAGTTGATAATGTATTGATATATGTGAAATTTTTCCAAAGGCAATGTATTAATAATGTTCATAGATGCAATATCAAGAATAATATCAAAGTGATCAATCACTAAATTAGGTGGTAGATTCCTCAAAATTATGCAATGTTTGTAAAATGTCCCCCAAGTTTAGAGTATCTATTAAAAAAATTAGATAGAACCACATAATAATGAACTCATAAATGAGTAGGTGTAATAAATACTTAGAATGTAGTAATAGATATTAGTAACACCGTGAAGAATATGTAAATTAGGTTTTTTTGTATCGTGTATAATATAATGTATATTCAATAGTCGAGTAAATAGATGTGTAATAAATGTTTCATGATCCCAAATAAGTTTGGAATTTAATGGACAACACACTAACAATGGAATTTAATGTGTTATGGAAATATATTTTCAATGAACTCATTCAAATTATATGATTAAAATAATTGTATTACAAAAAAAAAAAGTTGTCTTATTGAAAAATTAACTTTAATTAGAGTATAAGAATTATTTTATTGCAAATTGATAATTTATACAAATTGGGAAAATGGTGTAGGAGATTTATATGCCGATATCTTTGCGAATTGAGAATATATGAATAATGAAAAAAATTCTATAGGAAAGATCTATGCCTCACAATTCTACACAAATTAAGATGTATACAAATGGGAAAAAAATTACGAGATATGTATGCATCAAAAATTTCAAACCGACAACTTATATCTACAAAATCTTCCAACTTGCAAATTTGTATCTTCATTCAAAACCATCTTCTTTATCATGGTATCATGCAAAACATGGAATTTTTATATGAATAATAAATGAAGTGTTTTAAATAGGAATTGAAAGGTCATCCTACATGGAGATGACATGTATCCACCTTAAGGGTAAATTTGAATGGGCAAAAGAGGACAAAAGCTGAAAATAATAATATTATTACGGTGTTATTTTTGAGTGCTCCTTATTAAAGTCATATCTCCCATCCCATAGATCCAATTAGAAAACTACAACAACCACTTGAAATATGGTAGATAAAACTATATAAAATCCACCACAACCGTGTTTTTACTCTCATCATATCATTTTAACCATTAATTCTCTAAAGACCCTAAAAATAGAAAATACTTAAAATTGTCAAAAAAAACTGCAAAAAATATCTTTCATGAGCTGTTAAATATATAATTTTAGAAATCCTACTCTAATTGCTAATATGGATCATTCCTACTGTTAATGCTCATCTAGATCAATAACTAATGGTAAAAACAAACTTTTAAAATGCTTTTCTATATACTGATATTGTTTAGTCTTTCTCTAAGTGCTCATCTGGACCATGCCTAATAATATTAAATGATTTATTTGTGATAAAAGTATAGAAGAATAAGATTCATGTATTCAAACAATTTTTTTAGTAGGTGAAATGGACACAACATTTCTGAGTAATTAACTTTATGTGTATCAACAAAAAGTTCCATAATCGAACTATAGTAACGTCTTGAAGTATTATATTTATATTTTTGAAAACCATTTGTACTTGTGTACATTTCTATTTTGAGATCTAAACTCTAATATGATTACCAACATATTGTGATTCTATCTCATTTTTATCATTACGAGATTTTTATAGAGTGAGAAACCCATAGATATGGTAAAATTTGAAGACAGAAAATGTTGTCCATTTTATAGTATTTTGATTTTATAATTTTTTCCAATATATGTAATTTTAGAAATTTTAATCTAGATTTAAAGGATATTGAACTTGACCACCGAGTTTCGAACTTGATCTAACCCTTGCCAAATTTGACCATTTAGCTACCAAAATTTTCTAGCAAACTCGAACTTCCTTGACTTCTCTTCTCTTCTCTATTTAAATGTAATTTACGATTGATATATCATTTTATAGTTTTTATTTGCATTATATTCGTATTACAACTCATGTTTTGTTCATCTTTGTTTATCCGAGATGATGTAGACACTCAAATTTGGTAATTAATCCTTTGAAATGAAAATTCTACTTGTGTTCCTTGTTAAGACAAATGCTCACATTCTACGTCCAATTAACACATCTATTTGGATTATTAGCACATGTCCTTGGATCTTATCACCGGGACTTAAACAAAGTTTTAGTCTAGATTAATTCATATTAAGTTCATTAAATAATATGCACAAGAATTATCAAGGCTTAACACACGCTTGTGTAATAGCTACTTGAAGGACATAATTCAAATAAGGAAGAGATAGTGAATGGAAAAATGCATTAAATGAATGAAAATACTTAATATTGAGTCAAAACAAAAACATACTTCAAAATGGAAGGAATTAAGATAGAATTATATTATGATCAAATATCAACCTTTACGCATTGCGCTTACATATTTTTATACATCATGTGGTGATTGTTGAGTTACTAGTCCCTTATTATTATTCTTGTACAAAAAGAGGCTCTTCACATTCTCTATCTATCTAAGAGAGCCCTATTTATTCTACCCTTTTTAATCTAAAAAAACATTACAATGGGATTTCCCAATCATACAAAATAGATCATGGTGGCTTTCTAACCCTTTTTATACTCCAACAGTTTCTCGGACTTAAATAGTTGTCCCTTCCTAAGACAAAATTTTCTTTGATGATCTAAAATTTACTTGTTCTTTTCTTCTAAATCATGTCAAATATTGATTGTTTTGTGTAGTTGGATACTCTTCTTGCAATGACATAGAAAACATCGTTTACCAATTTTCATCCTTTGTGTACTACTTGTATGCATGTGATTGAATTAATCTAAGCTAGTGTAAGGAAACTAACACTAAATATATTCCTAACTTAGTTAATCAACAACATAAACATCATGATAAAGCTAAAAAGGAAAAGCTTAACTAATGTGCATCAAACATTAAAATATTAAATACAAACCAAATCCTTTGATATTTGGATATGCTTTGTAATTGTAGGTACTCCTTCAGTGATTTGCACGTAGCTATGTGCAACCAAAGAAATTCTCCAAGGAAGAGGAATAGATCTCACTAATATGGCTTAATTTTCATGTTTGGTTCTTCTCTTACTACTCTTTGCCAAGTAGAAGATGGAAAAGGTTGTTTGATCAATAAGCCTTCCAAGATTGAAATGCTCTTATCATATGCAAATGTCTTACAAGGACATGGTGTAAATTTGGACAAGATGTACTAGGTTCTTTATATAGATTTCCGTTTTTGGAGAAGCTTGCAACCTAGTGAATGTGGGATAAAGGTAAAGTAGAATTAGAAAGAGATAAGTATGATTAGAAGAGATTAATTAGTGATTAGCAATTGATAAGAGTTAGAGGTGATTTAATTAATTAACTAAGAGTAATTAATAGATTAAGTTAAGCTTATAGAATCCATTTGGAGATGATTTAGAGGGAAATTAGTAGAATTTGAAGGATTTGAAAGGGGGTTTAACCAATAAGAGGGTTTATTGATAAAATAGGAGATTGAAAGGATTAATTAATTATTAATGGTCAATTAATTAATTAAAAGAGGATTATAACTAACGAAATGTCATTAACTAACATCTAGAATGGGGAAGGCTAGTTAATTAACGAGTGTCGTTAATTGACCTAAATGAAGGAATTCTTAGCTAATTAGCGGAAATCACTAATTGTAATGAAACGATGGGAAAGAGGATAATTAGCGTAATTTTATTATTAAGACCACGTAGTCATATTTAGGTGTCTACATTTTCCCCTCTTTGATGTGGTGTAGTGCAAACAACACCACTTCAAAAATAGTAGACAATTTTAGACAATTTGAAAGAGTAGAAGAAAAATTAGTAGGATGAACGATGCCCCCTCGAGTGTCGATGGGGTGATAGAAGAAGTCAATTGACGCTAAAAATAAGAGAATAACTATAGTGCTAAAAATAATTTGATCTCGCCAACAAAAGATGTTGTTCTTAATAGATATTGGGAAAGAAAAATCATAGTGATGAAGTTATTCGAACTAGGCCTGTTGGCCATTGTTGGAATTGATAAAAAGAGTAGGATCCCATGCCTCAAGTGGAAGAAGAAAGGGAGGGGGAAGAATTGGAAAATGATAGGTAGAAAGTTAGTTAGAATGGAAATGGGAAGATAGATGGAGAATGGGAAGATCGCAATGTAGCTGACATACCATTTGGCTCAAAAGTAACTATTTATTTGATATAAGCATACAACAAAAGTGTAAAATGACATGAAGAGCCATAATATTGATTTTTGTTCATTACTAAAGGACTAAATCAAAGAAAAATACATGAAGCAATGTAGTATGAGAAAGTAAACAAGCAAACCAACAAACAAACAAGCACAAAAAAACATACTCAAACAAACAACGTTCAAGAAAGTTGCACCAATGTTTTTATCCAACTTTAGTTCCCAAATGTTTGAGTTATATGACAAGGGTTAAAATGATGCCCCAAGAAAGGATACATGCAAGGGAATAAATGGAGGACATAGAAGTCCTATGAAAAGCAATGTGCACTTGTGACACTTCCCAAGAACAATATATGCCGAGAAAACAACCATATCAAGCAAACCAACTTTGTTAATAAAGAAAGATCACAAGATGCTTCACATGTCATACGAAAGAGAAAGAAAGCACTAAAGTAGGATGTTTTATAGGATAGTTTTCAATTTTTAGGATTTTGTGTTTTGTGAATGTTTAGGATTTTTATGTTTTACCAATGTTTTGGATTTTTGATGTTTTACCATTTTTGGATTTTTGAAGGATTTTATGAATTTTTAGGATGTTTTGAAAGTTTTCCAAAGCTATGTATAGGAGAATAAAGATTTAAATATTCCCCATCGAGAGGCGAGAATTTACAAGGGAAAACTCCGCGCATATATACAAGAAGAAGATAAGCCATATCTAGATTAAGATGGATAGGTTCAACATGGTAATGAACTCAAACCAATGAAGTATTATGAAGGAGCGAGCATGCCCCCAGTGCAAGTTGGACAAGAAACACATGATAGAAAGAAGACAAGATTTTTTATTGAAAGGGGACAATGGTTCCCGTAAATATGGTAAAAAGGTAATCTTATACACATTGATGTTCTAAATGAAGTAGAAGATAAACGTGAATTCCATGGAAAGGTATGGAAAATGTAGCTAGAAGATTGGCAATGAAAAAGTGGTGAGACAAAGACACAAATCATGAGAAAAAATATAGACTAAAGCAAGAGTCTGAACAAGGTCCAAACAACACCTGGTAACATACTAGTCATGTTTTCTCATCGAGATCCAGTGCATACACATGGAAATTAATTACTTCTCGAAGTGAAGATTTAATAGAAAATAAGTATGTGAATAGGACGTTCGGTGTGATTGGGACACATGGGATCACCTCTCAAGCTGTGGGACTTGGGCTCGAGGTGAACCTCCGGAGAAGGCCGGCTTCCTCTTCCTAAACTAAGTGTTGTACTACTCCTAGTGTAACAAAAATGATTATCTAGTCCTAGGCTAACATTTTCATGGGGTTTTAGGGAAAGAGATTTACAGAAATGAAACTATACTAGGGATGGTGATGCACCGAATGAAGGGTGTCTTCAGATTCAGGAAGGGTTAATTTGAAGAGGGTGTGTGCACCACAGGTCAACTTCACCTCTTTTGCAACTTAGAGAGGTACAAGATACCACAAAGCTAAGAGACACGCGTTCCTTTTGTTAAACTTTATCGACCGAGAAATATACCGGTTTCCCAGGTGAAGAAGGATGAACTCAAGAAGGGTGAACAGACACCACAACTCAACCGCATGCAATACTTCACCACTCGATAAACACGAAACTCCAAGAACTCTGCATAGAAACTTAAACTTGCACACAAGTGTACTGCAAGTATGAGAAAGGCACAAAGAAGCATAGAAGGATGAAAGGACCGAGATTAGTCACAAAACACACACTTTTATTGCTTGATAACATGCACAATGCATCATACATTCAGAAGAGGCAATATTTGCCATTACAGTCTTGAAGAGGAGGCTTGAAAGTTCTCTCAACACACAAGAACAACTTGTAGAAGAGAGAGGATTCTTGAAAAGTATACACTCGCCTGAGATATCTAACTGTCCAACTTGTCTGAACTGTTGGAACCCTTTGAAATGAGCTTCCAACTTACATTTATAGAAGAATATGTGAAAAAGAAGAGGAAATGGTCATAATTACATTCCTAAAATGAAGGCCCATGATGTATTTATTGCAGTTAGTTGAACTACCTGAGAAGGTTCCATCATGGGTCATTAATTGCCTGATGACCAAGTCTTCTCAATTAATTAAAAGAATATTTAAATAAAATATTTAAATAATAATAATAAATATTATTATTAAAATATTTAAATAAAAATATTAATTTAATTAACATAATGTTGGGACCCCCCGTTGACCCGTTTGACTTGAAGAGGAGGGGGGTCCATGTGGATAGAATCTGCACATAGCCAAATTTGATGAGCTTCGAATCCTCTAACTCGGTATTGCACTCGATTTTTGACCCCGCACCAACTCTTTCCTCGTCTTGGCAATCGGGCCCTTTTGCATTGAGTCCTCCGAATGGTGGACTATCAAACTTGATTCTTATCATTTCGCTCTGTTAACTCGAAACCATTTATGCATTCCTCGTTCAAACTTCATGAAACATCACCACGAGCTCCCAACTGATTCGACCTGGCTTTGTTTTGCATATCAACCCGAGCACCCGGTCTCAACTCGGACTCTCACATGTCTATGTACCGAGCTCATATTTACCATCCTGCACATCTGATTTCCTTACTCCCTGAACAACAATGGGTCTATGCTCATTGGTTATAAACTCAAGCACTAGCTCATGCATTGAGCTCTTCTTTGATTCGGTCGATCTCTTGAGCTATTACATGCATGCTTTGTATCTGGGAAATATCAAGATTTGTTCGATCATGTTCACATTTTCACGCCTCTAAGAATGGTTTTACCACAATGCTCACGGTTCTTCCTTATCATATAACACTTGTTGTAGTAAGAATGTTTAGCTTTGCCATAATAAGCACAATTTGTACCTTCCAAACGATGAGAAAATGCCATTATTAATAAAGACCTAATGCTGCCATGATGATGACACAGAGTCTCATGCCCATAACATGTCGATAGACACCCTAAGACTGATTTTTTGGCCAAAGAGCCCCTTGGTATTTTGGCGGTGCACACCGGAAATCTCAGCTCCAATCGACAATTATGCTACTATATTGGAACCTATGGCATAGGTAGCCGTGAGCTATACAATATACTCATTTTTTTCGAAACTAAAAAGATCTTTTATGTTACAATTTGCAACACGTGAAATAAGCTCTTCAAAAATACATTGAACAATTTGGGCAGCCAAGAGGACCTTGGAAAAAATGTACAAGAATGACTATATGAATTCTTCCTTAGTCGTGGATCAAAGCTAATAAGCCGATAAAACCGCTAGATAAAACTAGCTTGAAACTACGATATATCGTCCATTGTTAAAAACGAGCTTCTCGAACTCGGTAAAAGAATATTTTATTATGCGATTGAACGCACATAATGGAAAGGTATAAATATTGCCTCTGCTCTCGGATTTTCTCAAGAGACCATTTACGAGTAACAAGAGATGTAGCGTGACATAAAAACGGCCGACCGGGTATCTTGAGTTGACCTTCGCATTCAATTCGTTTCTAGGGAAAATCAATGCCGAGCAATATGAATCGTTTCATTCGCACGTAATAAACCTTCATCTCTGGTTCATGGAAATTCTATGAAGCCTCGAATGGCGTGACTCCAATCCATCGTGCATGGCGGTGAATATTTGTTTTCTGCGCGCTGCGTTTCTCGCGACCACCGAATGCTATGCGTGGATGCGGAATGTGTAAAACCTCCTTCAAACAACCTTCTGTTTACAAAACGGCCGACCAGATCAACCACGTTTAATCCGATTAAACACTTCAATCGCATTTCCACGTTTTCCAACTTACCTTGCGTGTGACTCCGCCCAAAGACTCGGACCAGTTTAAACGGCTGTGCGGAAATCTCATGACGGATTGCCATTGTAATATTTCCGCTTGGCAATTGATCCGATTTCTCCCCTACGTGGAGGTTTGATCATGGTTTGCCAAACCAATATTTCCACGCTTGGCAGTTTGACCGGATTTCTCCCCTTTTTTGGCAGTTTGATCCAATTTCTCCCCTACGCGGAGTGAACAGCATGGCTCTCCATCCCGAAATTTCCACTTGGCGGTGCTGCTCCTTATTTCCCACGTCCGGAATCGGCCAAATTACTTCACGGGCCCCGGCCTTAGCTTTGCCACGCAACCTTGGCAAGATAGTAAAATATTTCCCATTTGCGGGATTACCTACTCAGTCTGCCATGATCGTGCTCCCGATTTTTCCTCCTGCCGAGTTTTGATTCATCAGATTTGAGGATAACATTAACTCTCACTGCAAACATTTAAGCTGTAGCTTGTAAGGTGTGATAATTTCAACAGAATCATTTATGCCTGCCAACTTAGTGACTTGTTGAAGATGCTCATATAATTGCAAAGCAAATTGTGCCTCATGAATATTCTGATATGAAACAGTTATACCTCTATGAGATCCGCTTCCATGAACTACATCGTAAAACGAGTAAGATCTCGATAGAGAATTTTTGTAATAAATTTCCTCAGGTTTCCTGGTAACACTCTCACTGTCACTTAATCGATTTTCATAAAAATATCTTGAAGGAAAATCCCGAATTTGAGGATGCATTCGATGCTGATCAGATAAATACATAGTTGGATGACCCGCTTGTTGGAAGCGCTCAAAAAGGCTTCTGCTATACTGCAACATGTCAACTGCCTGTGCACCAAATGCTTGGCCGAGGAAGGTCTGAACACCATTATAATTCACAGCTCTTTTTAAGATGTCGGTTTGACTCAATTTTACATTGGTATTCGATGGTGCTTATACTTTCTTCCTGGGTTGATAGAAGTCCTTCCATTATGTAATTACAAACCCGAGATTCAATGATGTTGAACCTCCCATATCTGCATAATTTCATATCATCTCGGTCAAACAAGATAATTCTCCCAAGTGGTTGGTGAAACACTTTGTCTCAATGGATTAAACTCGGCATCATGTTGACTTTGACTCTCCCTGACTTGGCCTTCAGAGCTTTTTGCATCGATCTCCACCGAGATCCTTGTACAGTTCCTTTCATTCGTCAATTTTCAACGAGCTATATTTTGCATTAACAAGACCATCGTCGAGCTCTTACAACTGAGAGTCTCCACTGAGATGATTTCTGAGATGACTATCAATTTGACACCGGGTTCTTTATCAACTCGACCCCGAACTCTTCACTGAGTCGAGATCAACTGGGTGCCTTTCGATGCTAGGTGATCTCTTCATATGCAATTTAGGAATTATTTTTAATTATTGCATCTCGATAATAACCGAAGGTGGGTTCCTGGGACTATTATTTTATTTTGAACGTGATAGGACCCCGTTGTCCAATCTTGCCAGGTGTGCAAAATTGGATAACATTTTTGGCGACCTCTCGGGGATGATTGCCTGCTAAGCATGATTCCAGTAGCCTTAAGTCATCCATTGGGCATGGAGTCTATGTTGGAATCTTGAAAGTAGTATGATTTTCTTTGACACATCCCGAAATCTCCTTGAGTATTGTTGATATCCTGGATCTCCCTGGAATGCTAAGCATGAAGTATACTGAATCTGTTGAATGCTTGACATCCATGGAACACTGCAAAAATTTAATGAAGCAGATTTTGAAACTCTTATGGAAACCTTGAACCTTCTTCTCCTTGACACCTTCCAATGATGAAACAAAGTGCAAAACAACACAAAACACAACAACGAGGAAAGCAAAACAACAACACACAACAATGTGCATAAGCACTTGGAGGAAAACACCTAATTTAAGCATGTACGGGGTGGACAGCTTCTCAAAAACAAGCTTTGAGATGTATCCCATTCACATGAATGGGCAGTTCTTCTCCATTGAGCCTAGATAGATGAAATGAATTTGCCTCTTTGCAACTTGTGATGATGTATGGTCCACTCCAGAGAGCGTCAAACTTGGCATGCTTGCCTGGTTTGGCCCTGTCTTCATCCCATTTGAGAACTAAATCTCCCTCTTGAAAATGTCATCGGATGCCTTCTTGTCAAAAGATTTCTTAACTTGAGCCTGATGCTGCTCCAAAGTTTTCATAGCCTTATCTCGTACTTCCTCTAACTCCATGAGTTCAGCAAACCTTACTGTCAGAGGATCACTCTCTATAACTTCAAGTTGATGAGCTAACTCCAAAGAAGGTAACTCCAATGAGAGCGGGAGTTTTGCCTCTCTTCCATATACAAGAACGAAAGGAGAATTTCCAATGGCCCTTTTAGGTGTGATTCGATCTGCCCATAAGGCGGTCTTAAGCTGTGTATGCCAAGTCCTCTTGTTAGTCTCCATTGTGCGCTTAATAATCCTTATGAGGTTTTTGTTGCTAGACTCAGCCAATCCGTTTCCTTGCGGATAGTAATTGGATGAAGTTTTGAGGTATACCCCATTTTTAACAGCCCATTCACTCAATTTCATACCAAGAAAAGCTAGCGCGTTGTCTGAAATGATTGTAAATGGAACACCAAACCTCGTCATTATACCCTCCAAAAAATCTAGAACTGCCTTTTCATTGCTCTCTTTTAATGCTACCGCCTCTGTCCATCGAGTAAAATAGTCTGTTGCGGTAAGGACCCACTTATGTCCGTCACTGGATGGAGGATTAATCATTCCAGATGAAGTCCAACCCCCATTGAACAAAGGGTTGATCCACTTGAACTGGATGCAGTGGAAGAGCTGCCAGCTTCTGCTTACCTGTGAAAAAGGCACATTCCTTGCATTTCCTTACCCAGAGATGGGCATCCTTGAATAAATCCGGCCAATAGTAGCCGGCTCGCATGATCTTGGTAGCTGTTGTTCGTGCGGAATAATGTCCTCCAGATAGGCCATTATGAAATTCTTCTAGTATCTTACTTACCTGTTCTGGTCCTATGCACCGAAGGAGAACACCGTTCAAATCTTTTCGAAAGAGAATGCTATCTACCAAAACATATGGGATAGATTGAAGACGAAAAGTTCGTCTTTGGTTTTTATCCATGTTTGTTGGGTATGCTCCTGAGAAGATGAAATTCTTCATTTTGGATAACCAGTCAGCTTGATAAACATCCTCATCAGTATTTAGGAGTGTCACGTCCTCATTACCTTTTGATTCCATGTTTGCAGCAAGTTGCTCACATAAACCCTTACCTCTGACAAGTTTAGTGACTTTGATATGCACGTCATACTCCATTACCTTCGTGATCCATCCAGCACGCTTTTCGTTCATTTCTTTGTTCAGCAAAAACTCCTTGACACCTGGATGAGACACCATCAGATGAATCTTGTTGTTGGACAACATGTGTTTGAATTTCTTCAAAGCTCGAATAACCGCAAAGACTTGCTTTTCAATGAATGAGTATTTGAACTCGTAGTCTTTGAGGGATTGACTGAAGAAAGCGATTGGTTGCTCCATCAGGTTGTCGTTTTGTTGGGTGAGGATCCCTGAAATGCTCTCTTGACCTGCAAAAGCATAAAGGATAAAATCTTTGTCAAACCTGGGGTTCACAAGCGTGGGAGCTTGGGAAATGGCTGTTTTGATGGCTTCGAAGCTTTCTCGTCCTTCCTTTGTCCATGAGAATGGCATGTTTTTCCTTAGCATGGATGTCAGTGGTTTAGCCAATGTCGCAAATTGAGGGATGAATCTCCGCACAAAATTTATGGTTCCCAAAAAGCTCTGGAGGCCCTTCTTGTGACTTGGGAGAGATAAGGACATAATCGAATGAATCCTGGCTAGATCGATTGATAATCCTTCTGCTGAAACAACATGCCCCAACAATTTTCCCTCGTGCACTGCGAAAATACATTTCTTGGGGTTAAGTGAAACCCCAAATTCCCTACACCTTTGGAAAACTTTCTTTAGATGTGTGATGTGATCTTACGCATGCTTAGAGTATACAATTATATCATCAAGGTAAACCAAAATAATATCGTTGATCAGTCCCTTAAATGCCATGTCCATGGCTCTTTGGAAAGTAGCCCCGGCGTTGGACAATCCGAATGGCATTTTATTGTAGGCATATGTGCCCCACTTGGTAGTGAAAGCCGTTTTGAATTGGTCGGATTCTTGGACTAAGATTTGATTGTAACCTGAATATCCATCGAGCAAAGAAAATCTTTGAGCTCCTGCCACCGTTTGAAGGATCTGCTCCATCGAGGGAAGAGGATAATGATCTTTTAATGATGCACGATTCAAATCCCTGAAATCTACGCATAACCGGATCTCTCCGTTCTTCTTCCTCACGGGCACCAAATTGGCTACCCATGAGGAATGCTTGATGGGAAAAATTATACAAGCCTCGATGAGCTTGGTTAGCTCCTTTCTCATTAGTGGCTCAATTTTGGGATTAATTGGTCTTTGTTTCTGACGAACTGGCTTAGCATTAGGATCCAGTTCGATGGTATGTTGCGCAAGACCTGGATCAAAACCACGCAGATCTTTATAGCTCCATGCAAAGATGTCATGATACTCTTGACAAAGTTTGATGAAAGCTTCTTTCTCCTCAGAAGTACACACTTTTCCGATCTTGAGAAATTTTTCATTTGATACTTCGACTTCCTCAAAATATTCTTCTTTGACCACCATGTTAGGGCTTTGTCTTTTGGCTTGGTCATCTGAATTGAAAATGGATTCCAAAGTGACTAAACCTTTTGGTAACTTGTTGCTTTTCAATTGAATAATTTGTTCACCATATGACTCTTGTAACTTATCTTGATTTCTTGCAGCAAACTCCGCCTCTTCTTGTAGGAAGAGGACAATTTGGTTGTCACTATCGAACACTTGCCAACTACTCACATTATCAGGGACTGCTGGTCGAACCACCATTTTAACAAATTGCTGCCCTTCTTTCATGATATCAACTGGTATGTTGTATTGTGAACCAATTGTAGCAAGCCTGTCTGCATCTTGATTTTGATCTCTAGGGATTGCATGGATCCCAAAAGCTTCGAAATCTTCATTAGGTCCCAGACTCGGTTCTTGTATGATCTTAAAAGATCATTTTTGGATGCACTACGTGCTGAAACTTGATGAACAACTAACTCACTATCTCCAAAAACAGTCAGGGCCTTGATTCCCTTCCTTTGGGCTAGCTGAATTCCTTGCACAAGAGCCTCGTATTCAGCAACATTGTTAGTGCAACTGAACTGCAACCGGAAAGATGAGAAGTACTTATCTCCCTCTGGAGAAATTAACATAACACCAGCACCGGATCCATTCTTACTTCTTGAGCCATCGAAGAACAATTGCCATAGTCCTTTAGAATCATTTGGTGTTTTGACAAGTTGTGGTATGATCGTATCTTCTTCATGGATACGAGAGTACCTAATCTGTTCTTCCAAGACCAAAAACCCAGCTTCTTCTTACGCGATACATCGGCGTAGGGATCGTACTGATGATCTCTACTTGCTTCATCTAGCAGAGTATCAGGGACTTCCTCAACAAGGGTGGTTGGTTCATGATCGGCACCTTCCTCTTCTGGATCACCGATGGTGTAATTTCCATTTATGGGATTAGAAGTGTAGGGTTCTACATGATTATGGCAGATTGGTTCTGCCCTTATAGTTACTTTGGTTCCATATCGAGTCTTGAGAATCATATGTGACCAATCGGCCGATAGGTAACCACCCATCTTGGCGGTGAAATCCCGTGATAGGCAGATGGCAAAGAGGGGAGGGAGATCAATGACCGATATATCTTGGGTGAATGACAAGCTTGGGCATGCGTGGATGGTAAGTTGAAGTCCTTTGATAACCCCAACAGTCTTAACAGTTGTGCCATCTAGCTGAACAACCCCTCTTGCAACTGGCGCATATTGTATGCCTAGTACATCTGCAATTTGTTTAGGCATGACAGAGCTACTGGCACCAGAATCGATCATACAATTATGTACCAGGTGGTCGCCAATGATCAGGGAAATGTAGAATGGTGGTGGTTTGTTTGCCGTAGGAATGATTTTCCCTTCCGGTTGACACAAATTTGTAGCATTTGTCACTCCATGGCTTGGTGATCCGTTGGTTTTACTAAAACTGTTCAGAGCTTCTCGCAACAGGTTTCTTTGAGAAGGAATCGAGAGTGCATCCCACATGGTAACGCTTAGATTGGTTTTCTTCATTTGTTCTACTATGCTGAAGGGAATCGCTCCAACTTTATTGAAACCTTTTTGGGCATTGGGGTCCTCCTTTGGAAAATGTTTGTTGGGTACCGTGATGCCTGGAGAACCATCTTTCCCTGCGGTGTGGCTAGTCGATGTTTCTGGTGATTTCTTTCCCTCATTTCTATCAACCGCCATTTGTAATCCATGTTGAGAAGTGGATGCTAGATCAGATTCGGGAGCTTGAGGCTCCATTGCTCTCTTCTTGGAACGAGTGTTTGCTGCCACTGATGAAGAATCGGTATTCAACCCACAAAAATCTTCTTCTTGCCAGTTTAGTAAAGTGGATTCTTCAGGTGCCTGTGGTTGATCTGCCGCTTCTTGTGTAGATGAATTATTTGTTAAATCTGAAGGGGAAGATACACTTTGAACCATAAGGGCCTGGCTAAGAACCCCATTGGGACAAAGATTTTGATTGTGAGGTTGAGAGCAAGGATAGCACCATTCGTAGTCTTGAACTAGATTATTCTGAACAGGTACTATAGCTCTAGATGAGCTAGCTGCAAGAGGGTTCTGAAAGTTCAAGGGCCTGACATTTGCAACTTGACTTGTAGTTTGATTTCGAGGCTGATTGTTTCCTTGAAAAGGAGGACGGTTAGCCTGATACTGCTGATTTTGTGGCTGATATGGACGATTGTATTGAAATTGTTGCCTTTTGAGTGCAACAAGCTCATTTCCAAAATTTTGCAGTAGTGATTTGACTTCAAATAGGTCATTTGAAGAGGCAGGGGAAGATTGAGGTGGTTGCTTGGAGTCCATTGGAATAGGAGCAATGATAGGCTGATGATTCGTAAGATCTGGAGAAAAGGGCATTGGTGGTCGTGGAGCTATCTTTCCAGCTTGAATCAAAGAATTCTCTGCACTTATGGCAACTTCGTAAGCATCAGGAAGTGTAGTCCCTCCCATAGACTGGATCATAACTGCTACATCGCTATTCAAGGCTCGCAAATAGTACAAGAATGCATTATGTGCAGAAGGTTTACGAGCGCCGGAATCCTATTCCAAGTCCTGTGGAATCGGAAGTTGAAATCACTCATGTATTCTTGGGAAGCTCTCTTTATGGTAGTAAGTTGTTCCAAAAGTGATAGGTGATCACTTTTGTCTTCAAATTGTTTACATAGCTTTTCTCCCAACTCGTCCCAAGTGGTTATAGTGCCAACACCTAGCCCGCGAAACCATTGAAGCGCTTTTCCCTTAAAAGAGGTAGCAAGAAGTCTAACTGCAACGTTGTCTTCGGTGATATTATGTCTTGCACATATCTTTGGCTACATCAAAGATATGCTCCACTGGAGTAACGTGAGTTTCCCCCGTGTAGAAGGGTAAACTTTTGAGTGCCGCAACAGGTATCGGGTCACGTTGAGCCAACATGAGAGGACTGCTTGCATTGAAAGGGGGAAAAACTTGGTTCCTCGCCATAGCGACGAAAGGTTGATTGTTCCTGGGTGGAGGAAATCTTCCGTAAGGAGGAGTTGAATGACCCCTACTAGGTAAATCTGCAACTGGGGATGTGGAAATGCCTCTTCTTCTTCTCTTTGGAGGAGATAAGGAAAGTTCGATATGCTGATAATTTCCTTTCTTTGAAGAAGCTCTTGTTTGAATTCTTCGCATAAGTTATCGCACTGAGATTTGGAATCCAGAGATATGGAGTCGCCAGGTACTTTGACTTGTGTAAGTGAGAAGAGAAGTACCAACTCTGTCCCACCGGGCGTGCCAAAAACTGTTGTGTGTGGTCGCACGGTGGCTTAAGATTTACTGTTTGATAATGAGACACCTCTGAAAGATGAAACTCTAACTGTGATGTCCCACCGGGCGTGCCAAAAACTGTTGTCGCCAAATCACTGCACCCCCCGAATATCCAGGATGTGAATAGGACGTTCGGTGTGATTGGGACACATGGGATCACCTCTCAAGCTGTGGGACTTGGGCTCGAGGTGAACCTCCGGAGAAGGCCGGCTTCCTCTTCCTAAACTAAGTGTTTGTACTACTCTAGTGTAACAAAAATGATTATCTAGTCCTAGGCTAACATTTTCATGGGGTTTTAGGGAAAGAGATTTACGAAATGAAACTATACTAGGGATGGTGATGCACCGAATGAAGGGTGTCTTGATTCGGAAGGGTTAATTTGAAGAGGGTGTGTGCACCACAGTCAACTTCACCTACTGACTTAGAGAGGGTACAAGATACCACAGGCTAAGAGACACGCGTTCCTTTTGTTAAACTTTATCGAGGCCGAGAAATATACCGTTTCCAGGTGAAGAAGGATGAACTCAAGAAGGGTGAATGACACCACAACTCAACCGCATGCAATACTTCACCACTCGATAAACACGAACTCCAAGAACTCCGCATAGAAACTTAAACTTGCACGGTGTACTGCAAGTATGAGAAAGGCACAAAGAAGCATAGAAGGATGAAAGGACCGAGATTAGTCACAAAACACACACTTTTATTGCTTCAATAACATGCACAATGCATCATACATTCAGAAGAGGCAATATTTGCCATTACAGTCTTGAAGAGGAGGCTTGAAAGTTCTCTCAACACACAAGAACAACTTGTAGAAGAGAGAGGATTCTTGAAAAGTATACACTCTTTGAGATATCTAAGCCTGTCGAACTTATGCAGACTGTTGGAACCCTTTGAAATGAGCTTCCAACTTACATTTATAGAAGAATATGTGAAAAAGAAGAGGAAATGGTCATAATTACATTCCTAAAATGAAGGCCCATGATGTATTTATTGCAGTTAGTTGAACTACCTGAGAAGGTTCCATCATGGGTCATTAATTGCCTGATGACCAAGTCTTCTCAATTAATTAAAAGAATATTTAAATAAAATATTTAAATAATAATAATAAATATTATTATTAAAATATTTAAATAAAAATATTAATTTAATTAACATAATGTTGGGACCCCCCCGTTGACCCGTTTGACTTGAAGAGGAGGGGGGTCCATGTGGATAGAATCTGCACATAGCCAAATTCGATGAGCTTCGAATCCTCTAACTCGGTGTTGCACTCGATTTTGAACCCCACACCAACTCTTTCCTCGTCTTGGCAATCGGGCCCTTTTGCATTGAGTCCTCCGAATGGTGGACTATCAAACTTGATTCTTATCATTTCGCTCTGTTAACTCGAAACCATTTATGCATTCCTCGTTCAAACTTCATGAAACATCACCACGAGCTCCCAACTGATTCGACCTGGCTTTGTTTTGCATATCAACCCGAGCACCCGGTCTCAACTCGGACTCTCACATGTCTATGTACCGAGCTCATATTTACCATCCTGCACATCTGATTTCCTTACTCCCTGAACAACAATGGGTCTATGCTCATTGGTTATAAACTCAAGCACTAGCTCATGCATTGAGCTCTTCTTTGATTCGGTCGATCTCTTGAGCTATTCTGTGCTTTGTATCTGCGGGAAATATCAAGATTTGTTCGATCATGTTCACATTTTCACGCCTCTAAGAATGGTTTTACCACAATGCTCACGGTTCTTCCTTATCATATAACACTTGTAGTAAGAATGTTTAGCTTTGCCATAATAAGCACAATTTGTACCTTCCAAACGATGAGAAAATGCCATTATTAATAAAGACCTAATGCTGCCATGATGATGACACAGTCTCATGCCCATAACATGTCTGATAGACACCCTAAGACTGATTTTTTGGCCAAAGAGCCCCTTGGTATTTTGGCAGTGCACCCGGAAATCTCAGCTCCAATCGACAATTATGCTACTATTGGAACCTATGGCATAGGTAGCCGTGAGCTATACAATATACTCATTTTTTCAGAAACTAAAAAGATCTTTTATGTTACAATTTGCAACACGTGAAATAAGCTCTTCAAAAAATACATTGAACAACTGGGGCAGCCAAGAGGACCTTAAAAAAAATGTACAGTAACAACCATATGAATTCTTCCTTAGTCGCGGATCAAAGCTAATAGAAATAAAGCTAGATAAAACTAGCTTGAAACTGCAGTATATCGTCCATTGTTTAAAAACAAGCTTCTCTGAACCTGGTAAAAGAATATTTTATTGTCTGATTGAACGCACATAATGGAAAGGTATAAATATTGCCTCTGCTCTCGGATTTTCTCGAAGAGACCATTTACGAGTAACAAGGATGTAGCGTGACATACAAAACGGCCGACCGGGTATTTTCAGAGTTGACCTTCACATTCAATTCGTTTCTAGGAGAAAACAATGCTGAGCAATATGAATCGTTTCACTCTGCACGTAATAAACCTTCATCTCCTGGTTCATGGAAATTCTATGAAGCCTTGAATGTCGTGACTCCAATCCATCGTGCACGGCAGTGAATATTTGTTTTCTAACTGCAACGTGGGAGCTTCTCGCGACCACCGAATGCTATGCGTGGTAAGCGGAATGTGTAGAGCCTCCTTCAAACAACCTTCTGTTCTCAAAACGGCCGACCGCCGCAACCACGTTTAATCCGATTAAACACTTCAACTGCTTCATTCCACGTTTTCCAACTTACCTTGCGTGTGACTCGCCCAAAGACTCGGACCACGTTTAAACGGCCTGTGCGGAAATCTCATGACGGATTGCCATTGTAATATTTCCGCTTGGCAATTGATCCGATTTCTCCCCTACGTGGAGGTTTGATCATGGTTTGCCAAACCAATATTTCCACGCTTGGCAGTTTGACCGGATTTCTCCCCTTTTTTGGCAGTTTGATCCAATTTCTCCCCTACGCGGAGTGAACAGCATGGCTCTCCATCCCGAAATTTCCACTTGGCGGTGCTGCTCCTTATTTCCCACGTCCGGAATCGGCCAAATTACTTCACGGGCCCCGGCCTTAGCTTTGCCACGCAACCTTGGCAAGATAGTAAAATATTTCCCATTTGCGGGATTACCTACTCAGTCTGCCATGATCGTGCTCCCGATTTTTCCTCCTGCCGAGTTTTGATTCATCAGATTTGAGGATAACATTAACTCTCACTGCAAACATTTAAGCTGTAGCTTGTAAGGTGTGATAATTTCAACGAGAATCATTTATGCACCGCCAACTTAGTGACTTGTTGAAGATGCTCATATAATTGCAAAGCAAATTGTGCCTCATGAATATTCTGATATGAAACAGTTATACCTCTATGAGATCCGCTTCCATGAACTACATCGTAAAACGAGTAAGATCTCGATAGAGAATTTTTGTAATAAATTTCCTCAGGTTTCCTGGTAACACTCTCACTGTCACTTAATCGATTTTCATAAAAATATCTTGAAGGAAAATCCCGAATTTGAGGATGCATTCGATGCTGATCGATAAATACATAGTTGGATGACCCGCTTGTTGGAAGCGCTCAAAAAGGCTTCTGCTATATCTTATGCAACATGTCAATCACTGCTGTGCACCAAATGCTTGGCCGAGGAAGGTCGAACACCATTATAATTCACGACTCTTTTTAAGATGTCGGTTTGACTCAATTTTACATTGGTATTCGATGGTGCTTATACTTTCTTCTGGGTTGATAGAAGTCCTTCCATTATGTAATTACAAACCCGAGATTCAATGATGTTGAACCTCCCATATCTGCATAATTTCATATCATCTCGGTCAAACAAGATAATTCTCCCAAGTGGTTGGTCGAGCACTGTCTCAATGGATTAAACCTGGCATCATGTTGACTTTGACTCTCCCTGACTTGGCCTTGAGCTTTTGCATCGATCTCCACCGAGATCCTTGTGCAGTTCCTTTCATTCGTCAATTTTCAACGAGCTATATTTTGCATTAACAAGACCATCGTCGAGCTCTTACAACTGAGAGTCTCCACTGAGATGATTTCTGAGATGACTATCAATTTGACACCGGGTTCTTTATCAACTCGACCCTGAACTCTTCACTGAGTCGAGATCAACCGGTGCCTTTCGATGCTAGGTGATCTCTTCATATGCAATTTAGGAATTATTTTTTAATTATTGCATCTCGATAATAACCGAAGGTGGGTTCCTGGGACTATTATTTTATTTTGAACGTGATAGGACCCCGTTGTCCAATCTTGCCAGGTGTGCAAAATTTCAAGGTCAAACAGATACAATAGAGATAAAATCAGCACAATGAGCACAAATAGACCAACCAAAAGATCACCAAAGGGATGAAAATGGTGGGAGACTTGCAGAGGAATATGAAGAAAGGAAGGAAAGAACATCCATGTCTATGTAATACCCGATCAGCAATGTTTTAGGTTTTCTCATTTTTGAAGGATTTTTATTTTTTTATTTTTTTGATTTTTATGGTTTTACGAAGGAAAAATGTGAAGGGAGAAGATGATGAAGATGAATGATTGGGAAGTTGGGACCAAAAATTTCACTCCGTGTGATAGGATCCAACAATAATGTTTGTAATTTCTTTGATGAGGGAGACTAGGATATTTTTCTTATCAAGAGTGATATTATCTCCAATCTCGATGATCATGGTGAGATCATAATCGATAAGTGACTGTGAATTATCTTAAAATATGGATTTTGTATGTGGTATTTTGAGTTCCCTATCCATATATTTTTGCACTTTTCACCATACTTGGCGTTTGCATTGGTGTGCACATTTTTGAATTGTGTTTGATTTTTAGATTTGTGGTTATTGGATTTGTTGGGAGCTTTGAATCTCTTCGGATTTTTGATTTTAGCTTGATGAAGAATTTTTTTGTTCTTCACACAAGATAATGTGTGATGTTGTTGATCCTTGGAAGTGGGAGAAGAAGAATGATGTTTAGGATTGATGATAGGAGTGGTAGAGATGATGGTGGGATTTCCACAATTGTTGATAGAAGGATGATATGATGGATGAAGATGATATGGTCTAAGGATTGAAGGAAATGGTCTACTAGGAGGTGGCCCAAGAATCAATGGTAATAGGATAGGAGGTGGCTTGAGAATAAAAGATAATGGGCTACCCAAAAGTGTCCCATAGATAGAAGATGAAGGGCTACTAGGACGTGACCCAAGAATAGAGGATAAGGGGCTACTCAGCAGTGACCCAAAAATAGAAGATGAAGGGATACTATGAGGTGGCCCACATATAGAAGAAGATGAAGGGCTATCCAGAGGTGACCCAATGAGAGATTTTTATTGAGGAGGTTTGATAGATAAAGAATGGTAGGTGATGAGAAGATAGGAAGGGAATCAAGTATATACCTCGTCATTTTTCCATGTAATGGGAAATGAGAAGATGGAAGAACAAGAGGAGGATCAAGTTTGATGATCTTATGATATTACTATATTTTTTGACCAAAGGGCTCAACCTCTTCCCCAAAATACGCAGGACGCATCGAGGTCGAAAGATAATTCCTTTTATGATCCTCTAGAGGAATGTCATCATGTATCCCCATGAATTCTCTTATTACTTTTTAATTCTGAAAGAAATCAATTGGTATGGGCCATTGTTAGTCGGCCATAATAGGTTGATTGGAAGAAAGGGGTCTAAAAGTGTTGAAAATTTAGAATATGTTTGATGATGGATATGATGAGAGGGTTTGACATTATTACTCCCATAAATAAATTTGATAGTGCTTCAAAAATATATCTTAGCACCTTGTTTCTTGTGAATTATTCAACGTGGATGCAAACATCGGAATTTAGAAGATTGATGAAGATAGAATAAGGAATGATCGAAATGACCCAAGGGACAAAGAGGGATTGGATTTTGATTGATAGAAGAATATGACTCAAGAGACAAAGTATATTTGGATTTGGATGTCTCACGAGTTGAGGAAGACGTGGATTTGGAATAGGTCAATATTGGTTTGCCTAGAAGATGACATAGCGCAATTAGACAAAGAGGATCATGTAGAAATTCAGTGGATTGTGACGTAGGGGTCGACTTGGATGATTGATTAGAGTAATTTTGAGTCGTATAGATCTTCAAAGGAGGAAGACATCATTGAGGTGACTGATAAAGGGGGTCTTACGGAGAAAGGGAGGACCGCAACTCAAGAGTCGAATTAGAGTAATGATGGGGATAATTTATGGCAACAAAAATCCTTATAGGAGGAAAATGTTTTTAAGGAAAATTATTATTCCTTAGAATAAAGTTGATTAGATGAGGCTCAAGACTACGGGGAATCAAGAATAATAACATGGATTAGAATAATCAGGAGAATAGGGTTGATGAAGAGGATTAGAAGGATATAAATGATTAGGAGAATCAGAATCATACCATGAACTAGAAGCATCAAAATCATACCATTGATTATGAGATGAAGGTGGGGAAAGGGGTAATAGAATAGGTTCCCTAGTGTGAAGAACCACTGGATGTTTAGTCATGATGAGTATGTTTTGATGTGAATGCGAAAACCTAGGCTCCCTATTATTGTAAGTGTGAGGAACCATGTGATAATTAGTCATGGTTGGCATTGTTGGGACCAAATGCCTAGAGCTAGATTGTATGATTGAAATCCTTCAAATGGAAAGAATTTCTTTGTCAATTCGATAACGTAGCGGTGGCCAACTATAAATTTTTCAAATATGGGGATGCTCATGTGATTTTCCAAAGGGAATCTATGGAAAATAAACATTATATTGACACAATTGTGACAATCAAGCAAGGTTTGGAAAAAAAATTACAAATGTGAAAGTCAAAATGGTTGATTAAAAGTTAGCAGTGTAATGGATGCAAAATAATTTTTTCCTAAAGTGTGAAATGTATAATGAAAGTGACCAATGAAAATATTTGAAATCCTAGAAAAAGGAATGACTATAAAGGAAAATATTCCCTATGTTCAGATTTGTCTCAAAAGATGTTTGATAAGATAACAACACAATTTCAATATTTAAATCAAGTTTTGAATAGATAAAATTTAAGTATTGAAAAGGGATTGAAGTGATTTTGGCAACGTAACAACGTAAATTATACACTTAAATCAAGTTTAATACAAATAAACTTTAAGTCCTAAAAATTGTTGATACAAATGCACATAATGTAACAATACAATTTCAATACTTATATCAACTCTAAGATAACAAGATTTAAATATTAAAAAGATTAGAACAAGGTGAGAAACATAACAAGACACTTTCAAAAATCAACTCAAGTTTGAAAAAACAAGGTTTAAGTATAACAATGAGTCAATATAATGTGACCATCATAACAATACAATTCAGACAATGAAGTTTTAAGAAAACAAGATGTAACTATCAAAAATGGATTGATATAATGCGAGAAGTGCAATGACAAAAATTGAGAACAAGGTGAGATATTTCTATAAGTGAGACGTCTCAATATTGGTTTCAATAAAACCACCAAAATGTGAAAAGTGTATCGACGCTCTTTCAATACTTAAATCAAGTTTACAAAGACAAATAAATTTAAGTGGGTATAAAAGAGGTCAACACAATTTTGGCAAGAAGAATTCGAGTTATTTTACTTTGACAAATAATGCCAAAAAAGTGGAATTTATGATTGGTGATGAATAATATGCGGCTTTGGCAAAGTTTCACCTTATTCGATAACAAGGTAGAAACTAGGACAAATTTTTATTTTGTAAGACTTGTGATGAAAGATACACGAAAACAACTACAATGGAATCTCGCTCGTTTGAAAAACAAGGTTTTGACTCCGAGGAAGTCTTGTTTTGCAATGGTTCTTTGAAAATTGATTTGGATAATGGTAAAGTTAGTCTTAATGCCAAATGGTTCCTAGGATTTTCTTCTCAACACTGCCAATAGTTCCCTAGGATTTTCTTCTTAATGCCAAATGGTTCCCTAGGATTTTCTTGTCTAAGAGGGGTATGATTTTTAATAATAAATTCTAAACAAAGGACCATTACCCCACAATAAAATTAATGAACGAGGCCTCATACAGACAATATTTAGCACTCCTCATGGGTTTTTCTAGTCAAGTAGGTGATGGGGCACTTCCCATTTCATCAATCAATTCCCTTAATGTGTTGACTACTTTGGGGTTCCTGTGGTAATCCTCATAATGAGTTTTATGGCTTATGCCAAGATACTTCCCACAATTTAAAGTGGATTTTTTTAACCCTTATCTAAACCTACAAATACAGTGTGAATGAATGGTGTGTTTTTATCTTTGATTTAAAATGTGGTTTTGAACGCCTTTGGCAACCTGCACACAATGTATCAGTAAATGTCTCGATTTTATTCTTTAACAAGAGAAAAGGTCTTGTACTCAAAATATTAGTAGTTTTCCATGCCAACCATAATGTTTAGAAAGAGGATCAAGATCATTTTTTATTCTCAAGATCACTCGAAATTGCACAAGAGAAGAGCATACACGACACTTGATCCAACTAAATACAAATGGGAAAACTTTAATCAATGTCCATTAAGTGCTTTTGAAAGATGAATTTTTGAACAACTTAAATGATGAATTTTTCCAAGTAACACACAATGTTAGAATGAAGATCAAGGTCACTTTTTATTCTCAAGATCATTTAAAAGCGCAAGAGAATAACATACACGATGTTTGATCCAAGTTAAGAAAATGAAAAAATAAATGTAATCAAAGCATTTAAGTGTTAAAAATTGATTTTTAAATAACAACTCAAATGATTATTTTTCCATGCGAACTATCAAAATATCAAGTGTTATCCATATTTCCAAATGATAGTAAAAATGTTATAAAATCGTCCAAAATTGTTTCCATTTTTATTCTCAAGATCACTCGAAAGCGCAAGAGAAGAGCATACATAGTTTCGATGAATTTATAACAAAAAGGATATTTCAAACAAATATTTAAAATGCTAGTACCATTTTTAAACAAATGATAGCCATAATGTCGACAAATATCCATAATCATATCCATTTTTTAATTCTCAAGGTCACTCGAAAGCATAAGAGAAGAGCATACATGGTGTTGATCAAATTAAAATGAATCTAACATGCAAAGAAAATGACCAGTTTTCTAATAAAGGAAACCCTACATTTTCTGTAAGTCTAAATCCCAAATTTATGTGTTCATTGCATATTTCACCTCAAGACCTTTCCGTTGTAAAAAACAACGGAGTTATTTTGAATTCGGGAGCAAAATTTATGGCCTTCGAAGATAGGTTATGCATATACTCTTATACTCACAAGTATGCACTTAATCTGTACTCAAAAATGTAAAAAAATGTCCCAAAATCTACAAAAAGATTCTTATTTTTCACCAAGATTCAACTTTGACATCAACCCATCTCATTAATATGTGCAAAGAAGACTCAAAACTATCAAACATTGATATACATGCTCAAAAACTTATGATTTTCAACAAATTGACAAAACTATCATGTAAAAATGATGAAAAATGAAACTATAAAAATGAAAACATGGAGAAAGCTTGAATTTTCTCATCAAGATCCCCATTTTGACAACAACTCATCTCATTAATATGTGCAACGAAAACTCAAGACTATCAAACATTAATATACATGCTCAAAACTTACGATTTTCAACAAATTGACACAACTAGCATGTAAAAATGATGAAAAATGAAACTCTAAAAATGAAAACATAGAGAAAGCTTTAATTTTTCTCATCAAGATCCCATTTTGATAGCACTTCACCTCCTTTATACCTAAAAGGAAGACTCACCACATGTAAACTCAACAAAACAAGTTAAGAAAGACAAGTTATTTCAATATGTGTTAAACAGAGGTTAGTATGCCAAAAATAAACTTAACAACAAAAAGTTACACCCGTAATCATATATCTTACATTGGATGTATATAGCCGACTTGTGGCTATCATAACTTATTATCATGATGTATCACTTTCATATATGTTATATTATCATTAGTGGGTCGGCCTTGGTGATGGCCATAGCATAGGAATATTATAAATAGGGGTTAGTAGGTAGTAGTTGATCATCTTATTGAGCATTTGAGTCTTATTGTATGGTTTGAGGTTGCCCCCTCAAAGTGGATAAGCTAATATACTTGCATATTGAGATATTTTATTTGCAATCTTGTGTTCTTTGGTGTTATATTTTTGGTGATAATCAGATTTATACAAGTAATTTCATTACAAGTGGACTCGATCTTGGCCAATGTGGCGTCAAACCCTAATTGTGAAGGTTTGGCTATATCTCAAAATTGGTAGCAAATTTTTCTGCAATTTTTTTTGTGGTGTGGAAAAATCAGTCAAGTAAGCTCCTCTCCAAATTTCAAGCATTTTTGACTTATTTTACAAAAGTTATAGCGGTTTTATGTTTTTCATAATTTGGCTCCATAGGTTGTATTTTTGGAAATTTTCCAAGTTTCTTATATTTTCGAAACCTTTCAAAAATTAGCTAGGGTTTCTTTTTTATGATTTCCTCTATTCATCCAAAAAAATTATGAAACCCCAAACCCTAAAATTTTCCCTATTTCATCTACCCCGAGCCCCAAACCCTACATCATGACCAATATATCTACCCGAGGCCAAGGGAAAGGTCAAGAAACTCCAGAATGACCCCAAATAAGGAAGATATGGATTTATAGTCTTCTAGTTTGGGAGTATCTGAGGTGGTCATCCAACTTCAGGAAAGGGTAAATAATATGGTGAGTAAGGATGACCTTAATAATGAGCTTCTTCATCTGAAAGGTAGCCTTAGGAGTGAAATTCAGATAAATTTTCATGTAATGAAGCAGGATTTGTTGCGTGTTATTTCAAACACAACTCCCAATTCCATTCATATGGGTTCCTCTAGCAATGGTCACACATATCCAAATCACTCCAATCATGGAAGCTCCTTTACTCATTCAGGTGGATCTCCTCACCAATGGCAGGGGAATTATTCCAAAAGTGGAAATGCATAAATTTTATGGAAAGGATCCGCTCAATTGGATTACCCAAATGGATAATTTCTTTGATCTCCATCAGATCCCAGTGGGACAAAAGGTAACTGTGGCTTCCTTATACCTAGAACTTGACCAATTTGTTTGGTATCATTGGTTATGTGCTCAAAGGCAGAAGAATGGTCTAAATGTTACATGGACTATTTTCACTAAAGAGCTTCAATTACACTATAGTTCTAGTGTTTTAGAGAATTACTTCATCCAATTAGCAAAGCTATGAAAAAGTTTAGTTAAGGAGTATGTCCATCAATTCCAAAATCTTTCCTTGCATGTGGAGGATATTACAGAAGAGTATTTGAATGACCTATTTATTAGGGGTCTTAAGGACCACATTGAGCATGAGGTGCACATGTTTAACCCACTCAAGGTTTTTAATTCTATTATCATGGCACGTAGGGAAAAGGAAAAATTTCTTTCCAACAGAAGGAAGTCCTTCTCTAACATAAAAGATCATAGCACCTTGCCTCCATCGTACCCTTGGCCAGTTCGGTTGACACCTCAACAAATTGAAGAAAAAATAGCAAAAGGGTTATGTTTTAACTGTGATAGAAAATATGGACCAAATCATAAATGTTCTGAGAAAAATTATTCTACATTGAAGGGACCGATGATGAGGAAGAATATGAGGAAACATCAAGCGAGGAAGTGGAAAAATTAGAGGAAGAATCTAAAGATCCCACCCACTATTTCATGCCATGCTCTATTAGGTATTAGTACTCCACAAACCCTTCGGTTGTGGGTTATCTTAAGAATCAGAAGGTAACAATATTTATTGATTGGGGAACACACATAATTTCATCAATCATAAGTTGGCAACAAGACTAAATTGTTTCATCTACCCAACACTTGAATTTCAAGTAATGATTGTAGATGGTGGCACAATCCAATGTTCAAGTAAATGCCATAAAATCAAACTTATGATGGGTGACTACACATTGGAATATACGATTTTGCTATTCCCATGGGCGGAGCTAATATTGTCTTAGGTGTTCAATGACAACTTTAGGCACCATAGAGATAAATTTCTAGGAATTGTTCATGCACTTTCATTATGAGGGTAAACAGTTTGAAATTTGAGGACTACAAACTAAATATCCTCAAGTGGTGAGTTCTCACCAAATGCAAAAGATTCTTAAAAAGGGGTCTAAAGGTTTTGTAGCATGATTGTTCTCCATGGAAGTTCAACCGCCAATGAAGGTAGTGCATCCTGATCTTCAGAAGGTTATTGATCAACATGTAGTTATATTCAAGGATCCTAGAGGATTGCCTCCTGAAAGAGAGCATGATCATGCCATTCAGTTGATTCTAGGAAGCCAACCCCCCAACATCAGCCTTATAGATACCCATATGTGTAAAAGAGTGAGATCAAGAAGATGGTGGAGGAAATGTTGGAAATGGGTATTATTTGTCACAGTTAAAGTGCTTATTCTGCTCCAGTGGTGATGGTGCACCGCAAGGATGGAAGATGGTGCATGTGTCCAGACTACCGAGAACTCAACAAGTACACTATCAAAGATAAGTTTCCTATTCTTGTCATTGATGATTTATTAGATGAGTTGCATGGTGTAATTTATTTTACAAAACTAGATCTGTGTTCTGGGTATCACCAAATTAGAGTGACAACCATTAGTACTCGGTAAGGGCATTATGAATTCCTAGTGATGCCTTTTGGTCTTACCAATGCACCCTCCACATTTTAGAGTTTGATGAATTTAGTATTTAGACCATTCCTAAGGAAGTTTGTCTTAGTATTTTTTGATGATATCCTCATCTACAACAAATCATGGGAGAAACATTTACAACATGTCAATACAGTCTTAGAAGTCTTAGAGAAACATCAACTATATGCCAAGCCTTTGAAGTGTTCTTTTGGGGTACATGAAGTGGAATACTTGGGCCATATTTTTCTCATGAAGGTGTTAAGGTGGACCCTCACAAGATCCAGGCCATGGTGGAATGGGAATTCCCAAGAACCCTCAAGAAATTACGAGGTTTCTTAGGTCTCACAGGTATTATCGCAGATTTGTAAAAACTATGGTAGTATAGCAACACCACTTACAAAATTATTGAAGAAAGACTCCTTTCAGTGGAATGAGGAAGCTTCTAGGGCATTTGAAAAATTGAAGGTGGAAATGTGCACCACTCCAATATTGGCAACTCCAGATTTCTCCAATACTTTCATAGTTGAATGTGATGCTTCAGAAATGGGATCGGAGCAATACTTATGCAAGAAGGACATCCCATAGCATTTGAGAGCCGACAACTAAAAGGAAAGAATTTGTTGAAGCCCACCTATGAGAAGGAAATGATGGAAATACTACATGTAGTCAAACAATGGAGACCATACTTGATGGGTAGACATTTTAAGGTAAAAACTGATCATGATAGTTTGAAATACTTCTTGGAGCAATGACTATCTTCATAAGAACAACAAAAATGGGTCACTAAGATGTTGGGGTATGACTTTGAGATTGTTTATAAGAAAGGGAAGGAAATTTGGTCGTTGATGCTCTATCTAGGAGGGATGAATCAACATAACCATTGTTATGTGGCATCTCAATATTAAAGGCAGATTGGGTAGATCAAGTAAGGGAAGAATGGCATAAAGATGCAACAACACATACTCTCATTTAGAATCTCCAGGAAAATCCATCCATATCAGAACAATTTATATGGAAGGGGGATACATTGTGGTACAAAGATAGGTTATATCTATGTAATAACTCTACACTTAAACACCATATTATTTTAGAGCTCCATTATTCTCCACTAGGTGGTCATTTTAGGTTCTTGAAAACTTATCATAGAGTTAAGCAAGATTTCTTTTAGGAGGGGTTGAAAGGAGATGTTCAAAAATTTGTGGTAGAATGTTTGGTGTGTCAACAAAATAAGGGCGAGACCATTAAGACACTAGGTATCCTCCAACCTTTGTCTATTCCTAGCGAGAGATGGGAAGAGGTATCGATAGATTTCATCACATGATTGCCTAAATCAGAAAGGAAAAGCATCATCATGGTCGTGGTGGATAGAATTACCAAGTATGATCATTTTTGTGCCTTGGCTCATCCTTTCATAGCTAGTATAGTTGCCATTTTTATGGACACAATTCAAAAGCTCCATGGCACACCAAAAATTATAGTAAGTGATTGTGATCTAATATTTACAAGAAATTTTTGGACTGATTTGTTCTCTTGTTTAGGTACCCAATTGGCCCAGATTTCCTCTTATCATCCTCAATCAGATGGGAAAACTAAGGTGGTAAATAAATGTTTAGAGGGATATCTTCGATGTTTTACTTCAAATAAACAAGAATGTTGGGTGCAATGGTTGCCACTTGCAAAATGGTGGTACAATACTTCATTTCATACCTCCTCCAAAATGTCTCCATTTCTGGCACTTTATGGGTACCATCCTCCATCACTCATATCTAGCTTGAAGGTCAAACCAAAGGTGAGAGCAATCGAAGATCACATTCAACACCAACATGAGGTACTCTCTAGTCTTAGAGAGAATTTGGAAAGGGCACAAAACCGCATGAAGCAATAGGTTGATCAACATCATAGTGAGCAACACTTTGAAGAGGGTGACTTTGTTTTTGTATGCGGTTGCAACCATATAAGCAATTATCATTAAAACAACAGAAGAAGGATAATAAGCTTGTTCCTAAATACTATGGTCCTTACCGAGTGTTGTAGAAAATTAGTAGTGTGGCATATAAGCTAGAGCTCCCTCCAAGAAGTAAAATACATCTAGTCTTCCATGTTTCTTGCTTGAAGAAAGTTATTGGGCAACACATTTCCACCCATCAGTGCTTCCGGAATTGGACAAGGAAGGAAAAATCATATTGGAACCTGAAGGTATTCTTCAAACACACACCAAAAGACTGAGGACCAGAGTCATTACCGAGTACTTGATCAAGTGGAAGAATATGAATATTGAGGATGCATCATGGGAGGATGAAGCATTTGTGCAGCAACATCCAAGGCTTCCCAACATTGGGGACAATGTTGCTTTGAAGGGGAGGGGCATGTTATGCCCTTAATCATATATCTTACATTGGATGTATATAACCGACTTGTGGCTATCATAACTTCTTATCATGATGTATCTCTTTCATATATGTTATATTATCATTAGTGGGTCAGCCTTGGTGATGGCCATAGCATAAGAATAATATAAATAGGGGTTAGTAGGTAGTATTTGATCATCTTATTGAGCATTTGAGTCTTATTGTATGGTTTGGAGGTTGCCCCCTCAAAGTGGCTAAGCTAATATACTTGCATATTGAGATCTTTTATCTGCAATATTGTGTTCTTTGGTGTTATATTGCACGGTGATAATCAGATTTATACAAGTAATTTCATTACAAAAACTAAAGAATGTGTGTGAGACAAAGGGGAATCCCATCGATCGTGCCATATGTATGCATGTGATTGAATTAATCTAAGCTAATGAAAGTAAACTAACACCAAATAGATTCCTAACTTAGTTAATCAACAACATAAACATCATGATAAAGCTAGAAAGGAAAACTTAACTAATGTGCATCAAACATTAAAACATTAAATGCAAAACCAATCCTTTGATATTTGGATATGATTTATAATTGTAGGTACTCCTTTAGTGAGTTGAATGTAGCTACGTGCGATCAAAGGAATTCTTCAAGAAGAGGAAGAGATCTCACCAATATGGCTTAATTGTCATGTTTGGTTCTTCTCTTACTACTCTTTTCCAAGTAGAAGATGGAAAAGGTTGTTTGATCAATAAGCCTTCCAAGATTGAAATGCTCTTATCATATGCAAATGTCTTACAAGGACATGGTGTAAATTTGGACAAGGTGTACTAGGTTCTTTATATAGCTTTCTAGTTTTGGAGAAGTTTGTAACCTAGTGAATGTGGGATAAAGGTAAAGTAGAATTAGAAAGGGATAAGTATGATTAGAAGAGATTAATTAATGATTAGAAATTCATGGGAATCAGAGGTGATTTAATTAATCAACTAGGATTAATTAATAGATCAAGTTAAGCTTATAGAAGCCATTTGGAGATGATTTAGAGGGAAATTAGTAGAATTTGAAGGATTTGAAAGGGGGATTTAACCAATAAGAAGGTTTATTGATTAAATAGGAGATTGAAAAACTTAATTAATTAATAATGGTCAATTAATCAATTAAAAGAGGATTATAACCAACGAAATGTCGTTAATTTGCATCCAAGATGGGGGAAGGCTAGTTAATTAACAAAGTGTTGTTAATTGGCTTAAAATGAAGGGGACTATTAGCTAATTAGCAGGAAATCAATAATCATAATAAAATGAGGGGAAAAAGGATAATTAGTGAAATTTTAGTATTAAAATCACGTGAGCGTATTTAGGTGTCTACACTACTTAACCACCCTTTCAGGTTTTTAATTAAGTAGACTTTCCAAAAAACCACCCTTTCGGGTTTTCAATCTATAAAAACTCCCTCATAAACCACCCAAGTGTAGGTTTTCAATCTATCTGGGCTTGCTTACAGATACCAATAAAAATTCACACTTATACTTCAAGAAACTTTATATTATCTTCCATAAAATTGTGTTATTCCTCTTCTTTATGGTTGTTGCTCGGGTTGCTTATGTTGTTTTGGCTGATTGTGTGGAGTGAAAGACAGTGGTGGCATTATGAGAGCTACTTTGAGTTTGCATAGAAGAATGTGTTGTAGGACATAATGTGGGGTATACTTCATTATATTTGTTATGGGGAGAAATGTTTCCAAGTCTCCCTTATACATGTTCTAGTCCGTGAATGCTTCATTCACTCGCCAAAGTAAATTTCTGAGGTTAACCAAGGTACACACAAAATTATGCACTTATTACTATTATATTATGCCTTTATTATGACCTTATATGAATGATTCCTAAACAAAAACTAGAGATCGATAAATACTTGTTTTGTTTTACATTGACATTGTTTTATCTTTCAATGTTTTCATGCTTTAATGTTATGGAAATATCCAATTGCTTTTAGACATCACACAATGTTTAATTCATTGAGCATTTCATGTTTTATCCTTGAAATTTTTGGACATAAGCATCCAATAGTTAGCAATAGCAATTAATGCTAATGCCCCTATGTGGGTGCTTTTATCCCTTCGCTTGGTTCTTATATTTTAAAAATGACCCATCACTTGTTTATATTTTCCAAGTTTATATTGATCATTTTCGGTCACCTTCTAACATTGTTAATGACAAAATTCAAGCAAAGGAATCATATATACACAACCTATTAACATTTATAAGGGACAAATGGGGTACTATTTTCTATCAACTACTTGGGTAAAATGAGCAATTTAAGGATCTGTGTTTGGGATGCATTATATATCGCAAGAAAATTTTGAATTCCATGACACATTATTTTGGGGGAAAAGTAGTTGTAGCATGTTATCTTACACAAGAGAAACCTAGATTTAAGGAAAATAATTTCTATCACACACACACCAAAACTACTTTGAGTATGAAATGTAGTGTAACACTCGCCGACAATCACATTGAGGTGACCACCGACGTTAGTTCATATTTTATTTAGTCTAATGCATGTTTGAGTCTTGTGCAAGTAGTTAGGGTTTGTTTTGCAAGTACATGTGTGACAAGAGAAGTCTATAATGAAATGGATACACCACAACAAAGTGAAGGTGACATCATCAAACATTGAAAGAACTAGATCTTCACACCTTGCTAGGACATTAATGCCCAATTCAAACACTAACACCTAGGCGATTCTATCTCCTTTTGGGTGATTTTATCGACATAACTTTCGATCATTATTTTTCCAAATGAAGTACATATAGTCCACTTGATCCTATTTCACCATATGTCTAGCCTAGATCTAGTCTGCAGGCAGCTTAGATATCACTAAGTCACTCTTATCCCCTTGTTGGTTATACTCGTTTATCATCGTTTGTTGGTATATTGCATGTTCCCGATGTTTCGATTTAGTCCAGTCCTATGATTAATACTTAAATTTTGTTATATCACCAGTTAAGATCTCCCGATTCTTTGTACCATAGTCCCATATCTCTCCAAAATCATTAGAAATCATCTAAGTGCTTCTATACATATGTTTTGTGCTTTTGATTACATGTTTTTTTGATTGGTGTAAGCAAATTCTTTCTATCCGGCGTGAGTTATAAATTTGAGCTAGCATTTATATTGTAACATCTTTGTAATCAACTCTAATCTATTCTACACCTAATTAAATTGACCTAGAATTTAATTAAGGGTTAAAAACTCCTTTACAAGGTCAGTGGTCTAGGTAATTGAGGGCATCGTTGCTTGTGAAGCTAATGAAGCTTCTCACCTCACTTGTGTCACCCCTCTCCTATCGAGGCGTGACAAAGAAGTGTTTAACAAAATAATCAATGTTAGTGGTTGGTTTGATTGTTATGTGCCACCTTCTCATGATAAGTTTCCCCACCTAACTCTTGTCATCTCCTCATCCAAGCTTGTCAACAAAGAAGAAGAAGAAAATGCTAATGATGGTTGTGAGTTTGTACTTGACACAACAAATCCACTTGACGGTGGTGACTCTAGGGATAAACTTGGAATTTGTTCTTCTCTACATCCACAAGTTATCATAATTAGCGTTGTTTCGTAATGCCTTGATCTTTAATGTTTATGTTGTTTTGCCTTACTTAAATATAAACTATTTTTAGTGGCAAATTTTTATTAATTATATGTAATAATTATAAGAAATGATCATAGTTTCTCAAAAAACTTAATCCACACGAATTATCCATTAGGTTATGTATATGACTCGTGTCTAAAAACAATTATGGCCTTTCTAACATGACATGGAATTAGTTATAAACATCAATATTACTATGTCAATAAGTGAAGTAAGTTCCACATAATCAAAGATGGACCACTTTTGCATACTCAAAGGAATGTTTGTAATCACCCTATAATGTTTTGTTTTCCTTCCATTCTAAGTGATAAAAGTGGCACCCCACACAACATGTCATCCATCTCCTTGCTCTAAACTCAAGGAGAAACATATTCATGTGAACCCTCGGTGAAAGTGGAGATTGTGGGGCTCAAAACTCAAGAAGGGACATATAAGTATGTGCAAAGCCATGGGAAGATGAAGAGTTTGGGACATTCTAGTGAGGACCAAACCAAAGAGTAGTCCTAGGCAATGTTATGGGAGTAGTAGGTGGCTTGGAGAACCCCACATCCTCCGTATCAATGAATTTTAAATGTCCACAACCCCACACATGCTACCTCTCAATTAATTTTCAAAGCCCATAACCATGGTCAAAGCCACAAATAAGGGCAAGTGTGTGTTTTCAACGCATTAATGTAAGAATATAAGGTAGTTCCAACTTTCCATCCAAGACAAATACATATCACTAATACCCCAATGACAATGGTTCATATTCCCATGTCAAGAATCTTGGTCTATGTCACCAAGCCAAATGTTGTTTTCCTATGTATGACTTGCATTAAATTTAAGGCCAAATTGGTGGGAGGGCATCTAAAAAAACAACGAGACAAGGAAACGAAGAATCTAAAGATACCCGCACGGGTCCACACGGCCGGCAGGTCAAATCAATGGCTTTAAACAGCCTCAGTCAAAAAGATCTGATTGGTGGGCGGGTCGACATTGAGCGGAATCTGATTCGGACACGCGTCAAATTCTCATTTGTGCCAAGGCTCCCGTCAAATCGCCTGTGTCAGGGTTCCTCAATCGCCGGTCTCGGATCTGAAATTCCGGAATCTTTGCCAGGCAGACTGCAGACGTGTCGTCATTTCGGTGGACACTTTTACCGCCTGTTTGTTGCCCGGGCCCACCGAAATAAAAACTATATTATTTACTCGCACGTTAACTTCGTGAGATCGACCCGGACGTTAATATACATTTAACTGAATTCAATAACATTCGAGGTTCTTCTAGAAACCCATGTGAGGCCACGTGGCAGTCTTAAAACCAACTAATATTAAAATACGGAATTGGTATGCACGTTCTTCATTTACTCCTTGAACTTTGGAGGGTGGAAATTTCTTATTATTAACTAACTATTTTTAAATTCTTAAAAAAACTATTATTATTATAATAATATAAAAATTCCCATACTATGATCTACCTAGGGTTTCCACACAATTATAATTAATTGGTTGTGATCTCACAACGTGAGACTCCACCAGTTTGACAAATTGCAAAGATTCTCCATCTTTGTCACGGTCATTTTATGTTTGTAAAAGACCGGTATTGACCTTATAGCCACTGCATAATTATCAAACTTTAATGACAAATCCTTTTCCTAGGATGATGCTTGCGTTTTCCAATTCATATGTTTTTAGGTTTTTGTAAACACTTAAAATTGGCCCTTCGGTTTTTATTTATTATGTTAATACACATTTTGTAAGTAATTAATGCTGATTTTAAATATAAGTCACATGGTAATTTTATGTTCAAATTTGGTGTCTTTTTAAATATTATTTAAATTGTTTCCTTTTTGCTTTAGAAGTTAATCATAAAATTGTGATGTCTTGGTCATATCCATTTCATAATCTTATTTTCCTAAAAAAATTTAAGAACTCTATACGTTATTTCAATTAGAATGAGTCATTCATCACTAATTAATATGAATTTTAGAGACGGTAATAAAGTTTCTAATCAATATAGTATACAAAAAATTCAATATAAAAGACTCAAATTAATATCTATACTAATTTATCTTACACCAATAGACATCAAACAATAATAACAAATGGTGGGAGATATAATGTCAATAGATAAATAAAATTGATGAAGTTCACAAATAACAAAATTTTAATTCAAGTCATTTATGAATAAGTAAATGATTAAGGTCATTTAGAAAAATTAATCAAAAACCTAAAGTAAAATTTATGTAGAGAACTTGTGGCACACATTATGAAATTATTTGAATGTCTTATAAATTTTGTTTATTGACCTCTCTCTATTTCAATCCTACTGGCCCAATAAATTAGGAAATTATTCTAACACAAACTCCTACTTTATTTTTAGGTCAAATAAAATTAGTTCATTATAGGAAGACATGAGTCACATCATATGAAAATCAAAGAATAACGAAATAAAAACATGTCGACAAAATTACTTTCCAACTAAAAATATGGTCTTAACATCTTAGAAGCCATCTCAATTCACTCCCCTGTATCAATGCAAACTTTTCAAAAGTGCATGTTTCCAAGTTTAAAGTGCAAAACCTTTTATTTCTCCACCTAATAAATTGAGACAGTATTTATCATCTTTTTGCATACAATGTAGATGCATAATTAAAAACCGTTCATTAATAGTAGAGTAATTAGAGATTCTCATTATACCCTCTCCCCAATGAAATCTTTACCACAATAGAGAAGACCCACATTGTCCCAACAAATGCATGAGCACTAGTGTAGAGTTAATCTAGGAAGAGTAAAATAAAGTCTTGGACCCAATCTAGAAGGGGGACCTTCCAAGAAAATAAAGTGCTCTTATCATGCATGTGAGAATATTTCGAAAGCCCAACTAATTACTCTAACGAGCAATGATTTTGAGTGTTTGCTAGATATAAAAACCATACAGAATCGATATATCTTATAATAAGCATGAACAAATCTGAGATGTCTATTCCTGAATTAAATCCTCCAATCATTCTCCAAAACATTATTGGTATAGTTAAATACACCACAAAGTGCATGTGAAAGTGCAATGTCAAATCTGACAATGTTCTTACTTAGATAAATATTTTTTTAAATTGGGCAATGTTCTTACTTTGATAAGTATTGTTTATACCCTACATATCACAGACATGCAATATTTTGCCCACAGATATAGATATTGGGAAAATTGTATTTGAATCCAGTGACAACCACCTTTCTGAATTCTTCTTTAATATCACACAAAAACCATAAGCTTGTCAAATATGGTCATAAAGTAAGACTTTATCCAAATAGAAATATCACAATTATGAATGACATTACAGGTCACCAACAATTTATATATATGCCATTGACTTATTATCCAGCCATGTGCAACCTGCTTGAATTTGATAATTGACATCGAAAGTGACTTGTGATACAGCTCATTTTAGAGGAGATGGCATTGGGTGTCTTTTCTATATGGAATCGTTCTATTGCCATCCACCTAAACACGATGTCTACATTATATGTACTAAGGGAATTGTTTATGTTATTCAATTCAAAATATAATATTTTACACTCAACTTTTTTTTATATACAATTTACCAACCGGGATAGACCCACATCAAGGTTTATAAAGCACCAAGGAGAAAAAGCTATAAGTGGCTAACTTCAAAATTTGAGGAATACCAACTTAGTGTTCTACAGATTTTCTGATTTATAATGTTTCTCAAAAGTCGTGGAACAAAAGGAAAATGGTCACAGGTTAAAATGTCATGGCCTTTGTGGGCGATGCAAAATATTTTGGCACATTAAATAATGCAAGGGAGAAAGTTGTGAGGGTCTGCCGATAGGATAAATTTGAAAGGCTGCGGTAGAAGCCGCAAGAACAAGGCAATAGTTTGCCACAGGTTTTGAGTGAAAATAAAAGCCTCACGAACCATAATATCGCATGTTAAAGGATTATTCTTCATGACATTATGTAGGAAACTGTAACATGGAAACCCACCAAACAAGGAAGAAACAATCATAATTCATATAACATAGAACTATTCGAATAAGAAATGAAAAGCCATAAATTAAAGTGAAAACATCATATTTCCATAGGAAACCTCAAAGCCACACATGGTTTGTTCAAGGAAATGCTCAACCACCCCACCGACCAAAATTAATGAAGTATGTGCATTGTTTCTTCTCTTATAGAATATGATGACATGTGATAGAAGCCATGTTAGATGCCCACACCTTCCTACAAACATCTATAGCGATCGGTACTTGGTGGTGAATATTTCCATTGGTACCTCTCTTTCTCCATTCTCTCTTTTCTTCTTCTCATGCTCTATAAATATGAAACTCACACTTCGTAGAAAAGATCCCTTTTATTGTAAATACACCATGCCAAAATGGTGGCCGACTTCTCACGAGTCCTAGACCTTGAGCTTGGTCTCTGTAATGCATTATGTACCTCCACCGCCACCATCAGAATCGAATGTACATACTTCAAAACAATAAAATCGAGTTTCATGACTACTCTTTTTCCTATTCTCGCATTTAACATATTCTTTCCATTTTGTTCTTTCTTTGGCATGTTATATGTTTATAGGGTTCCCTTTTGTGTTATGAAGGTATGGAAAGGGTGGATCTACATGGGTTTTTCATGTAGTACATTTGTCTTCCCTTTCCTCTCGTATTTTCTCCATTTCCTCCCCCTTGTGAAGAGTGATCGACCATTATTTTAGTGCTATCACTACCTTCTAGCTTAGGTTTTACCTTCTATATTTTTCTTCCCTTATTTCTCTCTCCGTGGTCCCTTGGAATTTTTAGAGTAGGAATAAACTTTAGTAGCATTTTATATTTAAAAATAGGTTGTGTATCATAAATTAGGTTGTCTTATGAATAGAGGAAACATGATTTCTCTGGAGGCCTGTCTCAATCTGCAAGTCCCACACTTGGAGATAGTCCCATGTTGCCTCAAAATCTTGAATCTGCATAATTCGAGGCTAGGTTAAAATTTTGAGCTTCAATAGTTTTGGTAAGTCTAGTGGATAAGAGTTTAGATATCCTTATAACTTTATAACTAGAAAGGTTGATGTGTTATTTATGGTATCTAACCTTTGGAGGCATTTCTCAACACATCTGGTGACTCCACTGATCAAAACATCCCATTCATCTTGTCCACATACCCTTACTTTTCTTCCACTCTACCTTACACCTTCCCACTCATTTACATGTTCCATCTTTCATGGATCTCCAAACGGTTCTTCCATTCTACCATTTCATTTCTAACCCCTAATCAAATTCAATACATACCAACCATTGTGCCATTCAAAACATCGTAGAAGAAAACATTTGCCTTAGGCTTCTTGTTTCATCATTTAGAGGTAAAACAAGAGATCGGTATGGCAGCTTTAGCTCCTTAATCCATTTCCACATGGGATTAACTAGGAGAGAAACTACACAAATTGTCAAGGAGATGATTTAATCAATTTTTAATTAAATATTATTTCAAAGTAACTACTGTAACAAATGATATTTAAGTGATTACATATAATAATGTGCAAACACTAAGCATTCAATAATGTAAAACCCTAAACATGTGAAAGGAAGAAGAAGAATCAAATGATTTTGTGTGATCTAGGAGTGATTGGGATATATATTTATTGGAACATGTTGGGAATAATGTCGTAATGGCTTGATGAAGATTCAGAAGTATAGAAATATTCAGACAAAAGCACCCGCAGAAGGACTAGAGCGTCCCAAGCGTTAGTGATTGATTTGGGTGCCACCGTCTGCTTTAGATGCTCAAGTTCGCATTTTTATAGGACGGAAGGTATTCACTCCAATATTCGCTTTGTCACTCTGAATTCACTATTAGGGTTACGATCGCACCGTAACCTACAAAATAGATTACTAATTGCACATACCCACAAACCACATCAAATCTAATAAAAAAAGCCAGTAGAATGGGTAGTGGATTGACCTCAATAGTTACAGAAGAGTGAACTTACGATCAAGCGCTACACTACATCTCGCCTCCATTTAGTTCTTTGTGTGTGTGTGTGTGTGTGTGTGTGTGTGTGTGTGTCCATGTCCGTGCCATAGGTTTCCCTCAAAGTCAGTTGTCTGATGATAACATGCTAGATATAGATTATCCCAAATATGCAAGATGTGTGAAATGGAATAGAATAGACTCCCCCCTTATACAATGCATGTAGATCAATGTAACCCTTTTCCCTTGCATGAATGTGCTAGATGTATTCTTTGTAATGCTCTTATGCCTTTGAGCAAGCTTAGGCGGTGATAGATAATACTTATAGTTCTCAGCCCCTTTAGTTAGAAGAAGTAACTAAGTATATATATGATTCCCATGTTTGAATTTTGTAATTAAAAATGAAAGGTCCGACCTAAAGTGTTAAAAGGTGACCAAGAAGTGAAAAGGACCCAAAAGAGTAAGAAGAATAAAGAGAAGGACATGGACACCCATGAGGGACATGAGTTCTGGGTGCTTTTGTCCTATATGGGCGGTAGTGTCTCAAGGCCATAAAGATAAACCGGTCAAGTGTTGGTAGAGTTGTAAGGTGTGTAAAGCCAGTAAAGTGTAAGAGATATAAAACCAAAATGCCAAAAAGAGTTGTCAACCACTAGTTTTCTTACTTAGGAATCATGTATACATTAAAGCAAGCTTTAAGACCTAGAAAAATACCCCAAGTGCATACATTATGTGTCTATAAGAGAGTGCATATATCATATCTCTCACTGGAACACTTTAGACACCAAAATTAGAACACCCTAATTCCCATAAGTTCGTATAACACTATAGGACACCCCTTCACAATCCCACATGGTCATTTTCATCTTTATATTGAATTACATTTTACCATTTCACCACCACTAACCACCTGCAACCATAAAACAAACCCAAATAAATAAAAATAAATAAATCAGACAAACTAAACGACCTAAAAACCATCCCACAAACTTAAAACAACCCAAAACCATTAAAAACTAAAAATCTATAAAATTAGTTGAAACCAAATCCCGCAATCGCCGATCAATGGCGATCCATTGAAATGACATCAATTCTATATAAATTAGCTCAAGATCTTTCCCAAAGGTTCCACATTCATTCCCAATCATCTAGTATCCAATCTCATTCACGATGAGTCCAATATTTCCAAGATCACGAGTTGATTAGATGAAAAATGACCCAAACATCCAAATGTAAGTTATCTCCCTTTAGAGTAACCTACTTATGCATCCAATCAATCAACTTGGATTTACTCTCATCATGGTAAGCCCATTTAATTTTCATCTACATTTTAATCTTAAGATCAATCATTGTTAGTCATTAGGTTCAAGATTTGAAATAATATTCTATCACCATTGAAAATCATAGGCTTTACAAATCTTGATTAAACCAACCCATTTAACAACAATGGGCATTGATCTCCCAAATTGATACCAATCTAATGGATTGAAATCGATCCTTGTTAAAATTATTATATTTTACATCCTTCACATATCTTGCCTTATTTATTTAAAAACTAGTAATCATGTCTAATCAATCATCATTTGTAAGCCTTTATTTCTCTTAGATGACCCTTCCAGAACATCTTATGAATCAATTACTATCTTCGACCTACCGATCATGTGACAAACTTTGTGTGGGAAAAATATGACATATAATATAAGCTTAGTCTCTACACAAGCACCTTTACACATAATCCAAATGAAATCATTGAGTATATGGATGTTCTGCTTGAGAAAATGACAAGGACAACCATTACTGGGAAGACATTTTCAACCCTCCCCATCCTATCATTAAGGATGTTGATTGAGCCCTCGTATCCGAACAATATAAATCTACAACCTATTATTTATATCCTTTCATATTATCTTTAATGTTATCACTTCCAACTTAATTTTCTAAAAACGCATTGACACTTTGTTGGCGTGTAAAGTGCAACAGAAAATTGACAATTTTCAAGCATGACAACGATACCCCTGTAGCAATTTTTTTATGTTTTATCATTCCGAGGAACCTCGGGTCTACCTAGTCAGTCCAGTAACATCCCAATTGGTGTTAATCCATTCCCTAGGTGATTTAGGAAAGTCAAATCAACCTATAGGTGATTTTAGGAGTTGTTAAAAAAACTCTTTGGGCAGTGTTGGGAAGGGCTATCACTAGCCTTCCAAGAATTGGAGAAACCCCTTAGAGCTGAAAAAAGGATCCAAAACCAACATGGAGGTGAATTTAAGGCCTATAAACATCATGAAAGTTATTTTGGAAGATTCATGGAATATTTGAGGAGTTTGGAGTAGTTTGATCAAAATTAGGGTTCACAGGCCAAAACAACTGTTGAGATTCCAAAGGTGATTATGAGAGCTCCAAATGGAGTTAGGAGAAAAAAAACATAATAAAAAAGGTAATTCAAAGCTCTAAAATATGGTGAAATTATGTATTTCACAACACTTTTATGCATTGGATCTAAAAGTAGTTTTTCTCATGCACAAGTGGAGTAGTAAATCAAAAGTGTAATTTTTCGGATCAAATGGAAGAACTAAGACTGCGACCCTAACCACTAGATTAAAAAGACCATTGAAAGTTAGGATCATATAAAATTTCATCAAAATATTCCATCGGGAGCTCAAGTTATTGTTGTTTCAAGTTGTCCTCTTGGAGTGAGTTTGGGAGTTAGTCAAATTTTGGGGACACATGTCAGCTCCAGGAGCCTGGTGGGATTTTGTTTCCCTCAAATCCATCAAGGTCAAGGAAATCAACCATGAAAAAATTTTCCTAGCCCCCATAAGACCTTTGGATCCTCATGCAACCTCCAAGATCGCTAGTTCAACCCCCAGGTGCTTCATGGGAGCTCAAAGCCTCAACCGTCCGATCACTGCCACGTGTCATCACCAGGAGCACCATGGAATTTGATGTCCCTCATGTCCCTCATAGTTTAGGTACATAAAACATGGAAAAATGCACCCAACCCCTAAGGAAGACTTCTGGTCACCCATATGACCAGCTTCCAACCCCTCAATGCTTTAAAGCTGATTTTTAGCCTTCATTCCCTGTCGTTGGATCTCCGCCACATGTCGTCGCCTTGCTCGCCATGGAATTTGATGTCCCTCACATCCCTTTGAGGTGAGGGATGTTAGGGACATGAAAATTTTCCCATCTCCCATCTCATCTTTATTTCAAAATTTTAAAAATCCCTCTTGCTTCTAACTTCTAACATCTAACTCCTCCATGCACAACTTGCTCTGTAACTTTCTCTGCAACTTCTCACCACCACTCCACCATTGCCAAAGATCAAACAAAATTCACCACAGAAAATAAATCCTTCACTCCATGAAAATATGCAGGTCCTAGAAGAAATATTGATCAAACGAAGAATGAAGAAGCCAAAAGTTTGAAAATCTTCATTGCCATGAAACCGAAAATCGAAGAGATCTTACAAACCGGTGCATGATTGAAAAACCATTTGTTGCTGAGTTCTTCTCTCTTGAAGGCCATTAAAAATCATATTCAAACCTCAAATTCATATAAAATAATTATCATAGTAAATAAATTTCACTTCCAGCTCCATGAAGAACAAATCTCAATTTCCGTCAAATCGACAACTGGATCGAAGAGAAATTTCACTAGTGAGACAAGAAGCAAAACCTATCACAATGGAGTTGATTTCATCATGAATGGAGAAAAAAAAGACTTGAAAATTTCAAGCTCCATTAATGGCTGCCATGACATAGTAGTGGAAAAAATCAGCGAGCTACCTCTCCACTTCTTAGGGTTCTAGTGGGCGAAATCGTGCAAAAATTGGAGGGAATGATTGTTGAAAAATCTAGTTTCATGTGAACTAGTTTTTACGCCATGAAGTCCATATTTTTTATGGATATGGAGGAATGATTTTTCATCATATTTTTTCCCTGTCACATGAAGAACATTTGTGAAAAAGGCAGCGAGCTACCTCTTCACTTTTCAGGGTTCCAATGGGCGAAATCGCGCAAAAATTGGAGGGAATGATTGTTGAAAAATATAGTTTCGCGTAAACTAGTTTTCGTGCCATGAAATACCTATTTTTTAGGGATATGGAGGGTTGTGTTTTTTTCAAGATTCTTCTCCCGCCGATGAAAATATCATTTTCCCACTTGCTCAGATGAAGGAATTACTCAAAATTTGGAGCGTAGAACCCTAGAATAAAACCCATAATTTCAAGACCCGTTTTGTTGCAATCTGACATCCACAAGGTGCACTTACTAAAAATAACATTCCTTCCTACATAGGGGTCTGCTTTGGTGAACACAAAAGGAGTATCACAGGCAAATTCATAAAAAGGTCATCTCGGCTCGCAATTCACACTTACTAAAAATAGTAAGTGGTTCCACAAGCCCCTACTATAAATAGCCAGTTGGTCTAAAAGGCGAGAGGAGCATAATAAGAAGAAATAATTCAAGCTACCATAGCTAGTTGAGGTTGGGAAAATCTAACTATGACACTTACTAAAAATAGTAAGTTTCCCCATGTGTACTTACTAAAAATAGTAAGTTACACTCAAAGAGTAGTTTTGGCACAATGAGACGTATAAGGATAATCATTCAGGGGGACATCATTGTTCGGGATCATCATAGGCATTTTTCACAGGGAATTCGAGATCCATCTTAGTTCATTCAACTTGGCAAGCATTTGTGAGCTAATTTGAAGGAGTTTCTCAGTGTGCAAGGAGTTCAAGATTCAAAGTTTCACTACATTTGGAGCTTTCCATAAAAAAAGATCAATGGACTTCATCGGGAATGACATTTCTTCTTCTTCTTCTCTCTCTCTTTCTCTCTCCTCTTCCCCCAACTTTATCTCTCTTCTCAATGTTCTAATTTTGTATTGGGGTTGAACTTTTTCATATGTTTTAATGTTCCTAATGTAATAAGTCACTCATATGTTATAAAAAGGGACTTAAAAGCTTCCTAGGAAGTTGGAATTTTTAAAATTGTGCGAGGACATATGGAAAGGCATTGAGGGGTGGATGACGAGTCACCTCTCATTTTATAAATTGTAAATCCATTCCCATTTCAAAGGGTTGGTGATTGATTTTGTAAGCTCAAGAGTGTATTGTACTTTGAGAGAACAAAGGAGATAGCCATTTTCTTCCACTTCCCCCTCACTAGTTTTCCTCCTTTCCCACACTATGTACAAATTTTTTTAAGCAATCAATACAAGAAGGAGTTTCTATCTTTCTTTGACTAAGGGGTTTCTTGATACTTTATGATTAATAAATTCTATTTGGTCTTATTTTTATTTGCAGAGTTGTTTCTTCTCATAAATGCATGTGTTGAAATTTCTAACTAGTGTGTGCAGGAATATAATTTTCTACCTACAACATTAGTTCTCCTACCTCATTTCTCACTCCCCTTTCCCTCTTTACAGACAAAGTCTTCCCTAGCAAGAGATTGTTAGCTTTTCCACAGGGTCAGTGGAGTGCCCCTGTTGGATCCCCGACCATAAGGCCACCCAGAGAAAACTCACTTTCACTCACACATGCATATACGACAACTGCACTAATTAACTAGAGGGACTTAGACTCCCAAAGCGTTGGCAAGAAATCCACCAATTTGTCCCCAAAATTTTTCTCACCAACACACCCATAAAAGGAAACTCTTTAGTTCCTGGGATTGGCCTTTTCCAAATAACTCGTCTCATTATCGTCTAATATCTTTCTTGCCAAATTTTATGTGTATGTGTAGGACCTCAAATCTTTAGAAAGGAATATGTTTTTGGGCATTCGTGTTTTCCTTCATCCGCTATCACCCACACAGTATCGGTAAACCTTATCATTTATGAGTTTTAGTGGTTTTTTCCATGTAATAAAATTGAATCCTAAAATATACTAAAACATTGTGGCACTCCCGGTGGTTCCAAGTTGTTATTTTATTAAATCCTACATTTCCATAGTAAGATATAATTTTTGTTGTTTATTTCTTACAAGCTCATCTAACTCTGTAGCCTGAAGTTATCCGACTGCTTTTCAAAAACACGTAAGATAATTAAAAAGGAGTGTCTAGAGAACAAAAGTATATCCTTCTTCCCTTCTTTCGGTCTCGTTTCAACATTACATCATATGTGTTTGTCTTCATCGAATACAAACTTTCCTTTTGGGTTTTAAAATGAACATGCATTTTCATCCTTTCCTGATCATCTATTAAATAGGATTTAAACTTTGCATTCACTATTTCTCCTCACACAAAACCAAATCACATATAGTAAAATTTACATCCTAAACACTCCCTTCGAGGTTTACCTACTTGGATTTCATCACCAAGGGGGAATCCGAATCAATTTTCCGGCCGAGTACAAATAACTAGTGGGTGGTATATCATCTAAGCACTTTGACACCCTTATCACCTGCGAGACTATGAAGTGAGGGGGTATGCCCTAATATCATGCCTAGTACTTGATAACAACACATATTTAGGCCTCTCAAAGCCTCATATATATCAAGGAATCTAACCTTAACACACATGAAACCAATCCTAGTAAGCCTTATTATTAGTACCTCTTTACAAGACATATTTTCTTTTCACACATTTTTAATTAATCAAGATAATCTAAAATCTATTATTGATTTTGTAGTCTTCACTTTTTAAAAATTTTCTTTCTTTTACTACATGTTTTCTAGTTCATGGTTTTAACTAGACAATAGTATCGTATTCAAAACATTGTAAACATGTCATACCCATCATAAAACCTATACGAAATAACCCAAGATCACCCACACTCTCCCAATACTCGAGTCAAATACATCATAGATTCTTGATCCAACCATTCTATAGTTCTTCAATAGTGGTGACCCAGTATTCGAAGAACTTTTAGATACCAACCCTATCGCTCTTAGTAACTAACTTTCTTCATGAGCCATCTACCTCCCTCATTATAATCTAGAATACCAACTACTCGATTCTACCATCACCTATGATCACTCCTAGTTCATTGAACCCTCCTATCACCGGGTTATCAAATAAATTACTCCTTATCCCGCCACTAGTCATATAGAGACAACCACATCTACCTCATTCACCCCGTAGCTAGTTTTGAACTCAATATTATCTCATCATAAAACATAACTAGTCAACAAGGACCGTTACCATCTACATCCTCAACTATCCCTCAGGGTACTCATACTCATACTCATACTATACTACTACTTCATCACCTATAATTAGTATCACTCCTACTTCTCCTCCTTTGCTAGGGTCCATTAGTATGCCTCATTCTACAATTCCTTTAGTCACATCCCAATGCGTATGTCACAATATTCAACATCCTTTATTTAGAACTTAGTTGTATCTATTCTTGAATCCTTGCCACCTATCAATAAGAGTAATATTACTAGAGCTTGTCCATTCTCACAACCAAACCCTACAAATGGTTTCTAACAAGAAAATTATATTTACTCTAAAAAATACACAACCTTTAAAACCCTTATCAACACATATATCCCTCATCCTTATCATTATATGGACTCTTCTTCATAGTCGTTAGTTTCTCAAGAGACCTAAAAATACCAAGTAGCCTTCCTCATTTTTAAAATCCTCTTTTTCCATACCATTTATATCAACAATCAAACCCCCTTATATGTGGACATGCTAACCCTTCCTCTTCAAACATCCAACCTCCTTAGAATGATCCTATGCAAGCTTTGATGAGTGTTGGGCTGAAGAAATGTCTAAAGTATGAGACATACATGAAGGTTGAGGATGTGTGCAAGAGTAAACACAAAATTATGAAAGGAACACTTGCAAAAGATAAGGAAATGCACGAAGGTGTGCATAGAGGTTGTAGAATCACACACAAAGTTTTGTGCTAGGAAGAATGGAGTTAGGAGTTAGCCAACATTGCAAGATAGGCTAAAAATAAGAAAAACACGGGTTAACGTGATTGTCAAGGAAAAGCTAAAAATAGACAAACATGATAAATAACATGCAAAGATAAGAATAAACATGGACTATGCATGAAAAGGAACAAATCTATTTATAACACATGTGATAAGATAAAATTAGAAGCTATTTATAGCACATAACATGATACTTTTGAAGAACCACATGATGGAGCCTAAATATAGGAAAGAATGAGTTAATAAAGCATGCAAGCTACTTTAGGAGTTGTCTAAGTTTATATTCAAGTATGTAAAATGTTTAAGGAAAATTTCCCACACACACACAAACATATATTTGTGTGTGTGTGTGTGTGTGTGTGTGTGTGTGTGTGTGTGTGTGTGTGTGTGTGTGTGTGTCACCTCTATATAAAAGGGTCATAACTATTATGATCCTTGGGATTTTTTCATGGTCTATATGTACTTGAATTATGTGTAGCAAAGGGTTGTGTTACTATTATTATAAAGCATTATGACTATAATGAATATAAATATCCTTTTTGGTTAGTGATCTATTGTTTCTCCGCATACTATAGTAGGTTAATATTCTTCATGTGGATTATTTACATGTTATGATGGCCATGAATGCAATAAATACATCTTGGAAGTCTAACATAAGGAGGGACTTGGTAGAGTTGCACGTGCTTTGGGTGAGCACTTAGGATTCACCTAAGTGATGTGCCAACATGCTCAACAATGTTATGTTAGAACTAGAATTTAGTGGGACATTTTGGTTTCTTTTCCGGGACCTTCTTTCATCCCGAATCTCAACATGTGGTGTGCACATGGTGTTTCGTATATATTTGGAGAATATTGAATGGTGACTACACAAAGGTGAAGATGAATTTTCCCAACGATACAAAACTAGTGATAATTTTAATCCACGTAAATGGGTTGAAGGTAACTTGTATGAGAAATTTTTCAATTTATTTCCATGAGAAATGTATGAGTGGTTAATAGGGTATGAAGAGAAATGAGATAGTAGGATCGACAAAAATAGATTTGGGATCAAACTAAGTATCAAGCATTGGATGACTTGGATGTGCCATGGATGTGAATAGTAGATCATTAGTGGAAAGGAGTCTTGAATGGTTATACATACCTCTACATATTCATGTCTAGAGGAAGACGAGTTTTAGTTTCATTACGATCCCAAATGATCATATTTATGCACACTTCCACTTGTTACCAAGATCCTAATGATTGAACTTGGATTTGAGAATTTACCAATGGATGGTTAAAACCCCACCGTACATAAGATAAGGAAAGGGTTTAGGAAAGATTGCATTGGGCCGGATGGAGACAATGAATAAAGAAAAAAGACTACACAAATACAAAGTGATGCACGAGATAGGATGATTAAAGAGGAAATGATGCAAAGAGGAATGAGGCTAAGCGGTAGTGTTGAGAACCCCCCCAGGAAGTGAGGGTTTACAAAACTATGTCCTTATGATATTAGGAAAGAACATTAGGACCCTCTCGGCATTAAGGGAAAGTGATTCTAGTGAAGAGTTAGACAACATTGGCTTGCATATGGACCATCCCGAACCTTAGCCATTGTGCTTGGTACTCAAGATTTGGGAGTTCATATAGTAGATTATCATAGTGATAGTGAGCAATGTGAGGGAGAAAAAGGATCACCACGTTGGTACAGAGATATAAGAATATACCTACTAGTATTAATCAAGAGGCATATCGTATAAAAACAACATATACGGACAAAGGTCAACAAGATTTTTAGCCCGCAATCAAAATTTGTTTGGAAGTAATCTAATAGGACAAATTTAGGATAGAGCATTGGAACACTAATTAGTGGAAGTAATCTCATACATAGGATACAAAGGAATAATGTTAACATGCAATTTAGTTCTACCACGGGAACACAAAGTAGCTCTTCCACAAATCCATAAATAGTTCCAAGAGTGGGAGGCTTTGGTCCCCCTAAGTGGAGGAAATCCCGGTGGAGGATCAGGGATCAAGATCATGATCTAGTCCTAATCTAGGAGAAAGACCTATACCACTACAAAAATCATGTTCTCTTTTTACTTCTTGCTTTAACAACCAACCCCAAATGTGCTAAAGCATATAATCCAAATTGGTCCTGGAAGCTCACCCCGAGGGTGCGAAGGCACCGAACCCCTCATTTATGTGATATTTTTGAGAATGATCACCATTAGTAAGGAGCATTTGCATAAACATGGAATGAACATACCCATTTCGGGAATTGAGATAAAGAACTAGTCCTAGTCTAATGCATCGTAGTATGGTATAACATGATCAACTAAATGAAAGTAGAATCAAACCATAATAATATCAATAAAACCTCATAATAAACACATGAACATAAAGGAAATGTACAAATCAAGATCCATCACATGAGTGCTTTTGAAACTCTACATTATATTCATTAATCAAATACAACATCCAATATTACATCAAAAAGGGGTTGCATCTCTGGGAGCCTTCATAGTAGCAGAGCCTTTATACATTACAAAGCTCGCCATTACACATTACAAAATACCTCTATATTTTTCTTGCTCTTCTCCTCGCATACATCTACACACACAATAACTTATCTCTTTTCTTCACCCTACTAGAAAACCATCCATATGAAGAATAAGAAGGAATCTCCTCTTAACCACTCATCATTACTTGTGAAATCTTGAAGGAATCCTCTCATGATTGCTCTACCACTACCTAGGAATATGCCAGATGTCATCATGTGTTTCCCTCAATCGAGTTCCTTTAGCATGCATGTGCCAACTAATCCTTAACAACCTCGACTCCTTATCCTTTCATGATAACCATATTGATGCCCTGGAATATCCTTTCCTTGAGCCACAAGTCTCCATAGCTTATCCACATCTGTATCTGGTCACTTTTCCATTTGCTCCCTATGCACATCTTTTCCTATTTTCTAAAACACACTAAGTTTCCCGTATCCATCCTTCATGGGCACGAGCCTTCACGCCTCTCAAGAACTAATTCTTCACATGACTTCGTGCCTTGATTCCACACGCCATAAAGATTTTCACCTTAGGTACTTAGTTATTTTAGGGGTCCAACATCACCCCACACTAAACTGGTTCCTTCCCGATAGTTCTTCATGCTCCCTGAACAAAAAATTGTCAACCCAAATCTGTTAAGGCAAGAATGCTTCTCTAAATAATACATAATAGTCATTAGGAAAGAATATGAATAAAGAATTGAAGGATGGAGGAATATGTTATGCAACCAATGGAGAAGTTCAGGGAACTCGCATCTATCTCATCCTTCAACTTTTCCTAGGACTTTAATTCTCGATAGGTCCTTTCCTAGTGCTTCTCCTACGATGTTGGGCATCCGGTCCGGAAGGATCTATTCCACCTTCCCCTTCAACATGTTGATAACCACCCCAACTATACACGAAACCTTCAAACTCATCCATGCATTTAGTGATGTAGTCTCGATTTCACCGATTCTCAAGTCCAACTTCTTGCTCATTGTCTTGATTTTATTCATCTAGGCCATGGTGTTAACGATAAACTGTGCATTCTCCACCTTGTTGGTAGGTATGGTCTCTTGTAAAACCTTGATGGCTGCCTCCTCCTCTGTCACCCACATGTTGATAATTGGATCACATTTTCTACACTTATTGAAGCCCCTATCTGCTAGTATATTTTCTTCCTTGAGTTGGGAGAGAAAGTCTTCCAACTCAGTGATCTAGGATTCAATGATGACCTTGTTCTCTTATTTTTCCTTTATGAGCTATGAAGCTATGGGGCTCACGCCATCCTTGATGTTAATGAGTAACATCCCCATGAGGTCCTTGAGGTACTCCATTTCATCCTCATAATCGGTCATAACCTAGCTTACCAATGTCTGACATTATCCCAGAATGATTTTTAATAGGGCACAAACTTAGTCATATACATCCTTGGTTCGTGCTTGATCGCCCTTCAGTCCTTGGAGCAATATATCTACTTCATTTTTCTTCTCTTTCTTTTATGTGACCAAGGTCCAAATAGTGGCTCTGTGTCCAAGCTACGCCGAATCACCTCCATGGACATCTTCGCGTAATGCATTGCATGCTTGTTTGTTTATTAGCGATTTAGGATCCACCATCTTATATGCATCTCCTCCTATATTCTTCAAATAAATGGTCTTGATCATGTGATCATTGACCTCAAACTCAAGTTCCTTGGAGTGACAATGCATGTTCCAAATGAGCATCTTCCTAGTCATGGGCACACCTCTATCTTGGTCCATAAAATCCCAACCATGTAACTTTTCTAGTGGGATGGTGTCCTGGAACCTTACGCATAACACCTTCATAGGGTCATCCAAAAATTCCATATGTGGGGACACGGGGACCACTTCTTCCTCGTTTCCTTGTGCTTGGTCATTTTCTTCTTTGATTCCAGGGTAAATCCTTTATCCTCCTTTATAGTGAAGGAGTCCCCTTTATCTCCTCCTCCTGGGTCAATTTTGTGCATGCTTTGTCAGCTGGGGAGGCCTCGCTCACTGGAATTTTCTCTAGTTCTGTAGATTTATCCTTCCCTTTCTCATGCGCCTCGCCCTCTTCCCTAGCTCTAGCTTTGGCTTCCTGCTCCTCAAGTTCTACCTCTAACTCTTCCTTGAAGATGGTGTTTCCTCCTCTTATCCTTCCTCTAAGTCTGTAGTGAAGCTCATTGCATCTTGTGTTTTCTGCTTCTTTTCTTCAGGATCCTCCTCTTCCTTCCCTTCCTCATGCCTTGAAAATGAGGCCTTGGTGCTACCTTACGACTGAATGTCTTGAAAGCTTGCTCCGATTCCAGCGTGTGTAGTACTTCCTCTTCCTAGAATTATCTAACTTCACCTCATCCTCTTCCTCTTCTTATTCCTCTTCTTCCTACACTACTTTCATGGGTAGGATTGGTGTTACCCATGGGTTTGGAAATGGAGATTCTGAACTCTTGACTTCAATCCCCACTTGTGTTTTGGGGTGTAACTACATGAACACTTGATGGTAATGCTAACTTGATGTGTAAGTCCGTAAAATATGGCTCCAAAACTTTGATGTAAGTAGGTTGAGTGTCAAATTTGTATGTTGTGCGCAATGTGTGGACATCAACATCTCTTTTTCTCGCATTGAAAACCAACTTATGCACGTCCTTTATCCAATTGATGGCGCATTTCAAATATTTGGCAATAAATGTGAAGGGGAGTTTACACCATGGCCCCATCTCTCCCTTAGCCATTATAAATTTTGCTAGACAAAAATGTTGTGTAATGGAGAACTTTACCTAGTTCCCAAAAATTTGTGGTAATTCATGGGGATGCACACTCATTCTCAAAAGCTTCACACATGACCACTCAAACCACCTGTTCATCTGAGCCTTGTAAGCACTCGAGATGGTCCCATCGCAGGTGAACTTTACAAATTAGACTGCAGGGGATGTGTGTGTGGGTGGGTGAACCCAAAATTTCCCAAATGGTCTGCTTCGGGACACCAATATCCTAGAACACGATCAACAGTAGGATGGAGCCCCATGTGATCTTTGATCCTACCTCATTCTACACTCGAGCTTCCTCAACAATGCCCTTCGTGATAAACTTTACAAAGTTATAATGTGCCCACTTGGACACTTTGTAGGCCACGTATAAAAACCTTCCGTTAATGTCCCTCCATTTCTCCGACGTGCCCAATTTGTAGATAATGATCCAGGAGGTGATTCTCAAGTCTAGGAGATCTAAAATTACCCATGCCCTACCTTCCTTCTTATGGTTCAATTTATCCACCAACTCCTTAATCTTAGCAGGTGACACATAAATCAAGTTTCATGTTAGGGAATAAGCGATAAAATATGCATAATAATCCCTTACAAAATCGTAATAGAGAAACTAATATGCATAAAATATTACAGAGCTCAAATAAAAGTGTAGAATAAATAACACAACATAGAGAGATAAGATTTAACGTGGTTCACCCAATTTGGGCTGCATCCACCAAGAATCACTTGCTCAAATTTTATTACAAGCCTCCACTCTCTCAATACAATACCCAAATCCGTTTGGAGCTATGCTCAACAAACTCTACAGAATTCACACTCGAATTCAAAGCACATTTGTAATACATTTGCTTGTATATCTATCATATGCATAAGACCATATAAATAGACAATTGCTTAAGCAATTTGATACAAAATCGTGGGTATCAAAACCATGGGAAAAACCATGGGTATCAAAACAATGGGCAAAAACCATGGGTATCAAAACAATGGGTACCAAAAACCATGGGCCCAAAAATAGCCCATAATGGTTACCCATTGCCCATGGGTTAATAAACCACCCATGAAAATTTGCTTCGGGGGCTTCGCCTTGAGCCCCCATCGATCGGGAGGCTTTACCCCCGAACCCTTAAAACCACTCACCAAATGAGCGGGACCACCATAAAAATACCCGAGTGTAATACATAGAAGGTGTAACACACTCTAACATGAAAACAAGATCCACAAACATAACATTTCATGTCCTCGCCGGTGTTTGTAAGGCCTCATGAATCGTCCTAATCAAATGATGTGTTATCCTCATCCTTCACCCTACAAAATAAAATAAGTCCTCGTGCACCCACAACATTAATCACTTGAATAACAAGGCGGGTTTCATGAAGAATGGTAGCTGCCATAGCCGTAAGACTTTGGTCTTCTATAATTCCTACTATACTCGAGTCATCAACCCTAGGGTTTTTGAGTTCGTCTACCGTTGGAGTGTCCAAACCATGTCTACCCTCATCAAATTCTCATTGTCACTTTTTCTTGTGGTTATACTCAATGACTTTACATTTATATAACTTTGAGCTCCACTTTTTCGCCTTGATTACTCTAGGAGGGTACTTGTATTTCTGAGTAAATTTCCACAGATCATCCTTTTCCACCACTAGTCTCTTTATCAGGGCCTTATTTGGTGCCATATTCCTCCTCCTTTCCTTTATGTCCTAGGTTCTCTTAATGTCTCCTACATCTTCCTGAACTTGATGAATTCTTTGCTTCTCTCTCCACGTAACCCCTTCCCGCCTCGTTGTCTCCTTTCTCCTCTTATTTGCACCACAAGATTACTCCACAACTTCATACAATTACACTGGTTCTTGAAAATTTATTTTCTCTCCTTCGTAAACCCTCATCATTCTCCTTCGCAAAACCTCATCAACACACACAAATAAATTATCTAAGGAAAGTAGTTGAAATGAATACCCTTACCCTTCTATTTATAAGTTTCCAACACCTTAAAGTTCTTTCAACCACGTGTCTCAATATCTCTTTTTAATAGAGTACTTTATTTCAATTAAATTAAATTTCATGACTTCCATTTACGCATCATAGTTATAACATTCTTGCGCTCCAACACCACACTTTGCCACATACATCATTCACGTGCATCACCGTGCCAAGTATATAATCTCTGCATTGAATACCAAGTAGTTTCCCATGGTGTTTCTTACCTTATGTTATACTATGTGATCTTTCTCCTCTTTGTGGTCTTAAAACTTCTCTCAACACACCTTTATAACTACCCAAATCCAAACATCTTAATCCACTCGTACTCACCCATTCTTCTCTCTTGTAATGAGTTTCCAATAGTTCCTTATCGAAGGGATTTATTTAAACATATCCAAACAAATATTCTAATCGCCCCACACAAAAATACATGTGTGGTCCTCATGCATAGAACCACTTCTAATGCAATAAACTATTGGTGCACCATGCGCAACACAAAAAAAAAATGACGAAAAAGGAAACAACCAAAAGGGGAAAGAATTAAGGGAAACCTAATCTAATTAGCAATATTTCCTTATTTTATAGACACATAAAGCCTTATTTATAGTAGGGATTCAACTTACTCCCATTAAAATATCTTGGCAACCTTGTCCCATCCAGTGCTTGCAACTAGCATGTGCCTGAATCAAGGATGTAAGACATAATGTACAACCCTAACCAATGGAATTTGAGCTTCCCAAGATTGCACAAAACTTCGAATCATACAAAGAGAACCATCTTCCTAACCTCAAATTTCTATTCTTAATGTGATGATCATGGCATGATTTTTGTCTCGCTTTCTTAGTCTTCTTACTCCATCTAGCAAGTGATCACCTTTCATCCAACTAAATTAACTTATCCATGTTCTCTTGTAATGCTTGTTTGTTGGCCAATTCTCCTGTGCATGTAATATACAGAGAGGGTAGCATAAATTCTACTGGTAAAATGGCTTCTGTGTTAAACACCAATTGAAATGGTGTGACTTTATTCAATATCTTGTAGGTTGTTCTATACGTCCATAACATGGATGAGACTTTGTCATCCCAATCCTATCTCCCAACATAAAAATATTGGTCAACATATGACTTAGTATATTGTTGAATGCCTCAACTATTCTATTAGCCTGAGGATGATAAGGGGTAGTCTTGTGATGAGCCACAATGAATTCTGCCAACAAGATCTTAATTGTCTCATTCAAGAAATGTGTAAGTCTGTCACTAGTCAAACTCAAAGGGCACCCATACATGCTAATTATATTTTCCCACATGAATCTTACTCTGCTTGTGGCTGTAGTGCAATCCTTTGCAAGTGCTACCTCCACTGACTATGTTAAGTAATCAGTATAAGTAATTATATAGTGTGAACTAGTCCTCTATGCGTGACAGGTGAAATAGGGCCTACAAAGTCAATCACCCACTTCTCAAATGGCTCAGGCCGCTAGCTATGTCAGCCTCAAAGGAAGCTCATCTCTTCTCCTCGGTTTACTAAGGTGTATGTAGTGGTCACATGCCTTGTAATACTTGAGACAATATTTGTAAACTATTTCCCACCAAAATCTTGCTAGAAGGATCTTCAATGTGGTTGCATTCCCTGCATAGTGTCCTCCTACAATTCCACCATGTGCTTCCTCCATGATTACAGTGCGCTCATGCTCTAACACACAAAGTGACACAAAACCTCATCATGGCCTAGCTTGTATAAGTCTCCACTAATTAGCATGTAGGGTGTGGTGCATATAGCTAATTATTTCATTTCTAAAGTCTTCATTCCCTCGGTGCCATACCCATTTTGAGAAACACCGCAATATTTTCTAAGTCGAGGGCGCACGCTGCAACTTAAATAATTGTGAATTTGATGTTGTATCCTCAATGCTTTGCATGTCCTCCCCTGAGTCAATCCTTGATAAATGGTTAGGTCCCAAATTACTCTTACTTGGTTTCACAACAACCATAAACTCAAACTCTTGAAACAATAGACCCACCTACATATGCGCCCTTGTAAAATGGGCTTGTTTACCAAGTATTGCAATGCCATGTGGTCTATGTATAATATAAAAGGTGTTGCTTTAATAGATACTACTTAAATTTTGCAATGCATAGATCATTGACAATGCCTCGTGGTCAGTAGTAGTATAGTTATGTTCAACTAGGGTTAGCTTCTTTCTTGAGAAATAGAGAGGGTGGTCAACAATTCCCTCACCCAGCTATGCTGATACTGCTCCAATTACCATCCCTAAAGCATCAACATGAGCATGAAATGGTTTGTCTCAAGAAGGAAAGGGGAATATGGGAAAAATAATAAGTTTATTCTTTAATGTATCAAATTCCATCTCTAATGCCTCCCCAATGAAATGTACTTTTGTGTTTTAGCAACTTTTCCAATGACGTGATGATCATGAATACCCCTTAATAAATTTATGGTAATACCCTGTATGCCCAAGGAATTCGTGTGCCACACTTTGGCTGGTAGATTCCCTTAATCCCACATTAACGACATCTTTGGCGGGATCCACCAACAAGCCTTCCTTACATATGATATGCCTCAACGGGGTTCCAAATGGAGTAGTGAATACACATTTCTTAATGTTGAGGATATCCTCAACTTTTGACATCTTTCAAACATCAGGTTTATATTTTCACAATGGTTCCTCACTAATCCATATACTATCCAGTCATCTAGGTAGACTTGTAAAAACTTGTGGATGAATTTCTGAAATGCCTGAACCACAATGCGTGAAAATAGAGAAGGCACTTTCTTCACCAAAAGGCATAACCATGTAGGAAAAACTTCCCCATTTAGTGGTGAAAGTATTCTTTTCTTGGTCCTCCTTTGCAATTCTAACCCGATGATATCCTAAGAATCCATCTATTAAAGAATAGATCTTGCGCTCGGCTACTCCTTCCAAGATCTCTTCAAGAAGGGGTTTAGAAAAGAGTCAATAACACATACCACATTCATATCTCTATAATCAACAAAAATCATTATCCTCCCATCCTTCTTAATGCTAATGACCATTGGACTTATCCATTCTATTTCTTTAACAACGCCAAGGATACCTAAAGTGATCATCTTGTCAATCTCTTCCTTGACCCTGAAATGTAGATTCAGATTCATCCGGTAAGGTATCTTCCAAATTGGGCGCACTCCCTCCTTTAGTTTGATCTTTATCTCCCTTAAAGAGTAGTGAACTCCCTTAAGCTCATGGTACCTGTGAGGAAATAAATCTGAAACTCACGCAATAGGCCAATGATCTTATAAACCTCCTTCTCTCGACTAGTAGTCCCCGATAAGTAGCCTCCTTAGGTTATGTATCCAAACCAATGTTAACCTTTGTAGTTCTTAGGGGTTCATGGTACATGCATGCTTTCTCATCATCACTGTCCATTACTTTGCGCATACCAATAGTATGGTTAACATCCAAGTTTTCCACCTCTTCACCATCAATCACATAGACCAACTTTCCTTTCTCTTTTTCTATGCATGTGTGCTTCTAAGCCGGGTTCAACCAACAATTCTAGTATTCTATCCTCCACCATGGCACTATCTCCCATATTTAGGTGCTTGAGAACCTACAACGCCTCATCCACTAATGGCTTAGTACTTCGATATTCAAAAATTGAAGGAGATCGGCCATCAACCCCTACTAGTTTTATGTCCGATGATGCATCTCCGAGTGAATATACCATGCATGTGCACAACCTTGTAAGGTGGAGTAAAGATTATGTAACCATAAACAAGGTGACAAGGCTTCTGCACCTTCCATCTAGGCCTTCTTACATCCTTGGATGTGAAATGAGGCAGGTTCCTTCCCATGATAATCTTGTATGATAATAGGTGTATTTCTATGGAAAACCTAACAGAGAACATGATTTTCACTTCGCGTCACTCTAGAAGGTTATCGCGATGGGTCACCCACCAACGTGATGCGGTCCCAAGAAAGGTATAGCTAAGCATCCTTCTCCTTTCGATCCCACATCTCCACTGGGTATCCATTTATCACAGGAAAACATCAGGGTCGGCTCCCCCAGTATAACTTGGAAACTTCTTTCCTCCTAAGCACCCGATTGAGTGCGCACCTTTAGTAATCTCATCACAAATCCCTTAACTAGCTTCTAACTAATTCATATGTCATGTGTGCCCAATTTTCACATGCTACACTAGTGGTATCACTTATAGATTGAGCATCTTCCCACTAAATAATGCCTTATGTTAGATGCACAACTTCAAGGTCTCTAATGGTGCAAACATATATTATATCTAGATATCCTTCTCCCAAGGGTTTAGGTGAAGGCACCGATATTCCAATTTTCAACGGGATGATAAAAATTCCTCATTTTCTCAAAACTTATATACCCGTATTGAAATATAAGTCAACATTGTTCTTATAGCACTTGAGGGTGCCCAAGTAACACCGGGAAAGTTTTCCACCTCAGCAAGCTCTAAGACTTCAAAGTCTCTAGTGAATTTTTCCCTTGGATAGTGATAAAACATCCTTCAAAACTCTAATGGGCATTACCTCCGTCTTGTTCACCCTATACAACACATTTGAAGATTGATGTAATGGGGGCCTTACCATTTGATTAAACATGTCCCAAGGTAAGAATTTAACTTCTACACCCATGTCAATTAGGATATTTCTCGAAGCCATCCATCAAATATGTCATTCGGGTGATTTCTTTATCATAGTCAATGCTTTGTGAGGAGGCAAATTAGCATGTAAAACCTTCCTTTTGCACTCTTCTCCATTTCTTGGTACATTCTCTCTTAACCAATATCCTTGTAAGGGGATGATATTTTCTTGCCTCAACATCTTACATACCTCCTTGACATCGTCCAGATCCTTTTGTGGAGCCTCAATGCTCTTATTTTGCTCTAGCTTACCGTGACTACTCCTTTAGGTACTAGATCTCTCCTTGTAGGCTTCGAATCACATCCATGGTCTCCTGATAAACTTCATTTTGATGAGCGGGGTATGGATACTTGCCATGCACCCCTTTTCTCTTGTGACTAGTGATATCTACTTTGGTAATTCCCCTGGTACATGCAACCTCAACTCGCATTGTCACCAGTACAGGTTATAATTATGACTCACACGCCACCTCTTGCATCCACTCGTGAGTCTAATTTATTCATGCTTACCATCCCAGCACCCTTTTCTTTTCATTGTTGTGGATCATGTGTTGAAATAATTCCAGGCACTCCTCATACTTGTGCTTCTTACCACACCAAGAGTATCTTGTAGTTGGTCAAGACATTCACGCTTGTAATGCTTTGTGGACCCACAGTTATAACAAGTTCCTCGAGGGAATTCACTTCTTCCACCTCCTTGATTTCCATGGCCTCTAAATCCTTTATGAAATCCTCTCCCATGAGCTCCTCCATCCACGCACTTCATCAGTGTGATGACCATCATCCTTAGAATTGTTTACAACATTGTTCCTCAAGCGCACACCGATATCATGACATCATGTATCTAGTCAATCAATCTAAAATCCTTGGTGTTATGAGAAGTAGAGGTGAAAATATTGCAATAGAAAGAAATATTATTACGGATCACTTGCATGGTAGTGGACATCTACTTACATCATGATCCCATGGAAAATATTATATTCTACCATCATGGTGCATACCATTCTCTGAGGACAACTATCCTTCGTATGCCTCTCTACCTCATAATCCATGCACCATAGGCCACTATGAGTCTCATGTGTCGAGTTTGCATATATCTTCTCCAGCTATTTTGTCATGGAAACAATCTAAGCTTCAAGAAAAGGAATAACACTGGTATCCATGCTTCCCATAGTATCAATGAGAAGGGCAGCCTTCAAGGCCTCGCGTGGGTCTATGAAAGTCTTATGTGATAGCGCTCTCCTGAAGGGCATTATTAACCCTCCAAAAAACTATTGAACATGTTGAGAATGATGAATATCATAAGATAGATTTGAAAATAGAGTCTTAAAGCGCACATCATACTCCCGTACACTCTTTGACATACCATGTTGAATGTCCTTCAACGTCTGCTAATGCTCTTCTATTCAAACTCAGGAATATGAAATTCAACAAAGAAGGCATTACAAAACATGATATAATCTACTACTATCTCGATAAGGGTCATACTTTCGGTACTAACTATGAGCGCACCCTTGAAACATCGGTTCAAACCGACTTGCCTTCCATTTTGGGGTAGTGATCCCCTTCGTGCACCATAGAAACTCACATTTGTGTACATGATTTGCAACATCCTCAACACCTTTTTAATCTAGAATATGCAAAGACATTTCAAAGAACACTTCTGAGGTGGTTGAGGATCTTGTCCACCCGATCCGAACCTACATTCCCTCGGTGTTGCCTCCACTACCGCATCCACTAGATCCACCAACGCCTTTATTCCTCATGAGCCACCGTATCATCCAGATTTTCTAGGTCCACCGTTCCACTAGTTCCTACTCTACCCGACCCATCGATCTACCTCCCGTAGTTGGGAAAGGTCTTAAAGTGGTCATGCCTTGTGTCTCCAATATCGCACTAAACTACACGTGCCAATAGATCGTGATATTGCAACGCTACTAGATGTGTGTCCCAAGCGCCACTTCCAAATGTGATACCTAAGCTTTGTATGCCCGTTATTTTTCCAAACGTTATACTAGACAATATACCTCACGAACACGGGAAATGATTATACATCGTGGATGTACCAAATAAAAATTATGCCTCCTAGGTGGTAATCGGTTACTTCCACCAATACCAACTTGGTTTTTAATAGTTATCTCTCGGATTTGGAAAACTAAGCCAAGGGTTGGTCACTAGGTGGATTTAGATGTGTGCTAATGGCTATTCTTCTTTCTTCATATGAAGAGCTCTCTCCAAAATCCAAGGGGTTTTCTTCTATGTTTTCCAAGATGGGGTAGCTCAAAATGCCTAGGCTCCATGTCCTCCACACAAACCTCAAATCCTTCCCCGCGACGTCTTCCTCCATAAATCCATCACTCTCGTAGCTTCTCGATGTCTTGCCAACTCCATCTCCTGAGATTCATTATACTTGAGCCGTCTCTCTTCTCTCTCCATTTCTACCACAAGGTGTGTTATCTTCCTCCACTCTAGCTTCCTTTCCTAGTGCTCAAGAATCTTAACCGCCATAGGAAATGCTTCCAAACTCAAGATAATGATCAGGATCTTTATAGCTAAAGGGATAACAAGCAATACCGATCCTCTTTTCTCCCTCAAGAACTCAAACTCAAGAACTTCTAGACAAGAATACGTAGAAATCACTTACTCCAAGGTGTAACTTGTCAAAACTCTACTCCACCAATGATCAACAACACATGTCCAAGTCGATCAACATCATGCAACCTCGATACTCATCTTGGTCCATACATGATGTCTATAGTACTAGCTTGATCTAGATGCATATGTCAAAATCCATTCATACAACTCCACCGAAAAACAACAAAAGAATGTCTCATACATATCATGATATAAATATTTTTCCACCCATTTACGTGCATCAAACTCGTGTCTAGTATTAAATCTATGAGAAAACTCATCTTCTCGTGATTTTAAGCCATGCTTCGACACTTTGCCCAAGGTCAAATGCTCCATCATCACGCACCATTCTCACAACAACTTTGAAAAGAGGTCCTAACAACAAAATCAAGATGTAGTCTCTTTTTACCACTTGCTTTAACAACAAACCCCAAACATCCTAGAATATCATCTAGATTGGTCTGGAAGCTCACCCAAGGTGCACGAGCACCAAGCCCCTCCTTTATGTGAGCTTTGTGAGAATGATCACCCTTGGTAAGGAGTGCTTGCATGAACATGTAATGAACATATGCATTCTGGGAATTGAGATAAAGAACTAGTCCTAGTCTAATGCATCGTGAGCATGGTATAACATGATCAACTAAATGAAAGTAGAATCAAACCATGAATAATATCAAGAAAACCAGTAACATGCACATGAACATAAGGGAAATGTATAGATCAAGATCCATCACATGAGTACTTCTAAAACTCTTCATTATATTCATTAATCAAATATAGTAGCTAAGATTACATCAAAAAGGGGTTCCATCACTCAGGAACTTATAGTAGAAGATCCTTTATACATTACAGAGATCACCATTACACATCACACAATATCTCTATATTTATCTTGCTCTCCTCCTCGCATACATCTACACACATAATAACTTATCTCTTTTATTCACCCTAATATAAAACCATCCATCTGAAGAATAAAAGGAATCTCCTCTTAACCACTCATAATTACCTACAAAAGCTTGAAGGAATCCTCTCAGGATTACAACAACCACATATTTTCTATGAGATGTTTCTCTATTTACCCGAGTATAGAGTAGAAGATGCAATAGAGCATGTCCATAAGTGTGAGCTCTTATGGAGGTCTAAGGGGATCGCAAACCTCTTGATGTAAAGAAGTCGACTGGGACTATGTTAATGGGACACACGTATAAATAATATCAAAAATACGATCCACATCAGATTGTAGTGGATTATCATTCATTAAGTAACACCTCTTTTAAAATTTTCCACATCCACGAGTTCAAGCAATAAAGTATCATCACATTGAAGGATATCGTAAGGCATCTTTGAAAGTGTTCGAGAGTATGATGCGTTGTTTAAAAATTTGTTGTCAAAACTCTCATATGACATACTCCTAAGCTAACATGCATAATGGTTTGTTGGTGGGCTACTGACACCTTTATGAAGGGATTTATCACATAAAATGTTCACTGATCTGCACTAGGGTTTAGAAGCAACCCTACGCACCGAAGTGGTTGGTAGCATGGATATTGGAGTGAGCCTATTTCTAAAATCTCAGAGAACAAAAATGGCCACCTAGTTGGAGAAATTGTTTGCTAGTTTAACACATGACACACATAATGGATTGTGGTGTACAAATTGTGAAGTTTCCATGTAAGAGTGTGTGTGTGTTATTTTCAACTTGTGAGGTATTCCATAAATACCATGATGTCTGGGACTTCCCACTCCTTTAATGTGTGACAAAAATCAAGTTATTACATGATTTGCACTACACACATATAATATACTTCCAGTGTCACTTGATTGATTAGATCCATGAGGCCTGTGAGATGGGGTTGAGCTAGAAAATTTTAAAGGGAAATCCATATGTGTGTGACAATTAAAACTAGGATGACATAAAGAATGTAAATGGGTGGTATTAAGGAGGTTATTTTAGTAGAGGGCATGTGGTCACAAAGGTATATTCAAAGTAGATGAACTTGCTATACATGTAGATCACTCCGATCAATACCAATGTGAGTTCCCAAATAATCTATCATGCACATACTGTGAGAAAGGGAACAAGATGGAAGAATGCCAAGATTTATACGCACATATGTATAAGACTAAGAATGAGAAAGGTACAACAATGATACATGTTGAGTGTGCAAGACAAGGGAAATGAAATCAAGGAATTGACATCTAATAAAAAGAGTTGTTGTTATTCATAACACGTGTAGAGGCTTCATGCGAATGGAGGCAAGTGAAGTACAAACCATTGATTAGGTGCGAGGAAGTTGTAAAACCAAGATCAAGGTCTGGGTAGAATAATAAAGTTCTCTACGAGGCCATGAGTATGATCAAGGACCCATCGAGAAATGATGTGTTCAAAAGAACAAGCACTAACTAGGGAGGACATAAAGCATACCAAGGTACTTGATAAGGAATTTTATGAACTAAGGGAAGTGTGTCGATGCTAAGAAAAGAAAACATCATACCTTTTCTTAGAGAAAGGTCATGCAAATAGGTTCCAAACATGGACTAAGGTAAGGATAGGAAAATCCTTCATGTAAACTTGCCACCTCGTAACCACGAGTATGATAAGGAAATCAATTTAGATGTAGTGACTAATGGGTGGTTGGTAAGCAACATCCTAATTGACACATGCATAGAAGTAAATGTTCTCACATTGGATGCCTATAATAGATGGGAAGGCTAACACTATATCCATCCTCTAGTATGATATACATGGAAAACAAGACAATGGCTCCACCCATTGGATTTTTGAAGGATGCCACCATCACTATTGATATGAAAATTGACTAATTTTTTTTACTTGACCATGAACCCCTATAGGATTTAATTTCTTTTCCAAATTTACCCCATTAGAATCAACCTTAAACAATGAAAGAATTAAAAACACACTGCACAAAGATTGATAACGGAGTTCAACAAAAAAGCCTACGCCTTCCTGGTTCATCAATAACGATATATTATCCACTTCCATGACTGTAAAAAATAATACAATCTAAGCATGATAATACTGAATACAAATGGAATAAGAACCTGAACACCAAGTGGCTACCCTAGTAGATTCAATCTAGTATTCTATCCATGAATACCTCTATGCCTCCATTGTATGGTGCTAAGTATTCTTCCAAAACCTCCAAACTTCATTGTGCGGTGATAAGTCTCTAGATGTCAACAAACATCAATTTTCACCAATGAGATCATACTGAATAATGACCCTCCTCTGAAGCTAACAATCTAACAATACGTCCAATGTAGTGAGGATATAAACTCTATTGCTTCTCTCGATGCTCGCACGTCCCTCGGCTCCATTGCGTCTCTAGGCTCGAGCTTGAGAAGTCTCTTTATCGGTGAGTTAAAAAATTAATAACTCCTAAACCATAATGTGCCTATTTAATAATAGGTCTTGCTGATAACAAATAATATCGGTCCTCAATATGCCTATAAAATAAATAGGTCTTACTTTATCAACATGCCAATAACAATAATATCGAACTTCTGTCATGTGCCTATAATGAATAATATAGGACTTCTTCATTTTTCATATTGCCTATAACAAATAATATAGGCCATCATGCTTATACTAATAAGATATAAGCATTTATATCTCTCCATAATGTCTCCATTACATTGCCACGATCATCTTCAAACTTCACCAGTTGTTCACCACGGCTCAGGGCATGGATCACTACTTCTTAGAGAGAACTCGAGCTTCATCTTCAAATATTGCCTAATAAATAATAGGCCAATAAAAATAATGCCTTAAAAAAATAATTAAGGCCTTTAATATAGCTTAGAAGCTATATTTAATAACACCTTGAATGCCTTTACAAAACTTGATAAGCTTAAGGCTTGTGTGTTTTACAATGTACCCAGGTCCCCTATTTATATTGATTAGGAGCCCGGAATATAAGGATATTTGATAATATCCATGGCTTATTTTTAAAGAGCCCGTAATAATCCTCAATGGATTGGGCTTAGCCAAAATTTCCCGTGGCATAATAATAATTTAGCCACCAAATATTTAATCTGCTTCAAATAATATCATAACCTTAATAGGCTTTGAGTGGATTAATAGGGATTAATTCCCTTTTTTAAGCTTTTAAATAAGCTTAAGCCATATTTTTACAAAATAAACCCCATAATAATATCCACTCTTCACATGGATGGAGCAGATTTATGTGGGGTAAAATCCACATTATATGCAAGCCTTTTTAATAGGCTTTATCCACCATAATTTGTTTTCACGTGGACTTTTCTTCTTCTTCTTCTTTTTATAAAAAGATTATAAAACCTTTTATGTGGGTAAAAACCATAAACCCACCTTTAATGCCAAATCCACCTTATCAAATACAAGTTTTCTATGTATCAAATGCAGATGTGCCATGTTTCACCATGTCATTTTTCCATTTGGTGCATCCTTCAGTTGTTGACCACCAATTAACTAAACTTTGACCGGTCATAACTTTCACATAAGGACTTAGATTTGGTCCGTTAAAAATGTGTCAAAAAGGTCTTGGCGAGCTCTATGTAATAGTGCTAAGGTTTGATGATTTAAAATCATTCATTTTTCCATCGACCAATGTTGACTAGCTGTTGAAAAACTTTGACCAGCCACCAAACATGCATATGGACTTCATTTGCAGCATTCAAATAGTCACCAAAAATCTCTCGAGTGATCTTCCATAATGTGCCAATCATGGGATATTTAGGGAACATCTATACTCTAAAATTTCCTCCGCATCACACCTCCCCAATAGGAAAGGATTTTTATCCCAAAAAGCTTGTGAATCCAAAATCATGTTGTTGAGAAGAGATCTACGTAGTATACTACCAACTCCACAATCAAACAACCGATGACTCAATCTATGGGATATGTTACACTTGGGCTCATCGCCTCTCGCGCGCCACTTTGATATATTAAGAAGACCTCAAAGCCTCTTTTGTATGGTGCTAAGTCTCTTTCCAAATATCAACGCTCTTGTTTTATGGTGCTAAGTCCTCTTCCAAACCTCAACGCTCTACGCATTGTGTTAAGTCTAATGATCAACTACCATTTGAATGTATGGTCACAATGCCTTGACACCAAATGATGATCCAAGCTAATCTCTAACGAGCTCCTCTTGTTGATGAAAAATATCTGTACCATTCTCCGTTATTTTGACCATGATGACCTCTTCATAGAGTGAGCATTTGATCCGATGTTAGATGCCAACGATGATCAACTACCATCCTGTTGCATGGTCACAATGCCACTACACAGAATGAAGATCCAAACTGATACCTGTGAGCTCAATTGTCTCAGTACAAATGCCTGACAAATCTCCAAGCTTATAAATATGAGTTAAATCCTATATCGTAGCTGTAACAAGTACTCAAAATATGATTAGGAGTTATGCCATTTAAAGGGTATTTATACAACTTATAAATACAAGTGTAGGGAAATTTTTTCCCAATACATCATGCAAAATTAGTTGTAATAATGCTCCATTTTTGGAGTCTTTGTACAATAGGCTTAAATACTAAATGTATAAGAAAAATAATTTTGCATGATAAACCTGTCGTGAATATTTTCCCTATTCGGTGGCTCATGTACTTTGTCTTCTCCACTGTATTGCAACGTGGATTGACCTCATTTGTCTCTAACTCGCTGGACAAATAACTCAACAAAAAAATATACTGCATATCATGGTGTTAGCAAAATCACCAAAATAATTTCCCTCTAAGGGGTCTTACTAATGCAAGTATAAAAGAGTACAAACATTTCCCAAAATTTGGTCTTTTACTAATGTTCCTTGATTGGTTAGATGTATACAAACATTTCCCACAAGGGGTCTTATTAATACATTCTACCTATCACAATAGTTTGTTGGTTTTATAAGAACAATAAATAATGCTCGAAAGCCTTATAAAATAGCTAAACAAAATATGTCAACTTTTATTACACCTTAGATTTCTTACCAAATAGAATCCTCGTGTTGACCTGTGCTACCCAATAGGTGCCCTGTGGATAGTCAAAAGATCTCTCATCTTTGTATTAGATATAATGGAATAATCCAAATATAAATGCGAGAAAATAACGATGATGATAAACTTTTCCTTAGCCTATCCCATCAATCTGACTCCATAAGTGCAAGCGATGCCATCACTATCAACTTAGCTTGTATTGATCAACATGCTCGAGAATAATAGGTTCGCAAAAGAAGAACAACCAACTCTGATACCAACTTGGTCCGAAAATTGACCAATTTTTTTTTACTCGACCACGTGCACTCCTTATAGATTTAATTTCTTTTCCAAATTTACCCCATTAGAATCAACCTTAAACAATGCAAGAATTAAAAACACACTACACAAAGATTGATAACGGTTTTGGTAAAAGCTCTACGCCTTCGGTTCATCAATAGAACCGATATATTATCCAACTTCCACGATGACTATAAAAAAATACAATCTAAACATGATAATACTGAATACAAATGGAACCGAACCTCCGAAAACCAAGTGGTTACCCCGTAGATTCAATCCAAAGATTCTATCCATGAATACCTCTATTCCTCTATTGTATGGTGCTAAGTATTCTTCCAAGAACCTCCATGCTTTCGTTGTGTGGTGATAAGTCTCCAAATGTCAACAGAAATCATTTTTTGCCAATGAGCTCATACTAAATAATGACCCTCCTCCGAAGCTAACGATATGATGATACGTCCAACGTACTGAGGCTTTGAGCTCTACTACTTCTCTGATGCTTTGTCACGTCCCTCGACTCCATTACATCTCTCGGGCTCTAGCTTGAGAAGTCTCTTTATCGTGAGTAAAAATAATAACTCCCGAGCCATAATGTGACTATTTAATAATAGGAATCACTCATAATAAATAATATCGGTCCTCAATATGCCTATAAAATAAATAGGTCTTACTTTATCAACATGTCGATAACAATAATATTGACTTTTGTCATGTGCCTATAATGAATAATATAAGACTTCTTCATTTTTCATATTGCCTATAACAAATAATATAGGCCATCATGCTTATAATAATAAGATATAAGCATTTATATCTCTCCATAATGTCTCCATTACATCGCCACGATCATCTTCAAACTTCACCAGTTGTTCGCCATGGCTCGGCATGGATCACTACTTCTTGGAGAGAACTTAAAGCTTCATCTTCAAATATTGCCTAATAAATAATAGGCCAATAAAAATAATGCCTTAAAAATAATTAAGGCCTTTAATATAGCTTAGAAGCTATATTTAATAACACCTTGAATGCCTTTACAAAACTTGATAAGCTTAAGGCTTGTGTGTTTTACAATGTACCCGGGTCCCCTATTTATATTGATTAGGAGCCCAGAATATAAGGATATTTGATAATATCCATGGATTATTTTTAAAGAGCCCGTAATGATTCTCAATGAATTGGGCTTAACCAAAATTCTCCGTGGCATAATAATAATTTAGCCACTAAATATTTAATCACGCCTAAATAATATCATAGCCTTAATAGGCATCACCATATTAATAGGATTAATTCCTTTTTTAAAGCTTTTAAATAAGCTTAAGCCATATTTTTACAAAAATCAACCCCATAATAATATCAATCTTCACGTGGATGGAGAAGCTTTATGTGGGGAAAATCCCACATTATATGCAAGCCTTTTTAATAGGCTTTATCCACCATAATTTGTTTTCACGTGACTTTTCTTCTTCTTCTTCTTCTATTTTAAATAAAAATATTATAAAACCTTTTATGTGGGTAAAAACATAAACCCACATTTAATGGCACATCCACCTGATAAAATTCAACTTTACCATGTATCAAATGCAGCTTTTCCACATGTCACCATGTCATTTGTCCATTTGCGCATCCTTCAGTTGTTGACCACCAATTAACCGAACTTTGACCGGTCATAACTTTCGATACATACGGACTTAGATTTGGTCCCTTCAAAATGCGTTAGAAAGGTCTTGGCGAGCTCTACAAAATGGTGCTAGCTTTTGATGATTTCAATTTTTCATTTTTCTGTTGACCAATGTTGACTAGTTGTTGACAAAACTTTGACCAACCACCAGACATGCGTATTTTACTCCATTTGCACCATTCAAATAGTCTTCGAAAATATCTCGAGTGATATTCCATACTATGCCAATCATAGGATATTTAGGAACATATGTCCTCTAAAATGTCGTCGGATCACACCTCCCCAATAGGAAATGAATTTTTCCCAAAAGCTTGTGAATCCAAAATCACGCTGCCGAGAAGAGATCTACGCAGTATATTGCCAACTCCACAATCAAACAAATGATGACTCAATCTATGGGATATGTTACACTTGGGCTCATTGCCTCCTATTGTGCTAATTTGATATATTAAGAAGACCTCAACGCCTTTGCTCATGTATGGTGCTAAGTCTCCTTTCCAGACCTCAACGCTTTTGCTTTACGGTGCTAAGTCTCTTTCCAAATCTCAATGCTCATATTTTATGGTGCTAAGTCCTCTTCCAAAACTCATCACTTCCACCGTGTGGTGTTGAGTCCGATGATCGTATCATTCGAATGTATGGTCACAATGTCTTGACATCAAATGATGATCCAAGCTAATCTCTCACAAGCTCCTCTTGTTGATGAAAATATCATGTACCATTCTGCTATATGGCCATGATGGCCTCTTCATAGAGTGAAGATCCGATACAATGTTAGATGCCAATGGTAATCAACTATCATAATGTTGCATGGTGATAATGCCACTACACGTAATGAAGATCTCGAATTGATATTGCGAGCTCAATTGTCTCGCACAAATGCCTGCTAAATATCCAAGATTATAAATATGAGTTAAATCCGTATCCATGTTATAACAGTACTCAAAATATGATTAGGAGTTGTGCCCTTAAAAGGGTATTTATACAACTTCTAAATACAAGTGTAAGGAAAATATTTCCTAATACATCATGTAAAATTAGTTGTAAAAATGCTCCATTTTTGGAGTCTTTGTACAATAAGCTTAAATACCAAATTTATAAGAAAATAATTTTGCATGATAAACTCCACAGTTGTGAATATTTTTCCTATTCGGTGGCTCATGTACTTTGTCTTCCACTCGTATCGTAATGTGGATTGGCCTCATTTGTCTCCTCCCCTACTGGAAAATAACTCAACAAGGAAAAAATATACTGCATATCATGGTGTTAGAAAAATCACCAAAATAATTTCCCTTTAAGGGGTCTTACTAATGCAAGTATAAAAGAGTACAAAAATTTCCCAAAATTGGGTCTTTTAATAATATGCCTTGACTGGTAGATGTATACAAACATTTCCCACAAGGGGTCTTATTAATACATTTTTCCTAGCATAATAGTTTTTTGGTTTTATAAGAGCAATAAATAATGCTCGAAAGCCTTATACAATAGTTGAACAAAATATGTCAAATTTTATTACACCTTAGATTTCTTACCAACTATAGAATCCTTGGTGTCGGCCTAGGATACCTCAATAGGTGCCCTATGGATCATTGAACGATCTCTCATCTGCATATCGATATAATGGAATAATCCAAATATAAATGTGAGAAAAATACTAAGGATGATAAAAATGTCCCTCAACCTATCCCATCAATCTGACTCCATAAGTACAAGCCAATGCCATCACTATCAACTCATCCTACACTAATCAACCTTCCCGAGAATAGCAGGTTTTCCAAAGAAGAACAATCGGCTCTAATACCAACTTGATTCGAAAATTGACCAATTTTTTTTTACTCGACCACAGACCCTATAGGATTTAATTTCTTTCCAAATTTACCCCATTAGAATCAACCTTAAACAATGTAAGAATTAAAAACACAATGCACAAATATTGATAACGGAGTTCGACAGAAAGCCTACATCTCCGGGTTCATCAATAGAACCGATATATTATCCACTTCCACGACTGTAACAAATAATACAATCTAAGCATGATAATACTGAATACAAATGGAACAAGAACCGAAAACCAAGTGGCTACCCTAGTAGATTCGATCTAGTATTCTATCCATGAATACCTCTATGCCTCTCGTTGTATGGTGCTAATTATTCTTCCAGAAACCTCCACGCTTCCGCTGTGTGGTGATAAGTCTCCATATGTCAATAGGCATCAATTTTTGCCAACGAGCTCATACTGAATAATGACCCTCCCTCTAAGCTAACGATCTAAGGATACATCCAACGTCTTAAGGGTCTAAGCTCTACTACTTCTCCGATGCCCGTCATGTTCCTCGACTCCATTACATCTCTCTGGCTCTATCTTGAGAAGTCTCTTTATCGACGAGTTAAAAAAATAATAACTCCCGAACAATAATGTGCCTATTTAATAATAGTTTTTGCCGATAACAAATAATATCAGCCCTCAATATGCCTATAAAATAAATAGGTCTTACTTTATAAACATGCTGATAACAATAATATTGGACTTCTGTCATGTGCCTATAATGAATAATATAAGACTTATTTATTTTTCATAATGCCTATAACAAATAATATAGGCCATCATGCTTATAATAATAAGATATAAGCATATATATCTCTCCATAATGTCTCCATTACATTGCCACGATCATCTTCGAACTTCACCAGTTGTTCACCACGGCTCGGGCATGGATCACTACTTCTTGGAGAGAAATCAGAGCTTCATCTTCAAATATTGCCTAATAAATAATAGGCCAATAAAAATAATGCCTTAAAAAAATTAAGGCCTTTAATATAGCTTAGAAGCTATATTTAATAACACCTCAATGCCTTTACAAAACTTGATAAGCTTAAGGCTTGTGTGTTTTACAATGTACCTGGGTCCCTATTTATATTGATTAGGAGCCCAAATATAAGGATATTTGATAATATCCATGGCTTATTTTTAAAGAGCCCATAATAATCCTCAACGGATTGGGCTTAGCCAAAATTCTCCGTGGCATAATAATAATTTAGCCACCAAATATTTAATCCGCTTCAAATAATATCATAGCCTTAATAGGCTTTGAGTGGATTAATAGGGATTAATTCCTTTTTTAAAGCTTTTAAATAAGCTTAAGCCATATTTTTACAAAAATCAACCCCATAATAATATCCACTCTTCACGTGGATGGAGTAGCTTTATGTGGGGAAAATCCCACATTATATGCAAGCCTTTTTAATAGGCTTTATCCACCATAATTTGTTTTCACGTGGACTTTTCTTCTTCTTCTTCTTCTTTTTTGAAATAAAAAGATTATAAAACCTTTTATGTGGGTAAAAACATAAACCCAACTTTAATGGTACATCCACCTAATAAAATTCAACTTTACCACGTCTCAAATGCAGCTTTGCCACGTGTCACCATGTCATTTGTCCATTTGGCGCATCCTTTGGTTGTTGACCACTAATTAACCGAACTTTGACCGGTCATAACTTTCGCATATGGACTTGGATTTGGTCCGTTCAAAATGCATCGGAAAGGTATTGGTGAGCTCTACACAATGGTGCTAAAGTTTGATGATTTAAAAATTATTAATTTTTCTATTGACCAATGTTGACCATTTGTTGAATAAAATTTGACTAGCCACTAGACGCGTGCATACGGACTCCATTTTCCGCTTCAAATAGTCACCGAAAATATTTTGGAGTGATCTTCCATATTGTGCTAATCATGGGATATTTATGGAAAATGTGTCCTCCAAAATGTCCTGCAGATCATCTATTCAAGGATAAAAGCTTAAAGGTGAATTTAAAGTTTTTGAATTAGCAGAGGCAAAATTTCCCTGCACTAGTTGGTCAACCATGGTGCTATAGAAATAATGTGGATATGTGATTTAACAAGCGTTATGTTAGATTTAAGAATGATGTGGAGAATCTAGTCATTCCAATGGATGTGACTCGAGATCACACCTTATACAAAACTTGTGAGCAAGGAGGATCTCAATAGAATTTATGCATAGGTGCTACACGACTTAGAAAGAATCAAGCCTACAAAGGAAGGAGTGCTCAAATGGGGAGATGCGTTCTTAGTTAGGGACACTACTAGTGTTGTATGTGAAAATTGAGCACATGGAACCTATGAAATGGTTGGGTGCGATTGTCATGGATGTGCAACTAGGGTGATTAGACTACAAATAATAAGGTGGCTAGGAAGAACTGTACTTATGGTGTACACAGGAGAAAAAAATCATGAGACATTTTATACGTGATGGAATAAAAGATGCGCATGAGGGTGGTAGAAGATATATGATAGTATATAATATAAGAGGAATGACAACATGATGGTGGGCCATGCATACAAATAAATTAATAAGATGACATAAGATCAAGTTTACATTCTTAACTAAATTTGTGAAGAGTAATATCTCCTCAAAGGTAACAACTTATGAAGGGAATAGGTCCCCACGAATCCACATACATAGTTGCGAATCAAATTGGATCAAAGGATCTGATGTAATACCACCATATTTATGGTTCCATAAGTTTTATTCCACCTTGTAGATACAAGTGCGTATGGTACATACATGATGATTTGAAACATGTGAGAATAAACTAGTAGAGTTTGACATATGGTATTATCCATACCTTCAAGTATTTTTCCTCTAAACCTCATATACATGATTATATATAGTTGATGAAGTGTATCACGTTGGGTGATAACATAAAGGAGGAAGAGTTTATAAATCAGTTGTATGGTGAGAATCTTATAGAAGAGTGAAAAAAGGAATGCACATGGATATAATATGATGAAAATATGTTAAAGCACACTTGGAGAGAAAATAAGAAGGAAAGTTAGAATATCGATTAATTATGAAGAGTTTGAAGACCTAAACATTGAGCATATAGAGGGAGAGCACAAGGTCCTAGATATAATAGATGAACATGCACACACATATCATTTTCCCTTGAAGACCAAAAATGGTAAGTATTGGAATAGATGGTGTGCCAAAGGAGGCAATCATTGGGGATTATTGGTCATATGTTGAGTTTGCAAAGATCATATATTTATTGCACAACTTCTAGGATCTCTTCCTGGGGATATCATGACCTAAAGGGTGTTCATACTTCACTAGGGGAGATAAAGATCAAGTTGAGGGAGGGTGCGAGACCAGTTTACAATCGACCATACAAGATGAATCCAAACTTGTGCATCAAATTAAAGGATGATATTGACAACAAGCTGAAGGTAGGTATTATTGAGCTTATTGATGAGCTAGAATGAATCAACCCCATGGTCATAAGTATTAAGAAGGATGGAAGGATCATGATTGCATAGATTTTAGGGTGTTAAATGTGTCTTATATAATTGATCCATTTCTCACTCCTTTTACTAAATAAATCCTTGAGGAGTAGTGGGGAATAACATATATTCATTCATAGATGGGTTATCCATATACCATCAAGTTAGGATTACATGTGAGGATCAAGAAAAGAATAAGTTTAAAATTGAATGGGGTTGTCTCACATATACGATCATGCCTTCTGGTTTAAATAATACACCATTGGTCTTTTCACATTGTCAGGTGTAAGTGTTTCAGACTTCATCTATTATTTTCTTCAAGTATATCCGGATGATTGATAGTGTATGGGTTGATCAAGGACCATCATGGATGCTTATATATGGTTTTGGAAGATGAAGGAAGTTGAGTATATCCCATAATATCAAGAATTGCATATTTTTGATGCCATTCGGTACCTTATCGGGGCACATCATTTGTAAGGAAGGTCTTCCTCGGTTGATCCATCTAAGATTACAAAGATATCTTGGGGTTAGAAAACCAACTAACTAGAGTGAGGTACATGGATTTATTAGGCATACATGATATTATAGGAAGTTCATCAAAGGATATGCTAATATCACCATGCCACTAGAAGAATAGGTAAAGATGAAAGGGAAATTCTATTGAAAATATGCACAATAATCATTTGAGAAATTAAAGGCAAGATTAACTACCATGCGTATCTTATGATTTACTTCATAAATTTTGATTCAATGTTCATGTGGATTTCTCAGAAACAAAAATTAGAGTAGTGTTAGCACATAATGTAGAGGGAAATGCTGATCATACAATTTTATTTGCAAGCAAGAAGCTAACATATGCAAAACAAAACTATACAACCACATATCGTGAAGCATTATCAATGGTGTATGCACTTCAAAAATTTAGGAAATATATTTTGGAATCTCCATTCATATTTTACATTGATCATATGGATATTAAGTATATGGTCAATATGCCAGTATTCCAAGGTCACATATGTATATTGATTCTCTTGTTCCAAGAATTTGAATTTTTGGTGATTAGGAAGCTTGGAAAGAATAACCTAGAACCATACCATATTTCACACATCAACTTTGGCAATACATGCAAATTATAGAAGATACAATGTCGATGCATAATTATTTAGGTTACAACATGCACACAAATATTTAGAGGATATAGTAGTGTTCTTGCACACATGGATTACACCACCGAGAATGAAAATAATGGAGAAGAAGCATCCGGATATATGCGTTGTGCCTTATCAACTAGTTGGTAGTGATCTATACAAAATGGGAAGAGATGAAGTATTGCATATATGCATATTAGGGCATGAGCATGAGGCCATACTTTGAAGAAGCACATGATGACATTGCAGGATGTCATTATGTTGGAGATACCACCACACGTAAAATACTCCTCATAGGATTATGATGGGAAACACCGAATAATGATATAATGGAGTATGTAAAGTATTGTGACCATTTTCTCTCAGTGAATTGGTAAGCTTGGAAAACATGATGAAATGCCACTACACCCTATATCATCTTCATAACCTTTCAAAAAGAGGGCTATAGTTTTTATGGACCGATTGTGCCATCTATGCAAAAAACATGTGCGCGAATACATTATTACATGTACGAGACTATTTGAGGCGATGGGAAGAAGATCCACCCATAAAGGGTTTTATAGCTGCTACACCTACATGTTTCTTATGGTAAAACATTGTTAATAGGTATGGCTGCCCATTGAGCCATACCAATGAAAGGGGAATTCATTTCCTTAATGATACAATCATAATATTGTTAGTAGAGTTCATGGTAGCTCATCACAAAACCACCCCTTACCACTCTAAAAGAAAATAACATGGGTAAAGAATTTAATAAGATTTTAGGCCAAAACATGACTAAGATCTATGATATGGGAAGAAAATAATAGGCTGATAAAGTGTTAGCTATAGTTTGGGAATATAAAACTACATACAAGAGGTCGAAAAAAAAAACATCTTTTCGCTTTGTGTTTGGAGCAAAATATGTATTACTAGTTGTGTTCATGCTTGTTGCTTGGATTTTTTCCACCGAATATGCCCAATGGAAGTATGAAAAAAAGAAATAGTTAGGGAAATTCACCTTTGGACAGGGTGAAAGTTCTAACGCTTTGTGAGAGAGGCGCTTCCCTCGTATGATGTTATTTTTGTATTTTTGGTGCTTTTAACCAGAAAGCAAAAAAGGGAAACAAAATTGAGAAAAATAAAATATGAAGAGAAAGGAAGAATGAATGTGGGAAAAGAAGTGTAGATTGTAAACAAAGAGCTGCACAAAAGTAGAACTTCTTTATCAGATGGAAAATAATACAATGAGCGTGAAATCTGAGAAGCACAAAGTCTTCATCTCCTTCAGAACATACTGATATGGCACAAAGTCCACATACTCTGACATCCAACACAAAGTCTGATCACTTGAGCATCAAACATACTATGAAGGAACAACAATATCAATAATTCAATTACAAGAAGACTAGCAGATTTTGTAATTGAAACCATTAACACAATAGCATAAAAAGCATTGTATTCTTGAGGAAAAATTCTATGCACACAAAGTTACATCAACCTATCCAACAACATCCCATTAAGATAGAAGAACTCCTCCTAAAACTTTTGGAATGAGAAAAATGAGAGAGATCCCTATTACAATTACAATGTATCCTTTTATAAGTACTATGTTCCCAAAAGTAGTTACTACAATACTTGACCTATTTCTAACCCATCATCTACCAAGAGTTGACTCAACTTGGGTTGTATGTTATATTACAATTATAGTATTTAATTAATTTGATGAGAAAATTAATTAAATACTTGTTATCTAAAATAAGCCCATGCTTGTTTTGGTTAACTTGCCTTCATTCTTCCTTCCTTTTCTGACAGTAGATTTTTGTAAATTTAAAGCACTCAAAAGTTCCTAGAGATGGATTCATCAGATAGGATTTTTCTTCCCCTTTCCATAAAGGTAAAGAAGTCCTCCTAACTCGTATTTTTGAATAATGGCTCGATTTGAGTTTAAAGGGGAATTTTTCCCAAGGTGGGCCGACGGGACCTAAGGGAGAAATTTTGCCAAGGAGATTTAGCAGATTGATGGAGTGATGGGAAAATTTTAGCACTTAGGAATTTTTGTCAAAATGCTCAAAGCCAAATTTTAGCCCACATGCCCAAAGGAGGAACAATGCGCATTCGTGGGGCCAGGGAGAAAATTTTGCCACTTAGCCTTTTTGGGCAAAAGGGTTAAACTTGAGAATTGGCCCGCATGGATCCAGCAAAGGAAAATGGAAGGAAAATGACCAAGGTTCCACATCCAATAGAAAGGCACCACGTGTATAGTCCACGTCAGCAGCACTGCGGTAGGGGGTCGGGAAGAAGTTAAGTTTTTGCCTTTTTGGTCAAAAAGGTTGAAGGAAAGAAATGAGCCCGCGATCCCATCAACGAATTGGGAAGTGCCATGTGTCTATTCATCATGCTTGGAAGACCTTGGAAAAATTTGCCCTTGAAAAGTTGGGTGGAATGTGATTTTGATACTTGTGGGCTAATCAATGTGCCACATGTCTTGAAGTGGTGGGGCCGTGGAGAATTTTGGGAAAATTTCCCAATTTTGCGAAAAGGGGGAAAAAGGTCAAATTTTGGCCCGCTAACCCAAGTTTTGCCCTAATTTGCTCTGTTTTTCCCTAAATCTTCAGAGGGCCATATCTTTCGACCCAGAGCTCATATTTTCACGATCCTTATATCATTATAAAGTCAAAAATTATCTACACAATGGCCCCCTCAATTTTGAATTTTGACAAAGTTTGAAGGAAAAATTTAAAGAAATGTCTTTGGCACAAGAAAAATGTAGAACTGACCCCCAACCACCAAAATTGATGAAGTATGGCATCCGTTTCTTCTCCAACATGGCCGAATGCATCAAAAAATGGATTTGTGAGGGTGCCCTTGCTGTTTTAATGAATCTTGTTGGTGGTTAGAGATGTTGAATCAATTTTCCCGCCGTTTTTTCACCTTTCTTCGCTCTGCTTGATGGTATATGCCAAATTTCGGCTCATTTGAAAGGGTTGGACGTCCTTGCTCTTGCAAGCTCTTATTTTCTCCTTAGTAGGTAGATTTGAAGGAGTTTCAGACCTCCCATATGGACTGCAACACGTTTTTTTCCTCCTTTCTATTGCAATGTATCGTATTAAATCTGGAACTGATGATGCATGCTTTATGAATGAGTTTTCAATCCTCTCTTGTGTTGGTTTGTTTCCTTCTGATCTTTCATTGAATTTTGGAAATTTGTGCATGTTTTGATGTTGTATCCTCATGATCTGTGTCTATTTTTGCAAAATAATAAGTCTAGCACTCCTTTAGTGTATCACCATTTTGTTTCCATTTCCATGTTTCTCCTTAACTTTGCCCCCTTGGATTTTAGAAGAGGATTTTGAATCAAACCTCTACAAATTTCACGCATACACCTAAATAGAGGAGTAGGAACTAGCCTCAATATAGAGATTTTTCCCAATTTACAAGGTCCCACACTTAGGGAAAAGTCCATGTTGTGTAGTCACACCAAATTGACCATTTCCCAACAACATGATTCAAGGTCGATTTCGAGGTGCTATTGTGAATCTCCAAGAATAATACTTTTTACATTATAACTTATACATTTAATTAATTTAGATTTTAATTAATTAATTATATTTCAAGGGCCTTTCTTTGCTTTGAATGACATTTGAATATCCTCAAAGATCAAGTCATACTTTTCCTATCTATCCGAAGAGCATCAATGCATTTTTGGTTGTCACCGAATCACACGTATTTTTAGGGTGATCACATTCATTCCACAATGCACTACAATCTAATTTTTCTTACATGGTCTCACCACTCCTCCCAAATTTCATAATGAAAACTATTATATTATAGGTTTTGCTATTCCATGTATTTGATTCAAAACCATAAATATAAATCAAGACATCTCTATAAATATCATCATTCAAATAATTTCCCAGCAGGAAAGTGAAATGTCTTGAGGAAGAATAAAAAACCATGGCAAAAAAGTCCCAATATTTGGTCAGTATTATAAGTGTAAGGAAGTTGGCTTGGCCTCTTACTACCAAGGTTAGTTATACCAATGGTGAGGAAGTTTCCTCTGTGTTCTTATACCTAGAAATTTTATGATCTTCCAAAGCAAGCTATCAATGGATACATTATATTTTTCTCAACCTCGTGGAAGGCTAACTCCTTCTCAGTAATACGATACTTCATCAACTCAAATTTTCATATGATGGAACAAAGATAACTATCTTCTCGAGTTGAATCGCGAGTAGTTCACACATCGATGGAAAGTAACATCATCGAGTTTAATTGTTTTCCCACTTCTCATTGGGAGAGTTTTAATTTGTGACTTCTTTTAAGGCCCATTTTATTATTCAAGCCCTAATTTAGGTCAGAATGCCAAATAGAAAGCACTTCATAAGAATTTTTCTAATCACATCAAAACGGAGAAAAATTCCTGTGAATATATTAGAAGGTTACAAATATCAATGAAAATCTTGTTATTTTATAAGCCAGCCCTCTCGCCACCAAAACAACACCATCACTCACTGTAATGTAGCATCGGGGACTACCTTATCCAAAGTGGCTTGGATGAGAATGGTGAATGAACATCCTTTTTGTGTATATAGATTCAAAATATTAGGAGAGATATTTTGGGGATAGCCAAAGTCCATGATTTCATCACGTAGCTCGTAAATGAGGACAAAAGTATTATGGACAACATAATCATCATATGTATCTCAAAAATATGACTTGAAAAGTCTAATTTCCTCAACCACAAATTTCAGGGCACAAGTTACATTTTCATTGTTATGGATAACAATAACAATATATACATTTTGATTCTCATATAAAGGAAGGAACATCCATCTTGATAAATGCTCAATTCCTAGAGATGCCTTTGATAAGTTAGCACAACCGAGAAATCCTTGTAGTTATTCAACAATCAGCTTTATTTCATCAAGAATTTTTTTCAAACAAGTCACATACAAACTCGCCAAACTCCACCATTCCATCAAATTCCTCACAATTTGAAAACTCTTCAAAATGACATTCAATCAACATACCAAACCGATTATTCCAATCACCCACATGGGTTAGAGGTAAAACTCTAGCATTACCAATTATTGATGACCTCAGGTGAGCATTCAACTCTAGTGCTTTCATCAAAATCAATTTGAACATAAACATTGTTATTCCATTCTTGAAGAGCGATCAGATTTCCAATTGGAAAGCTGCTCTCAGTAATCATAATTTTAGGAGGAAATCATCAAAATCACTTCTAGAGTGTTTTTTATCTTAAGGAAATGTAGTTACAGAGAAACCTTGACCATGTACCCTAGCTCCAAATTGATGTTGGTCTACGTGAAAAAATGGAACAACTCCTTTGATTATGTGGATATGACCTTTGTGTACATCATTCTACCAATTCGAGGGGGACCAAATAGGAACAATATTTTTCCATGATGTAATTGTCACAAATAGTCTCCATCGGCCAAGGTAGGCAATCGGGAGTTGGAGACCCGAGGACATAAGTGCCTTATGTTCCAAAATAGCTGATAATAGCCATAATTGATGAGGAAGGCAATGCATTGCAGAGCAAAGGAGTATGCAGAGAACAAAGGTTTTAGAGGATCACAAGCCATGAATTCTTAAAAATGTTTATTTTTCCACATTAAACACCAAATTGATATTCAAGTTAACTCAAAATCACAATTATAATATTTAATTAATTTGAGGGGAAAATTAATTAAATATATGAAAACATTTCATCAACATGGTACGATGACTTTGGTATTGGATCCTTAAATTCTATTATCTTCAAACTCGATCTAGATAAATTATTGTACCAAAAATATCCTTTGTAATGTGGATATGGCGGAGGTCGAGAGAATTTGAGGAACTCATTTCACTTTGTATCGTGCAGAAGAGAGGAGTCAGCAGGAACTAGGTATCGAGCCGAACATGGTTCACAAGTACCAGTGTACACTCTAAATACCCACAACACAAATATTTAACCCAAAATTTTATTTTATTTTTAAAATTGCACCATTTTGGAATGGGTGACAATATCTAGCTCTTTCTTAGTACATGGCTTGGATTGAGCAAAACGCAAACAAGACATATCTCGACTCTAAATCTCGGGTTTGAAATAGACCAACACCTTATCCATTCGACCAAATATTAATATAGAGACATCCTCTCAACACAAAACTACACTCAGAGTACATAGACCCACATAAAAAGGAACATGAAGGGAAGAAAGCCATGTGAAAGTATGTACAAAGAAGGAAGAGGATATTAATAGGGGAAGAAGAAAGAATGTACAAAATCTACATAATTCCAGAGATAGATTGAGAGAAAAAGGTACCTTTATGGAACAACATGCTGAAAGTATGAGGGACCCTAGAACTGAAAATGGTTAGTTGAATATACCAAAATATCATGGGAGCATTATGTGGTTTGAAAAGGAACACAGAAACAAGTAGACCATCCACATAGTGATACTCCATGCTAAAATTATTCAGGTTCTTGTGAAAAGTTGATGTCTTCCCAAAACTTCTCTTCTTCTGATAATGAGAAGGTGAAGGAATAGTGTCATAAAAATCCTGTACGCCCCTAGGATGCTTCCATACTCAATTTCGTACACCGCTGAACTTGACAATTGGATTCAATCCTTATAGCACCAATTTCCTATTTCAATGAAGTGCTGATAAAATATGCGGGACTATCATCATGACACAACTCATGAGAATCAAGTAATACCATTAGATTTTTCTTATAATCATATTTAAGAGGAATTAGGGATAAATTATTGAATGAATTACCATTTTCATTATGTGTAATTTATGCACTCACACTGAAAACATACCGCTGCTTTTTTACAAGCTCAACACTTGTGCCTTTTGATTCTAGAAAGTTTTGACTCTTAAGTACAAGCTGCATTACTGATTTGTCTTCATGATTAGTAGGGAACTTGAAGGCTATTAGACTAGGTAAAAATTTATCAACAACATCATCCTCTTCCTCTTGTTTACATTCCTAAGAGTGAGATTAAACAAGATTGTCATAATCATAATTGTGAAGAAAAGATTCCAGGAATGGATTTCCATTTTCTATCTATTTCAAGGAACTGCAAAAAGGCTCATGTGCTGATCTCTTCAAAAATATGGTAGGACTATTGAGTTTATTAAAAAAATTTTCTTTAGGTTCATAAAATTATTTGTCATTGAAGGAACTCAAAACAACAAGAGAATTGTCAACAGTGACCTTCATCTCAGTGTCTTGAAATTATTCGATCATAAGAGAGAGAAAATTCTTGTCCATTTTTTCATGATGAACATCTACTTCCACCAACATAGGATCACTTCTTTCAAACCAAGGAAATTCAACCTCGGTGCATGACATATCTTATAAAAACTTTGCTTCAAGTTGAATGAGGCCCCAAGTTTGTTTCTTCTTCATCATTTGAAGGAATACCAAACTGACATACACTAGACGGAGCAATAAGAAGACATTCATTGGTGGAATTGAGATAATGCTGAGGAATGAATACCTGTAATGTGGAGAATCATCATGAGTAACATATGGAACTTGAATGGTCTCCTCTTCATTAAAAAGTGTCTCATATTCATTGATTGATTGTTCTTGAAATTTTTTTACCTCCTCACATGCCTGCAATTTCGTATTGTCTTTGTACTTATCTCATTAATTGTATGGATTTTTATCATCTACAAGTGTTATTTTCATCTTCCTTCCTTTTGCAGCACTTTCTTGATACTCAAGCCACAAATATTTAATTACTAGATCATCACATGCAATAATTTGTTTCAATCTCTCTTTCCTTTCTTACATTGTTAGTTTATTTTTCGAGATGGTATGGATGTAATGGTGGCTTTCCTTTTGGCATATGGAACATTAAAACCTTCTGAAGTATTTTTTCTTACTTTCCTATTTTCAACAGGTCAGTTGCAACAATGTTTGTGAAATCAATCTTGGATTCATACCTTCGTAGAAGTTCTGCAGAAATTGGACCTATTTTGGATTGACTGGAGCTTGAAAATTTTGAATAGGGAGATCTCCATCTTCATCCCCATCATCATATCGTCACTTATTGGTGTAGACCAATAGGTGTTTTTCATCTTTCCTTCATTCCTGGGAAGGTTCCTAGATCAAGAGAATGAATGTGACAGAAGTTCGCTTCCCCGAGTTGAGTCCCCAAAACTATTGGTTGGATTTTTTGCCACTAAATATGCCCAATGGAAGTATGCAAAAATCAGAAATAGTTAGGGAAATTCACCTTTGATAGGGTGAAATTTCCTTTACTTTTGAGATGGGTAGTTCCCTTGTATGATGTTATTTTTGTATTTTTGGTGCTTTTAACCGGAAAGCACAAAAGGGAAACAAAATTGAGAAAAATAAAATATGAAGAGAAAGGAATAATGAATGTGGGAAAATAAGTGTAGATTGCAAATAGAGAGCTGCACAAAAGGAGAAATTCTCTATCAGATGGAAAAGAATACAATGAGTGTGAAATTTGAGAAGCACAAAGTCTTCATCTCCTTCAGAAACATATTGATATGGCACAAAGTCCACATACTCTGATATCCAACACAAAGTTTGATCACTGAGCATCAAGCATACTATGAAGGAACAACAATATCAATAATTCAATTACAAGTAGATTAATAGATTTTGCAATTGAAACCATTAACACAGTAGCATAAAAAGCATTGTATTCTTGAGGAAAATTCTATGCACACAAAGTTACAACAACCTATCCAACAACATCCAATCAGGATAGAAGAAATCCTCCTAAAAGTTTTGGAATGAGAAAAATGAGAGAGAGATCCTTATTACAATTACAATGTAGCCTTTTACAGGCACTATGCTCCCAAAAGTAGTTACTAAACTACTTGACCTATTTCTAACCCATCATCTACCACAAGTTGAATCAACTTGGGTTGTACATTATATTGCAATTATAGTATTTAATTAATTTGATGAGCAAATTAATTAAATACTTTTTACATTATAGCTTATACATTTAATTAATTCAGATTTGAATTAATTAATTATATTTCAAGGGCCTTTGCTGCTTCGATTGACATCTGAATATCCACAAAGATCAAGTCATACTTTTCCCTATCTATCTAAAGAGCATCAATGCATTGTTGGTCACACCGAATCACACGTAGTTACATCCTCGACCACATTCATTCAACAATGCACTATAATCTAATTTTGCTTACATGGTCTCGCCACTCCTCCCAAAATTCACAATGAACAACTATTATATTATAGGTTTTACTAGTCCATGTATTGGATTATGAATCATATATATAAATTAAGACATCTCTCAGAACTATCGTCATTCAAATAATTTCCTAAAGAAAAGTAAACGTCTTGAGGAAGAATCAAAATCCATGGCGAAAAGTCTCAATATTATGTTATATTAGAAGTGTAAGGAAGTTGGCTTGGCCTCCTACTACCTTGGTTAGTTATACCCGAATGGTGAGGAAGTTTCCCTATGTTCTTTTACCTAGAAATTTTCTAATCTTCCAAACCAAGCTATCAATGGATACATTGTATTTTTCTCGACCCGTGGAATGCTAACTCCTTCTCGTAATACGATACTTCATTAGCTCAATTTTTTCATCTAATGGAACAAAGCTAACTATCTTCTCGAAGTTGAACCACGTTAAGATCACACATTGATTGAAAGTAACATCATCAAGTTCAATTTTTTCACTTCACGTCGAGAGTTTTAATTTGTGACTCCTTTTTAAGGCCGATTTTATCATTCAAGCCCAAATTCAAGTCATGATTTCCAAATAGAAAGAACTTCACAAGAATTTTTCCAGTCACATCACAATAGAGAACACTTCCTTTGAAGACATCACAAGGTTGTAAATATCAATGAAAACCTCGTTATTTTATAAGTCATTTCCTCTCGCCTCCAGCCAACAACACCCGTCACTTGTAATGTAGCATTGGGGATTGAATTATCTCGTGGCTTGGATGAAAAAGGTGAAAAACACTCTTTTGTGTGATATATATCTTCAAAATCTTAGGAGAGAGATTTTAGGGATAATCGAAGTCCATGATTTCATCACGTAGCTTGTAAATGAGGAAAAAATTATTACGGCACAACGCCTTCATCATACACACCTCCAAAATACGACTTGAAAAGTCCAACCGCCTCAATCAAAAAAATTCAGGGCACAAGTTACATTTGCATTGTTATTACAACAATAACAATATATAAATTACTAATTCTCATATAAAGGAAGGAACATCTCTTTTGACAATTGCTCAATTCCTAGAGGTGCCTTTGATAAGTTAAGACCACCAAGAAATCCTCAGAGCTATTATGTTAGGGTAAATATATTTTACCTTAGGATAATTATGCACTATATAGGTAGTTTATTTAATTATTAATTGTTATATGGTTTGTTAACCATATTTTTCATATTATCTCGTAGGTTATATTGTTACATAGTTGTAACAATTATCTGTTTGATTTATTCTACTTCCCGATGTTCTTTTGGAAGCTTATGTAATTTGGTTTATTGTTACACTCCGTGCAAATCATTCTTTGTTTATATATTGTTGTCCAATATGTATAAATATTGCAACACAAACTATTGTACATGTTGATTGATTATTAATAGTATCATCCAGGGTTTTGTCACTATTTCACATTTGGTTTCAGAGAGCAGTTGATATCGGAAGATCGCAGCAGAGTTCGAGGAGCATCGAGAAGCTTGTGCAAGCAAAGGAGAGCCAAAGTTTTCTCTGCAATTTCCTAGCCCCAAGCTCCTGCAATACCATCATCAATTTCCTCAAAACCACCTTTATTAATTGTAATTAAGGTTTATGATGATAGAATACACCAAGGAAGATATTTCAAGCTCAAAGGAAGGAAGAAAATTGATCTAAGGTGCCATACACACCCAAAACCACCTTCATTCTTGCCAAAACCGCCTATCGTTTTTCTCTTTGCTGGAATTTTTGTTCAAAACCACCTTTCCCAAACCATGGTTTTTTAAAGAGGTATGGTTTTACCATTTGGAAGTGTTTAATTACAATTTGCTCTTTATATATACTTGTTTAGCTTAGCCACCCAAGTGGCTAGCATAACTTTTGTAAGACACTTCCCATCAAGAGAGGTCAAGGGGTCAAATCCCCCTCCCTCACCCACTACCAAATTTGGCGGGAAATTTAGTGGAACTCTAACTTTAGGGCAAATTCAAATTTAGTTATAACTAACTAAATTTAGTGAGAAAAACCCTAATCAGGGCCAATTGTTTTTTCTCTCGTAATTGGCTTATTTTTTAATCCCGGACAACATTTGCCAAAGGATTGGTATAGTAAAACTTCATTTTGAGCCAATTTTTTTATGGTCTTTTCTCAAAGAAGTCAGTATTGGGCTCGTAGAGGCCACTAGGGCCCCGAAAAACAAAAACAATTTGCTCGCCATTCAGCTTTTCTAAATTTGAATGTAATTATATACTTCAGTGTATTGTACTAATTTGCAGGTTGTCATAGTCAACTCGCAAACATTATAACTAATCAAAAATCGATAACAAATTGTAATAAAAACTATAAATTTTTTTCCTAAAACACTCATGAGATCCTAGATCTCATTCACAACATTCGGTATAAACAATGCCTCTGGGAAGCGCTTACGGTAAAGCCATCATGATTACTACTACACTTAACGCATAATATACTTGCAACAACATCGTCTCGGCATCAACCTTTAAATTGATGGGAGTAATAAGGACACAATGTATACACTATGAGCCATCCCATCCATCTGTGAATGATTGCACGATGTAAATCTAGACTAAGAAATTATCTGAGTATATAGAGAAGTTATGCACGTGTATGAGGATATTTCTTTGAGCCGGTGTCAATAATCACATAAACCACTTTCAATACTATCTTGGTACCATGTATTGAATTCTTTCACGTACATTAACATATCTTTCATGTACCGCCAGGTATATAGAAAGGGGATCTTCTTCCACGATCGATGGGTATATCAGAAGGGTGCGTATATAGAAAGGTTCAAGATATCGATCGACGGTATATAGATTGGGATACCTTATAACTGAGTGATAAGAGCTTAACTTGTTAGTGGATTCTACAAAATGGGCACCAATGCCCCCAAATTATTTCTTCCAGACTCACAACTACTTAGAGGAAACAACTATGTTGTATGGAAGACTAAAATCAAGACATAACTTGAGTTTGAAGAGATCTGGCCTATTATGAATGGTACTCTGACCATATCAACTACTGATACAACACAACAATGACAATTTGATAGATCAGATCAGAAGGCCAAGCTAATCATCTTGTTTGGAGTGTCTGATGATGTGTAACCTCACATTCACGATGCTAAAACTTCCAAAGAAGCATGGGAAAAGTTGAGCATGGTATATGAGGTAAAAAACAAGAATGTTATATTGAATTTGCATATTCAATTACACACATTGAAGTTTAAGAAAAATGAAAAAATAGAAGCTTTCTTGAGAAGAGTTAGTAGAGTTGAGGGCTTCACTTCTAGCCATGGGAGAAGTGGTCATAGATGAAGCTCTCATTCCTATTGTTCTGAGAGCTCTCCCTTCTTCATACTACATTTTTGTCACAACACTCAACTTGTCAAACCAGACAGTGAGTTTTGAAAAATTAGTAAATCTACTAAAACAAGAGGAAGCCATGTATAATAAAGATGATGAAGAGGAGAAGGCACTTTCTTCTCATCAAAAATGGAAAGGAAAAGGGAAAGGAAAACCTAATTCCTATCAAAAGTCCCAAAATTAGAATCAGGATCAACAAGGAGACAAGCAATAGAAGAAGCAAATTCTAATCTACAAAAGAGGACATGAATTAAAAGATTATTGGTATAATACATACAAGAAAGGTTCATCAATTAATTTTGGACCTCAACACCAAAAATCTCCCAAGGGACATACGAACTACAATCAAGGGTAGAAAAAGGGGAACTAGAAAAGAAAACCCTATCAACAAGGAAATATTGTTGAGCAAGAAGAACATTTAGATAATGAAGACTACTTGTACACTTCTCGATCAAGTGAACCTTCCACGTCATCTAGTGATGTCTGGTATGTTGATTCAGGAGCCACTCGACACATGAATGGCCATAGAGACTGGTTTACTTCAATGAGGGACACGCCTTCAAAAACCATGTTTCATTAGGTGATGATTCTTCATACACAATTCAGGGGATTGGAAACATTTCTCTACCCCTTGGTTCACACAACTGTAGATTATCAAATGTATTATATGTCCCTGGTTGACTAAAAATATGCTATCAGTTAGTCAACTCCTAGATCACAACTTAAAAATTTACTTTGATAGTCATTATGACAAGAAAACATGTTTAATTCGAGACAAATCATGAGGCTCGAAAATAGTTGCAAAAGCCTCCAATGTGGGATGCATGTTCCAGCTTGATTTTGTCCACAGAGATGATAAAGCACTTGTGGCTAAGAACTCTACCTATGCATAGTTGTGGCATCAAAGACTTGGTCATATTAGTTTCAAGTATCTTGAGACACTTCACCGGCACGATATGGTACATGGTTTACCATTTCTTCGAAGGATACATATGAATGTCCTCACTACCTAAAGCAGAAAACAACACGAGATTCATTTCAGAAGAGTACTTTTTGAGCTCATGGTAAGCTTGATCTGTTCATATTGATCTTTATGGTCTGATGCAACTGAGTCATTCTAGATATTAGTACTTCATGCTTTGTGTTGATGACCATTTAATAAAAATGTGGATTTTTTTCTTCACAAGAAAAGTGAAGCTTTTGAAACCTTCAAGAAGTTCAAAATAGTTGTTGAGAATGAAACTGGTCATCACATCAAAACTCTCCACTTAAATTGAGGGGGGAATTTACCAATGATGAGTTCAAATACTACCTACAAGATCATGGGATTCATTAACAAATGCCTCCTCCACATACATTGAAACAAAATGGTGTTGTTGAGAGAAGAAACCATACTATCATGTAAATGGTACAATGCATGATCGATGATTCTGGACTTACAAAGACATTCTAGGAAGAATCAACAAAGTCAATTGTATATTTATTGAATAGAGTTCCCACAGTTTCTTTTGATGGACTAACACCACATGAAGCATGGTCAAAGTGGAAACCATCTATTGTACACCTTAGAGTATTCAGGTGTAAATAAATTATGCACATACCCAAGAAGAACATAAAGAAATGGGACATGAAGTCACATATAATCATTTTCATTGACCACAAATGAAGAAACTATTGGATACATATTGATGGATCTAAAGACCAGAAAGTCTACACTAGCAGAAATGTTGAGTTCTTTGAGAAGAAGGAAGAAGAGTCTCCTCCTCCAGACTCACCTGATGTGGATTTTTCACTAGTTGTAAAAACTGAAGTTGATGTTCCCACTAATGATGAAAGTAATGATGGGGATGATGGTGATGATTTTATAGAACCACGACCCACGGGAATAGTTCAACGTATGCCCAAGTGGTATACTAGCATGTTAAGAGATGCAATAATGGATGCTCCACCACATACATCCACCCCTGGACCACAAACTCATAGTAAAGCAAGAGAATAAGTGGAATTTTCTTTAATGAGTAGAGTTATTGAATCTGATGATCCCTCTATAGTCTAGGAAGACCTACGCTTAAAATCTTGGAAAGATGTCATGGATGCTTAGTATAACTCAAAGATGATGAAAACAACACTTGGCAGCTTGTCAATCTTCCATCATGAAAGAAACCCATTGATGCAGATAGATATTAAAAAAAAAAAATACAAAGCAGATGGGACCATAGACAAGTACAAAGAGAGACTAGTAGCAAAGGGGTATGCACAAAAATAAGGCATTGACTATGAGGATAAATTTTCTCCCACAATAAGATCAAAATGATCAGATGATCTTTTCTCTAGCTACACAGCTTTGTTGGAAAGTCCATCGATTTACATAAAATTTCCTTTCTAAAAAATATTTACAAGAAGAATTCTACATGACTCAACTTGAGGGATATATTGTACTTGGTCAAAAAGAAAAGGTATGCGACTCAGAAATCTCTCGTATGGCCTCAAACAGGCCCCGGGAATGGTACATCAAAATTGATGAGCATCTCGTATAAAAATGATTTTTAGATATCCATACGATCCTAATATTTACCTCAAAAACAAAGGGGGAGATTGTGATTTTCATTATCTATGTTGAAAATCTAGTCATCACCGGAAGTTCAAAGTGAGGATGATCGTTATAATGAAGAAAGATATTAATTGATCATTCAACATGACAGATCTCGAGATAATGCACTATTGTCTTGGATTGGAAGTATGGCAAAAAGATAATCACATCTTTGTTTCTCGATGAAATATACCAAGACAACACTTAGAAATTTAGGATGATGGATTGCACACCCGATTGCTACACCTATGGAGAATAGATTGCACTTATCTTGTTCGATCCATCTCCTGTGGTAAATGCCACTCTATCGGAGTAGTTGATCGGGAGTCTCATTTACCTAACCTAAACTAGACCAGAGATATCAACTTTATAGTGAGCTATCTATCTAGGTTCATGCAGAACCAAAATTTTTCATTGAAGGCAACAAGGCACATTTTGAGATATCTCAAAGGATCGATGGATCTTGGTCTAGAATACAAGAAGAATGACAACTTCTTCTTGTCATGATATAAATTCGATCATGCGCAGTAACATTGATGACAAAAATACACTTCAAGTTTTGTGTTCTTTATGGGATCTGACCAATATTATGGGGAAGTAAGAAACAAAAATTTATTTCCCACTCTTCCATAGAAGTCAAGTATTGTTCTATAGGTGAAGTTTTCTCGTGAAGTGATATTGCTACATCGCATACCTGAAGGACTTGATTACCATAAGACAAACTAACCACCTTGTATGTTGACAATGAAAGTGTTCTCAAACTTATTCGTAATCTAGTTTTTCATGAAAGAACAAAACATATTGAGGTACATGTACATTTCATATGTGAACATGTCTTGAAGCACAATATACAACTTTAATTTTGTCCAACAACTGAACAACGAGAAGATATCTTCACAAATTCACTTGCACATGACAAGTTTGAGATGTTCAGAGAGTTCCTCTCCTCATCCCTTGAGGCAATGCAAAATTAAGGGGGAATGTTAGGGTAAATATATTTTACCTTAGGATAATTATGCATTGTATAGTTAGTTTATTTAATTATTAATTGTTATATGGTTTGTTAACCATATTTGTCATATTATCTCGTAGGTTATATTGTTACATAGTTGTAACAATTATCTGTTTGATTTATTTTGCTTCCCGGATGTTCTTTTGGAAGCTTATGTAATCTAGTTTATTGTTGCACATGTGTAACATCATTCTTTGTTTGTATATTGTTGTCCAATATGTATAAATATTACAGCAAAAACTATTATACATGTTGATTGATTATTAATAAAATCATCCAGGATTCCATCACTGTTTCACATATTCAACAATCGGTTTATTTCATTAATAAATTATGTCAAACAAGTTGCATACAAACTCGCCAAACTCCACCGTTACATCAAATTCCTCCCAATTTGAAAAACTCTTCAAAAAGGCATTCAAGCAACATACCAAACCGAGTATTCCAATCACCCACATGGTTTTGAGGTAAAACTTTAGCATTACCAATTATTGTTGACCTCAGGTGAGCATTCAACTCCGTGCTTTTATCATAATCAATTTGAACATAAACAATGTTATTCCATTCTTGAAGAGCGATCAGATTTCCAACTAGAAAGCTGCTCTCAACAATCATAATTTGAGGAGGAACTCATGAAAATCACTTATGGAATGTTTTTATCTTAAGGAAGTGCAATTACAGAGAAACCTTGACCATGGACCCTAGCTCCAAATTGATGTTGGTATATGAAAAACTAGAACAACTCCTTTATTTATGTGATACGGCCTTTGTGTACTTCATTCTACCAATTCAAGGGGGCCAAATAGAATAATCTTTTCCACTGTAATTTTCACAAACAGTCTAAATTGGCCAAGTTGGGCAATTGGGGAACTAGAGGCCCGAGGACATAAGTGCCTTATGCTCCAAAAATATCCGCAATAGCCGTAATTGATGAGGAAGGCAATGCATTGTGGAGCAAAGGAGTATACGGAGAACAAAGGTTTTGGACGACTGTGCCATGAGTTCTTAAAAATGCTGATTTTACCACATTAAACACCAAATTAATATTCAAGTTAACTCAACATCACAATTGTAATATTTAATTAATTTGATGGGAAAATTGATTAAATATATGAAAACATTTCATCAACACAATACGATGACTTTGGTATTGGAGCCTTCAATTCTATTATCTTCAAACTCAAACCCAGATAGATGATTGTACCAAAAAATATCCTTTGTAATGTGGATATGGTGGAGGTCAGAGTATTTGAGGAAATCATTTTCCTTTGTATCACAAAAGTGGAGGATTTACGAGGAACTAGGTATTAAACCAAACATGGTTCATGAGTACCAAGTACTCTTTGAAGTACCCACGCCACAAATATTTAACCCATTTTTTTTTTTTTGAAAATTGCAACATTCTCAAATGGGTGAAAACAATGCTACCATCCTTGCATATTTCACATGCATGAAAATTTTTAGATGAACAAGAAGTAGGAGAGCACATAGAAAAATTGATGCAATTGGATGAACGGTGTGCGATTTACGCATTGGAGCTACAAGCAAGAAAAGGAAAGACAAAAGGCTTGACATGAAAGACACACTTGAAATAAGTCTTTTATAATTGGAGGGTTGGTGCTTCTATATGATTTAAAGTTTGTATGCCATCTAGGAAGTTTAAGATCCATTGGTTGGGACCCTTTAAAGTAACCAATATTTTGGAGTGAGGCACGTGTCGATTCAAGAACTTGTGGCATTATGTTTCTGGTTCCTTTAATGGAATTAGGTGAAGCCCTACTATAAATAAGATTCCTTAATTTTGTTGTAATAAGGCAATATTTCCATTAAGATTAGATTTATTTTTTGTTTTTTTCCTTGTTTTTTAATAAGTGTGTTTACACATAGGAATTGATATATTTTTTAAGGTATGATGCGTAGATGACTCACATACTTTTAGCATGGGGTAGCCGGTAAAGGATTTGTTAGATTTGGTCTTGCTTATCGAGAATGGGAGTATGGTGCTAAAATTTTATTTCTCATGTGGGGTAGAAGAGATTGAGATAACAAGAAATATAACATGAGGAAGTCATCATAGAAAGGAAATTGTATGCAAAGAAAAAAACTATAGTAATGAAAGATACACAAATAATGCAAACCTCCCTGTAATCCTTCAGTGCAAACCTCAGTAAGGTTGTGGAGACTTCATCTGTGGAACCTTGTAAATGGATGTGGGTGCTCTTGAATATTCTCCAAATGTGAGTGAAAATGCTACAAACACGATACTTTGGAAAGCTTCAGATTGTAAATTGACAAAGTTTATTTGCAAACAATTCAGGAGGATTTGTAAGAGAGTAAGCTTGTAATTTATAGAAGCAAAAGTGGTTGGAAGTTGGTTGAACATGGTTGAATGCACATGCTAAAAATAACATTGGAGGAAGTTATAGTAGTGTCAGGGCATTTAGGGGTAGTAATGGATTTAATTACAGAAGTTGCATCCGAGAAGGTGGTTGTACGTGTAATTCAATTGCCCCCACCTTTCTAGGATTCTAGAAGTGTAGTTAACTAGGATGAGGATGTGGAGTACAAGTGGATTCCAAGTGGTTGTTGACTGAAATAGGTGGAATTAAATAACTAAATTTAATTAGTATTTAATTGTGAGGAGATAATTAACCATTTAAATAAATAAATGTTTAATTATATTAGCTAAAAGGTGTTAGGAATTAATTTAATTAATTCCAAAGGCATGTTAGAATTAAATTATTTAATTCCAATGGGTAGGAATATAGCTTAGGTAATAGAATTAATTTTAATTAATTCTAAAGGGGAATATTTGAATGATGAAATTAATTTAATTAATTCCAAAGGGGTGTATTGTGGTGAGATAGAATTAATTTAATTAATTCTAATTAGATAGAAGTGGATAGAATATGTATGTATTTTTAGGGTGTCTACATTTTCCCCCTCTTTAAAGTGCTATTGTGAAGTAATAATGCTTTTAAAGATAATAGACACATGCAGATCGATGAGCGGAAAATTGTGAAGCATCAAGATGCCCGAGCATGCAAAATGGTAAAGGAATGCCCCTCAAGTGGGTGGATGACGCAACAAGGCGATGGACAACCACTTGATAGGAAAAAGCAAGGGATTAGAATAAGGATGAGAAAGGATTGTGCTCATAGAATGAGTGTCATTTGGAGAATAATTTTAGAGAAACCTTATTTTTGTTGTTACACAATAGAGTTGTCACCATGATTATGAAAGAATCAAGATGGTTAACCCAGATGTGCATAAACAAACACACACAAAAAGATAAAAGGAAAACAAACCCAATATACAAAGTAGGTGCTGACACCAGGGTTATAAAGGAACCAAGATGTGATCACACTACTTATAAGTGGTCCAAAAAGAATAAACATCAACAATGCAACACAAATTTGAAAAATAAGACAATCAACCATGCCCCTAATGTGTGCCACAATGATGATTAAGTAGATACAAATGATCCCAAGTGGGAATAGGATCAGACTGGAAGAGCGGAGTTAAAGTGACTCCTTAGAAACCCTTACTGAATCCATTGTGCAAATGATCAAAATTGAAATTACCCCAAGTGAAGTTATATCATGAAGGAAAAACAATTGTGTGACTGTTCCAAGTAGAGTTAGCATATCATGCAAAGGGAAGAAAGTGATAGTTGTAAGATTGACACAATCACTAGGGTAATAGATAAAAGTATGACATTTATCAAGATTGTATTGAGATGTTGAAGGATTAACTTAAAGGGTTTTTCAATTGTAGGATTTATGTGATAAGTGAATGTTTGTTCGAAAATTTTGTAATTTTTTTTTGGATTTTGAAATATTTGATTTTTTTGGATTTTAAAAATATCTGATTTTTTTTTTTTTCGCAAGTTTTGAAATACAAATACAAACAAAAGGAAGACATTCTATGGCTTAAATAAGCCAGGAGGAAAACATAACATGTTGAAATGAAAAAAAGATATAAAATAACTAATAGAAACAAACCCAATATGAATAGGAAGGAACCACACAAAAGTTATATGTAAACTAGGATGCGAATAAATATCCTGCAATTGGTCTACAATAAAGGTAAACAAAGTATAACAAAATAAGAAATTGAAAGAAGAAAAATCATCATCACAACATTGACAAACCGTAACAATACGACACAACATACGTAAAAACATCTAATAACACTTCCGAATGTGTCCCACATTGAAGAAATAGACAAAATTGAATGCCCCAAGTGATAGCTTAACACGTGAGATGATTGATCGAGATAAAGAGTGGAGTGATACTTAGATACTCCAAAATATACTCTTGTTGGATCCCATTGAAGTTTGATCTATATTGGATTAAAATGTAAAATCCAAGTATTCCCTAAGAAAAGTTATATTGCGAAAGGGTAAATGATTGCCTCAAGAATAGATCTAAACCATGGAAATAATAAAGATGAGTATGATCTGGAACGATCATGAGGAGCACCATCAAATGGAAAAATTGTTGAACTGTGTTATCTAGTTGCTGAAATTTTTCAAACATTATCTGAATGTTTTGATTATGACAATTTGAAACTATTTTTGGAGTTTTGGACAATTTTATATTGTTTTTTTATTTTGAACAATTTTATATTGTTTTTGTAGTTTTTGTGAAACATTTTTGAAGTTTTGTGAGACATGTTTGCAAAATTGTTTTTGTATAGTACAAATTAGTAAAAGGGTGAATTTCTTAAAAGCGAGTGCAAATAATAAAAAACATTCCAATCCATTAGCGAGTATGTAGATGATAAAATGATAAGGTGTTTCACTCCGCTCGTGGCTCCACGCAACTAGGAAGATGCCACATATCATCACTAAGAGCCAAGAAGGATGTGAAAACGAGATGAACAGTGATATGAAAAGTGAAGATAATGGATGTGAAGACACAAAGTGTAACAATGATCCATGTGAGAAGAAATGCAACTCATCTCCAGTCAATATTATCTAACCGATTACAAGATGATTCCACTTTATAGGTTTTGACTCGACTTAGATTCATTGATGGCCTATTGATTGGAAAATCTAGGGTGAAGGAATTGGTGTCTCTCTTAACATGAGCAGCTAAATTACTTCTTGGGATGTTTTTGATTAAGCACTTTGGTTAAGATTTCATAAAGGATTTATTGAATGATTATTTATTGATTTTTGTGAAGGACCCCTACATGTTGCCCCATGCCATCAATAAAAGGCAAGGGATCAACAACGAAAGACAAAATGTAGGTGAGAAAAGTCTTTCTCCATTCCCAATCTCATACTACCAGTAAGAAGTATGAGCTTATCACCAAAGACTGTGAAGGACGAAAGGTGTATTGATTTTATAATATATATATTTTAATTTTTAGATTGATTTAATTTGCCTTGTATGTTGATAGTGTGCTTGTTGGGAAGGAAAATTCTACCCCCAAGTCTCAGCCTCATGTGACTAGTAGGACACAAGGGTTCAACACTCGTAGATTGAGATGGGCGATCAAAAAGGACCAGGTAAATAAGTTTAGTGCTTTAAATGAAAAAGAGATCTTATTTGAAAGGAGGAGTTTCCATCAGTAAGCTTTGAGACAAAACCATAGGTAAAAAGATCTAAAATGGTAAGAAACCATAACAAAGATGAGACACACAATGCCAAAGAGGAACAAGGTTAACATGTGTCGTAAGAGGTGAAGAAGGTGAGTATATGATAATGGTATGATTAAGGTATCTACCAATAGATGGAATGCCTAACATTATTTGTACACACTTTTCTATTTTTCGGTTGGAAAACAATGTTCTAATACAAATTTTTATTCTCTTTTTGTGATTTTTAAGTTTTCTAAATTTTGGAGAATGAAGATTTAAAATGGACTCATCAAGAAAGAGGTCCATGTTTATTGAAGTTGAATGGTCTTGAGATACAAGACTTGTGTAGATGAAATGCAAGTCAAGAGAGAGAATCAAAATATTCGATAAGTCCTAAATATAAGACTTGGACGACATGAGCCAAGTCAAAGGAGTGAATCCAAAGTTTCGATAAGTATTGTAATATGAGACTTGGGCGGATAGGAGCCAAGTCAAAAGATTGAATCAAAATATTCGATGGGTCTTGAAGTACTAGACTTGGGAAGACAAGTTCCAAGTCAAAGTATGTGTGATTAGATGAGTTTTCGATGAGATTGAAATACATATGTGATGTTAGAAGAAGATTGTCGATGTGGGGAAGATGTTGAGATACATATTCACTGTGAGAGAAATAACATGATGAAAGAAAGATGGATCTCTAGATGTATACCCAGGGTTCCTTGTAAGCCATAGAGAGGAAATAGTCAATGTTTCTCCTTCTAGGTTGTGAATTAGTTGATTGGACAAAATATTTGCAATTAAATCTTGAAACAGTTGAATAAGGATATTCCTGGGTATACGTACCTCATAGAGTGTGTGCATGTATATATCTTGACAAGTAGGAATCATCGTTGATGATATTCTTACAGGATGGATCATGTGAGGTATAATAGACACAGAAGGTTGCGTTGAAGCAAGTGTCCAAGATTGTTGTTGTTGTGGTTTGACAACAATACTAGAGATGTTAGGTGTAAGAGATGGAACGAAAATAATATAATGAAGCTCAATGGTTTTTGACAATGGAACCTCTTCTGTCATGTCAAGGGTTCTCGTTAGGTGTTAAAATATTTTCTAAAAACATGTTCAATGTCTGTTTGGACTATAGGAAGAAAATATGTAGAAGAAATAGATTGGTTTGAAGGGGGAGATACTTGACCTTCGTCATGATCTCACGCAGAATGTTAGTATGAATAGAAGTGGGAATAATAGTCAACTCTTCATTTGAAGGTGTGGAAGTTGACATGTCATTAGTTGCAAGAGCTTCATCGTCAAGATCTACAAAGATCTCTCCATTGTCAATTAAGTCTTGGACATAGTTCTTAAAACGTGTACATTTATCAGTTGAGTGGCCATTAATGCGATGAAAATCAAAATATGCATGAGGTTTTTACCAATATGGATTAGGTTATCCTTCAATCCAAGGTCTTGTAAGAGGATATTTTATCATCCCAACCTCTTTGAGTTGATGAAAGACACTAGAGAGACTTTCGCCGAGGGGTGTAAACTTACGTTTAACTTTACATGGCATAGTTTCTTGCTAGGTTGTATGATTGGATTTTTGATTGATTGGTCATGTATGTTGGGAATATTGTAATTATCCATGACACCAGTAGTGATGAAATTGTGGTTTTGGTTAATGTACCAAGATTCATCGTGAGAAGCTCTAGTACGGTGATTATTGTAGGTGAGGTTGAAAGAAAATGTTTGACGAACTTCTCTGAGAGGTCCGTGAAGGTGGTAATAGATCCCTTTGGAAGGTGTAAGAACCAATCCAAAGCTTGTCCTCCTAGAATTATAGGAAAAAGGCACAAGAGAAATCTATCATTATATGCCACTTCATGACATGCTATGGAAAATTATTTAATATGTCTGTCTTGGATCAGTTTTTCCCTTGTATTTATTGAATTTGGGCGTCTCAAAATACTGTGGGAAGGGTATGCGTAAGATGTCCATATTAAAAGGGTATGGACACAATTCATCAAAATTGAATTGTTTGCATTGTTTTTACATACCCACAATGGTGTCTTTCATCATTTTCCATTCTTGGGAAAAGGATGAATTGTATAAATCCACCATTGTAATGAAAAATTAGAGAGAGGGAAGAAAGGTACGATGAATAACACAACCCTTAGCAAAGTGAATGCTAAGATGGAAGTGATGAAAATGTTTGAAAACCTCGACTCCTAGCAAAGTGAATGCTAAGATGGAAGAGGGAAGAAGATGGAAAAGTTTGACCCATAGAAAATGAGTGCTAAGAGGGAAGAAGCAAAAAAAGATTAGTCAAGTGTCTGTCTCTTAACAAAATGATAGTAAAGAGAAAAAGGGATGACAAGAGGTTAGATGTGCTCTATTCCGTAACAAAAATGAGTCACGAAGGAAAAGAGACTTGACAAGGTGGACGCGATCAACTCGTAATCAAAATGAATGATAAGAGTGATGAAAAAATGTAAAAAGGTTAACTCCTAACATGGTAAGTGTTAAGAGAAATGAAAAAGGGGGGAAAAGTGAAACATGCTTGACACTTAACAAAATGAATGTCAAGGGAGACAAGACTTAACAAGATGAAGGCGATCAAATCTTAACAAAATGTGTGATAAGAGTGACGAGAAAAGGGACTTCACAATACTTAACAAAATGAATGATGTTAAGGTGGAAGATGGACTGAAGTGTTAGTTTAGAAGAATCTTAGCAAAATGAGTGCTAAGAAAGATGAAGGAGCTTGAAAGATGTCATGACCATTTATGAAATTGAAGGTAAAGAGGGAAGAGATGAAAGAAGTAAGTGTGCTCAACTTGTGTCAAAGTAAGTGTGATAAGAGGATACTTAAAACATGATGGACGATGCTCAACTCTTAACAAAAATGTGTTAAAGGAAGAGACTTAGGAAAAATGATGATTTTGTTTGACTTTTAACAAAATGTATGTTAAAAAGGGAGACTTAAGAAGATGATGAATGATGTCAACTCTTAACAAAAAGTGTGTTAAAAGATAAGACATGAAAAGGAAGTGAAAGCACTAAAAGAACGAAAAGGTAAAGGTCATCATAAGAAATGAATAAACGATGAGAAAAAGGTCTAAATCTCACAAAAAATGGAGATAAGAGACAAGGGGAAGTGATGGATTAGTGATCTCAAATTAAAACAAAGTGAATGCTTTAATGAGAGAAGTGATGAAGTGATGATGAAGAGAAAAGATGACAAGAAAAATAAGTGAATGTCAAGTCCAAATAAGGATAAATTTGGAGATAGTGAACACAATAGAAGATGAACCCAAATAAGGAGTATTTGGGATTTCGAAAAGAAGGTGAAAAATAATCCAAGTAAAGTGTACTTGGAAAGATGAAAGGAGAATGAATGTAGAATCCAAACAAGGAATGTTTGGAAAATGACAAAAAATATGAACATGAAAGATGGATCCCAAAAAAGGAGTGTTTGGAAAAAGAAAGTGTGGAACACTATGACAAAGAGAAAGAAAACAAAAGAAGAGTTCTTGTTTAACTATTTGTTTGTGGCCTCTACCTTAGATTGGCTTGGACAAGGTGTGGCTTCCTAGGTGGCTCTCTCAACTAGGTGTCAGTAGTATATCCAAGCAAGTGATGCTATTACTAGCTGATGACTTTACTTTACCCCCTTTGAAACCCTGAGCAAAGACCTTGCTCAGAATGAATCACACTGGGGTCACCACTAAGGATATCCGTGACTCTAACTCACAAAGGCTTTACTAGTTAGGTAGGATAAAAGGTTCCCTGTTTCATCCACCAGTTCCCTCAAGGTGTGGAATACTTTGGGTTCCTAGTACCACCCCATTTTTGTAACTTAAGGCTTATGCCAAGGGGGTTATGTTCTAGTTAAGCGGTTGAGCCGTAGCTCTTAATCGAACCTACAAATATAGTGTTTTGAATGTGGTATTTTTTTTAATCTTTTGATCTTAATGTGGTTTGGTTGTACACCATTTGAAAACCTGCAGTTAGTAGTTTTTGAGTGTTTTATCCACCTTTGTGAGAGTGGGTCCTGCAAGAAAAGATTAGAAAGTTCTCCGAAAGGAGGTAAAAGACAAAACAACAAAGCAAGTTCACACTTTTGATTTCAAAGATCTTTGTAAAAGTGTGAGGAAAGAGCATACATGTAAAACAAGCTTTGATTAAAAAAATAAAAGAAAGGTTAATTCCCAAAACAAAAAAAACAATCACGTTTCGATTTCCAAGATCACTTTGAAAGTGCAAGGAAAGAGCATATGCGTGAGGTTGTTACATTAAAAAAATGAATTAAAGTTAAAAACTACAATTTTTTTATTTTTTATTTTTTAAAAAGTGTTAGGAGAAATGAAACCATAAATTTTCTATAAGTCCAAATCAAAAATTATTTTTCCATTGCATAGATATTTTCAATACCTTTCCGTAAAAAAATGAATTCATTCCGAGTTTGGGAGAAAAAGTTATGGCTTTTGGAAGATGGGCTACAATAGCACTCTTAGTGAAAAATTTGAACGTGAGAAAATGCCCCGACAACTGATTTTTTTATTTTTGACTTCTGTACTTCACCCGAGAAGCTAAAATTTTGATAGTATGGTTAAAAAGAACAAAAATAAACATAAAGAAAGAGTTAGATCACAAAATGATTAACTAAAATGAAAGAAAGAAATGTGGGGACTCCCACCAGGTGTGCCAAAATGTATGCAGAGAAAAAAACTACAGTAATGAAAGATACACAAATAATAATGCAAACCTCCCTATAATCCTTTAGTGCAAACCTCAGTAAGGTTGTGGAGACTTCGTCTATGGAACCTTGCAAATGGATGTGGGTGCTCTTGAATATTCTCCAAATGTGAGTGCAAATGCTACAAACATAGATACTTTGGAAAGCTTTAGATTGCAAATTGACAAAGTTTATTTGCAAACAATTCAGGAGGATTTGTAAGAGAGTAAGCTTGCAATTTATAGAAGCAAAAGTGGTTGGAAGTTGGTTGAACACAATTGAATGCACATGCTAAAAATAACATTGGAGGAAGTTACAGTAGTGTCGGGAATTTAGGGGCAATAATAGATTTAATTTCGTAGAAGTTGTATCCGAGAAGGTGATTGACATGCAATTAAATTTCCCCACCTTTCTAGGATTCTAGAAGTGTAGTTAACTAGGATGAGGATGTGGAGTACAAGTGGAGTCCAAGTGGTTGTTGATTGAAATAGGTGGAATTAAATAACTAAATTTAATTAGTATTTAATTGTGAGGAGATAATTAACCATTTAAATAAATAAATGTTTAATTATATTAGCTAGAAGGTGTTAGGAATTAATTTAATTAATTCCAAAGGCATGTTAGAATTAAATTATTTAATTCCAATGGGTAGGAATATAGCTTAGGTAGTATAATTAATTTTAATTAATTCTAAAGGGGAATATTTGATTGATGAAATTAATTTAAGTAATTCTAAAGGGGTGTATCATGGCGTAGATAGAATTAATTTAATTAATTCTAATTATATAGAAGTGGGATAGAATATGTATGTATTTTTAGGGTGTCCACATAAAGTATTGGGTTGATGATGTAAAGGAAAGACATGTACGATGGATGGATGCGTGAAAATAGATTCACAACTTGGGATTTATTAGTTACGTATGTGTGGAAGGATCTACAAACAAAGAGAGTAGTTACGTGCGAAAGGTTATGCATATCATGTGCGTAAGAAAAAATATTAAGATCCGAATTACTTGAAAAGAGCACAAAAATATGAAAAATAGGCTAGAAAGTGCCACCTATGGCCACATACAAAATTAAATGATCATTTTTTGAAATATATAAATAAGAGTGAGTGATAGTTATAATCCTCACTTACGAATTGAGAACTTGTGTGAAATATATCCCTTGTGAACCAAAGGTGTGGATTATGATAAAAGGAAATGACAAAAGATACTAATCAACAAAAACTAGTAGACATATGCTCCTTATGCTTTGTGGATTTGCAATCTAGGTATTAGAGGAGAGGAATAAGTAGAATTTGGGTGCTTTGGGTGGGAGAAGCGTGAAGGAATTAGGGTTACAAGGTTAAGTTGTTGAAGGGAGTTGCGAGCTAGGGGGCATGAGAGCATGGAAGATAGTGAACATATAACAAATAAACAATTGAGATAGTGATCTAACAATTGAAACCAAGAAAACACTAGGGAGGATCTGTTAGGAAATAAGGGATAAAATATGCAGAATAATCCCTCACAGAATCGCAATAGTAGAAACTAATATGCATAAAATATTATAGATCTCAAATAAAATTATAGAATAAAATAACACAACACAAAGAGACAATATTTAACATGGTTCACCCAATTTGGGCTACATCCACCAAGAATCACTTGCTCAGATTTTATTACAAGCCACCGCTCTCTCAATACAATACCCAGATCTGTTTGGAGCTATGCTCAACAAACTCTCTATGCTCACACTGAATTCAAACACATATGTAATGTTATATTATACCTACCATATGCACAAAACTATATAAATAGACAACTTCTTAAGCAATTTTACAAAACCGTGGGTATCAAAACCATGGGCCAAAACCGTCCCATAAACCTATGGGTCAAAAATCCCGCCCATATGAGAAAAGCACATTTCCCAATATATCGGGCACGTTTTAAGGCCAAAAATTTTAGGGCTGCGCCCGAACCCCATGAGACAAATGTGGAAAGTGTACAAGACTCTTGTATAGTCTTCAACACTTTCTCACATGAAACCAGCTCCACAACCTAACAATCTCCCACTTGGAGACTAGTTTTCCTCTGAGCAAGCTTCTCAACCCTTCACTAGTTTCCGTGAAGACCAACCAAAGCTGAACATAGCTTTAGTTTTTCCCTTGTGACCACCTTGGTCATCATGTTTGCAGGATTCTGAGTGGTATGAATCTTCTCTAGCTTTAACTTCTCTTCCTCCAAAGTTGTCCTGGTGAAATGGTACCTTAATCAGTATATGCTTCGTCTTAGAGTGGAAAACAAATTTCTTAGCTAGGTGTATAGCACTCTGACTATCACTATGCAACTTTCCTTCCTCCTACTTATGCCCCAAATCCTCAAGAAATTGTTGTAACCAAATCATTTCTTTTCTTTCCTCTATGGCAACAACATACTCAACCTCTATGGTTGATAAAACCACCAAATTCTGTAGTCATGAAATCTAGCTTACTACTATTCCACCTATAGTGTAAACATAACCTGTCATGCTCCTCTTAATGTCTACATCTCCAACCATATCTGAATATAAATAACCACACAAAGTGGTGTCTGATCCATTATAGCACAAAACTATCCCCATGGTCCCTCTCAAATACCGAAGGATCCACTTTACTGCCTACCAGTGATCTCTTCCTGGATCACTCATAAATCTACTCACTTCTCCCACTGCATGGGCAATATTAGGCCTAGTGCACACCATGACATACATCAAACTACCAACCATTGATGAGTAAGGTACCGTGGATATTTGGTTTCTCTCATACTCTGTCTTGGGACATTGCTCCTTTGATAACTTGAAATGGCCTACCAAAGGAGTCCCAACCGGTTTAGCATCCTGTATATTAAACCTCTCCAAGACTTTCTTAATGTACTCTTCTTGAGATAAAGTCAACTTCCGTTCCTTCCTATCTTGATATATCCTCATACCAAGGATTTTTTTGGCTACCCCCAAATCCTTCATAACAAAGGATTCACTTAGTTTCTTCTTGAGTACTTTTATTTCTTACATGCTTTTACCTCGTAACTAACATGTCATCCACATACGTACACGTGGATAATATAATTGCCATCCTCAAATTTCTTTTTATACATGCAATGGTTAGAATGACATATAATATAACCTTGCTCCATCATGAAGCTATCAAATTTCTTATACCATTGACATGGATCTTGTTTCAAGCCATACAAGCTCTTCTTCAGTTTGCACACCATCTCCTCTTTACCTTTTACCTCATAGCCCTCTAGTTGCTACATATATAGTTCCTCCTCCAAATCATCATGGAGAAATGTAGTATTTACATCAAGCTATTCTAAGTGCAAGTCTTCTGCTGCAACTATTCCTAGAATAGTTCTAATAGAAGTCATTTTTACTACAGGGAGAAAAAAATCTCATCAAAGTCTATACCTATTTTCTATGCAAAATCCCTTGACCACCAACCGGGCCTTGTATCTTTCTTTCATCCTTCCTCTTTGACTCAACACCCACTTGTTTTGTAATGCTCTTTTTCCTTCGTAGCTTTAAAAATTCCCATGTCCTGGTTCTCCATGAGAGCTTGTTGCTCCTCATCCATGGCTTGCTCTCACTTCTTCCCCGACATCTACTTGCATTACTTCATCAAATCTCTCTAGCTCTCCACTATTAGTGATTAATAAATAATAAAGAGAAGGAGAAAAAACATTTAGGCTCTCTTCTTACCCTAGAAGACCTCCTCAATATAGGAGTTTGGGGTTCTTGTTGAGGAGGTTCCTGAACTGATTCATGTGTCACTTTCCCATCTAGAAGATCCTCTACCACTGTATATTCTTTCTTAGATTCTTCCCTATTTTCCTGCAACTATTGCTTATACATGAATTTCTCATTAAAGACCACATCCCTAGATCAAATGATTTTCTTGTCCTTAATACTCCAACATTTATATCCAAAGTCATCACCACCATAACCAATGAAAGTACATTTTTCTGATTTAGCCTCTAGCTTGGTCCTATCATCCTTGTCTATATGGACAAACACCTCACATCCAAAGACTCTAAGAAATGAATAATCAAATTTCTTACCATACCAAGCCTCCTCAAATATGCTTCCATCCAAGGCACTTTAAGGTCCTCTATTGATCAAGTACATAGCTGTGCTCACCGCTTCTGCCCAAAAAGAAAGAGGCAGTCCTACATGTTACCTCATGCTCCTAACATGTTCCATTATTTTTCTATTCATCCTTTCTGACACCCCATTCTCACTGCGCAGAGTTCATGGAACCGTCTTTTTCCTGTGGATTCCATTCTTATAACAATAATCATCAAATTCATTATTACAATACTCCCCTCCATTATCTGACCTGAGACATTTTAGCTTAAGACCTATTTCATTCTCTACCAAGGCTTTCCATTTAACAAAAGTGTCAAATACATCAGATTTGTTTTTAATACAATAAACCAAAACTTTCCTTATGGCATCATCAATAAAAGTAACATAATAACTTGAACCCCCAAGAAATGATACTTGAGCCGGCGCCCACACATCAGAATGCACCAGCTCTAACTTACTCTCTTTTCTTTGTAGAACCAACCTTGAGAAACCTTACTCACTTTTGTTTCCCATATATGCGAGTCCTCACGAGACTCCAAACTTGTTTCTGTATATCCAGCCAAATCCTTCTTTATGATCTCCATGCCCTTATGGCTCATATGACCAAGCCTATAGTGCCACAATGTTGTATCTACTTTTGAAGCCACAAGATTACAAACATTAGTGCTATAAGTGGTTAAATACAAGGTTCCAACCTTCTTACCTCTTGCCACCACAAGAGCAACATTGGTAACCTTCCAAGAGTCCGTTGTAAATATCACAGTACAACCATCACTTCCCAACTACCCTGCTGATATCAAATTTCATCTTAATGTAGGCACATGTCTGACATCCTTTAATAGCCAAGTATTCTCATTTTGCATCTTAACCCGAACAAAACCTTTTCCAACTATGCTGCAAGGCTCATCATCACCAAGAAAAACATGCCCAAAATCTCCTTGAACATAATAAAAAAATAATGCCTATGTGAAGTAGCATGGAAAGAAGCCCCCGAATCTAAAACTCAAGATTCATAATATTGTGCAAAGAAAGAATCAAAGCATCCTGACATACATTACCCATTGCCACATTTTCCTCCTTGTTTTCTTCCTGTTGTTTCTTCTTATCCTAAAGCTCCCAATAGTCCTTCTTTACATGCCCAAACTTTCCATAGTGCCAACATACTATCTTGCTTTTGGATTTTTACCTTGCCCGATCCTTTGATTTTCCATGGCTTCCTCTATTCTTCTATCTCCCTCTAGTTTCCACTGTCAAAGCATTCCTTGAAGTAGAAGATTCCCTAGAGATTTTTCTTCACATTTCCTCACTTAAAATCACCCCTACAACATCCTCAAACTTCAACTTTGAGTTAGCTGGAACCGAGTTGCTTACCGCCATTACCAGGCTATTCCAACTCTCGGGTAAAGAGCACAGAACTAATAAAGACCTAACTTCTTCATCAAATTCTATTATAACCAAATTTATCATATTTACAACCATATTAAAATCATTTAAATGATCTACTTCTGAACCATTCTCGAAACATTTTCATATTAAACAACATTTTCATTAAAAATATCTTATTTGAGGCAAAGGGTTTTTCATACAACTTCCTAATGCATCCATTAGTTCTTTTGTAGTATTTTCCTTTGAAACATTAAATAATACCGAAGATGTAAGACACATCCAGATTGTACCAAGTGCCTTCCTATCCAAGTAAATCCCATTCCGCATCCGTCATGCTCGAGGGTTTTTCACCTTCTCAGACAACGAAATATAAAGATCCTTCTGATAAAGGTAATCTTCCATTTGCATCTTCCAAAGACTAAAATTCTACCCATTGAATTTATCAACCCTAGATCTTCCATCATCTACCATAGCTCCCACTCAAGATAAAACTTTCCTTGTGATTCAACACTTCAACAAACCAAACCTTGCTCTGATACCAATTGTTAGGAAATAAGGGATAAAATATGTGGAATAATCCCTCACGAATCACAACAAGAGAAACTACTATGCAAAAAAATATTACGGATCTTAAATAAAATTACGAGAATAAAATAACACAACACAAAAAGACAAGATATTTAACGTGGTTCACCTAATTTGGGCTACGTCCACAAAGAATCACTTACTCATATTTTATTACAAGCCACCGCTCTCTCAATACAATACCCAGATATGTTTGGAGCTATGCTCAACAAACTCTACAGAATTCACACTCGAATTCAAAACACATCTGTAATGTTACATTATACCTACCATATGCACAAAACAATATAAATAGACAACTACTTAAGTAGTTTTACAAAACCATTGGTATAAAAAACAACCATGGGCCAAAACTGTCCCATAAACCTATGGGTAAAAATCCTACCCATATGAGAAAAGCACGTTTCCCGATATATCGGGTACATTTTAAGGATAATTTGTTTTTTTTTTAGGGCAGTACCCCTGCACTTCGCTACCCCCAATAGACAACCCTCTTAGTGCACACTTTAACACTTTCTCACATGGGCCCACAACCTCGGCCCTAAACCCCATGATTTATAGAGTCGAGACAAAATGGCTATGGAAAGTATATAGTACTCTTAGTGTACAGTCTTTAACACTTTCTCACATGAAACTAGGATCCACAACCTAATAGTCTATGAAGGGTTGATATTGAATAATGAAGTTATTTACATTTAGGGAACATAAGAACATGATTTACAATGAGTCGGGTTTAAAGTTTAAGATTGTGAGAAATGGCTATAATGAAGAAAGCACCTAAGGAAAGAAGACCATGGATGACACACACGACTAGTTCTTATAGATGTAATACCCATAAGAGGTGACTATTTGGAAGCCATGGGAATCACAACCAGTGGAGATGTAAGATAAGTTAACACAACCACCATGTGCCATGATATGAGACTAATATCGTGGAATGATATGCTTTGAGGTAGACATGCCAACAAACTACGACATGACAAATATTCCCTGGATGATAAGGTGCGAAGAACTTGGATGGTGCCATGAGAGCCTATAATTATTTAAACTACCAATTTTTAGTAATCCCATGTGACTATTTTAGTGGATGATGTTATTATTCCATGAGGACTATTTAAATTTGTGGGTAGGATGCATATCAACTTTGCACTGATTGATCGATAATGTCACTAGGTTGCTTGATAGTGGAGAAGAAATTTCTCTAGATATGTGTGATGAGGAATAAGTAAAGAGAAATCCACTACCATTCATTACCAAAGGGGAATTCACATCTTTAATGTGATAAATATTGCTGACCACAGTACTAGAGTGGCCGTGTGTCTAGTAAGTTACAAGCTTGGATCCTCAAAAAGATGGAATGAGGTAAATAAAAAGTTCTTGCACATTGTGTACAAAATGGTGCAAGGACCAAGCACAACATTTACATGTATATTGTAGAGAGCATTGTAGAATAAGTAAATATTCAACATTACAAGGGTGAAAAAATCACACAGGGGTCCATTTTTCTTCTAATTGTTATTTTGGGAGATTATCATCCCGAATGGACCAACCGAAAAGGAGTGTGAGCATCCAATATTGAATAATTCTCTAGTGCGTAATGTTTTGTGAAGTATAACTACAATGACATGATAAAAAAGTTGTATAAGACATGCTTGGAAATGTGGTATAAGAGAATGCGTGACGTGACACCTTCGATAATGAATGCAACATTCGAAGGAGCTTCCCTTAGTACGTGATGGACAAGTAGAATTTTGTGATAAAAAAATTATATCTTGTAAGGTTTTTATTGGTTAATGGAGAAGTGGGGCCTATTGGCTCTTGGGATGACACCCCTAGGGGAGAGAGAGAGAGAATATATGCACGAGGGGATGAGGTGAGGGGAAGGACCCACATGAGTTTTCATTTTATAGCCATGGATGGGGTCTTCCTCCATTCACCTATCCACTCTCATCTTGAGAGTGATGGGGATGTGTTGAACCCTAGCCAATGGTATTGTCATTGCTATTAAATTTACATTGATGGTAAAGGTGTAAATAGTGAAGTGAGAATTAATCGGGGCATGAAGGTTGATTGGTAGTGCCTTATCAGTGATAGTTAGATCTCACAAAGAGGTTGTAATGTTTGATATGAATAAAAAATGTGTCTAAAGTATCCATAAAGGTGTTCAGAGGTGTGAGTATTGTTTCTTAGTGCTCTCCAAGTCATATCCTTGTGTTCAAAGTTAAAACAAGTCAAACTAGGTCAAGTACAAAGGTCTATTTCTAGGTTGGCCATGACATATGATGTTTTACACGTATGAGAGGGATTTTCCAAGATTGTGAAGGAAGGAGAAGCCTTGTGCAAGGAATTGATGGAAAAGAGGAGTGAAATGTCATGCGGTAGGTGTATGTCGGTGTTATGTAGTGTTACGTGAGGTTGACATCCAGAAAGGTATGGAAAAGGTTGGTATGCTTAGTTCAAATGCTCTATAGGTTTTGAATGCTTATTCCATCATGTGTAAGAGATTTTGGAGGTCATGGAGGTATGGGTTTTTGAGAACTCAAGGAGACCTTTCCAACGAGACCAACTTTGTGTAATTCATATCTATCTGGAGGAAGTTATGGCCATTCAAATTTTTATAGGTCAGGATGAGTAGGATTTAATTACATTTTAGGTCCGCATGGTCACCATAAGTTAAAATTATTCACGCATCGCCACTCCAAAAACAATAAGTCAAAATAGAGTTAGATAAAATTTTAGGTCCTCCCAATAGTTGTGAAGAAAAGAAGCAAGTTGTGACAAAATAAATTTGGTTTGACATCATGAAATGTGTAGATATGTGGAGCTTTACTGATTGGCTCAATTTTTACACTCGACATAGAGGTAGTAAATGTAAAGACTGACATTGAAAAATATGAAAAGGAACATGGAGATTCCCTATTAGATCTTAATTCACATTGGTCACATACATGTTATCAAAATCCTAACATTGCGAAGGAACATGGATATTCCCTATTAGATCATGTTCGCATTGGTCACAACATATAGGTTATAAAACATGGAGATTCCCTATTAGATCATGTGTTACATTGGTCAAATATAGGTTATAAAAATTATGACGATCGAAGTGCGTGGAACTTCATTATTGTCTTGCTTCTCACGGTGGCCAGTGGAGGTTAAGAAAAATATGACAAGTGTGAAGTGCGTGGAAATTTCTTAGGGTATGCACCGATAAGAAGATCAAATAAATGTCAAAATTTTATTGGTTGTGAAGATGGGCCCATTGAATACAAGAGGGGCTAGTGGAACCGAAACTCTATCAAATACAATTTATTTTATGGGTTGGAGTACACCTAAGTACATTAATTTTAGGATTTTTTAAATGGTGACATGTGTCCAGTGAATGAGACCAAAGGACTAAGAAGGTTCAAGTGTGGTCATGGTGGTGACTATGCAAGTTTGGTTTGAAAAAATATTGAAACTTAAATTTTAACCAATGAAAAATTTCAAAATTGTAGGTAATGTCTGTAAGGAGGTCAGAAAGGTGTTGCAAAAGGAATTAGGTTGATTCATCTCGAAACAAAGGATAAATTCATGACAAAATTTTGTCTTAGTTAGGAAAGTCTGTGAGGAACAATTCAAAGCATGATGTTGGTTGAGCTTCCAAGCTTATTTGATCTTCATGTGAAGCTATAAGGTCATGTTCACAAGTGGATCTTCTAAAGATGACATACAAAGATACAAGCGGAGAAGTGTCAACACTTAAGAGAAAATCTATAAGATAAACGATCTTCTCATTGTACATAGTAAGTGAATGTGAATGGTTAGATGTGGAGAGATAACATATATAAAAGAATGCTTTTGTACATTAAAATGTTGTTGAGGACTTGGGAATGTTGTTTCTACGTGAGTTGTGAATATAGAGGTATGTTGAAGAGATAGTTACTTGATAAATAATGAACATTGTTTTGTATTCATAAGTTAAGCTCAATTTTTAAACATATAAATGTTGTTGAAAGGAGGAGAGATGAGTGTTATTTTAAGAAAGTGAGAAGGGTGTGAATGTATTGAAGCCATGGAAAACTAAGAAAGGAGAAGAGAAGACAAGTGAGATGAAGAAGTGGTCATAATCAGTTGTGGAAGACAACACAATAAAGTGATCAGAATTTTTGTAAAAATTCTAAGTGGCAGCTTAACATGCAGGGAGTTGTTGCTTCCTTGTAAGTTGAAGCTTACTAAAGGTCGATTTACTTGGACAAAATTGGGGAGTTGAAGCCTCCATATAAGTTGATTTTTTCAAGAATGATAGGAATCTCGGTTCAATTTTGGAGTTGTAGCTCCAAGTTGAGTTGATGCTCAATGTGAAATCATTATAATTTTATAGGACAATTGTGTAAGATATTTCTCTAGTTTCAATGGGTTTTTATCATGAGTTAGTTTTTGCACATTAAATATTGTCTCCTCATGTGTTCATGCATGTTTATTTCTCTCTATATCTCATGGTTGAATGGTTATACTTCATCATAGTTAAGATAGTTTAATTTTAAAAAATTTAAGAAGTGTAGATTGATTAATAAGTTTAAAAGAGCACTCGACTCATCCCCCTCTTAGTTCCTATGATTTTTAAAAATTGGTATCGAGTGTGGTAATCTTGAATCAAGTCTAACAACTTGGAGTAGGTCCTTCCTAAAACACAAGCATGGTTATTGAGGTAATCCCTAACAACAACTCAAGAGATAGGTATGTTAGTGAGGATGAAATCTCATATGAAGAGGAATTTGAACTCAATCTTGAATCATAGTTGATAAGTGCCCTGGAAGAATTAAAACACCAAAAGAAAAAGAATTACAAGCTTAAGATACTAGTGAAATAATATGAAAAAAATTTAATATTATTGAGGAAAGGAAGAAATAGAAAGATGAAGATGAAATCAAAGAACTTGAAGCCCAATTGGATTTGATCTCATCCTCCCTTAAAGTCAAAGAAGAAGAGCACCTGAAACTCAATACTGAGTTGAAGTCACAAGTTGACAAGCTGAAAAAAGCTCTGAATGCCAAAGAGGACACTTGTATGAGACATGAGGAAGAATTTAATTAGAGGAAGAAAAAGAGATACTGAAGATGTATAACAAGATGGAAAAGATCTTTGAAGCCTTGAATGGAATGCTAGATAGAAAAAAGGTGACGAGTAATAAAGAAAGAATAGGATTCATAGAGAATCCATGAAGAAATGTGAATAGAAAAATATGGTTCAAGAAGACAATCATATATGAAGATGACCAAGGGAACAAATTCAAGAAGGCCTAAATCAGTTAGGAAACCAACTGCATTTAGGTATGAAAGAACATTTAATGGGTATTGTTTCTCTTGTCACAATTTTGGACATAGAGCTAAGGAGTGCAAAAATCATATCATGAATGATCACCCATGGAGAGACAACAGAGATGAGAGAAAAAAGAATAGAGTGTGCTTCAACTATAGAGAGAAAGGTCATACAACTCAATATTTCCTTGAAAAACCAAACAATCAGTTTTGGAGAACAAAAAAATCAAGAGGTATGATAGTTTTCTATAATTGTAATAGGATTGGACATGTTGATAGTAATTGTTATGGTCATATGAGTGCTAAGTATAGTTGGAATCTAATTACATACTCATATAGAATCAAGGATCAAGTTAGGTGTTTCAATTTTTGTAAACTTGGACACTTTTCAAAGTAGTGTTGGCATAATCAACCTCCTAGGCATAGAAACAAGACTCAACCAGTCAAAAGGTAGATTAAAAAGGTATATAAGGTGAAAATAAATCCTGAGAAGGTGGTAGAGACAATCTTAGGAAAGATATTAGAAGGTGTTGATAAGGTTGAGAAAAGGGAAATTAATCCAAGTACTAGTCATGATGAACACCCACTCATGGTCAGGAGAAGACAAGGGAATGAAATCCATCATACATGCTTGACAGAATTGAAGTCTTAAGAGATGAATGTAGAACATCTAACAATACATCAAAGAAGATGGAAAAGGTTTCAAAGGAAAGAAAAGGAAATTTTGAGTCATCATGCTCCTTTGATGACTATCTTTTGTTTTGAAGTGTTCTCACAAGGTGGTGTGCCTTCTCTAGGCTTCTAGAAGGCATATTTCAGTTGAAAGAAGCAAGGTCAGTCCTTCTTCATTATCCTAAGTTGTAAATCAAGGATTTATCCATGGTGATGTTGAGTGAATAATCCAATGTGTGGTTTTGTAAGTAATTTTCCATCAGTTGTTTCTAATTATAGTCCTCATCATGTTTCCAAGGTATGCCAAGTTCAAGATGTGTGTTCTTAGGAGCATGAAAGGGAAGATTAAGGAAGATAACAAGAGCTAGAATTTAGAGCCTCTTTTGATGCAACTGTATTGATGATTCTAACATTGATTTGAGTGTAAAACAAGGTGTTAAGTAGTGGAGAGATTTTAGGAAGATAGTGAAGTGGAATTGTAGGAAAGAAGAAAGGGAAGAGTACACTGAAAATATGCTTAAGGTCTATAATGAAAAAGTTTGAGTCATTCTTATGGTTGAGTGTAAAGTGAAAGCTTGATTTCTTGTAGATTCAGGTAAAGAAGGATGTAATGGTTCCAAGGGAGGTACATGAGTTTGGTTCATGATCAACATAGACCCCTATAAATGGCCAAAGTTGAGCTAATAAGTAGTGAAAGGATAATCTAGGGATCTAAGGTCAAAATAACATTATTCACTAGCTTAAGGAAGAGTTGAGCTTGGTGTTGAGCATGGTAAAGGGAGATGGATGAATATGGTGAGATAGGTAAATTTCCTTCAAAGGAAGATTGCTTGTGTCCAGGGGAGCTTGGATTAGTCAAGTAGAGATCACTCAAGGCTGGTATAGGTGCAAAACAATGAGACAACAAGGTATGAGGGTAGATTATGCTGGTTTGACATGTTTTCTTGAAAGACACAAGTTTAGAATGAGAGAGCCTAAAATTGTTTTCACCAGGTACATAGACCTCATATGTTGCTGATAGGAGCCAAGAAAAGAGAAAACACAGTCCTAGGGGGAGCTTGTGGACAAGGAGAGCTAGTTGTTAGTCCAAGGAAAAAGGTGTGAAGAAGGTTATGCAACTGATTGTATCCTATCAATCAAAATAGCAACATCATCCAAGGGGAGTTCCTTGAGGTAAGTTTGTGATTTGTAAATGCTTATCTACATATTGATCATGTTTTTGAATATGTGGCCCTTTGTCATAGATGTCAAAGGGGAAATATTACTTGTCGAAAAATAAGTATGAAGGTGTTTTCCATCAAAGATTCTGAATATGTTGCCATCAATGACAAAGGGGAAATTGTTGAACCCTTGTCATTGGTGTTGTTATTGATGGAAAATTTATAAATGGTGAAATGATACTCAGTCATGGGCATGAAGGTTGATTGGTAGTTCCTTCTCAATGATAATTGGAGCTCATAAATAGGGTGCAATGCTTGGTATGAATACAAAATGTATCCAAAGTATCCATAAAGGTGTTCGAGGTGTGAGGATTGTTTCTTGGTCATCTCCAAGTCATATCCCTATGTTCAAAGTGAAAACTAGTCAAACTAGATCAAGTACAAAGGTCTATTTCCAGGTTGGCCATGACATATGATGTTTTATAGGTATGAGAGGGTTGTTCCAAGCTTGTGAAGGATGGAGAAGCATTTTACAAGGCAACGATGGGAAAGGATGAGTGAAATGTCATGTAGGTAGGTGTTTGTTAGTGGTGTACAATGGTTTGTGAGGTTGACGTCCACCGAGGTATGGAAAAGGTTGGTATGCTCGGATCATGTAGTCTATTTTTCTTACTCAAACCATAGATGTGTTGGCCCATCACTCGAAATATATTAATGTTCACCCAAAGCATGTAAAGGTACCAGGTCCCTCTTTTTATACCAACTTTGCCAAGGTGTTAGCATTATCATACAAGTATTCAATATTCATAACAAGTAGATAAGGGTAAAGCATATAAAGAATCAACTCACAACTATAGTGCATAATGAATCAAATAAGACTCAAGATTATATTTACCATACAATATCCATCCACAACGATCCATTAAATTAAGTCATCATAAAAAGAGTAGCTGAATACATTATAATTACCATTAAAATTCATGGCACAAACATACCAGCAACATAATTCTATAACAATCCAAAATAATCTCTCTAAACCATGTAAATCAATACACATATATAGGAGGTGGGAATTTTCCTTCACCGCCCATGCATTCTCAAAATAGGTTGCATGCTCAAAATAGCCATTCTCGGTTATAAAAGCAACTAAGGAAGCATGCAAGATTCACTGAATAATAAATTACCTATAATTAACTCTAATTCTAATCCTATTATTAGATCAAACTTTGCATGAATCTTCAACTTCCCCTTGTTCCCAAAATATATCTATATCCTCTCCTTCTTGTCCTTATCCAATGCGTACTTAGCACTCAATCCTTTATTAGCCCGTGTATGTAAAAGGGCTAAGTCCCAAACTTTTACTATCCCCGGATCACCCTTCTTTTCCTAAACTTCTGCGCATACCTTCATGTACCTTCTCTGTGTGCTTAATCCTTATTCACCTATAACACTTAATCACAAATATTTCTAGTCAATATTACCCCACACTAGCTTCATTTCCACCCTCGATGATGGGTAATCATGCCTTATATCTCCAAGGAATAAAGAATAATGAATACAATAATTACTATACATAAAGAATAAAGATATACCAAAAATAATATGGACACTTTATTCCTATGAGGGAAGTAGTAACTCAGGATAGTCATTCTTGATATCTACCTCTAATTCATTCCATTCAATGAGTTCCTTCTTTTCCTTTTCAGGAATGTCTGCAAGCACCCCATCCATTTCATTCAAGGTCATATTTTCACCTTTTCTGCGCAGTGCCCTCAAAATGGTCACCAAACTTTAAACCATCCCATCCATTACATCCATTCATCGGGCTATCAGTTTTCCAAGTTCTTTTATCTTCTCCTTGTGAGGATCCATGGTTGTTGTGAGCACATTGCACTTCTCTGCACAGTAATGTCAGCCTCTCCTCGTGCTCAAGAGTATAATTCTTCTTTGCAACAAATACTTCATTTTCTTCAACCAAAGTCCTTGTCTTAATGATTGGCTCTGGGTTTGCACACAAATTCAATATTGAATATGCCTTCTTCATTTCATTCTTTAGTTTTTGGAGGAGATTCATACCCAACCACTCGACGCACTATTGTAGCCTTTTTTCTCTCCTTCTATGTTGCATCATCCTCTTTATCCTCTTTCCGATCCCCTAACTACTTCTTAATCAACAAGTGCACACAATCCTATAAGAAGTGCAAGGATGACTGATAGGTCTTCTCGGTCTGTTCATCAATATCCGGATGCGCATCGATAATATTCTTCCCCAACTTTTCCATGAAATCTAGAGTTAACTTTTCTTTAATCTTCTTTTGCCCCTTAGTTAGCTATTCCACTTGTTCTTTCAAGCTCTTATTATCCTCCAACAAATTTCTTAGTGCGATCAATTTATCTATATTCTTGTGTGCAACTTGAGCTTCTATTTTGTTTAAGGCATTACTTGCCTACATGTCGATAAAATCAGAGGGCCTCACCATCTAGTGTGTGGCTTGGTATTTATTCTTCATTTTCCTCTTGATGCATGCATCTTATTTTACATTAAATTCAGGATCATCAATATGAGTCTACATACTCCAAGAGAGTTTCTTTCTAGTGTGCAAGTTGGCCCCTTCAGTTCCATCATATCCCATCCCTAAAGTTCCTCGTGCTCAAAGTGATTTGGAACTGACATGAATGATATTTTTGGGATCATTAATATACCCAACTAGGATTTTTATACATCTCTCCCTTATCTCTCCCTGAGCGCCTACCTTTAGGAACATGCACCCCTTCATCCAAAGTCAAGCCTTCCCCAAGTGCCTATTTGTTCATTCGTGGGCTCACTAGAAGGTCTTCCCTTATATTTTTCTATTTCTTTCTCCTCACTTGCACCCTCATATTTGCACTCCTCAAATATTTTTGTATCATATTTCACCTCTTCCTCCCGAGGATCTTTTACATCCAACTCAATAATATGTGGTTTTTTTTTCGTGCCCAATATTTCATCTAACTCCTCCTTACCCTATCTTTGCATATACTTCCGTCATTTCTTCTTCTCTTACACAGGCTTGGTGGGAGAGGTCTTAGGATTTTTGTGCTATGAAAGGCCTACACTCACACTTGTGCCTTGGGAGTTTTTCTCCTTAGTACCCTTCTAAATTTTTGATCCAGTGCCCCAACATTCATCCCTATCTCCTCAATGCATGTCTCCTCTCCTACTTCTTCTTCTTTCTACATGAGAGGATTTTACTTGCATGTTCTCTTTAGTCAACCTAATGGCTACCTCCATGAGCCATGGTCCAATATAAAACTATATTCCTTTAGTTCTTCCTCCTCTTCTTCATCTATGTGGGGAGGATTGGGATCCTCATCTTGTAATGTTCCCACCGTATGCTTTCCTTTGGGTAGTTCAGGAATCTTGAACTCATTTTCAATGTATCTTCCTTTTTCCAATTTGGGATTAAGGTAAATGTATACCTTAGCCACACCAAGTTTCCCAACTACCAAACTCATTGAATTAATACTTATATCATCCAAGATCATCTTTTCTATGTAAGTAGACATACCTAAATATACATATGTCTTTTGAAGCATATGATAATCATAGTCTACTTTGTCTACATCAAATACCAATCTGCACATGTTTGAAAACCTATGCACCAAGGCCTGGAAGTAATGCGTCATGAAGGCATAAGGGATCTTGCACCAAGGGCTCCACTTTCCATCCTTCATTCCAAATCTTCCTATGCAAAAATGTTGATATACAATGAATTGGGCCTCTTATCCAATACCAAAGGAAGGTCCTTGGGTATTCTCCATTCATATTCAAATTATTTGCACATATGCTTGTAACATAACTCTAGGCTTTTCTTATAAGGTCCACTCATAGATCCATCACATGTGTATTTTACAAATCTGTTTGCAAGGAATTTTTCTCTTTAGGCTATTGCCAAATATTATCCTTTGGCCCATCGGTCTTCCCAATAGACAATAAGATAACACCAAAACTTATCTTGTCTCCATAGTGAAATTATTCAATAATAGTTTTAGTAATGTAAGAAGACAAGTTGTATACCACTCCCTCAGTCATTGTTTTTCAATATGGATCCTTCTTTTGTTTACCTAGCTCTAACACTCTTGGTTATTCAATTTGGTGAGGAGGTGCGAAACTTATTGAATCACGAGGATACGTTTCTAACTTAACGATATCCATCATGTTCCATCCTTTCACATTAACCAATGCATCCCTTGTTGCCTATATTCCCTCATCATCGGTAAGGTCATTGATGATCTTAGTACTAGGGCTTCTCAACCTTGTCAACCTTCCAATCAAGGGCACGGTAAGTCCCATTTTCTAACTAAAAATAGAAGAAGTCCTTGTGCACATGGGACATCAACCATTGATACAATTTCTTGGGTTTCCCAAAGTATGATAGTTCATATAATTGGTTGACTCCAACACTCTATAAAAATTTCTGACTTGCATCATCGTAGATGACCATGTCATTCTCTGATCCACAAATCTATTTTTACCACCAATTGTTTGTCTAATTCATCCATGTTATCCTTTGTACGATGATTGTAGTCGCTTACTTTTCTCCATATTATATGTGAATCCCAATCCATTCCCATTATGACACCTTATGGGTAATGAATTTCCAAAAATATATTTTCGGGGTATCTTCCACCTCTACTTCCACTTCTTTTTCTTCCCGCCCTTGTGGTTTCTCCAGTGCTCGTCTTGGGTACCATTACAATAATAAAAATGTGTTCTTGTACTAGATTCAAGCTCTGTAACTTAAAACTTGTGTGCCCCTATCTTCTTTTCAAACCCTAAGTTTGCATATTTTCTCCCCACATGCCTTCTCTTTAATCAAACACTCTCTCTAATGGAGCTCTAACCAAGACCATAAAAAATCTCTCTGGTTCAAATGTCTTGAAAAAATCTTTCACACACTTTCCCACATAACTCATTCTTCAATTTGTTCAAACACTTCACAACGCAAGGTAAAAATGATATCAAAAGCCCTAATTTTATATTTTTTTCAATTTTTTTGACATTTATTGCTCTCCATCTATGACCGTACTCAATATTAAATGAAATTTCATTCTTTTTCTGTTCTTTGCAAATATATTTTCCATGCTTGAGTCTACCCCTAGTCGTAACCTTCTAGCATCGACTACTTCTCAACCACAGACACTGATCTCACGTGCCATCCTACACCAAAGTATAAAACCTTTGTGTATAATACCAAGTATTTTACCATGTTATTGCCTACCTTGAGTTACACTGTGCGTCCATCCATCTATCTACATGGGTCTTCATTCATGAGAAATTTTCTCTTGATCCGCACCATTACTTTAAGTACCTACAACATAGTTCTTCTTTGCATACCCATCTTCCGTAGAGGAAATTAAATCTCTTTACAAATTAACCCATTTATCATGTATCTACTCCACCCCACACTAAAATTATGTGTAGTCCTTTACGCATGAATTCACTTAGATAGTAATTAACTACTAGCCCACAAGTGTGCTTATTAGAAAAAAACACAAAACTAGATTAATAAATCATAACCATGATGAAAGGAAAAACATATAAAGAAAATTCATTAAAGGGAAATATAATCTAAGTGGCACCACTACCTTATTACAAACACCAAGAAGACTTATTTATAGTAGGGCTTAAGCTTACTCCCATTGAAATAATTAGACAAGCCGTGTTCCATCCAACCCCCAAACTGATTTGTTGAGTTCTGAATCTAGTATATGTCACCACATACGATCCCAACCAATGCACCTTCAATTTCCTAGGGTGGTGCACAAACATGGAGTCATAAAGAAGAACCATCTGTCTAACTTTAGATTGTTTATTCTTAATATACATATCATTCCATGCCTTTTTCCTATCCTTTTATGTCTTCTACCTCCAATGTGTGATGACACGCCTCTCATCAAACTACATTAGTTTATCTATATTCTCTTCAAGTGCTTGTTCATCATCCAGTCCTCTTGTGCGCATAATACATAGGGAGGGTAACATGAATTCCACTAGTAAAATAACCTCACGCCAAACACCAACTGAAAATGGTGTGGCTTTGTTCAATCTTTTGTAAATTTTCCAGTATGCCCAAAGTACAACAGAGACTTTATCATCCCAATATTTCCTTCCAACATCATATATATTTGTCAATGTATGTCCCAATATCTTGTTGAAAGCCTCAACAATCCCATTAGCTTTGTGGGTGATAGGGTGTTGTCTTATGATGCGCCACCATAAACTCAACCAATAATATTTTGATAGTCTCATTTAAAAAGTGTGTGCCCCTATCACTTGTCAAGATCAATAGACATCCATACATGCTGATAATGTTCTCCCATAAGAACCATGCTACTATATATGTCATGAAATCCTTCATAGCACTACTTTTATCCACATAGTCGATAATATGTACATGTAATAATATAGCATGACCTAGTCCTATGCACCGGTGGGGAAATAGGGCCCACAAAGTCAATTTCCCATTTCTCAAAAGTTTGTAAACTTATGATTGGTCTCAATAGTATTTCATCCCTATGCCCAGGCTTCCTAAGGTGCTAAAAATTATCACACACCCTAACATACTCTTTACAATACTTATATAGTGTTTCCTACTAAATTCCAACCAAAACAATCTTGTGCATGATAGCATTTCTGCATAATGTTCTCCTGTAATTCCACCATGATCCTTCTCCATTATAGCTTTGCACTCATGTTCAAGTACACACTAGTGTAAAACATCATCATGGCCTAACTTGTATAAATATCCACTGATCAACATGTAAGGCACGATGCGTATGACAAGTTTTTTCTTCTCTAAGCTCTTCATCCCTTCAGTGCCACACTAGTACACAAAAACACAACAATATATTCTAAGTTAGAGGGTGCGTGGTTCAATATGAATAGTTGGTAATCTAAAATTATATCCTCAATTCTCTACGTTTCCTCACTTGATTTAATTCATGACAAATGTTCTAGCTCAAAATTTCTCTTTCTCGGCTTTACCACCACCACGGTAAAGTCAAATTCCTGAAACAAGATAATCCACTGACATATGTGCCCCTACAAAACAAGCTTATTAACCAAGTACTTAAGTGTCATGTGATCTATATAAAATATAAATGGAGTTTCTAAAAGTATTATCTAAACTTGTGCAGTGCATAAATCATGGACAATGTTTTGTGCTCTGTAGTTGTATAATTCTTCTCAGTGGGGTTAACTTCCTGCTCGCAAAATAGATAGGATGATCAACAATTCCATCACCAGGTTGTGCTAACACTATGCCAATGGCCATGCCAAAGGCATCAACATGTACATGAAATGATTTGTCCCAAGAAGGAAAGTGTAGAATGGGTGTAAAAGTAAGTCTTTCCTTCAATGTCTCAAATGCTAGTTGTTGCACCTCATTCCAATGATACTTTCCTTTAATTTTCAATGATTCTTCTAAGGGAATAACAATATTAGCATATCCCTTAATGAACTTCTTGTAATAACCTATGTGTTCTAAAAACCCACGTACCTCGCTCTGATTGGTAGGCTCCTCCATGCCCAAGATAACAAAAACCTTAACAAGACCTACCAACAAACATTGTTTGCATATAATGTGACCAAACAAACTTCCAAAGGGTATAACAAAGATACACTTCTTAATATTCAAAGAGATGCTTAGTTGCCTACACCTCTCAAACATAAGTCTCAAGTTGTCATAGTGATATTTTACCAACCCATACACAGTCCAATCATCCAAATAAACTTGTAAAAACTTGTGTATAAAGTCCTCAAATGCTTGTACAACAATGCGTGAAAAGATTGCAGGCACATTCTTCAACCCAAAGGGCATAACTGTATATGTAAAAATCCCCACTCAATGGTGAAAGTTGTCTTTTCTGATCTTCTTTAGCAATCCACACCTAATGATAACCAAGATAATCCATCAGTGAAAGAGTAAATCTCATGCCCTACAATTCCTTCCAAGATCTCCTCAATAAAAGGTGTGGGAAAAGGGTCTATGACACAAGAAACATTCAACTCTCTGTAGTCCACACAGATCCTTATCCTACCATCTTTATTTATGCTTATCACCATAGGGATAACCCAATCTGACTCCTCAATGGGCTCAATGATTTGAGATTTCAATATCTTATCAATCTCTTCGTTTACCTTTATGCACCTTTTAGGATTCATCTTGTAAGGCCTCTTTCTAATCGGGTGTGCACCTTCCTTTAAATTTATCCTCATCTCACATAAATAGTGATGTAATCCCTTCAACTCATAATAGACTCATAGAAATAAGTTCTAGAAGTCATGTAACAACTCAATAATCTTAGCCACCTCTTTCTCAGACCAATAGTCACCAATAATGGCCTCCTTAGGTTTTGTATTTATCCCAATGTTGACCTTATTCATTTTCATAAGCTCATGATAAGTGTGTGCCTTCTCATCAGCACTATCCAAGACCTCACACATACCTATAGTGTGATCAACATCCAAATTCTCTACATCTTCATCATCAATCATGTAAACCAACTTACCCTTCTCTTTTTCTTAGAAATTGTTTGAAGCTGCTCCTTATCTGTCCTCTTCTTAAAAGCATGCCTCCAAATCTAACTCTCCAAACATATCTAACAGAGTTTCCAAGGCTTTACACTATCCCCAATAAGTACGTCACCTCATAATCTATAATGTTTTCATTCACTAAAGGTTTAATAGGTAGTTAAAGGTTTGAATCATACAAGAGGTCATGTCTTGCCAATTAACTATTTTTATTGTTAACTTTGCATGAAAATTCCATGTACTTGTGTAACCACTTAGGGTGGCGTAGAACTTATGTACCCAGAGTGATGGTTGAAAGGCTTCTTGCCCCTCTCCAATCTCTCACACTTTTGAGCATGGTGCGAAGCGAGAGTCCTTCCCATGGAATTTTAATATATGTGAAGGTACATTACTCCTAAGAAACCTAGTAGAGAAGATGATTCTCACCTCTCACCACTCCAAAATTTTATCTCTTTGTCTATTCCACTAATGCATTGCTATCTTGTGTAGGTTATAAACTAACATATTTCTTCTGTCACCCTCATCCTTCCACTAGGCTTCCATGGTGTGAAGAAATACACAAGGGTTTCCTTCACCAATATACTGAGGTACCGTTATAAACCAGTGCCTAACCATAAGTGGCTTGATTACGCAAGTAACTATGTTCTTAATTTATTTCCCGACCATTTCATATGTTCTATGTGCCCGTTATCACGGACAATCTTGGTTTCATCACTTATAGACTAAGAAAAATCCCACCGTATATAACACCTTCCTTAGATGGATCAAGAACTTCAAGATCCCTAAATATACACACATATATCCTATTCAGATCCTCTTCACTCAAGAGTTATACATACGGTGCAACCTTCCCATTTGTCAAAGGAATAATTACACGTTCCTCTTTGTTCTCAAAAATGATATAACCTTTATTGAAGCATGGATCAACATTATTCAAATAACACCAGGGCACCCAAGTAGTGCTATAAAAGTATCCACTTCTGCAAGCACCAAGACCTCAAATTCTCTAGTAAAATTGGCCCCTTGTATAGTAATAGTGGCATCTTTCAATACTCCAATGGGTATGGCTCTAGTCCTATTTTCCATATACACCACATTCAAAGAGGGATGTAACGATGGTCTCCCATCTGATTCCACACATCCAAAGTGAGTACATTTACTTCTACACCTATATCAATCAGTATGTTACTAAAAACCACCCATCAATAACTGCATTCAAAGTGATCTCTTTATCATACTCAAGACTATGAGGAGGCAAGGTTGCATGTAATATCTGTCTCTCACGCTCAGGTCTAACATGTGGTATATTCTCCTTAACCATTCCCCTAACAAAGGAATGATATTTTCCTAGCATAGCATCTTAAAAACCTCCTTTAAGTCATCAACATCTTTCTAAGGAAGCTCAACTTCCTTTTCCTGCTCCATCTTCCACGACTACTACTTTTTCAAGAACTGTATCTCACCCTGTAAGTTTCTAATAACCTCCATAGTCTCTTGATATACCTATTTCTAATTATTAGGATTTGGATATTTCACATTTATCACCTCTTACTTTGTAATAACAGGTTTCTACTTCAGGATATTAGGAGCACACACAACCTCAACATGTGTAGTCACTAACATAGGAAACATCTCGAGGATCGGGAAAATATTAGGCATCCACTAGTCTTCTACGACGCACTGCACTTTAATCATCCCCGCGCCCTTATCATTCTTCTTATAGTTCTTACTCATGTGTTCATATAACTCAGGACATTATTCAAACTTATGTTTCTTCTCACACCATGAGTAGACTATGTTCTAAGGAATTCACACCTATAATGATCGGGGATCTGCATGTAAAACAAGTTCCTCGTGGGAAATCACCTCTTCCACCACCATGACCACAACAACCTTTGTATCCTCCACAATAACCTCTACCTCTACCACCTCCATCAAATTGCCCTTCATGATGTTGTCCTTCCTGCTCCTTTGAATTATTTACAACACTAGTCGACGCATGCTAGTTTCAATAGCTTCATGAATTTGATCAATTAGTCTATAATTCTCTATATCATGAGTGTGGGATTTACAAATCTTACAATAACATGACACATTCTTCAATTGTGTGCTACAACAACGGCATCTACTTGAATCATGATCCAAGTTACATATCTCACAATCCAACAACATGATGCACACTAACTTATGAGGTAGATATCCTTAGTATATCCTTCCACCTCGAAATATGTACACCATATCCCATAGCACATCTCATGTGCTGAATTGGCTAATATTTTTCATGTTGTTACACCATAGATGCAATATGCACCTCTAAGAATGGGCTAACTCTAATGTCTATGCTTCTAACTACCTCAATATGCAAAGATGTCTCCAAAGCATCATATGGATATGTAAACATAATATGAGAGAAAACCCTTCTAAAAGGTGTGATTAAACTGCCAAAAATCATTATGCATGATGACTAGGGTGACTATCATAAGAAAAATTTGATAGAAAAGTTTTAAAGCATGCATCAAACTCCCTTACTCTCTCAACCATGCCCTCCTTAATCTCCTTCAGCACGCTGATGCTTTTTTGTTCAAACTTAGGGATATGGAACTTAGCCAAGAAGGAATCATGTAGCGTGTTGTAATCTACAAAAGTCTAATTCAGATCATACTTCCTATACAAACTATGTGCACGCCCTTGTAATGTAGTAGAAAATTGACTTGCCTTACGCTTAGGATTTGTAATTATCTTAGAGCACCATAATATCTCACATATGTGCACATGCTCCATTGTATCTTCAATGTCTCTATAATCTAGTGGGTGAAGAGAAATATTGTAATAGAATTGTTGTGGCTGGTATGAACCATGTCCACTAGATCTAGAATTTGTATTACCTCCACATCCAAAACCACCAAATCCACTAGATCCTGAACCACCTAATCCTCCCGATCCACCTCTTGTAGTAAGAAACAAACCAGAGGATGAGCTACTCTATGTTCCAACTGTTGTACTAAATTTAACTCCCACATGCAGCGAAGTTGTGTTACTTCTAGACGTATTACCAACGTTACGTGTGCCAACACTTTGCCTTGATTATGTGCTAGAAAATATACCACCAATTGGACCAAAAAAAAGAAGACGTCTATGCAACCATGGTTGAATTTGTTGTCTAATGAACTTCTGTACTCACTGGAAAATGAAATCTACTTGTCGCTACTCTATCACTAACACTAGCCTGTTTCTCAATAACTATTTCAAGAACTATAATACTAAGCACAAGGTCTTGGTCACTAGGTGGGATCAGGATGTGCGCCCACAAATCCCTAATCTTTCTTCATAAGACACGCTTTCATCATAAGCTAGAGAGGATTCTCTCTTTGCACTTTCCTAAGTGGGGAGATCCGATGCTCATTGGCTGTTGGAAAATTTTCTTTGTTCCTAATTAAATGAATGAACTAGCTACTAAAAGAAACTAGCAACTCATAACATGGAGGGTTTATAGTACCTCTAACATGATGTGATGGATGAATGGGCACAAAGTGATGATGGATCCTCTTTGTCGGTGATGAATTGTAAATGAGATAAATGAAACAAGATTTATGTGGGATGATGCGGACCCAAGAAGTGATAAAATTCCTTGGCGATGTCAACCCCATTTTTAAGAAAGGTTAGAATAAAGGATGAAGCAAGATATCATGCAAAAATAGAAATATTAATGAATTTGGGAAATGATTAAGATCTGATCTAAAGAGTGATTTGATTGAAAGAACTATAAATGAAAGGTTACCTGGTCTAGGTTGAAGCGACCTAGGCGTGCACGAGGCAAGTCGACGATGACTTAGGAGAGTGGATCTCAACTTGTGAGTGACACATGTAAACCTACAAGGTTTGAATGTAAGATGGTGGATGCCATGATGCTTGTGGATCTTTGAAGGAGGACACAGTAGAATGATCTCTAAGATGAAAAGGTAGAGAAAAGGACATAAAATAATGATTTGGGTAGGTTGTTAGATGAACAGGACCTGGTCAATGACCACTGGGGGATCAACAATGGATGTGCACGGGAAGGTCATGATGACCAAGGAGAGTGGATCTAAACCTGTGAGTGAAATATCTAGACCTACAAGGTCCGAATGTAAGTTGGTGGATGATAGAGGCCTCTAGATGTTGAAAGATGAACTATAAAATGATCTCGAGAGATAGAAAGATAGAGTAAAAGACATAAAACAATGATTTGGTTAGGTTTTTAGATGAACAGGACCTGTTGATGACGACTAGGGGGATTAATGATGATTATCAGTGGCATCGTGATAGGGATAAGGATAAACAAATAGAAAATGAAACTTCTAAGAAAAGGAGATAAAATAGAAGGTTGTTGAGGGACCTCTATGTGTTACGAAGAAGGTTTGAACTGTAAAAGATTAAACACAAACAATACAAAGATAATTTGATAAAAGTTGATTAAAGCAATACAAAAGTAATGAAAATCTCATGGAGGATGATCGTGAGTGATCCGAACATGATCAATGAAGGTATGGAAGGTTTGTGGCTATTACGGGAATGCTCAGTGTGAGAGTCGGTTCACAAGTCATAAGGAATCTCTAAAGTTTGCATGCATCTGATTTTGATCCCCTTTTGGAATCATTTAACTTGGTTTTATAGGGTAAATGACGACTGGGTTGGGTTGCCACCGAATATAGGGAAAGTTTCCCTAATGGGTAATTTTTTTGTGTTTTTGGTTTGATTTTGTGTTTTAAGAGTTGGAAGGGTGCTTTAAAGCATTGTGTGGGATTAGTTTTCTTGAGGATGAATCATGGGTAGTTAGGGTATAAATATAGATAGGAAGAAAGCTAGGAAAAAGCATAAGATAGAGATTTATGATAAAATCATCCTAAATAGAAAGTGGATTAGGGAATGACATGATGTGGATACTAATTAATTAATTAATAGGGGTTAATTAATTAAATTAATTAAATGGGATGGGCATTTTAATTAAATTAAGGGGATGTATTTAATTAAGAGGAGACCGTATGATAGAAAAGTGACATGCAAGCATGAGAATCTACAAGTAGCCCTTCTTCGTACCCGACCTCCCAAGTCGTCTTAGAGAGCAAAGTGGTGGGAATGGAATATATGTGGGTATAGAAAACTAGTTAGGAAATCTTATATCCTCAACACACAATAAAGGGATCTACGAATCTAAGGAAAGAAAGCTCTCATAACCTAAATTGGTGTAATGGATCATTCGATATGATAGCTACTGCTCGAAGGCTCCAATCAATGTCGAGCTCTATCGATATCCTATCTATTAGCTATTGGATATGTGGAAAGTGACATGTAGGTGCTTTGTGTATATTTCCAGACAAGGTCATGGAAAATGGTAATGAGAGGTGTAGTGGATTTGTAATAAACTATGGGTGGTTTTTTGGTCTAGCCTAGAAAATATTAGATTGATTGGCTTCTATGTTTAATGCAGAAAATTGCATTATGATATCTACGAGAGTGGCGAGGATCTAAATACCAATGTTCCTAAACTAGTGTCAATACTTAACCCGACTAGCGAGCCCATTGGGTTGTGGGACCTAGGGATCAAAACCATGAGTTCATGGTTGTTGTGTACTGTTATGGTCATGTGAAGAATTAATCTCTTCTTCCCACTATCCAATAGTCATAAGCCTTTTCAACCTATGTTTAATATCGGGAGTTATGTGATCTTCTCATAATATCTTATGGGTGTTTTGGTAACTTGTACACATAATCCCGTGTCTATGTCGATGAGAAGGTGTCTTGTGTTTGGCTATGGAACTAATGGATCACAACCAAATATTTGTTCTCTTTCGGGTTCTTGTATGGTCCTGTGGATATCCTATCCAGGCGAGTCTATAGTTGGGTTGGCTTGACCGAATGTGTATGATTTGTCGTATTCAATATTCAATTGTCTCAATTGATCACTAATTTCTTGTGGGTTTATTGTTGTTGGAAGACTGAATCCTAAGCCCTTGATCTATATCCGTTAATGTTGTGAAGAGATTTGCTAAGGTACTACCGGTTTGAATACGTAATCCTTGAGCTCTCTGGGTCCCGTAATTGTCATGCAAGAGATAATCAATACTTTAACTGAAATGAGTAAACTAACTATGAAAGATATATCTACACTATGCTTATATTTCTTTTATTTTTGTATTTTCAATGATACGTATTTGAACTAAATTAAAAGAGAAACTATTCTAATATATTCAAATAATGGACAATTAATCTAATAACATAATTAAAACAAGCAAGTTAGCATGATATAGCTATTTTCCTGTGCACTTGTGAGTTTATCCTAAATATTTAAATAACTAACTAATCTAATTGAAAAGACCTTCAATCTTACCTCAGAAGTGAGGAATAAATCATAGCTTCTTAGAAGCTATCATTCCCCACAGCTTCCCTGGCAATACTGAAAGCGAGCTTAACTGAAATAAAATGATTTGCTACTCTATTTGATATATTGTAACTACAAATTTGATAGTTCAAACCTAGAATTTTATAGAATAGTGGTAAATCTAGTTGTGTCGTGACTTGTCCCCTTAGTGTGATCTCTTTGTTCCTTCATGTTCTCATGAATCCAAAAAAGTGTGAATGTGATAGCATCAGTAGAAGAAGATACTCAAACAATGGCAGCTTTGGATATAAACTGAATACAATGCAAGTAAGAGAGGGATAGTGCAAGTGAACAGAGCTTGACTATGTGATTCCTAGTAGGATTTATTGTGGGGATACAACACAAATATACCGAGAATTCTGGGATCTATTTCTTGTGACAAAACAACAACCTACAACTCTAAGATTATCAAATGAACTCTAATCTAGAACTGAAACTATCTTATGCTAAGCTAACTGTGTAGGATAGCAATGGAGAAAAATGAAAGTGTGAAGATCAAATGATCTCTAAAGCAGAAAGGAGAGGCTGAGAATTCATGCAAAATCTAAACCTATTGAAACTTATGGAAGAACTTCAAAACACACTAAATAATAATTCATAGAGAGAGAGGGGCTATTTCTTGTAAACAAGCTGTGTATTTATAGCATTTGGATTTACTAGAGGGTAAGTTTGAATTGATCTCTTCTAATATAAACAAAGAGAAATCACTATTTACTAGGCAACCAAAACATAAATGCAAGCAAGAGTGGTTGAGAAATGCGGATGCAAATTGAATTTTACATTTGATGAAATTGTCGGAACATTATGGAAAATGCACACATGGACCACCGCCATGTGTAGGGTGGTGATTACAAGACTGTCACTCTGTCTTGTGTGGCAGTCATGGGACCACCACCTAGGTAGGGTGGTGGTCCTATAACTTAAAGACCAAAATGTAAGGAAAAAGGGGGCAGAAGTTAGAACAAAACATGCAAAATCTAGACAAGGATTTTTAGGATGTAAATGTATACTTGGCAAGCTTTTTTAGATTCTAAACACCTTGCGAAGAGATCTAAATCATCATTGGGGTTTGTAACCTATCTCCGTAGTACAATACCTATATTTTTGGGTACGTACATATTTCCCCCTTGGAGAAGTGTTTTAGCCATGAAGAGGCATAAAATGGTGGAGTGCAGTATGGCGAGTCCCAAAATGAGGAGTTAGAAGCTATACACGACACGCTTATGTGTCGCAAAATGTGTCACCATAAAAATTCCCACTATCTGTAAAATGAAAAAGGGACTCAAGTGTAGATAGATAAAATAAATCAAAAATAAATACTAAATTAAAATGAAATGAGGACTTACCATTTGCGCGAGGATAAGAACTTACCTCCGTCGGCGCTCCAACTCTGAAAGAACTTTCAAAACAAGTTAGAATATTATATATATATATATAATGAGCTCATTTTCCTATTCATTTGCGCGTGTCGATTTGGTGGTTTTTGAGCTCTGGGACCCACGATAACCGTTTTTGACGAGAGTACAAAAAACGTTCATTGCGAGATCATGATCATGCCTCTGAGAGCGGGAGATCATCCCACGAAGTCTCAGGTTAGTTCTTCTCAATTTATCATTTTTAAACCTAAAATATAGAAATTTTTAAAATTTTGTCTTGGGGGATCATTTTTGGAAATGTTAGTTTTAAATGAGTCTCTAGGGGGGGTGCCCATAGGGTAGGTCTTTATTTTGTCATAAACGATGTATTTTTGCTTTTTAAAAGTGTTTTTAGGGCTTTGGGGCGTTCACCGATTCGGGACAGGACCACCGCCTTATAAAGGGCGGTGGTTATAAGAATGCCACCTCGAGAAGGTGGCGGTTATGGAACCACCACTCTGCATAGGGTGGTGGTTACAAGAAATGTAAAAAAGATGTTTTTAAAATTGTTTTTGCATTTTTGACATTTTATATGTTCTTGATGATTTTTCCAGTTGGATTATGTTACTAACTTACTCTTTTTATCTATTTTGGGTGGATGTAGAAGGAGGATTATATCATATGGAGTAGAGAGAGGGAGTGTGATTGGCTCCTAGTAGTGTTAGAGGCACTAACCTAGATAGAGCGAGACACTCTGCAGAGGGCCGATATTTGGAGGATCACACAGGTTCCTCATGTTACACCTGCTAGTCACATATTGTGTGAATTATTTTCATACTAGGATGTAGACCGGAATACCTTTCGGTTATCCAGGTGTTAGGGGTGAGTGGACTATCACCCTGGAGGATGTCTATCATATACTGGGGGTTCCGATTCTTGGGAGGCGGCTGTCTCTTAAGACAATAGATATCTGAGGTCTCGAGATAGTTCAGTGGGCTACCTACATGGGAGATGTTGTTGTCTCCATGGGCTCAAAGAAGGGGGTGAAGGTCTATTCCATTTTGCTTCTCCTATCCATGTGATCCGCAAGGCTATTATGGGTATCTTGGCCTCACGGTTGATTGGGGACAAGGGAGGGGATACTCTCTTATATTGTTGGGCTCCCATTATTACATAGATTGAGGCCCATGGCCATGTTTACGCTTGGGGAGTAGAAATTCTTGGGACCACCTACCATGATTTATATAGGGTGGTCAGATTACAGGGGTAGTCATTGAGTCACCCTACTCTAGTTATGAGTTGGGTGTATGAGTGCATCATTCCCTATGGGAGAGGTGTATAGGTAGAGGATCCGGGGTTGTCAAGGAAGTGAGGTGGACAAGGATGACTGTACTTAGGATGCCACACTAGCTAGTGGCTTCTCTAACTATTATAGACATGGAGGCCACTCCTTATCAGGCCATGGCATGGTTATGGGGAAAGGAGACACATACATTGATTACCTGCTATTCCACAGGTCAGCTGATAGACAAGATAGGGAGGTTGGAGACTCACCCATTTGATAGAGTACCTCAGTAGTTTGGACTCCCCTACATTGATATGTTTCCTCCAGTGGGGCCAGTGTACAGGTTTGTTCGTGAGCCGGGGAGGTCCCAGTGGCCGAGGTTGGACCACAGTTACTCTCGGAGTTACCATTGCACTTAGGTGGTTTGTTCATGCTCGAGGGGCATCTGGTGCTCCTTGAGCACCCTTACTTATGATCAGGGCTGCTCCTACTCATAGTGGCGAGGAGATGATCTCATTGATGTGGACTCGGACTTTGAGTTCACCATAGAGAGAGAGAGGGAGGAGACGGTAGGAGGTGAGACCGGTGGGATGAATGAGGAGGATGAGAGTGATTCTGAGTGGCATGACACTCAGGATATTTTGAGGGCTGAGAGGGTGGAGGAGAGTGTAGAGAAGGTGACCCTGATCTCAGAGGAGTTGCCTTCTCAGGACATTGGGGAGATGATGAGTCCGTGGCAGGACGTCACTTCTTTCTAGATTTGGGGAGGTTCCATAATCCAGTTTGGGGAGGTTCCACAATCCGCATGAAACGTCGATGTGGCACGTAGATCCTAGAGATCCCACCTAGATGCCTAGAGATCCGAGTGAGTTACTACTCTTTTCTTGATTTTGTTTTAGCTAGAAATGTTTAGTTGATATTTCTCTTTTGTTGTTTCGTTTTTTTTTGAATTTATTTTTGACGATTTTCTAACTTGTTATTTCTCTTTTTTATTTGTAGCGATTGCTTTGAGGGATGGTGAGACTTGATTCACCGAGTGTGCACGGACACCCTGTTGCTCCCCTCAGAGAGTACTCAGGATGAACTTACTGCAGGACGTTGGAGAGCCCTCAGTAGCTGGCCGACATACTGATGTGTTTGCCCCTGTCTGGAAGGTGGAAAAGTTAGTGACCTCTCTTCATACTGAGTTGGCTAGATATAGGACTGTTGAGTACTTGATGAGGAGGAGCCATTCTCATAGTGAGACCACAACTACTGGTCGTGATCATGAGCCCTCAGTTCATTTAGAGTATCATCATAGCAGGAGTCCTAGATGTGATCATGTAACTTCTGAGGGATCCCACAGGGATTGAGAGACCATGGTGTCTTTTTGTAGTGATTTTTGTCAGATGTTTATACAAGTGTTTTTATACTTTTCGGGGTCATTGAGCACTTTGACCATGCCTAGTGCATGATGGCATTGTATATAAAACATGATATATATATATATATATATATATATATCTTTTTTGGATCTAGATCTTCTTGTATCTAGAATTTTGTGATTCATTTCCCATGTGTACACTAGATGTTTTAAGAATATTTGTTTTTATATGCTTTTCAGAATGTATGCAATGGATGACAAGTGATAACAAATGTTGAACATAATGTTTCTCTTTTTGTTTGTTTTTGTAATGCTGATATGAGATGATACAAACATATTGTAGTATTGAACTTTTGGCTTCTTTGGGCAAATGTTTGTTGCTTCTTCTTGTTTTGGAAAAACGTGATGAATATGTAGTGATAATGAGATGAACTTTCCCCACTCCTAACTCCACACAACTAGTAAGATGCGAGGGCTCAACACCAAGAGTTGGGAAGGGCACAAATTGTATGAGTTTGAATGAATGAAAATGATGAGAGAAAGACAAGGTATTGACATAAATCAAATTTAAACCTACGTACTTACTCCTACTCAAAACTACTACATAGTTTAGAATGTAACTTACTTTCCAGTTTATCTAGACTTAGATCCATGGATGGCAATTTGGGTGACAAAATATGGTTTTGAGGATTTGATCTCTTTAGAATTCAAATACTTAATTTTACTTAACATAGTTACTTTGCATTTTTAAAATCTTAATGATTCATTGATTTATGTGAATGGACCCCCTACGCCTTGTCTCATGCTATTGGGTAGGAAGCATGGGCTCATCACCAAAGATAGGACATAGGCGAGTAAGGTCACTTACTTCATTTCTCAACCTCGTATCACTAGTAAGAGATGCGGGCTCATCATCGAGGGTTGGTGGGTCAAAGAAGTGTGTAAAATAAAATATTCTATTTTGTTTAGTATTTTGATTTAATTTGACATTTTTGATTTGTGATTTTGAAGTATCCTTGTTTCAAAGAGATGTAAGAAGGATAGATGTGACACCAAGAAGATCCTAGAACATACCGTATATAAGAACAACTTAACCCAGTAGAAAAGAATGAGTATGACCATGTATGCAGGCCTTGGTATGGTTTTTGTCAAGACTTTGTCTGTCGAATTGATGAAATGATTTTGGAACCATTTGATGATATTATGAAAATTGAAGAGATATGATTTGAATGATTTTGCCAATATTTTCAGAAGCTTATAATGAATTGCTTAAGAATAAGTTCCTTGACCACAAAATTTACAAAACGAGTGAACAAAATGAAACAACTAAGTGATTAAATGCAATGTAGGTAGATATAATATACAAATGGTGACACTGATGACCTATGCGTAAAATTGTTTAAGATGTAAGGAATTGACAGTTTCATTGAATTCCTCACCTTCTAATGTACATACAAGAGATACGCACCATTTCCATAGTCTTTCATGACTCGGTATGGGCCCAACCACTTGGGCCAAAATTTCCTTCCTTCGCGGTTTTCTTATCAATCCAGATTTGTCTAGTCTTAGAACTAGATCTCCCTCATATATTTCTTGTTCGTAGAACTTTTTGTTATATTGTCCGACACATCCATTCAGCATAAGCTCTGTGCCATTGTTCAGCATTTAGCTTGGCCTCATCAAGGCTTTTAGTTGAGAGAGGCATGCCTCTCTATAGGATTCTTCTCCCAAAATCCCTTGTAATGAGATCGCGAGAGGGGTATTTCAACCTCAAGCAGAGAACTACTTTGCCCCGAATACTAATGAGAAAGGGGTTGGCCCTATTTGTTCTTATTGAGGTTTGATGGACCCACAAGGCTAGGTATAATTTTAAATTCCAATCCCTTTTGTTCTCCTTGAATATTTTGAGGAGAATAGATTTTAACATTTTGTTTGTGGCTTTACTTGTCCATTGGCTTGAGGTAATAAAGAGAGGCCGTATGATGGTTTATCTTGAATTTACTTGCATAACTCATGGACCTCATCATTCTTAAAGGATGTGCCATTATCTAAGATAATGACTTACGGGACACCATACCTACAAATGATCTAATTCAAATTACTTAGAATTATAGGTACGTGCATGGTGAGAGGCATGGCCTCTACCAATTTGATAAAATATTTTGTGGCCATGTTTATAAAGTTATGGCCATCTTGTGAGAGGAGAGAATTTTCCTATCAAATCTAGTCCCCACGTGGAAAAGTGAAATGTGGTTACGATTGGTTGCGAGCTTGTGTTGGCATGTGAATCTCATGGGAAAATTCTTGGCATTTATGGCACTTGCTCACAAATTCTACCATGTCATGTTCCAGAAATAGCCCATCCGATGTATTTTGTGAGCAGTGGCGTGGCCACCAAAGTGGCCTCCACATATCCCATTGTGGGATTTGTAAAGAATCTTTTTGGATTCTTCAGTGTCAATGCATCTTAAAAGCATTCCATCGAAGGCTTTACGATAGAGCACTTGTTCTAAGATAACATATTTAGCAGCGATAATGCGTAACCGCCTTCTTTGTTGTGATGTGGCACCTTCTGGGTATGTATGGTCCATGATAAAATTGATGATGTCAGTGTACCAAGGGAATGTAGAGATTAGGGGTCTGGTTTCAACAAAGTATATGCATTCATCGGAAAGTCTAGATCTACCAGATTACCTCCATCTAATGGATTGTCAACTAACCAGTCTACAATGATTTGTCCTTTAACAAATTTCTGGTTTACAAATGTTAATTCAAATTCACCCATTAAGGTTATGAATCGTCCAACCTTTTTAGATAAAGACCCTTGCGTGAGGAATGTTCGTAAGTGATATGTCTTTACGATGACCCTTGTTTCTTGATTTAACATGTAATGTCTTAAACATTTTGTTGTGAAGACTATGGCAAGGCATTCTCTTTCTGCATGTGTATAACATGTTTCATAATCAAACAACATCGTATAACTAATGAAATAGATTGTACATTCTCATTTATCATTGTCTTCTTGAGCCAACATGCAAGCTAGTGAGACATCAGTGGCCCGTGAATACAAGATTAAAGGATGATCTGGTCTAGGAGGCATTAGCATGGGAGGAGACAACAAAAATCATTTAACTGCTTTGAAGGCCTCGTTACACTCTTATGTCCAATCAATGCTTTAATCTTTCTTTAATAAATTGTTGATTGGATGAACAACAAAACTTATGTCCAGAATGAACCTTCGAATTGCACCGAGCTTCCCAAAAATGATCTGATACTAGACTCGTCTGATGGTGGAATCATTTCAAGAATAGCTTGGATTTTGGCTAGATCAACATCAATCCCTCGTGAGGATATAATGTAACCCATAATCTTTCCTCATATCACACCAAATATGTATTTTTCTGGTTGAATACGTGACACCATATTCATCAATTGTGAGAGAATGATACGGAGTACTTTTGGGTGATCACAATGCTTCTTGGCTTTGGCTAACAAGTCATCCATGTAGGATTCCACAATTTTATGAATAAGGTCGTGGAATATGTATGTCATTTCCCGTTGGTATGTAGCACTAGCGTTCTTAAGACCGAATGGCATGATAACGTAATAATAAGTTCCCCAAGGAGTTATAAATGTGGTCTTGGCTTGATCTTCCTCAGATATTTTAATTTGATTATATCCGAGAATCCATCTATGAGAGACAAAAGCTCAAATCCAGTTGTTGCATCAACAATGACATAAATGGATGGATGGTAATGGGAAGTCATCTTTGGGGAAAGATTTATTAATGTCCCAAAATCTATGCAAATGCTTATCTTCCCATTCTTTTTTTTTAGAAAGGGACGATATTAGATACCATTGTGAATATTCGATTGTTTGATGAATCCCACCTTGAGAAGTTTCATTACTTATTATTTCACCATGAGAGCCACTTTTGGTTTCATGGGTCTCGACTTTTGCTTAATTGGCTTTGCATCTGGTTTGGTGACAATATTATGCACCATGATGTGTGGTGCAATTCCCATCATTTCTTTGTAATTAAATGCGAAAGCCTTTTGATGTTCCTTGAGGATCTGAGTATGTATTTCTATCTCCTCTGGAGTTAATGAGGATCCTAACTTCAAAATCTTTGGTTCTTCCTCCATTCCAATATTTATGTCAATTGTTTCTTTGATTAAGGAAGCATTTCCTTCTTCAAATTTAGGTGGGGCTAGAGGTAGTTCCAAACTTTCTCCATTCTCTACCTCGTAGATATCGAGATTCTTTTACGGGGGAGATTCTATCATGGGATTCCAAAAAGGAAGAGGAATGTGGGATTAGGGAAAAATCTACTATGTGATGAGCGAGATGTAGCTCCGCATAGGTGTTTAGATATCCAAGAGTGACTCTATTGTTGTCAAAGTGATCTAGGATAGAAAACTCATTCTTAGCTTCTATACATGTTAGGAGCGGGTTTGTTGGTATTTTACGCACCAATGGTTCAGTATGAAGTGATACCATGAAACTTGTATTTTCCAACTCACTGCTTGGAGTAAAATGGGAAGCTAGGTCACTATTGAATTAACGAGAAGGTTTTATTCTCATGGGATTGCTTCGATTGATATGAAGTCAAATCCTTTGGTTAGATCTAATACCGCCGTTTTATAGAGTTGTAAGTGTTCAGCTCTAGTCTCATATACCTTAGAGACTTGGTTTGCAACTAACTGTGAGTCTCCTAGCACTCTAATGTTATCAACACCCATCCTTTTGGCTATGATGAGGCCTAGGAGGAGGGCTTCATATTCAGCCCCATTGTTTGTACATTCAAAGTTTAACTTAAATGTAAAAGGTAGGATCTTTCCCTTAGGAGAAGTAAAGATCACACACCTTTGAACTCCAAAATGACATCTAGCTCCATCGAAGTGGAGAGTCAAATATTTTCTTGGAAAAATGCATGTTGGGACATTCCTCGTCTGCATTTCTTCTACCTCAATTACTTCTACCATACAAACTTTGTTTGATGGAAGGGAACCAATTCCTAGGGTGTATCCCATACCCATGGAATCAAACGGTAGGAGAATGGGTAGATATTTCTCTAGCAACTCAATTTTTTTGTAGTAGTCCCTAATGATACCATTTCTATGACATTAGTCTCATTTTTGAGTGCTGGAATGCCTTCGACTAGATTCATAATTTCTAATTTTGTTGTAGGTATCAATTTTTCTTCTAGTTTTGAATTGATTGGTTTGTTAAGTTGATTCATTGGGAGTTCAAACTCAGAATGAATGCCTAGTATTTTATTCGAATCGCTAGGTGTATATCAAATGGTTTTGGGTCACCTTGTGCCACAAATATTTTCCCTAGGTGCAAAATCTTATTTCCTTCATGCGAATATGATCGTGGAAGGGATTGGTTTCTTATAATATAAAATTCGGTGAAGAGTTTCGGGTCCTATGTATCCAAATATGGTCCCAATTAAAGTTGCCTTGGGCTATCATATCTTAGCATATTTCGTTTGTGGAACAATTTCTCCATATCTTTTGATAATATAAAATTTTGAAATTTTGCCCTTTGGTTTTGATTTTGATATCCAATTGGGTTTTGATTGGACCTTGTGTTTGGATTTTCCATTGTTATTTTTGTTGTTGTCATGATGGATGATAAAAATCCACCACATTGATTGTTGGAGTAAAGTTGTTATTTCGCTGATTGTTAATGGGTGGTGAAATATTTATGAAGTTTTCCCTTTTAACATGGTATTTTACTCCATCTATTGTAACCCCACAAATTTTGTTAAGGATCTTGGGTCCTTGATTTGTATTCCTAGCATTAGGATAGGTCGTAGTGTTTTGATTGGGAGTGATTAATTTCCCATTTGTTCCATATGTCTAATGACCACTATCTATTTGCCACTTGATCTATTCGAAGAGAAATTTGAGTACTTCATCGTAATTCCTTAGTGGGAACTTTTGGACTACTTCCTTTATCTCTCTATTAAGAGAATGAAGGAATAAATCACATAGTTCCATCTTATTCATGTTTGGAGCACTTACTAATGAGCCATCTTTGAATAAAATGGGCAGATTCATTGTTCTCTTGTTTAATATGTAAGAATTCCATGATTCATATTCTTAACAATTTGTTCATATCAAAAGATTTGATAAAATCTAAGACAAGTTGTTTGAATGAGTGTATCGGGGCTTTAGGTATTCCTGTAATACCAATCAAGGGCAATACCCTCTAAGGTTTTAGGGAATATCTTAGAAAAACCACATCCCAAGGGAGTAATTCTCGAATGGTTGTGGCATAGGCCTTGATATGTACATTTGGATCTCCCTCCCCTTTGTATTTAGGAAAATCGGGAAGAGGTCTTGGAAGCATGACACTTCGTATGGTGAAATCTAGAGGTTCTTTTAAATATTCTGAGTAAGTTCCTACCGCATAGGTTTCGACCATCGATGGTGCCTCTGCGAAGGGGTGGAGGTGGAATGGGTTGTTGATATGGCATAGTATATGTATTTATAGGGACATAAGGAAATCCATGTGGTTGGAGTGAACATCCTAGGAGAGGAGAAACATATCTCCTGTGGTGATTTTGAATAAATGTTTAAGTAGGGAGGATCATTTCTCTAGTATGGGTTGTTTGGTGCTAAGCGGGAGGTATCATACTTTCAACTTGGAGTGGCATTTGAAAATGTGTTTCTAGTTGGTGTTTACTATGATAGTTATATGAATGTTGAGGAGGCATGCCTAATGTTCCCATTCTGTAAGGAGGTAAATTAGTTGGGATGATGCGGAGGGTTGGGAGTTCTTGCTTTCCAAAAATGTGAATTTTGATTTACCTGCGCATGCTCTAATCCTCTAACCTTTTAAACCAAGGTTGAGATGACCTCGATTGGTGAAGACACAATATTTTGCCTTAATGGTGGTTTTGTATACCTTGAGGTTGTAGAGCATATGGTATCCTGCTATGAATTGATCATTACCTTGCAAGCTTCACCAATGGGTATTTCCCATAGGTGGAGGAATGGGGTGTTTACTTGGAGTAGGGTATCGAGTTGTGTTTGCAAACCTCCTATAGGTGGGTACATGTTTTGGAAGCATTGTTCGCTTCTAGCATAGCTTGCTAAATACCCTCATCCAAAAATGGGAGTGGATCCGACTTTCTACTAATTTTGGTCTAAAAAAACCTGAGGAGATGAAATGGACTCTCCAAGTAAACGTCATATTGTTAAAGCTTGAGGGCTTTGGCTTTGTGTTTGTGTGAGCTGATCCATCTCCTCAATTTGAAATGAAGAACTAGAGATAGTTCTTTGAGGAGGAGTTTGTGATGACAAGTAGTTACTTGAATAGTTTTCAGCCCATGTAGAAAGCGAGGGTGATGGTTTTCTATTTGTTTGACCATAATGCGCTTCGAGACCTGAGAGAGGTCTTCCATATGTGTCGTATCCCAACATATTCAGGGGGTATATAAATACCCATAGAATAATGGGAAAGAGTGAAGGTGGATGAAAGAAATGAAAATAAAAGGGGAACAATTGTTTGTTTCATGTCGGGTTCACCAATTTTGTATGATAGAAAAGTGACATGCGAGCATGAGAATCTACAAGTAGCTCTTCTTCGTACCCAACCTCCCAAGGTCATGCTGAGACAATGGTGGAAATGGAATATATGTGGATATAGAAAAACTAGTTAGGCAATCTTATATCCTCAACACGTAATAAAGGGATTTGCGAATCTAAGGCAAAGAAATCTCTCTAACCTAAATTGGTGTAATGGATCATTCAAATATAATAGCTTCTCGGAGGCTCCAATCAATGTTGAGCTCTACCGAGATCCTATCTATTGGCTATTGGATACGTGGAAAGTGACATGTGGAGGTGCGTTCATGTATATTTCCAAACAAGGTCATGGAAAATGGAAGTGAGAGGTGTAGTGAATTTGTAATAAACTATGGGTGATTTTTGGTCTAGCCCATAAAATATTAGATTGATTAGCTTCTATGTTTAATGCAAAAAATTGTGTTATGATATTTGGCGGGAGTGGTGAGGATCTAAATATCGGCATTCATAAACCGGTGTCAATATTTAAGCCCGACTTGTAGGCCCATTGGGTTGTGGGACTTGGGGATCACAACCATGAGTTCTGGTTGTCATGGACTTGTTATGGTCATGTGAAGAATCAATCTCTTTTCCAACTATCCAATGGTCATAAGCCTTTTCACTTCTATGTTTAATATCGGGAGTTGTGTGATCTTTTCGAGAATATCTTATGGGTGTTCGGAAACTTGTATACATAATCATGTGTCTATGTCATGAGAAGGTCTCTTGTGTTTGGCTATGGAACTAATGGATCACAACCAAATATTTTTTCTCTTTCGGGTTCTTGTATGATCATGTGGATATCCTATCCGGTGATCTATAGTTGGGTTGACTTGACTAGAATGTGTATTCTTTTTCATCTTAAATATTCAATTGTCTCAATTGTTCACTAATTACTTGTGGGTTTATTATCATTTGAAGACCTGAATCCTAAGCCCATGATCTATATCCATTAACGTTGTGAAGATATTTTGGCTAGGTACTACCGGTTTGAATATGTAATCCTTGGGCTCTTTGGGTCATGTGATTATCATTGTCAAGAGATAATCAATACTTTAAGCGAAATGAGTAAACTAACTATGAAATATATATCTACACTATTTTTATATTCCTTTAATTTTTGTATTTTCAATTATAAGTATTTGAACTAAATTAAAAGTAGATATTCTAATATATTTAGATAATGGAAAATTAATCTAATAACATAATTAAAACAAGCAAGTTAGCCTATATAGCTATTTGCTGTGCACTTGTGAATTTATCCTAAATATTTAAATAACTAACTAATCAAATCAAAATACCTTGATCTTACCTCATAAGTGATGAATAAATCACATTTCTTAAAAGCTATCATTCCCCATGACTTCCTTCGTAATGTTGAAAGTGAGCTTAATTGAAATAAAATGATTTTCTACTTTATTTGATATGTTATAACTACATTTGATAGCTCAAACCTAGAATTTTATGGAAAAATGGTAAATCTAGTGGTGTCGTGACTTGTCCCCTCACTATGATATCTCTTTGTTCCTTCACGTTCTCATGAATCTAGAAAAGTTTGAATGTGATAGTGTCGTGAAAGAAGATACTCATGGTAGCTTTGGAAATAAACCAAATACAATCCAAGTAAGAGAGGGATAGTGCAAGTGAATAGAGCTTGACTATGCCATTCTTAGTAGGATTTATTGTGGGGATATAGGGCAAAATATCACCGAGAATTCTAAGGGATCTATTTCTTATGACAAAACAACAACTTGCAACTCTAAGATCATCATATGGACTCTAATCTAGAACTAAAACTATCTTATTCTAAGTTGATATGTGTAGTATAGAAATGGAGCAAAATGAAAGTGTGAAGATCAAATGATCCCTAAAGTAGAAAGTAGAGGCTGAGAATTCATGTAAAATCTAAACCTATTGAAACTTATGGAAGAGCTTCAAAACACACTGAATAATAATTCATAGAGAGAGAGGGGCCATTTGTTTGTAAACAAGTTGGGTATTTATAGCATTTGGATTTACTAGAGGGTAAGTTTGAATTGAACTCTTCTAATATAAACAAAGATAAATCACTATTTACCAGGTGGCCAAAACATAAATGCAAGCAAGAGTGGTTGAGAAATGTGGATGCAAATTGAATTTTTACGTTTGAAGAAATCATGTCGAACGTTTTGGAAAACATGCATGGGACCGTCGCCACCATGCGCGGGTGGTTCGAGGACCTCCACTACCCTATCCCCGGTGGTGGTCCACCACCACCTAGGGCAGCGGTCTTGTAACTTAAAGACCAAAATGTAAGGAAAAAGGGGGCAGAGGTTAGAACAAAACATGCAAAAGGTAGACAAGGCTTTTTAGGATGCAAATGTATACTTGGCAAGCTTTTTGGATTCCGAACACCTTGCGAAGAGATCTGAATCATCATTGGGGTTTCTATAACCTCTCTCTGGTAGTACAGTACCTACATTTTTGGGTACGTTCAGAGACCTAGATAGGATCCTAATAAAAATATACGTATGTAGGAAAACAAGGGTAGAGATACTGATTTTAGGTGTCCACATTTGCCCCCTTTTTTGAGTGGTTTATGCTAAGAAGCCATGAGACAAAAATAGTGAGAGAAAAATGGTATGATGAGGATTGATGGAAGGTAGATGATTAGTTCCCCCTCAAATGGAAGATCGATGACACATTTGAAAAGGTAGATGAAGAAGGGCGTGTGAGAAAAGACCGATGGGTAAAAGGATAACGCAAGGAAAAATGCCCTAAGCAAAAAGGATCACAATAAAATGAAAAGCATGATAGTGAATCCAATATCACTTTGGTAGAGGGACAATTGTGGTCTCAATGGAGATGAGTGAAAATGTTCTATGGACCAATGAGTGGGTGAATATCACCTAAAATGGAGAGGATCCAATGGGAGAAATTTCATATGGATGGAAGTGGAATCATCACACACTGGTCAAAGGAAAGCCTCAAAGTATGTGCAACTAAATGTAAAATTTATGGAAAATCCTCCGTACATGAGGAATCAAGTGAAAAATAATGTTTCCACAATGGATGAGGATGAAAATGATGGTGCCCTAGAGCATAAAATGAGAGAAGGATGAAAGGTGAGTGGTGAAATAATATGCCCAAAGGGGAGAATAATTATGGCCATGAAGGTCGACTTTGTGCGCAAATTGAATAGGATTAAAAATAAAATGCCCAAATGAGGAGTATGTATGGCCAAAAAGGTGGACTTAGAGAGTATAAAGGGATAGTTTGAATGTTGGATTAAAATTCCTAGAGGGAAATCAAATATGGCCACAAATGTGGAATTTGAGATGATATGCGAGAGGATGAAAAATATGGAAACAAAATTCCCTAAAGGGAGAATATAGGTGGCCACAAAGGTGGACTTAAGATGAGAGAGATTGGATAAGATTGGATGAGGTGTAGGATAAGACACAACTTAACGATAGCGACCTATAGGTATGAACGACACTACATCATATCAAGGAATGAGTGAGGAGAAGATTTCTCCAATTACATTGGAGGTAAAAAAGGGATCTAGGTAACACAAGGCACATGTGACCAAAACAAATGTTAGCATATAACCAATGATAGTTAGTTATATCAAAGATCATAAAGAAGCATGGATGAAATTAACTCATAAACCTAATGTCGAAACAAAACATAATTTGAGATGTAACTTGTGACGTGGGAAGAGGGTTCTATGAAAGTGGTATTCCCTAAAAATATGCCCTAGCTATGGGAAAGGGGAAGAGAAATGATAGAAGAAAGTTGATCAATGCAGAAGCCTTTAATGCCATGATAAAAGAGTAGCCATCCTTCAAGGATATGGTCTTGTTTATACACATGTAATATAGATGGAATATATATAGAATAACCACCCTTCAAGGGATTGGTCTATTTATTTGATTTGACTTAAAAATTACATGAACAACTATCCTTTGAAAGAGTAGTGTTTTTTTATAACTTGATTTTTGTGCATCCATGTTTTATGATTTATGATTTTTACATGGGGAGAGTTGGGACTAGCTAAGTAGACCACTTAGAAGGGGACAATGACTATACAAGAGACATCCATGGACCCTTTGCATGGATCAAATAGGTGAATGAGAGGGTTATGGATGTAATGATTGTAGAGGTTCCACTTTGAGATGGGAGAATCTATCCATAAGGAATATGCTACAAGAAGAGACGCGTGCTCATATTTAAGGTCATATCTAGGAAAGTGACGGATGACCACATAATTCCAAATCACTACAATGAAAGATGGAAGAGGCTAATGATGGAGGGATGATCTAAGGATATGACTAAGAGCTCATTGGAAGACACACTAATAGTAGAATGGTTACAAGTGCAAGGTGTTAAGAGGTTCCACTTCCAATTTACCACCAAGGGAGGGAAAAATTTCCATGAAATGTCCTGATTAAAGTAGTAATGTTATGATTTGAGTCGCATTCGAGAATAGAATGATAGCTTACAAAGGATGGGATACAATGAGATAGATGAGAAAAGATAAAAATATGTGCTACCTTTAAGGAAGCAAAAATATGCATCCCTAACGAGATGAATAGGTGGTTCCCCAAGGGAAGGAAAAATATAACCACAACAGTGGGTTTAGGATGGAAATATGGTGCTAGGAAGAGGCATGAATATGGCCATAGAGGTGGAATTTGATGAGAATAAAGATAAATGGTCCCCGAATGGAAGGAAAAATATGGCCACAATGGTGGAATTTGAAGATATGCCCCCAAGGGAGGACGAGGTGATAAGAATATTTGATTTAGATTGAATGAGTTGGATGAAGATTGTAAAATATGTGTGACTCCTCAGTGGTGAGGAAAGGAGAAATACATGTTTCAAGTAATGGCCACAAAAGTGGGTTTAAAATGATGCCAAGGATTGAAAGGATTTAATCCATAAGTGGACTGATCTTAGAATGAATTCCCCCAACATGTATGGATGAGGAAGATGCAAGGGGATCAAAAAGAAAGGGAGGATTCTTCCCCAATATTGTGAAACTTAGATGTAGATGAGATAGCAAATGCCAAAGGAGTTTAGATGGGATCATCTTGGATTTGGATCAGACATATGGTTGGGGACCTTCACATGTAGGATAGATGGTAAGGGATGATGTGTATGAAGGATTTTTTTGGAAAACCAATGGATAGGACACAAATTGACTAATCGTGGATAGAGAAGGATGTTCCCCCAACCCGTGGAAATCATCTTTCTAAATAAGGTCATCAATGAGCATCTGAAAGGCTTTACAATGCTCAATGTCATGGACCGGGCACGATAATAGGTGCAAATGCAACTAGGATTGAACCATGATGCTTTCTTACTATGTGGATTAAAGGATTTGATGGGGGGAAGTGACATTATAGATATTTGGACTAAATGTCTAAGGATATTTGTGTAAGATCCAATAGAGGTGGTGCAGGGAATATTACTCTTATGAGGATTGATAGGATGTTTAGGTGTGATAGTGGTTATAGATGTTGATATATGAATTTATGTTGGAGGAGTGAGCGTAAAATATTGGGATGGAATGGATGATATAGTCATATGTAAATATGTGGGTACATGTGTCGAGATAGGTGTTGGGATAGTTGTAAAGTGGGGTTACAAAGCTATATGTGGTAGAAATGAGTGTAGTTGGGATTGATGTGGAAATGAGTGATGTAGGTGTAGTGATAGGTGTGTTTGATATAGATGTGGGTGAAGGAATAGATGTTAGAGGTGTAGGAATAGGTGTGTTTGATATAGATGTGGGTGAAGGAATATATGTTAAAGATGAATTTGATGTGATAGATTGTGGCATGATGGAAGTTGATGGAGTAGGTGGTATGGTCAAACTTGATAAGATGTGGTAAGGGTAGGAGTAAATATTGATATAGGACAGGTGTTAGAATTTGATATAGGTCTAGTAGTCGTGGATACAATAGCTTCAACAAGGGATGGGAATAACTTCTAAGGTAATAAATGTGGAGTCATTGATGAGATAAGATCTTGATCAATGGTGTGAGAAATTGGTAGTTGAGATGTAGAAGGGTGGCTTGATTTTTTAGTGGTTGATTAGGAAAAGGTTGCTTATGTCTCACAATGGGCTGGCAAGTAGGTGAAGTGGTGGAGTTGTCTATTTGGATATCCCCCTAATTTATAAGTTGTTGGATGTGATATTTGAAGGAACGACACTTCTCAATGTCATGACCTTTGACTTGATGATATTTACAATAGTGGCCTTCATGATACCAAATGGGCTTGGGTCACAAGTCATCCACAGGTCGTATGGGAGGAAGTTGGATAGAGTGTACTACCATCAACTTGTCAAATATGAAGCTATAGGATTCCCCAAGGGGGTGTAGTTAGGAGATGGTCTAAAATCTCTTTGCAAAGACTCCATGTGAGAGGAAAATGTGGATGGAGATTGGATGATGATGGTATTGGTGGTAGTTTTAGACTTGTCACTATGTGTAGTGGGTTTGATGAACTCATCTCAGGGCTTGTTTGATTGAAGCTTGAGTTGGCCTTATTCAAGGGAATGAGTTTCAAATTTTGAGCCATGGTGAAGGATTCTTCGAATGTTAAGAAAGATTGGATTTACAATGTAGAAGAAATATGATTCATACAAGAACATGAGAAGATTTCAACGAGTTTAGTTTGTGGAAGTTTTTCACTAGTAAGTTTTATGCTTTCTAGGATGAAACAGATAGAAGGTAAAATGGTTAAGGAGGAATACATGTGAGGTGAAGGTGGAAGGTAGAATGCACGCATTGTAGAATTTTGATCCAAGTTGATTGTCTGAGATTCCCTTTGGCTAGGAGGAACGACCTATATAAGAAACACAACAAGACCACCAAATAGTATTAATAATATAGGTTAGTGGACTACCTAGCGAGTGCTAGATCCGGGAAGCGTGGTGCTTCCTAGAAGGTTGTCAATCCACTTTCAAATATAAATTAATATTGAAAATATCATAAATTAAGGAAATATTATTGTAGTTATACGATTTAGGTATCTTGTGCAAATAAAATAAGAAAATATAATCTAACATGCAAGGTTATGATTAGATCTAGAGGTTTGGTAGGTTATTCTGGGTTTTATAGGTCTGACAGGGGTCTGGGATTGATCGGGTGAGGTATCGGTTGATTGGGTAAGGCCTAGGTTAGTTTTGATTGATTGAGAGGCTTGTTGGTTAAAAAGGAATGAAATGACATAGAGACCGATATTATTCAAGTGACCAATGTTGGTATAACACCGAAATCGATGGCGCTTAGGTATTTGACATTGGTAGGGGAAATTGACAATAATTTGATAAAAATGGTTTTTGGGATTCTCTATGATTGCACAAAGAGTGAGAAGGGTGTGGTTAGGTTTGTAATATTACTAAGAAGACTTAGGGATATAGAGGGGGAAGTCATGGAAGGAAAAAAGGATATAGGTGGTTGGGTTGGTAGATTGGTGAGGAGGTGGAGATAAAGGAATACAAGAAGAAATAAAGTATAATGAAAGAGGTAAGGAATCTATACTTTAAGCAAGCACAATATGATCGAAATCATGAATACTTACTTGCCTTTACAGATCTGGTAGGTGAAGGTGGATGGTAGTTGATCCATGAAGAGATTATGGAGTCAGTGTTGTGGCAATACTCGTAGTGTTCCCATGAGTATTCCAATACTCTGAAGGAGAACTAGATGCTTGCTTGGGCCTGTGGTTGAGTATTTTGTGTCGTCTGGATGTTGAGAGGCTTTGGATTTACACTTGAATGCAATAGTTCTCGCTAAACTAAATGAATGACCAACCTAGGTAAAAGGTTATAAAATTGTATATATAGGAACCGATGATGGTTAGGTAACCGATGTCGGTTAAGGTGGATAAGTCTAGGTTTACCAAAAATAGGCAGATCTTCCCAGATTTGGTGTGTTTTCCAAGTTGAGTCCACTTAGGGAAGTGGAGTTCTCATTAGAAAAGGTAGGAAGGTCATAGAAGAAGTCCAATTAGGTTTGAGAATAATTCTTAGTTAGTTAGGTCAAGTGGTGACTCAACACTGAGAGTGATGACTCAATGCTGAGAGTGATGACTTGGTCACTTTGTGAGTTAAATGCCCCGGAATGGGTCCAAGGTGAGGTGTAATGATGAGGTGGAGGTGTGAGGATGAAATTAACTTAATTAAAATAATTAAATTAATTAATAATGTGAGGATGAATATTAATATGGGATGAAGGGGTCATGATTAGTTAAATGTGTTATGTTAATTAATTGAAGGGGACTAAAGGGCGTGTGACCCAAATTTGGTGTCTAAATTTACCCCTTTTGTCACGTAGCTTGTATTGATAAGCGATGCTAAAAACATGAAGTTGGTGTCCTAGTTATGAGTGGAGATTAGGTTGCCCCAAGTATGGATGAAAGTGATCCCCTCAAACTAGGAACTGATGAGGTAGGAAATGAAGTTGGTGAATGGTTTGATAAATAGGTTGTTAATAAAAACAAGGGTGGATGGGTTGTAGGTAAGGGTAATGGTTGGGTCGGGTAATAGGTAATGGAAATCAAATGCACGCACATGTATAGATTGTGATAAGGTACTAGGTTGAAGAGCTTATAAAATCTACTTCATCAAAGGTTGATATGTTTATCCAAACGAGGTTGAAGTGGTTCAGGTATCCAAGGTATAGGATATGGTCTTGAATCATAACTAGGCAAGGTGTAGGAACATGTAATAGGTTTTGTTCCAGGGCACCAAAGGTTTGGTCGGGATAAACATCATGACATTAGGAAAGGTAAGGTCATTAGGCTAAACCACACGAGTAGCATCATCACAAGTTATAGTAGATACAGGAATTTAAATTTCACAAAAGGAGGTTCAAGTTAGGGTATATAGGTCAGGGCATAGGTAAGGCCAAGGTATAGGTAAATAACATGTCCCTAAGTGCAATTAAGGAAATGTACAGGTAATGTAGGATTATGGGTTAGTGTTTAATATGTGTTGGGAAGGGTAAAAGTTGTTTTAAAACATTGTTTTTAGAAATGTAGGCATAGTGTGTGGTGACTGATGCCAAGTTAGAGCTTAACCATCGGTTGGCGAGGGCATGACTCACCGATGTAATTCATGTTGATTTGGGGCTGAAAAGGTATAATCCATGTTTTATGGATTCATTCTTTCTTTGTCATTTGTGGAAAATGACAGAGAAGAAGTGGAAAGTGGGAAAGCGATGGTACGAGGTCTCTAGCTAAGTTGGTGAGCTACTAGCAGGTGATTTGGCATTCAGTAGGTAGGTCCATGAGATCGATTGGATTGATTTGATTGGAGGAGGAGTGTATTTTGGCATGGTGGATGTGGGAGAGGGGGCGGATGGACCACCGACACAATGAACCGAAGTGCCACTTGTGGAAACGATGCCAAGTAGAGGTAGGAGACATTCCTAAGCCTACATATGATTGAAAATATTTGTTTAATTTGGGTAAAATGTGGGTGGGAATTTTATTTTGAAATTGTGGGTAAAAAGGGGTGAAATGAGGGTGGGAAAGGGGAAAATGTAGGTTAAGTAGGGTTGGGAATGAATGTAGGGTAGATTTGGGTGGGGTGGGGTATGTTTTTAGGTTTTATTTTTGTTGATTTCTAACAATGGGGATGAAGGTTTGGGTTTCATCACCAAAAAAAAGACCCGATGACGGTCATTGGTTGGTGGACGCCAATTGGTTTTGGCCGGTATTAGTCATTTTAGGGTGACTAACACCGGTCAAGGAGACCGATGTCTCGTGGATCACAAAGTGACTGGGTGAAAGAAGGGCTAGATGGGAAAGTTAAATAGGTGAGGCAGGGGTAGGTGAAGACTAATGTAGGTGGAAGAGGGTAAGGCACAATTTGGCAGGTGTGTGATAGGTATGTAGGTGAAATGATTAAGGATATTAGGTAAGTATGATAATTGAGACAATAGGTTCTTAGGGGAATTGGGTAAAGGGGTTGACATTAGAAACTAAGTGGGGTAGGTATGATTGATTCATTTTAGGTATTGTTTGGTACAAAAATGGCTAAGTTCGAGGTGAGTTTGTAATTTGGGTAATAGGTGAATGGAGAGGGTCTCAACTTGACAAAGTGTTGGGTTGGATGATTGATCTGAAAAATCAAATTTAACTAGTAATTGTGCACACACTTAACTTTGCTTTGTATTGATTTTCGATATAAAAATTCACTATTATAATCTTTTGTATTTTTAATAAAGGAAATAAAACTGAAAGTACTGTAAAATCAGAAAATACAGAGATGAATCACCGTAAAATTGACACAAGAATTAATAACAGAGTTCGAAGTTTGTGGCCTATGTCTTTGGGTTCGGTTGAATGAGATTGATCTATTAAAATCTTGAAAATAAATATTTAAAAATAATAGGATTCACTTTTTACATCACCTCAAAATTCCTTCTCTAGCTAAAGTTATGAGCAAAACAATATCATAGTCACCTTTCAATGTCCCTTCATATACAACAAAGCCCTATTTATAATGTTTCACACCTCTAGGCACAATGGTTGGGTGCCTATCCTTTTACCCAAGTGGCCAAGGTTCAAATCCCTACATGAGCGCTTTGACTTTCCATGTTGGGCGCATTTTATCCCACATTGGGCACTTGGAGGATAAAGAGGAGCTTAAATAGGAGTTGTTTTATAGCTTGCATTAGCTTATGAGCCATTTTCTTAGGCACCAATCTTGGAATGGCTGGAATATGCTATTTTTGGTGCATTTGGAAGGGATAAATAATGCGTTGGAATATATATTGGGAGGATAAGGATAATAGTTGGCAAATTTAATTGGAAATTAAATAATGTGGCCAATGTCGAATAATAAATGGGTGTGGAAATTTTTTTATTATTATTTTTTTCCCCATATTTCCATGTGTCACATTTTCATTGGTCCACTTGGTAAGTGTGCACATATTCAACTGCGTGTCATCCCAAAAATTTCAGCGAACCATAACTTTTGCATACGTGCTCTGATTTCTGCAAACGAGATATCAACGGAAAGCTCTAATTTTTCCCTATGAAATGAAACCAACTACAAATGATTCTAAGAATATATTAGATTGGTTTTTCTCATTTAGGATCCTCTGGATCAATCCTCCCCACTGAGAAAATTTTGGACCCAAAAGTCAACTTAATTGATGAATAGGTGAGTGTATTCACCTCACCTTTTCTAGTTCCATCCATTTCGCCTTGTTTGGATGCATGCCTTTGAACCCAACATGAAGATACTCAATGTTACCCATTCACGAAGTTCTTACTTTCTTGTCCAAAATGATGTTTTCCTATAACTCATCAAGATACTCAGGAGTAAAATCATCAATGGAAGGCATTATGTTAGCATCATCATGATCAACAATCATAGGCGGTTCATACAATCTTAAATTCTCAACATTTACAACTGAGTATATTTGCATATATGGAGGTAAATCCAACCGGAAAGCATTGTTACCAATTTTTTCCAATATTTGGAATGAACCATACCGTATAGGTTTCAATTTTTTACCTTCACCTGTCAACCTTTCCTTGCTGATGTGAAGCCAAACTAAATCACCAACTTTGAACTTGTGATCAGTTCTATGTTTATCATGTCTTGCTTTTACTTAGCCTGAATTTTCTCTAATTGTTCATGGACAAACGGATAAACATGTTGTATTCTCTACAAAAATATTTCAACCTTTGTCGAATCACTTAAACCATTAATAACAGTTTCATGTCCATAATATACATCTAAAGGAGAATTAGGTAGATATCCATAACAAGTCTCAAATGGAGACTTCAAAGTAGAAGAATGTAAAGCATGATTATAAGCATGTAAAACATAATAAAGATGTTCATCCCATAATTTAGATTTTTGCCACAATAGCCCCTAAGCAAATGTACCACTCTGCGGTTTACAAATTTTATTTGACCATTGGTCTGTGGATGAAAAGTGTTTTTTTTTAGTTTTGTGTCCATTAACCCCACAAAGTTGACCAAATTTCCCCAAGAAATCTATAATCCCGATCAAATATAATTGAAGTAGGAAAATCAAAATGAACCCAAACAAATTGAAAAAGCAAATGTGCGGTTCCCTCACCAGATTATCTGTTTAGTACATGGAACCAACACACACATTTTGCTAAATATGTCCACTACCACATATAAGTAATCATTTTTCTTCCATGTGTCATGGGAAATCCTCCTAAAAATCCATGAAACACTTTCCCAAGGATTTGTTGGAACAGAAGAGGAGTGTAAAATCCTAATTTCATGTTACTTGGCTTTCTTGTGGCACAAAGAACACATCGCTTAATTTACCTATTTACATGTTCATGCATTCTAGGCCAATAACAATATTTCTGTAAATGTGCAAATGTCTTACTAACACAAAAATTCCCTAAAATAAGAGAGGTATTTGCTTTCCTTATCATATGCACATGTTCATTTTCTGAATACAAAGTTTACCAATGATATAACAATCCTTCATGCAAATGATAATCTTTTCTCCTACTTGTTTCCCACTTGCTAGATCCTTATACACTTCTCTAAAATCAACATCATTAACATATTTTTCCTTGTAACTAACATGAGCCAAAGAACTATGTTGTAAAATAATATATGCTACTACCACTTTGGTGGTTTAGATAACATGTTGGTAACCTTGTTTTGAATACCTTTTTATACCTGATTATAAGATGAAATTGTTGCAAAATCCCATCCACAGAAATGTCTAGACTGCTACAATTTGGTTTGTGTTTGTAAATATTGAAGCGGTTGATGGTCAATATGTATAATTGTTTCTTTTCCCATTAAATAATGCTTATAATATTTAACACTTTGAAACAAAGCATATAACTCTTTATCATAAGTTGGATAGTTTCTTACCGCACTTGTAAAGGTTTCTAAATGGTAACACACTTTCATTTGTTACTCATCAAAACGTCCCACATTGCATATTCACTAGCATCCATCTCTCAATCTCATATGAATGTTGTAAATCTAGAAGTGCCATGATCGGAGCGATACTTATCTTCTTTTTTTTAGTGTGTCAAAGGCTTTTGATGTTTTCCTCCCCACTAAAAACTTGTTTAATACTTGTCAAAGCATGCAAAGGAGATGCACATATATGAGAAGTTAGAAATGAATTTCCTCCACTCTTAACTGCACCTAGAAAACTCCTATCTTTAGTTACATTAGTGGGTCTAGGCCATTTTAAAATAGCCTTTATTTTGTAGGATCAATTCTCAATTCTTCATTTCCTACAACATAACCCAAGTAAATTAAAGATATTTTTCCAAATTCACATTTTGACATCTTCAAATACAAATTCTCTCTTCTTAATGCTTCTAAGACTTTTTGGATGTGTTTAACATGTTCATCCCATGAATTACTGAATACAATAATATCATCTAAGTAGACAATAACGAAATCATCAATGAATGGTCTAAATATACCATTCATGACTCTCATGAATGTTGTTGGTGCATTGCACAAACCAAAAGGAATCACTAACCATTCAAACAATCCTTGTTTTGTTTTAAAAGCAATTTTCCAAACATCACCTTCTACAATTCTTACTTGGTGATAACCACTTCTTAAATCTAACTTAGTGAAATAAATTGCATTCTTTAATTGATCTAGTAAATCATCTATTCTAGGAAGAGGGTAACGATTCTTTACTGTAATCTTGTTTAAAGCATAGAAATCAACACACATTCACCAAGTTCCATCCTTCTTAGGAAAAAAATATTTTGAACCACATGGGGATGTGCTTGGATGAATTATACCTTGAGCCAAAAGTTCCATTACCTGTCTCTTGATTTCCTCATTCTCTACTACTAACAATATATACATTCCGATATTGGGAAGAGGTGCATCCTAAAGAAACTGTATCTCATGTTGAACCCCTCTTTTGGGAGGTAGACCTTGTGGATCCTGAAAAACATCATCAAAATTAGAAACAATTTTTACCAATTCATTCTTATGTTTCGAGATCACAATCCTCAAAATCCATCTCATGTTCTTTCTCTTTGGCTTTGACCACCATGAGCACAAAATTTTTGCTTGAGTTTACAAGCCTTTTCATTTGACCTGCAGTCACCAAGGATAGATTATTATTTTCATGGTGAGCTCAAAAATAAACTCAATTCCATCCTTTACAAGAAAATATTTATTTTCTTCCCTATAGAAGATTGCTTTACGATCATATAAATAAGGAATTCCTAAAACCACCCCACAAATATCCAAAGGAACTACATCCAATTCAACCTCATCTATAAACTTGTCTGTAATGGCAAATATGAAAGTACAAGTTTTAGTTACTTTTTGCATCATCACAAACCCAGCCTAATGGATAAGGCTTAGGATGTGGATTAGTTTTGAGTCCTAATTTCTTTACAACCTCCTCAGAAATCATATTAGCTTGAGATCCACTATCAAAAAGAGTATCAATTTTTGTATGTTTTGAAATCACTCTAATGTGGAAAAGCTCATTCCTTTTCTTATCATCATGTATAGTTTGTTTACTAGAAGAAGATGCAACATTTGAAGTACTATTGTTGGAAATTGAAAGAGTTGATTTACCTTGAAAACTCATAGCTGTGATCTTGGTTTCATCACTTGAATCTAACCCAAGATCATGAACAATAGTGTTTGTTTTCTTTTCCTTTCCTTTCTTAACCATCCATTTAGGTTTCATTTCAGGATGTAATTTCCAACATTTAGACTCATCATGGTTCTTTTTACAATGATTGCAAAATGGTTTTTCATCTTCCTTCTTAACAGTAGAGTTTTTTTATGCTTACCCTTTCCTTTTCCTTGTTCTTTCGAATCTTTCCTTTAGATTGCTTATTATTTTATTTAAAAGAAGTGGAGAGGACTCCTTTGTCATTTTCACTCGTGCTTCCAAATGGGTTTCTTGAACACACATTGTATCAAGATTAGTAGGACCTAAAACAAGAATCATATGCCTTAGGTAACTATGCAATCCACCAATATATTTAAGCAATGTTTCTTTTGTGTTTAGGGAAATTCCCATAATTAGATCCCTTTTCCTAAATTCCTGTGTGTATTCTTGAACACTTTTTCCCTTAGCTTGTCTTAATGTTTGCCAATCCATCATAGCTTGTTGCTTATAACTAAGAGATTAGAATTGTTGCCTAAGACTTGAAACAAATTCAGACCAAGAAGTGATTGCTTTACCTTTGGTTTCTTCCACTTCTTGAAGCTTACTCTCCCACAAAATGAGTGTTGTGCCACCCATTCAAAGAGTTGCTAAATGAATCTTTGCTTCATCATCAACAATTCTTTGAACCTTGCAATATACTTCTATCTAGCTTGATCCAATTATCCAACTTCTCTGCATTTAGCTCTCCAATATACATTGGCAATTCAAACTTGATATCTAACTTTAATGAAGGAAAATCAGATTTTAGAGGTTCACTTTTAGGAATATCAGAACTAGAGCTATCTTCTTTTTAACTTCTCTAGTTCCCTTTTCTCTTTTTCTATCTTGGTACATTTCCTCCAACATTTCCTTCATCTGTAGGAATGATTGACGAAATTTTTCTTCCTCTCGATCCGCCATTATAGGACTTCGAGACCGTCTGGTACCAATTTTGGGATCTCCTTCAACTAAATCTCCTTCACCCTTCTTAGATTGAGACCTTGTTAACATCCAACACACAACTTGCAATCCAAAACCGTTAATCTGAACCAAAAATCAGTCAAAACCAGCTTTGATACTAGTGATCTGAAAATCAAATTTAACTAGCAATTGTGCACACACTTAACTTTGCTTTGTATTGATTTTCGATATAAAAATTGACTATTATAACCTTTTTTATTTTTAATAAAGGAAATAAAACTGAAAGTACTATGTAAAATTAGAAAATACAGAGATGAATCACCAACAAATTGACACAAGAATTGATAACGAGTTCGGTGCTTGTGGCCTATGTCTCCGGTCCGGTTGAATGGGACCGATCTATTAAAATATTGAAAATAAATCATTGAAAATATTTTACAATAATTTTATCTTATCATCATGTTACTCTACCAAAAATAATAGGAGTCACTTTTTACATCACCTCAAAATTCCTTCTCTAGCTCAAGTTATGAGCAAAACAATATCACAGATCACCTTCTAATGTCCCTTCATATACAACAAAGCCCTACTTATAATGTTTCACACCTTTGGGTGCAATGGTTGGGTGCCTATCCTTTTACCCAAGCGGCCAAGGTTCAAATCCCTACATGAGCACTTTGACTTTCCATGTTGGGCGCATTTTATCCCACATTGGGCGCTTGGAGGATAAAGAGGAGCTTAAATAGGAGTTGTTTTATAGCTTGCATTAGCTTATGAGCCATTTTCTTAGGCGCCAATATTGGAATGGATGGAATATGCTATTTTTGGTGCATTTGGAAGGGATAAATAATGCATTGGAATATATATTGGGAGGATAAGGATAATAGTTGGCAAATTTAATTGGAAATTAAATAATGTGGCCAATGTCGAATAATAAATGGGTGTGGAAAAACTTTTATTATTATTATTATTTTTTCATATTTCCACATGTCACATTTTCATTGGTCCACTTGCAAGCATGCACATGTTCAACCTACGCATTATCCCCAAAATTTTCTAGTTACCCAAAAATTTCAGCGAGCCATAACTTTTGCATACGTGCTCCAATTTCTGCAAACGAGATATCACCTAGGAAAGCTCTAATTTTTCCCTATGCGGTGGCCCGCGATCTGCAACTAATTTTGAGAAGATCTTAGATTGGTGTTTCTTGGTGAGGATCCTCTGGATCAATGATGTAGGTGAGAGGTCGGAGTTGACTATGAGAGATTGAGTACCACCTCTATTGGTACAAGATACGGCCTAACATCACCTGCTGAGGAGTGGGATCATATAGCAGATGTGGGACTTAGTTCGATCAAGCACTATAGGAGTATCAACCAATGGGACTTAGCTTGATGGTTTCTCTCATCGAAAAATGGGACTTCACGACCAATACCTTTCATTTACCAATGGCGAGATGACCGTCACATTGGAGGATGTGTATAGGATCCTGCGGCTTCTTGGCATTGTCGGGGAAAAAGTGTATTCGATTTTGACGGAAGAATTAGTGGATCCCATAGTGGCGATATTTGGTGAGTTGATGGGCATGCTAAGATATCATAGCATGAGTCTGAGTTATGGGGATATGTATGCGGCATATCCACAAGAGACCAAACTATATATTTTGATGATGGGGACATTAGGTTGTTTTTCTTTCTCGATTCGAGGGTGGGATATTTCCATGAGCACTAATGGGGTGCTACAGGACATGATCAAGGAGTGGATATGTTTTTCACAGGGCACCGATTTTCTAATCCAAATATGTAAAGAGCTACGGGCCTATGGTAGGTACAAGAGATTTGGTGTGTGTTGTACATACTTATTACATTGTTGGGCATTTGAGCACATTGTGTGTGTGTGTCTAGTTAGGTTACCACGATAGGACTGGTTCGAGGGTGGTTTGTACAAAGTAGGTTTCAGGAGATGGGTACCAATCGGGCACAATCGAGAGTGGCCAAGGCCACATATGATGTTACATACTATAGGTGGTTATTAGAGGGCCTATCGGCAGGATATTGTGTGGTGGCCATATGTTGGTTTTTCATCATATAGAGGCATGGCTGAGGAGTTAGAGGGGATTCAGTTATTTGAATGGATATAGGGGTGGTGTGCTAGTGAGCACAAGATGATACCCGTGGAAAGGGTAAGACATCGAGTTTGGGATCATGGCGGGACATGTCCCCACCTTTCCCATAGTACCGTAGAGATGACATGGAGAGACCTATGTCTCCACCACATCTGAGTGATCCCATAGGGAAGGAGGAACATGTTCGAGATAGAGATATTGATGATGCGAGTGTCATCGATGCTTATATGCCAAGGTGGGTGGCACGAACTACAGATGGCACCGCTAAGGCCAAGGTATCTGATTTAGCTAAAGTTATTGTTCGAGAGAGATATATTACAGGGTAGGTGGCTGCCATACAGCATAGATTACAAGGTTGTAGGGATAGGCGGGGAACATATATAAATGACCACCTTGCATGCACAGGTGATGACTTGGTAGGCCCATGTACCACGAATAGGATTCTACACAGGGGGTAGAGATGGGGATGGAGGGTAGGTAGCCACCTTACGGGCACATGTGGCTGGATTACAGGGCCATTTGGCCACAAAATGAGCACAAGTTGTAGCTTTACTCACCTAGGCAATGTATAGGTACCACTAGGCACCAAGATAGAGTCCTATTGTATGGACTCCTACGCCAGGACATGGTCCAATTTTGGTAGGGAAGAGTTCATAGGTGGCAGTGAGGCCAATGACATCACCACAGACTATATCCATGGTGAGGTTTAGGGATGCCCTAAATAAGGCACACTACTATCAGGACCAAATGCTTAGCACGATGCAGTATTGATGTGTGCTCCTACGCCAAGCATCGTGCACATCAGACAACCAATGAGTGGACTAGATCAAGGACTCATAGCTAACATATCATAGGGGTCATCAGCCCCGAGACGAGATCGGGGTTAGGTTACTAGCTCTTGGAGACCGAGCCTAGCGAGAGGGCCGGGAGGAGGAGATAGAGGTTAGGTAAGGACCAGTAGAGGGTGGAGAGATGCTGATAAGGTGATTTTTAGGGAGAGAGGAGGAGACATGTGAGACCAGAGAGGAGGAGGGCATAAGGTGGGGTTGATTGATCATGACTTGGATACTTGTATGATGAATTTTGATTTATATATATCTTGGCACATTGTGTGTGCGAATAATTTTGAGATTACATATGAGAGTTTTTGAGACACTTTGATTATTTATCCCTATGTATATATGTATTGATACATAAACATTCCTCTTTATATAGTTGATGACTATTATTGGATTGATGATGTATGGGTTTTCATTTCCATTGTTATTGTGTACCATGGAAACTAGGTATGTTAGGCATGATTGAGTCTAGGTATTTTGGGGCATACTTAAGTCGGGTATAGGCATGATTTGGAGTCTAGGTAATTTCCAAGTTACTGATCTTATGGAAATAATGTGTTGTATGTATGTTGTGTTCAAATTTCCAAGTAATTGATATCATGGAAATTCTAAATGATTGATGTATGATATGGTTGATGTTATAAAATGGTAGGTATGTATGTTTTTATGATATATTAATTTCCAAGTTTTTGTGTAAATGGAAACTAACTAGGGTAGAATGTGAATATAAAGGGGGAAAATTGGTTAGGGAAAAATCGGTCGAGCTAACCTCCAGGGCGCTAGGCACTTAGAGTCTTTGCTTACATTGCCTTGACAAAAAGGGGCCTTATGCTGATGTAGTTCTCCCATAGGCTAAGGAAGAATATGATGAGGATAGATGAATGGGTCGTAGGTTTTAGGCATGATTGAGTCTAGGTCATTTTAGGCATGGTTGAGTTTAGGTCATTTAGGCATGGTTGAGTTTAGGTCATTTAGGCATGGTTGAGTTTATGTTGAATAGGCATGGTTGAGGGAGAAGAAATCCCAAAATGTAGGTTTCGAAGGTCTGATCATGTGTAGCAGAATCAATAAGTAAGTAAAAATAGGTGAATGGTAAGAGGAGACAAAATTCCACTAAATTGGTAAGAACCATTACGAGTCTATCATACCAAATATTGGCTTATGAACATAAAACCCTAAAGGTGTTGCATGATTGAATATTGTAAGGGTGAAGAAGGTCACATTTGTGGCACGTCCCTTGAGTAGGTAGAAAATTAGAAAGGAAAAAGTGATGAGGTGAAAGAGGTTGATTTATTGTAACCCCGGTGTGAGATAACATGCCTCTTCTGTAAGATACCCAAGATAAAAATAGGAAAGTCCATGACGAAAAAGTTATCTTTTTATTTTTGCTTTTTTATAGACTGATCGATGTAGGAAGTATATGTGGGATGAAAACAATATCTCCTTGAGGTTTTCGTGAAGCTGATCAATGAGGAAGCTTCCACATATTTTTATTTTATTTTTGCAAAAAAGTGTTCTTTTGGATAGACTACATACAATATGGCTAGCTTTGTATAGCTTTCCTTCAAGGGAGCAGTCTATTTATAAAAACAAGATAGAAAGATAGATTTCCTTTTTTAGGGAGTCATATTTTTGCTAGAAGTTTGACTCAAGGATTTTGAATTTGAAAATCCTGTATATTACTTTTGAATTGTTTTTTGGACTTTTAGGTCATGGACAAGACTATAGAGAAGTATAGGCTTCTTTTATGAAGACAAAACCATAACACACAGGGGTTAGCTATGAAAGAGAGGTTTTAAGTGATGAATGACCATGGGATTCCATCTTGAAAAGGAAAAAAAGTATCCATGAGAATCATGCCATGAGTAGAGCCATGGTACTCATATTGAAGATAAGGCTGAAAGGTGATGGGTAATCACATGATTCTTGTTTAGTCGTTGATCCTTAAAATAGGTAAGTGGAAGGTGGATGTTGCTCAAGGGACAAGCGTTTAATAGACAGAAAGATGATACATGACTTGATTCAACAATAGAATGGTCGAAGATGTAAGGCATTGAGGGGATCAGGTTTAGGTTTACCTTCGAGTGAAGATAAATGATAAGCACTTGATCCATAGGCATGAGTAATGATATAGGGTCCAAGCCAATTAGGAGTGAACTTGCCCCATTTACTTTTCTCTTCGCTTTTGTTACATGTTGATTTTCCTTCAAGACGAGGTCACCGACCTAGAAGGTTCGTTCTTGGACACGTTTATCATAGGAACGTTTGATACATTTTTGTAGATTTGGAGATGATTGAGATAATTTAGATGGATTTCATATGATAACTCGATCTATGCAAAATGATCCTGGTAAAAATCATCATCATTGAGCATATATTTGAGTGAGATATGAAGAGATGGAATTTTGAATTCGAGAGGCAAGAAAACCTCTGTACCATAGACCAAAGAGAAAGGTGTGGCAGCAGTTGAGGTGCAAATACTAGTGTGATAAGCCCATAAGGAAAAAGGAATGTGCATGTGCCAATCCTTACTAGTATCATCAACCACTTTCATAAGAATTTTATTTAGAGTTTTGTTAGTTGATTCAGCTTGGCCATTTGTTTGAGGATAATAAGGTGAAGAAAAATTGAGTTGAATGCCGAAGGCATCATAAAGTTTCCGTAATTTTTTTTTAATTGTTTTCCATTATTAGTGATGAGGTGGTGAGGAACACCAAAGTGACAAATGATGTGATGATTGATGAACTCAAATATTTTCTCGGCTTTTGTAGAAATAATAGGTATGGATTCTACCCTTTTAGTGTAATATTATGTAGTGGTAATAATCCATTGATGATATTGGGAAGAATGAGGGTTGAACTCTCCACAAGATCCAAACCCCATTAAGAGAAAGGTCAAAGGTCTTGTGTGACCTGAAAGGAATGACTAGGGTGTGATGAAGATTAGCATGTTAATTAAACTTCACACAATTCTTGACATATTCATAACAATCAAAGTTTAGGGTTGCCAAAGTAATATCTTAGGCGAAGGATGTGTTTAGCAAAAATAAGGCAATTGAAGTGACCCCCACAAATCCCATCATGAAATTCCTTAACGTTGTATGGAATTTCATAAATCATAAGGCATTGTAAGAGGATAACGTCAAATACACATTTATAGAAGACCACTCATGATGACATAGTGATAGACACTTTTGAGAAAGGCTCGTTGTCCATTGCGAGTAAGATCTGAGGTAGAATTGAAAGGGAAAGATAGTCAACAAAATACTTATACCAAAGGTCATGTGGGTCAGTTTCAATGTTTCCTACAAGGTTGATGTCTCAGATTAGATAAGAAGGTGATTGCAACCTTTATACTGTGACAAATATTTTCAAGTCGGAGGGTGAAGTGGGGATTTGAGAAGAAAGATAGGACATGGTATCTACAAATTTATTAGTGGAACGTGGGGTGGTTTGAAGTTCATAATGGTCAAAGGTAGTCAAAAGCATGTCAACATGATGCTTATACTTTTAAAGTATCTTGTTACAACACTGGTATATACCATTAACTTGGTTCACAACTAGTTGAGATTTACCAAAGATATTAATTTATTTAACGTCTAAGGCTATGGCGGTTTGAAGACCTAACACGAGTGCTTCATATTCGATGATATTGTTAGTATAATAAAAATATAGTTTGAAAGATAATGGCATAGGCTCACTTTGTTAAGAGGAATAAGGATAACTCGACACTACCCCCATGCTTGACATTTGGAACCATCAAAGAGTAAGGTAATTTGGTAAATGGTATTGTCTAGGGAGAGGGTAATGATGGATTCATCAGGGAAATCGAAGTTAGAAGATTAGTTTATGGAGAGAGGTGTGTTTATGAGTTGGTTAGCAATGGTTTTTTCTTTGAAATTTTTTAGATAAATTAATTTAAGATCTAGGTCTGCAAGAAGCATAAGCCAACTTGCAACACATTGATGTTGGTAGGGCTTAGCATACATGTAACGCAAGGGGTTAGTATTGGTGACAAGATAGGCTTTGTGGTTTAGTAGGTAATGGAAATTTTGATGGTGATAAAAACTAAGGCTAAGTATATTTTTTCGGTGTAAGTAGATATAGTTTCATATTCTAAAAGCGTACTACTTATATAATAAACCACTTGCTCCCTATGTTCCTCATCACGATGAGCGAACATGAAACCCATAGAATGGTCAATAGCAGAAATGTAAAGGTAGAATGGTTTTTCATCCTTAGGGGGAATGAGAACCTGGTGATTGGAGGAGGTATTTTTAAGGCGTCGAAAGGATTTGTGGCATTCATCATCCCATTTGAAGGAGATATCCTTTTGAGGAGATGATGAAATGGATGTTAGTAGTTGGAAAGTTGAGAAATAAAGCAATGAATAGATTGCAACTTACCTTGCAAACTACGAAGTTGATAAAGGTTAGTAGGTGGATGCATTTCAAGAATAGCCTTGATTTTAGCGGGATAAACTTCAATGCCACACAAAGAAACAATAAAACCAAGGAGTTTTCCGGAGAGAACAACAAAGACACACTTCTTAGGTTGAAGGTGAATGCAATATTTGATGAGATGGTCAAAGAAAAATTTAAGGACAACAAGGTGCTTGGCCCAATGTTTAGATTTGGCAAGAAGATCGTCAACATAATCTTCTAATATGATATGCATGATATCATGAAAAACATAATTCATAGCCCAGCTGATATGTAGCATTGGTGTTTTTAAGGCCAAAGGGTATGACATGATAACATAAGGTCCCCCAAGGAGTGATGAAGGTGGTTTTGTGTTGATCTTCTAGGGTGAGTAATATTTGGTTATAACTTGAGAAACCATCCATGAGTGATAGCATCTCATGGCCAGTGGTGAGATTAACTAGTTGGTCAATACTAGGTAGAGGAAAGTCATCTTTGGGACAAGCTAAATTAAGATCATGGAAATCCGTGTAAAGAAAGAGTCCCCCTGTCACTTTTGTGACAAGAATGATGTTAGAGATCCATTGGGGATAATCAATGGGTAGGATGAAGGAAACTGAAAGAAGGCATTGGAGTTATTATTTGACAAGAAGGGCAATGCAAGGATGCATTTTTCACAACTTCTATTTCACAGGTTTGGTGTCGGGAATGGTTACAATATTGTGGACCACAATGTTTGGGTCAATACCAGGCATATCAGCGTAGGACCAAGAAAAATCATTGCTTTATGATCCCGAGAGGAAAGAAGTGAAATCTTCATGTTCAACAACATCTAAATATTGGCCTATTTTTAGAATGTGCGGGTTGTCTTGAGTGTGAATATTGATTTCGATGGTCGATTCATTTAACATGGTTTGCATCTCAAAAGGTAATGACCGGTGAATATAAGAATATTCTGCACCAAGGTAGGTGAGAATAGACTCATCGTCCTAACATTTAATGACGTTAATAGAAGGAGTATCATCATCGATCATGTTAGGATCTTTAGAAAGGGAAGAGAAGAGGGAGGCTCGCCATCATGTTGATAAATTAGAGGTCCTAGGGAAACAATGTTCATGAAAAAAAAAGTTAAGAGGAATGGATTATGGATCCATAGACTCTGTAGGTGAAGGTGGTGAAGTTGGTGAACGGGGTGGGGAATGTTTATCGTCCTTAATTAATTTGACTCAGGCCTTCCTAGAAGGTGGTTCGAAAATACAATACCACTGCGGTATTTATGCTTACAAGTGGTGCAAGGAATGACAAGTATGACAGTCTTGTTCATAGAAACCAAAGCCAAAGCCCTTGAAAATATAGCGAAGGAGGAAGGTGTTGTTGAAGTGATGGTTGGTGAGAGATTCAAGGTTAGAAGAAAATGGTCAAGTTTGGGAAGGTCGCTCAAGGCGATTAAGTATAAGTATCAAGTCCCGCAAATGTTAAGTTTGTGTGAAGGTGGGGAGGACTATAGGGGAAAACCTTGCCTATGTGGTGATCATAGTGGGGATGTTGGTGAAGTTTACCATACTCTTGAGGAGTAAGGAATCTATCAATGTTATAAAGGCATGTTGGGCCCCTGAAATATTGGCTAGGTGCAAAAGGCATGTAGGTGCGCAAGGAGAAGGTGCACGAGGGGAAGGGTTTAAGGAAACCCGTGGCGCGCGCATGGACAAATTCAAGGTTCTAGGACTTATCCATATTGGGAATTTTGGGAAGGATATGAGAAAAGTGTGACCCGAATGTGCATGCGGAGTGGATAAGGTGCCAGCCTGGTGATAGGTTGGCCTAGGAAGGAATATGCCTTGCGTTAGAAGCTTCTAGAAGGACATCATGGAATAGAGTGCTGAGCTCGGGCCTGGAGGAGCATGCACTCTTGGAGGACCACATTCAGACACTTGGTGACAGATCTGAGGCCGTAGAAGAATGAGTTGGCAGTTTGAAAAGGCTATATATACAAGTGCTTACAGTAAAAGATACAAAGAGAGAGAGAGAGATATAGAGAGAGAAGAGATCTATAGAAATATCTTGCAAGGACTCTGTTAGCTTGGGCAAATAAGGGTAGAAAAGGATGTATCAAGGGTTGGGAGTTATAAATATTATTTTGAGGGCCTACTTATATGAGTCCAGTTATAATGCATGAATATGGTCCTTTACGTGACCTTTTATAATGGGCCTAATGAATGTAATGAGGTTACCGAGTTGATATGAATATGAGAATTAATGGTTACGATGCATACATCCTTCTTCATAGTTATTTTTCATTTATGTTTATGGACTAAGTATGAATGCTTGTATGAATTCCTTTACTGTATTGGTGTAAGTTCTTTAATCTATTTAGCACTTTATATGCGGAATGACTACAAGGATCTAGAAGCCGTTATGATCTCTATGGTGCTTATATGTCTTATTTCCTTTCAAATCTCTTACACTCGGATCATAGATGATGTTTCCCACTAAACTCACATAAAGAGAGACTCAATGCCTACGCGTACCTCGGGTGAGCGCCCAGCACCACGGGGTGATAGGCCGGTGCGCATGGGATTTCTTTCCTTTGTGATGGGGGTAAAAATGACTACATCTTGGTTCCATTGCAGGACCTCTTTTTGAAGTTGTAGTGGGAAATGACATACATCATGATCTGGGTAATGAGTAATGATAGAACATTTAACTTTGGAAAGTGTTGAATCATGGTTCAAGAGCATAGAGGATGAATTTTCTCAGAGATTCAACACTGGACCTAAGTTTGATGCACGTAGGTGGGTAGAAGAGAACCTCTACCATGATTTATATGAAACATTTTTCTGTTGCTTCCCAATAGAACTATATGAATGGCTCTCAGCATATGCATCTAGATCATTGGTATTATAGATGCACATGTGGACCCAAGAAGAATACAAGAGGCTACAAGATGCAACTTTGACATGGACTTGTGGTGTGAATCATTAGTGGAAAGGTGTGTTGGCTAGCTACACTCTAGAGTACACCATTTCTACATATTCTTTTCTGGAAGTTGCTAAGTTTGAATTTCTATGGGATCCCAGAGGATCATTTCTGCATGCTATCCCTCTGGAAATGAAGATCTTGATTGTTACTTTGAGTTTAGAGGAATTTCCAATGATCGGATAAAGCTGTTTTGAGTGTTAGGCGAGGAAGCTAGGGTGGAAGAAGATGGTAGATATTACGATGGAGAAAGAAATGGAGGAGAGAGCGACTCAAGTATAGTGAAGCATGTGAAAGTGAGATTATTAGATGATGCAAGGCTACAATTATGATGGATCTATGGAGGCATACGTTGCGGGAAGGAATTGAGGTTCACGTGGAGGACATGGAACTTGAGTAGTTTGCGCTACCCCATCTTGGCAAGCGCATAAGAGAGACCCCTTCACTTCGATGAGAGTTTGTTATGCGAGAGAGAAAGATTCGTGTGCACGTATCTGAATCCACCCGATGACTAAACCCTAGCACTTGGTTTTCTAGATCAAGGAAGGAGTATCGTTGACCCAGTTGGTATCAGTGGAAGTGACAAATTTGTGCCCAGGAGATACAATTTTTTAGTTCCCACTTCTATGGCTATGCATATTCTAGTATTTAGAGGAGTCTTTGAATAAGGAGTAAGTGTGTAAACCTTTGGTCTTGCGTGCTGGGAGTGGCATGGGGTACAATAGTGGTAGTGGGGCATTATCATAGACCGTCGGTGCGTAGTTTAGTGGAACCTTAGGGACACTTGGCACGACCACTATAGGACCTGGTGGTTTTGGTGGGTCGGAAGGAACATGACTTGGTAGACCTAGTGGTTACGGTGGCTCGGGAGGAACAGGACTGGTGGATCTGGAAATGGAGGAAACACCGGAGGGAACCAAGGCTTTGGCTCAGGAGGACAATGGTCCCAGCCACCCCCTCAAGTATTCTTTGAGATGTCTTTACATTTCTGAGATTACGAGAGGTATTAAATTTGTTGTAGAACACATTCACAAGTGTGAGTTACTATGGCGCACAAAGGGGATCACAACCTCAGAGTGGAAGGCTAGTCAATTTGCAATGATGTTGCAGGGGCGCGCACATAGTTGGTATAGGAAATATGACCCTCATTAAATGGTGGTGGATTATACTAGTTTAAAGAACACCTTTTTGGCGAGAATTCCACATCCACAGTTTGAACAGAAGAGCATCGGTTCCTAAAGGAGATTCAACGGGAATGATAGAGAGTGTGTGGGAGTATGATACACGCTTTAAAAATCTCTTGTCTAAATTATCATATGATATTCACCCTTCATAGCATGCTCAATGGTTTTTTGGATGGTGGATCACACCTTTTAGAAGGGCCTTATCTCATAAAACTTTCATAGACCCACGCGAGGTGTTGGAAGGCTGCTCTGCAGCGGCCACTGAGGCTATTGGAAGTGTTGATCACGACATTAGCCCATTTTTGGAGGCTCGGATTACTGCTATGGCTAAATAGCTAGAAACTTTGTTTGTGAACTCATCCCATGAGACTCACAGTGGTTTATGGTGTACATATTATGAAGTAGAGGGTATGTCAAGGATAGTTTCCCACTGGAGGATAGTACGTGTCGTGACAGTAGACTATGAAATTTTCATGGGGACCATGATGCAAGTAGATGCCCCTTATTACAACACATAATTCAGAAGAATGTGTCTTGCTACTGTAATATCTGCACCTCTACTGACCCATGATACTAAGGATTGTAGGCTTATTGATCAGATCCATGAGGTCATTGATCATGGGGTGTGCTAGACCAACATTGCCAGTAGTTCTAAAGGTGATGATCACCGTTATGAGGAGCATGCCTAGAAGGGGATTTTATAGAGGATTCCATGGTCATGGTAACCGTGGAGGAAGAAGTGAGTTCCCATGTGGAACCTATTTTAATTGTGGGTCTACTGAGGCATTACAAGCGAGAGTGCCCAGGACCTATTGCAGTGATCATAGTGCGGAAGAAACAAAAGTATGAGGAGTGCCTTGATTTTTTTGAGCACATGAAAAAGTAGCAATGGAAAGATAAGGGTCTTTGTAATGGTAAGCATTAAAAAGATAGACACACAATGGATGCCACGGGTAACACGTGATGCAGGATTAGAACTGTTTAGTAACAACAAGAGTAGAGGCTACGTGTGCAAAGGAAATACCAAGGAAGATGACTCTGGTGTCATGAGAAGAAGTGGTGCATGGAAAGTACCCATATCTTGCTCATCGAAGGAGGTATATCAGGATACCATGGACTTCATTTAGAGTTTACAAGGAGAAATATAGTGTGCGAAGGAGTAGTCGAGGAGGAGGAGCTAAGGAGGAAGGTCAAGGCACTAAGAGATGACCTGGATGAGGTTAGGGAAGTATGTAAAATGCTAAGGCAAGAGAATGTTATTCCCTTGCTAGGAGCATGGTTGAGGGAGAAGGTACCATGCATCGGAGAAGAGTGTGAGAGGTAGGTCCTACATGCAAACCTTCCCCCTCACAACCTTGACTATGATAGGGAGATCACATTAAATGTAGTAGTGGATGGATGGCTGCTGAGTAATATCCTCATTAACACAGTGTGTAGGTCAATGTTCTAACATTGGATGCATGGCATCGAGATGGAAAGGCCTTGAATTATAGCCATCTTTGAATGTGTTATATATGGTAAACAAAACAAAGGCAATGCCCATTGGTGTCTTAAAGGATGCGGCTATCACCATTCAGGGAGCTAAGTTTACTGGGGACTTCGAAGTCTTGGCGCTCATTGAGGAAGACAATTTCCCAGCACTACTTGGGTGCCCATGGTGTTACAAGAACAATGCGGATCTTCGGTTCAACAAAGGGTACATCAACTTTGAAAATGAGGAGGAACGAGTCATCATACCCATGGCTAATGGGAAATCAACACCCTATACTGAACCTTTGGGAGAAGAGGTCCTGGATAGAATATATGTGTGCTCAATCAGGGATCTAGAGATAATCCATCCTACTGACGGAGTTATCCAGTTTGAAGATGCTCAGTCGGTAAGTGACACCACTAGTCTAACATGTGATAATTGGGCACATGGGACCTACGAATTGATCGGATGGCATTTAAGCGAGATTGGTGACAAAGCCGACAAAGACACGCACGATCAGGCGCCAGGAGGAAAAGAGCTACCTAAGTACTCAAGAGGAGCCTCCCCTGAGGTATTTTTATAGAAAATGGAAGCTCAGTGGAAGGAGGAAAATGAAAGAAGGGGGATGTTAAGTTACGTCCTACTAGGAACTACTATGTGCTAGTGGGAAACACATCGGGATAATCTATTGGAATGGCACAAAGTCAAAATTTCCTTCTCTGTTTTTTTTCTCTAGAAGTAATGCGCCCACCGCCATCAAGGACTAGTATGGTAAGGAGCCTGCCTCTTTCCACATCCAAGCCTATGAGAGAACCTAGAGGGAAGGCACGAAAGCTTTGCCACCGTCCCTCTAGGTGCACAAACTGTATTCCACACTACAGGGTTGCACGCGTGCATAGTACATACATTTTGAAACATGCCACCAAACAGGGAATTGGCAAGAACTAGCGGCTAACCTAGTTTAAACATTCAAGTACTAAATTACGACGCCATCATTTGATAAGGCATTACAGGTTGTCAAGCCCCTTATCATAGGGATAGTGCCATGATAGAAGATAGGTTGTTGGACTTGTTGGGTGAACTAGGTTTGGGGAGCACTTTGAAGAAGAGGAAACAAAGGAGAATCAGTTTGAGTGTGCGTGTGTGAAAAAGGAGAAAGGAAAGCTTGTAGATGTGATTGATGGGGAGGAAGTAGAAATCTTGGATGTTAACCATTCTGTAGGGACACATGAGGTAGTGGACAGTGCTTTGATACTCATGCGCACACCTACCATGAACCTTTAAAAACTAAAAAGGTTAACATTAGCTCGGAGAAGAACCTAAGGAAGCTATCATTGGAGATTACTGGTGAGAAGGAAGTCTCTAAGATCATTGATATTTTGCATGAGTTTTAATATTTATTTCCGCATAGGTCTTTGTTAGCATATGGATTTGCATGCATGCAAATGACATGCAAGTGTGGGAATGAAGTCCCTCCTCAATAAAGGTGAGGCTGCCTTTATTGAAAACCAAAACTGTATTTACATCTGTACATTCAAAATTGTATGTGGGGGGTGTTTTGGAACATCAATGGAAGAAAATTGAATGAAGGAAATGGAATAGAAATAAGGAAAGGAGTGGAATGGAATGAAGTGAAAGAACATGCAAGAGTTAGGTAAAAATAGAGCCTAATATTGCATGAAGAGGAAAGATGAATAACCAACACAAATAAAACGGAGTTTGAGTTAGCCAAATAAGAACATGCAAAAGGGAACACACATGAGCAAGTAGATAGTTAGAGCTCAATCACTACTGAACTAGAAAAACTGATTACTAATGTTGACAATAAGACCAAAGATAATATTTGCATGCAAGATTCAAACACCTAACATCTAATGAACATAAGAACACCAAATGTTACAAGAGACAATGAATGAGACACAAAGTTCTTATTCTATTAACTCCAAAATGTTTTTCACAAAGAACACAAAGTTTCTTCTTGAAACAAAGCTTGCACAAAAGTATCTTCTTCTCCTCTCTCAAAGTCACCCTTACAAATGAGCCCCTCACTTCCTTTTATAACCCAAAGTTGGTTACGAAGTAGTTAGGGTTTTAAATGCACATTAAATAGGGCACTTAAGTGACTTTGAATTTTTCAACCAACTTTTAAAAAGTGAATAAAAATAGAAACCACTTAAGTTAAAAGGTCATAAAAGAAATGGGTACATGTGGACCCCACTTAAATGACTTGTATGCACACGTAGACATCCTAGTTAGCAATGTGCCACCCAGATCAAGACACCTAGGATCAGTGCCTTATCCATTGGGCCAGAGTCCACCTATCCCAATCATACGAGAATGAACTCATTGGTGTGCTCTGTGATCCTCCAAATGACAAGAGTGTTGAGCCTGAAACTTGAGCAATTCATCCACCCCTCCATCTGAGCAATATTCTGGTGTAAGAAAGTTTGTCTTCATTTGTATTCACATTTGCAATTACGCACAATTCTCCACATACTCCGAATACCTTTCCATGGTGAATTATTCATTTTCATGAGACCGTAGTCATTACGCCACCTTGGTTTGTCAGAATCTAGCCTCTGGTCTTTCGCCATTGAGAAGATCTTCTAGGAGCCAAATTCGCAATTCACTTGCCTAGAGTTATGTCCTTTGTCTTTGTCACCATCCCAAAGTGTTGATCTCCCGAGCAGAATTCGTGAGACTTCAGAGTCTTGGAAATCCATCTCCTTTGCCCCATTGTGAATGAGTGGTGTTGAAAAATCATCGAAGTGATTTATGAATTCGTTGACACACACCTTAGCATAGTATTTGGTCTTTTTTGGAGTGATGGATTCTAACATTTACGCAATCGCTTCCAAGTTTATCACTATTGGCTTGATGACCCTCTTTCAATTCTTCAGGGTATCATGTAGCCAGGTGGGAACCTCTCCAAGTACCTCATTGTACATGGTTCTCATGTTCGTTGGGAATTGATCTTCATCACGCTGAAGGGGATCACTTTCGGGTGTTGCTGAAATTGGATCTTCTTGTTGTGAGAAAGATGTTGTCGCCATTTTCTCCATTTGTGGTGATTCTTCAAATGTAGGCGGGGAAAGAACCGGATCATCAACTTTTGGTTGAGAAGTTGTGACTACTTCCACAAGTTGGGCTGGTATATTTTGAGGTACTTCATCAACGAGTTCCACCTCTAGAAATTGTGTTATATAGATTACAGGTGCTTGCGCATGAACCAATACTTTGAATTATAGTGTTGAGTTGTTGATTAGGCTGAAGAATTAGGGAAATCATGTAAAGACGAATGATGACTGGAATGAGAAATTCTCTATATGTGCTCCTTCTTCACTTAGGTGTTTAGATGACTCAACTCACAAATGAGCCCTCAATCGTATCGCTCCTAGCTTGATTGTGAGCTCATGCATTTTCAACTTGAATTCGGACTCCCATGGTGATCCATGCCCTTCATGTCGTCTTACCTTCTTCTAGAACCGAACTCCCTGAGTTCTTCTCTGGCTCAACTCACTTGAATACCGAGCTTAACCCAACATTTTTGAAAAGAATGGTTTTACCACAATGCTCACGGTTCTTCCTTATTATATAACACTTGTAGTAAGAATGTTTTGGCTTTGCCATAATAAGCACAATTGTACCTTCCAAATGATGAGAAAATGCCATTACCGATAAAGACCTAATGCTGCCATGATTATGACCCGTTAAAGATGCTCATATAATGGCAAAGCAAATTGTGCTTCATGAACATTCTGATATGAAATAGATCCACCTCTATGAGATTCCCTTCCATGAGTTACATCGTAAAACAAGTAAGGTCTCAATAGAGAATCTTTGTAATAAACTTCATCAGGTCTCCTGGTAACACTCTCACTGTCACTTAATTCATTTTGATAAAAATATCTTGAAGGAAAATCCCCGAATTTGAGGATGCATTCGATTCTGAGCGAGATAACAACATAGTTGGACGACCTGCTTGTTGGAAGTGCTCAAAAAGGCTTCTACTATACTGCAACATGCCTGCTTCGCACGGCTAATTACTATTGCAGGCAGTTGTTGTGGATCCCCGACAAGAACACGCCTTGCAACACCCAATGAAAGTGGAGGTAACATGCCAACTTCACTAGCTTGTAGCTTCATCTATAACCACCATATCAAACCCATGGGCTAGGCGCTGGAATAACTTCCGCCACTACTAGAAATAGTAGTGAACACGGTCTCGACCTCATTTGTAAAACTTGCCTCAAGATTTGATCCACTTCTTCCATGGAAGTGAATTTCCAAAATGAAAAGGCAAGACAACTCAACTAGAACTTTATCTCGTTCTACTACAGCTATAAGATTTTGCAACAACAATCGATCACGTACGTCGTCGCTGGCACCGTAACATCGGGATCAACACCAAATGTTCCTTGGGATTGCCTGCCAGCAGTCAAGCCGCATTAGCTCTCTCTAGAGGCCATTGATTTTCTGAGATAAGTTTACTTCTCTACCCCTTAGTTGCTACATATAGCCAATTACTTTCTCACGGCACTTTCTAGGAGAATTTTAGTTCTACGCTCCACTTGAATCTTGCACTGTGCAACATGATTTTGAGAATCCACACCCACCTCGCAACATCAAGGCGATAGACCTTCCTTTCACCATCAATGAATCCACGATCCAGAACACACTATAGCAATTCATCTGTTGTAGCATTTGATGGAGCACAAACAAGCATTCGTGGTTTAGGGCAAAGTTTAGGAAGCATACGGAACAATGTGCGATCCATACTCTGAAGAACATCATCGATTGATCCTGTGCCAATACTATTTGCATTATTATAGGATTGCCTGTAGCTTTTAGGAGCAAGTTTCTTAAGCAGTGCACCATAATAGTGCTGATATTGAACAAGATGAATAACATTCAACATTCCTCAGACTGTGTGTGTCCTGTCCCTGGTGGACCTTGCACCAAAGTGAAGGGCCAGGGTTCCTACCATCTAGCAGACCCAACTCCATTTGTACCAGGTGCCGTATGCATAGCAGCCCACTGAATTGTAGCTAGCTTTGGACCATTGAAAATCCTATGAAGATGGTCGATAAAATTTGGTGTGAAACATTCAGGCATTGCTGGAGGCTGCTCCTCATTATTTGGAAAGTGCTCTGGCCTGGGATTTAAAATTGTTTTCTACATTCTCCTCCTTTGCATGCATGGAAAACTGTTCTTGCTTTGCTGTCTTGTCTATTCACATTCGTGGATTTTGGTCTTTTCTCTGTGTTTAATCTTTTCCCTGGCGCGTGGAAATCTTCCTCTGTCAATTTGCTGGCTTTTCCCTTACACCTCCTGCGTGGGAAAGTTTGGAGCTTTGTAAACCTCTTATGCATGCATGAGAGATTTCTATCTTTGTTGTTAGTTTCCCTGCAGGCTTCGTGGCTTTTGGTATGATTGTTCTCCTCCACGTGTGTTTCTCCCTTCTCCCTGTGTGGGAGATTTCTGTCCTCTTTTCTTTACTGTTATTTTCTTCTTCACAATGCAATGCGTGGAGCTGTTGGAAACAAAACCAAAACTTTCTTGTATTTCTTCTTCACAATGGCGTTAGTTTCCCTTGCATAAGGCTGACAAAATATTATGTCTTCTTGAAGAAAGAAGCAATTGAAAGCTTCACACGAATTTTTCAACGGGTTTGATGGAGGAAGTTACGGGAATTAATCTAACTTCCTCTCTTCCCGGGTAGTGGCTTAAGTGCCAGGGGGAAATGGGAAAAGTAACGGGCAATTGCCAACGGGAATGGAAAAATGGGTTGGCAATCCCCGTCCAATTTCCCCATGTGGGAAATTGGGGAATTTTATGCCCGTTTGCCAATCCATGATTTGGCAATTGGCAGAGGAAAACCCACGTGTGGGAAATTTGAAGGAAATTGCCAGGAAAGTGGAAATCCGGGTTCGGGAAGCCAACCCGGCAGTTGGAAACAAAAGCTTACTTCCCCGGCACTAAAACTTGTCGAATGAACTTTAATTTATATTTATTTAATTAAATACTCCTTAAGTGATTTTTTAAAAATTAATTTAATCAAACAAGGAGCAATTAATTAATTAAATATTAATTAATTATTTTAATGTATTTTAACACGTTTTAAAGCCTGGCGGGAAGAGTTCTCGCCCGAAAATCACGAAACGAAGACCGAAACGATCACAAAAATAAGACGATCGCAAAGAGTCCAATTAACCACGCAAAGTAACACTTTTCAAAATTTTCTAATTTTTAATTATTTTTTAACAATTTTGCGAAGTCAAAATTGGCTGATAACAGTACCATGAGCTCAAAGGCATCCACCATTCCTTGGGGAAATGAGGATAAAGCTGAAGGATGGTGCGGTCCTTGTTAGGAAGAGACCCTACTCGGATGAATCCCAATTTGTGCGTGAAGGTAAAGGAAGAGATAAAAAAATTATAACATCTGGATCATTGAAGTTGTTGAAGAATCGAATGGATAAGTTTGATGGTAATCAACATCAATAAGGATGGGTGGATTAGGATCTATGTGGATTATAGGGAGCTAAACGTAGTTTGTGTCATCGATCCTTTTCTAACCCCTTCAGTGAAGAAATTTTGGAGGGAGTCGCTAGGTGTGAAATATATTCCTTTTACGGATGGATTTTAGGGTACCACTTAAGTCCAGTTTGCAAAGGAAGACCAGAGAAGACAACTTTCACCACCGGTGGGGAAGTTTTATACACGGTCATGCCCTTTGGGTTAAAGAATGCTTCATTGTTTTCTCACGCATAGTGGTATAGGAACTCAAGACTTCATCCACAAATTTCTTCATGTCTATCTCTGGATGATTAGACAATGTATGGGCTAGTGTCGACCATTGTGATAATTTGAGGTTGATGTTTGAGAGGTGTCGGTAGTTGAGGATATCCCTCAACATTAAGAAGTGTGTCTTTGCTACCCCCTTTGGAACGTTATTGGGGCATATCATATGTAAGGAGGGCTTGCTAGTAGATCATGCCAAGGTTGCAGTGATTGTGGGATTGGGGGAGCCTACTAGCCAAAGTGCAAAGGTGGGGTTTTTTTGGACACATAGGCTACTATCAAGTTTATCAAGGGTATGCCAAGTTTTCCACGCCTTTAGAACAATTTCTCAAATATAAAAGTGCCTTCCATTGGGAAAGGCATAGTAGAAGGCATTTGATACATTGAAGGATAGGCTTGTCACCGTGCCTATATTATGTTTTCCCTCTTGGGATAAGCCCTTCCATGTTCATGTAGATGCCTCAAATGGCCATTGGGGTAGTGCTTACACAACCTGGTGAGGGAATTGTTGATCATCCCCTATGATTTGCAAGCAGGAAGTTGACACTAGTAGAGCAGAATTATACTACGATCGAGCGCAAAGCATTGTCAATGATCTACGCGCTTCACAAGTTTAGACAGTATCTACTGGTAACTCCTTTGTGTTTTACACCGACCACATGGCGTTAAATTACTTGGTGAACAAGCCCATTCTACAAGGGCACATATGTCGGTGGGTGTTGTTATTTCAAGAGTTTGAGTTCACGGTAGTTGTGAAGCCTAGAAAGAGTAATTGTGGACCTGATCATTTGTCAAGGATTGATTCAGGGGAGGATGCACAAAGCATTGAAGAGACAATGCCATACATGCAACTATTTAGGTTATGGCATGCACCCTCATATTTGGAGGAGATTGCAGTATTTCTAAAGGAAGGTGTGGCACCGAAGGGATGAAGACATTAGAGAAGAAGCAACTAGCCATATGCGCCACACCTACATGTTGATCAGTGGGGACTTATACAAATTAGGGTGTGATAAATTTTCATGCAGGATTGTGCTAGAGCATGAGCGCCTCACCATCATAGAGGAAGCACTTAAATGAAGTGTGGGTGGACATTATGTAGGCAACGCCACCACACATAAAATATTAATGGCAGGCTTGTGGTGGGAAACTCTGTATAAGGATTACAAGGACTATTGTAAAGCATGTGACCACTATCAATGCATTGGCAAGCTAAGAAGAAGAGATGAAATTCCTTTGTGCCCTATCCCTAGCACTGAACCTTTTGAGAAATGGGCAATAGACTTTGTAGGCCCTATTACACTAGCAACGCGTAGGACTAGATCATGCTACATAATCACTTACACGACTATTTGACAAGGTGGGGAGGCAGCCCCAACTAAAGACTACACAACAGCTACAACAACAAGGTTTTTATGGGAAAACATTATCACAAGGTATGGATTCCCTTTAAGTTTAACCAATGATAGGGGTACACATTTCTTGAATGAGACCGTGAGGATCCTGTTAGCAGAGTTCATGGTGGCTCATCACAAGACTACACCTTATCACCCACAAAAAAATGGAACCGTGGAAGTGTTTAAAAAATACTGAGTCATACCTTGACAAAAATTTGTGATGTCAGAAGAAAATATTGGGATGACAAGGTATCAGCCATATTATGGGCTTATAGGACAACTTATAAAATTATGAACAAAGCCACACCATTTCAATTGGTGTTTAGTGTGGAAGCTATTTTGCAGTTGAGTTCATGATACCTTCTCTACGAATAACATGCGTAGGAGGGTCAATGATGAACAAGCACTGTAAGAGAGAATTTATGAATTGATGAAGTTGGATGAAAAATGATCACTTGCTAAGTGGAGCCAAAAACAAAAAAAGAAAAGTAAAAATCATGGCATGATCGACACACATTAGGAATAAGAAATTTGAGGTTGGGCGGATGGTCTTACTTTGTATGATTCTAAGTTTCGCACCATCCTGGGAAGTTGAAAGTCCATTGGTTGGGTCCCTACACAATCTCGTACATCCTTGATTTGGGCGTGTGCCGATTATAGCGTTGGCTGGAACGAAATTTCCGGACACTTCAATGGGAGTAGGCTGAAGTCCTACTATAAATAAGGCTTCTTGGTGTTTGTAAATAAGGCAATTTTTCCACAAAATTTAGAATTTTCTTTATGCATTTCCTTTTGTGTTTTTTTTTTTTTTTTTTTTTGCCTTGGGTGTCACTGGTAAACTTGTTACTTTTTGAGGGTTTTGAATGTACGAGATGGTTGCACATCATTTAAGTGTGGGGTGGAGTGCTTGTGAAGGAAATCATGGGTAAAGTGCCAAGGAGGATTCTATTGAAAATCTCAGTTGAATGGCCCTGTTAAAAGAGGTGCATGAAAGAAAAGGTGGAAAAGGATGGTTGGTGTCAAGATAAGGCTACTTTCGGATCCTGTGCACAGAGAAGGAAGAAGTGCATAAACAACATGAGGTAGGCGAGAGAAAAAAATCATGAGAAAAAAGTGCCTTCGGCTCCGGTGATGAGCGCGCAAGAGTCTCCTTTCAAGATGGATTGGTTATATGCCATAAGGTTGGAGATTATCCATGCAAGGTTGGGCACGTGAGTTAGGGCACGAAGTCAAGCTTTGTTTGAAAAATACACTTTAAATGTTAAAAGTATGGTGGTAAGTGAAGTAGCATTTAATGCTTTAAAATGGGAAAAATTATAAATAAAGGTTCGGGCATTTCATTATTCACTTTGTGTATAATGAGAAAGAAGCACTTGTGCATCTTTGACAACTAGGACTTCCAAACATATCTCATGTGTGAAGAAAAATTTGAAGAGTTTGAGCGTAACTAGTTTGGATTTGCAAACCAAAAGGAAGGGATTTCAAGGGCGTAACAAAAATTGTGAGAAGGCACCATCTTGTGAAGGAACTATCCCAATTAGGGTTTGAAGAGCTAGGGCATGGGTTTAAGGGCTTTTCTTCACAAGTTCGAGATCTAAGGTTGGAGGGATTGAAATAACAGAGTAACAAGAAGTGATTGAAGTGATAAGAGAACCTAGACAATGGAACCCAATAAACCAGTTGGCACACCTAAGAAGGGCAAGGGTAAGGGGAAGCAAAAATAAATTGTTGCGTATACAAATGAAGAGTGGTACACGTAAATGCGACCCGGATGGAGTGTTGCTGGGGAAGGAGTGGGAGTCCCATTTGAGAAATATGATAGTAAATGATTACAATCATCACTCGAGCACAATTGAGAAGGAGATGGCACTGGAGTTAGTGTGCCCAACAAATAAAAGGACACCAGAGGGTTTGCCCATCTATAACGATGGTGTAAAATTCAAGTTGGAGAAATTAGGATTATTGCAACTATTTGAGTTGCCCTACTTTGGGAAGCCTAAGCGCCTATATCAATGGTTGATGTCACGTGTGCACGAAAACTACTTTCACTTCACAGGGCACAAGATGTGCATTAGCCCTTAGCTTATTTCACATTTCATAGGCTTCATCTATAAAGGAGATAGTTTGGAGGACTACCTAAGCGATAAGGATGCAATTAAGGAAATTTTATTTGCTTATGTGTACAAAAATGGGTTGAGGTACCTTGATATCATAGACATCAAGGACCTGGTGATGAACATGGACGTGCACCTTTTGAAAAAGATAAATGGTCAAGAGAGATGGACCCAGTTAAAAAGGCATGGTTGCATGTTTGGCAGGAAAATTTTGGAGGGCACCATCGACAACTTGTCTCGCATACATTGCGAGTTGAGATTGTCACAACGTGAAGGAAGGTGATAAGATCCTTTTCGAAATGTCCTGCTAACCATTGTGTTTTCGAGATATTGGAGTATCGATACATGGACAAATTCATGTGGGAGTACCTTGCTAAAAACCCTTGCCCACCAAGATATTTGAAAAGTACACCTATGACAGTATGACGGCCATGCACAAGGCACGCCTAGAGAAGTGGTATACATGCCTGAGGAATGCGTCGGGGTAGAATGGAGGATCCCTAAACAACTACCAGTGACCACCAAGGGAGAATCCAAGTTTGTTGTGTACCAACATTTCTACCTTGGTAGATTTAAACTAATAGATGAGACGTGGAGCCCATGGTGCAAGATCCTTTTTCCTTCACAGCTCAACACTTCCAAGCAGAGTGAACAAGTTCAAAGAATCCAATAAGTTGAGGTTGGACCTTGGTAATCTAGACCAAGACCACAGGGAAATGTGCAAAGGGTTGGTCTACCCCAACAAGTGTGCGTACGTGGAGAGGTACGTGTCACATGAGGTCCAAATGGTGAGACCCATGACTTTTCCCATTGCAAGAGGATCCGTGGCGCGAGTATACCTCTGCATAAGACCCAAATTTGAGAAGGGCGCGTATCTAGGAGAATGAGATGTCCATACCTGAGGACCCAACTAGTAGGAAAATACCCACGCCTAGATGGGAGGAAAAAGAACCAGAGAAGAAAGTACCAAGTGTAGTGGATACACAAGTAATAGGTTCCCCTAGGACAAGTGCCAGAACAAGTATGTATTCACGCAAGAAGAATTCCATAATCAAATAAAAGACTCTAGAGATAGAAAATTCATTAGATAAGGATTCATTGGAAGAAGAACAAAAAAGTCACCTACACTAGAATCCCTAATTAGGAATAAGCGAGAGGGTAGAAGAGGACACCGCCTCGAAAGAAAATGAGAGTTTGGAGAGGTACATAGGTGAAAAGGATGATGACGATGAGGAAGATGGCAGTGAAGAAGATGATCCTGGAAGAGATCAAGAGCCACCCGTCTTCAATGTGCATGATTCAGAAGAAGAAGGTGGAGAAGAAGAATAGGGGTTCCTTTTCATGCAAAGCAAGCAAGGGTAGTCGTGAAGGGAAGGCACCCATGACATAGGAAGAAGTGAGGAGGTTGGCGCGTAGAAGAAGAAGGTTCCAAGAGTTACACAAGAAGCAGATAAATAAGGTGGAAGGAAGATAGGCCGAGAGAAGGTCATTGAGACCTTGGTAGAAGAGGGGTTGGAACATAGTACTGAGATGGTGTTGAATGAGGATAAGGAAGAGAGCATGGAAAAGGACCACAACAACATTGGAGGCCCCACTTTAACTGTAATTATTGCAAAGAGTACATGTGTGGGGGAAAGTGCATAGAGGAGGAGAGGCCAGGGATGGGTTATATTAATGACCCCAACAAAGTGTTGTATGCATGGTTCTAAAGCACAATTCCAGCAGAGGAGCTCATGGTGATGTCATCTTTTGATAAAGAGGCTGCTTACCTACGGACAAGGAAGATGCTCTCATGGGCATTTGAGTCCCATCTTGATGAGCCAAAATTTGAAGTAAGCCATGGGAAATCATAACATTGCTAGAATCAAAAGGAGACAACCCATTAGTGAATGCTCAGTAGCTCTCAGACAAACAACTATGAAACACGCTCAACAAGGTCTCCGTTGAGGTTGAAGCTAGACTCTTTAGGCAAAATGATAGAATCAAATATCTGGAGGATGAATGAAGAAGAAAGAGGAAGAGCTAGCTATGAGGACAAAGGAGCTAAGTCAAGAAAATTTGATCGGCACCCAGTGGTAGCGTGAGTTAAGGGATGAGAAGGATAGAGTGTGTGAAGTTTACAAAAGGTGGAGTCCATTACAGATGCCATAGTGTTGAAGCATCCGGACCTAGCACCTTCCACGCAGAAGTATGCATCTACCATGGAATTCCTAGAGGATTTATCCAACACCCTCACCATGGAGAGGCAACTGCTAGCTTTGGAGTCTGCAGAAGAAGTGGCCGCACACTTAGAGAAGGAGGATAAGTTGAAATTCGTGGCACTCATAGTAGAATACAATAAGGTCCTTGCTGATGTAAATATTTCCTCCCGAAATGCTTTGAGGCGACATACGATAATTGCGTAAACATGGAAAAAGTGGTGAGCATGCTGGTCGCCAATGATGAAGTAAACTTAAAGAGTTCTAGGAGAAGAACAAGGGGAATAGAGTGGAGTGGGAAAATATCCTAGCTGAGGTCGAAAAGAAATCCGAGGCCATTGAAACCTTAAGGGGTTCAATCAAAAACCGTTGAAGGAACTATACCTACAGATTACACGAAGGATGGATGCACTGGAGGATATAGGCAAGGAGTTAGAAAATATTGTTGAAACCATGAGCGCACAAGGGAAGGGCTAGGTTTTGATCAAGTGAGTGCTTTAGTGGGTGATATTTTCTAGAGAGCACGTAATCTAAGTCAATGCCTGGAACAAGTTAGAGGCCGACTTACAAAAATATTTTTCTAGTTTATTACAGTGATGCCATCATTGTCCCATTCTTTCTTCTTTCCTAAATTCTTCATCCCCTTATTCTTTTTCCAAGGCGTAAGCCTACTATGATTCCTTATCCATTTAAGAAGTGTTCCCGTGGATGGAGAATAGGCATAGTGTGGGGTGATGTTGGGCCCCTGAAATATTGGCTAAGTGCAAAAGATGTGTAGGTGCACAAGGAGAAGGCACATAGGAAGGTTTTAAGAAAACCCGTGGCGTGCACGCAGAGAAATCCAAGGTTCTAGGACTTATACATATTGGGAATTTCAGGCGTGATACAAGAAAAGCATGACCTGATCACGCGCATGTGGAGTGGATAAGGTGCCACCTTGCAAAGGTTGGCCCATGAAGGAATATGCCCTGCATTAGAAGCTTCTAGAAGGACATCATGGAATGGAGTTGTGAGCTTAGGCCTGGAGGAGCATGTGCTCTTGGAGGACCACATTCAAACACTTGGCGAAAAATCTGAGGCCGCACAAGAATGAGTTGGTAGTTTGAAAAGGATATATATATAAGTGCTTGTAGAAGTAAAAGATACAGAGAGAGAGATATAGAGAGAGGGCGAGCTCTAGAGAAATATACTTGCAAGGACTCTGTTAGCTTGGGAAAATAAGGGTAGGAAAGGATGTATCAAGGGTTGGGAGTTATAAATTTTCTTTTGAGGGCCTAGTTATATGAGTCCAGTTATAATGCATGACTATGGTCTACCTTTTTGTGACATTCTGTAATGGGCCTAATGAATGTAATGAGGTTACCAGTTGATATGAATATGAGCATTAATGGTTTTTATGCATACATCCTTCTTCATAGTTCTTTTTCATTTATGTTTATGAACTAAGTATGAATGCTTGTATGAATTCCTTTCTGTATTGGTGTAAGTTATTTAATCTATTAAGCACTTTATGTTTGGAATGACTACAAGGATCTAGAAGCCATTCTGATCTCTATGGTACTTGTATGTCTTATTTCCTTTTCAAATCTCTTACACTTGGATCATAGATGATGTTTCCAACTAAAATCACATTAAGGAGAGACTCGGTGCCCACGCGTGCCTCGGTGAGCGCCTAGCACCAGCCCAGGGTGATAGGCCAACATGTATGGGATTTCTTTCCTTCGTGATGGGGTTAAAAATGACTATAAGGTGGTACTCCCCAGTGAGGCATTGAAAAAAACCCTCTAAGGGATCAATAGTTGATATGTGGGTAGCGAGAATGGATAAATCATTGGAAAATTTGGAAGAAGAAGAATTAGCTGTTTGGGAAGTAGATGAGTTGGCTTATGGGTCACCGCAAAAGCTACGACAACAAAGTGGGAATATAAGAGTTAGTTTTGGAAGATGGAGTGACAGTATTGGTGGATGAGGTAGTGGTCAAGAAGAAGTGGTAGCGGTGGTAGATGCCTTAACTAGTAAAACGACACCATTGGGTCGATACAACATGTTACAAATATTGAATGGTGAAGGTTGGCTAGAATGGTATAGTTGTGCCCTTTATGTTCAAATTTTAAACAATTGTGTAAGGTTGAAGGAACGTAACCCATGACATGAATCTAGGGTCGGAAAAGTAGCATGTTGTAATTGAATTCACCCTCAAAGATAGAATAATTTCAAATGACACGGGGCCTACACGAATGTGGAGGATGATCATGCCAAGGGTGGAAGGCATGGCATCGTTGGATGAACGTAACATAACTAGATTTTTATACATGCAATTGGCGAGGATGTGCATTTGGTTGTATGCATGGGAATAAATGATGTTAATACTAGCAATCTATCAATCATAACACATCAAACATGTATATTATCAACGTAGATGGAAATAAATAGTGTGGGATCATGATCATTCTATTGTATAGGTATAATCTCATTGTTTAGAGAAACTAAGAGTGGATACTTGATGAGTGGTAGTGGGAGTAGAGGAAGGGGGTGAAGTGGTGAGAGAGGCCACATGGTGAGGAGTGATAATGGATGTAATAGGAGTAGGGTCATTAGGTAGAACCTCAATATATTGCAGAACCTCAATGAGGGCCTATTGATGAGACTCATAGGTTTGGATAAGGTCGTACAAAGACATTTTGAGAGGATACTGGTGCAACTATTTAAGCATTATACAATGGGAAACCCCATCAGAAATAGGGTATGTGGGTCCACGAATGGTGATTTTGGTGCGAGTACGGATGGAATATTAGGTAAAAGAGTAGCAGATGAGCTGGTTGTTTTATCATTTCCTTTGTCCTTCTGGGCTCGAGTGGAAATTTGAACCATATTGATTTGTGGTAAAGGAGAAATTGAGTCATGATAGGTGTAGCGACAAGATGGGAAAAAATATGGTGAGGGCATATACTGGTTTTGTGAAAACAATGCAACACATTGGAATTTTGGTGGAGGTTTGGCTAGCTCTCTTATGCGGACCATATTAATCTCAAATGTTAGAAGGGGATAAAATGGTTGTGGAGGTGGAGATGAAGGTCGCTGAATAGGTAATATATGAGGATGTGTGGTGATAGGTGAAGGTGGAATAGGGTCCTCATCTAAAAGATCATCATTGTCAAAGTTTTCTTCGAGAGGACATAGTTAGAGAAGAATAGTCTTAAGAGCCTTACATTTTTCTACATCATGCCCTGACACATGATGGTAAGAAATTTTTGGTATTGTTAAACCCTTCTAGTTTAGGTTTGAGTGGGTCATAAGGTCTAAGTGGTGGCAATGTGATGATAGAGGTTTCCAAAAGGTTAGCTAAGATGTTGGCGTAAAATCCTACTTGTGGATAAAAATGTGAAGTGTGGGTTTATATGGAAGTGGGGGTGACTTTGGTGGGAGAGGTGTCACTGGAGGTGGAATCGGAGGTTGAGTAAGTTTGAACACCTATTTGGTAGATAGTATGGTTTTAGGTTTGGATTGCACCTTCTTGGGTAAAGATGTAGTAGGTGAACTAGTTGTTGAAGGTGGTGTAGGTTTAACTACCTCTTTAGAGGGTAGTGGGTTCTTGGGCTTTGGTTGCATCTTCTTGGGTAAAGGTTTAGAAGAAGTACTTTATGTAGAAGGTAAGGTAGATGGCGGAAGGGGTTGGGTTAACCAAGGAGATAATGGAGGTGCGATGAAGGTTTTAGTAAGAGGTAATGTGGAAGGTATTGGTTGAAGAGAAGGGAATGGTATAGGTAATGATGAGGATAATGGAAGTGGTGTAGGTATAGGAGGTAGAAAGGATGTAGGTGATGATGAATGCATAATCAATGTAGGTAATTTGGGTGTAATAGAGGATCATGACGAGGTATCATGTTGTGCTTTTTGTTTACTCCTGGGTAGGAGTCTGCTTGGCCAAGGTTGATGGGTGGGGAGCTAGGATAAATGGAAGTGGTGAAGGTGACAGAGGGGTAGTGGGTAAAGCTAGTGTATGTAGCTTAAGAGGTTGGGTCTTCCTATTAATTCAGGGAATAATCTTTGTGATGATTTATGAGGATGTGGCTAAATCTAGTTTGACAGGAGGATGGACTAGGCTTGATGTTGGCATGAATCCCAATGTGGTAATGGGTCTGGACACGGAGGAAGATATAGGTGTAGGTAAGGTTTTAGGCATAGGAAAAAGTTCATTTGATGGTAAAAAAGGTGATTTTTTCTAAGAGCGGGTCAGGGATAATGTCCTATTTGCTCACCTAAAATTTATAGTATATATATTTTTTTGGGGTCGGCTTCTAAAATTTACTATATATTTTTGGGTTCGGCTTCACATTTGAAAACATCTCCTATAAAAACCTAGGTGATTCACGGGTAGTATACTACGGTACTACCACAAGTAGCTTACCAAATTACCAATACCATGAACTCACATACTCTTAAGCACCAGAGATTGTTGTTAGCCTGTTAGTAGTTTAGAGTCGGGCGATAGATGATATTTTGCTGATGCGTGATAGGATATAGTTGCATTGACACGATGATAGGAGGTATTGTTGATGCATGACGACAAGGGGGTATAGTTGTTGACGCGCATGACAAGAGGTATTGGACATGTGACAACAAGGAGGTATTGACAGATGACGCGATAAGGGGATATAGTTGATTGACGCATGGGATTAGCACGGATTACAGATTTGATGATGCGATGAATATATAGTTGATGCATTGTGATGACATGCGATGATGAATGATTGACGACGCATTGATTATTGATGCATTTTGATGCAGTGATAGTTGATAGCTTGTTGACACATGACAAGGGGTTTTTTGTTGACATGATGAGGGATTGGTAGTTGACACGCGCATAGAATTTTGACTCGACGCTACTTGGTTCTTTTGTTGACGCAGACTCTATTCAGAAATAATGGAAGGTGCTAGTCCTCAAAATGCGAAGACCCTAAAAGTAACTAAGAAATCTCAGAAGTCCCTGTTCAAGTATTTTGGAAACTCTGCTGATACAGATATTGAAACTACCAACAACCATATAGCTGCCACCAGAAAGAATCAGAATATTGACTGTGTGGAAGGTAATATTGAGGTGGACATGCATTCTACACAGTATCAAACAAATGACACCTACGATAATATGCCAGATCTTGAAGATATAACTATTGAGATGCCAGATCCTGAAGATATTCTTCCTATTGGGGTGTAACCAGGAGTGCATCAAGATATCACACATACAAATACTCAACAAAATGGAACACAAAAATCAAATTCAAATTCTGGTTCATGAAAGAGGAAACCAGGTGATTGTGATATTGCTCAAAATTCTACTCAAAAAGTAAAACATTGAAAATGAACAAGAATATGTGGACCATTGGCAGGACATACAAGTTTGATTGGGCAACCAAATTTCCATTTATCAAACCTATACAATCATCTAATTTAGAAGAGATCCCATCTGAATGTACATGTACAATATGTACGTGGAAATTGGGAAAGCAACAAAAAATGCAAATGAAGTTGGACACTATAGAAAAACATTGTGGAAAACAATATTTGACTGTAATGGGGGTGGATGGCCAAAAAATCAAAACACACAGGTGGAAAACTAAAAAGAATGCATGCATGTTAAATACGCAGTGGATTATGAAGCAGAGAGCAAAAAAATGTAGACATCTCATGGAAAAGGGAGGAACGATCACATCACAAATTGGTAAGATGAATCAAACAAATCTACATGCAAAACTCATACAATTCTCTACTTTATTTCACATACTAAAGAAAGGAAGACCGATTTCAGATTTCCTCGATTTCAAAGTTTTGTATCAATATAATGGAATGCCGAACGTACCTCAGTCTCATTGGTCTAAAAGTAGTGGATGGGAAATGGAAAAATGCCTTTCGATGATAGAGAAGGAAGATTTGAAAGAGAATGTAAAAAAATCAAAGTTTATCTCTCTTTCAATTGATGAAGTGACAACAATCATAACAACACTGCATGGGTATGTATCCATGTCTATACTTTAGAAAATCATATAAGGACACCTCATCTGTTGGGTGTTATGAAAATGGTTGAAAACTGTAATGCCAAAACCTACATAAAATAGTTGTTTCTCATTTGAAAGATATTGTTGGAATGACTGATTATGAAATTGCTACGAAGTTGGTATGCATCGGAGAAGATGGTGCATCTATCATGCAGGGTCACCGAATAGGGTTGTGTGTTAGATTACAAACAACAATGGCCCCATATATGCTACCAATTCACTATATGGCTCACAAGAATGAATTTAGCGTATAAAATGGTAAGAAACTACGAAAATGTTGCTAAATTAGAAGACCTTATAAGAGAACTTCATGCCTATATGGCAAAGCAGCCCAAAGTGATTTCTTGAGTTCCAAAAATTTGCAATTGGAATTACAGATGGCAAAAAAATTCTAAAGATGTTGAGACTAGATGGATCTCTTTGTATGAACTTGCATGCAGAGTTCGTGAGGAGTATCCTTCGTTGGTTGGTTTCATGCACAAATATCATCATGAAGTTGATAGGGTCGAGGGACTTGTTGTTCGTTTAACTGATTTGGAGACATTGCTTACATTGGTTGGTATTCTTCCAATGTTGCAGGAGATCAATACACTGATGAAGCATGCACAGGGGAGATTAATCTATATTGTGGATTTTATACGGATGAGAAAAATGGTATGTCAAAGTCTTGATATCTTGTATTGTTCCCAAGATAGTTTTGATACACACTATTTTTTGAGAATTGGAAAGCTTTATTAGATCTTAAAATCCCAATAACTATTTGAGATTTAATATCCACGATCACCTCTGCATCACTGTTAATGGGAGGGACATACCACTGCACATTTTGTAAAAATGTCAAGATATTACAGGATCGAAACGAGAAGATGTTCCCATGACACGTAATCTCTTTGAGTCTGTTATAGTTGAAACAAGAATAAAGCTTAAAAAATTTTTCAAAATCCTTATCATCAGAAATTAGAGAACGTTTCTCCAAAGATAAAATTCTTGAAGCAATGGGTGTGATGAATCCTAATTTTTGGAATACTGAAGGTGGTCATGTAGACTTTGTAAGAAAGCATTTCCATAAATCCATGGGTACAATAATGGAACATTTCACAAAGACTTCAGAGTTCAAGGGTATGGAAATCAAAGGTATACTTGAATGCTGATTTATTAAAGTTTCAATCAACAAATTTTGCAACAACAATGAGGAACCAATATAAAAATTTAGATGAACCTTCTAAAAGTGGTGCTATTACAAGGTCAGTGGTGAGGAATCTATCAAAGTTCTATCTTACAAGAAGATATCAGTGAATATTTCAGATTATATGAGTTATGCCAAACAATGATTTTGGGGTCTGTGGAGGACGAAAGGGTTTTCAGTGCATTATCATTTATAAAATCAAAACTGAGAAACAAGTTGGATAAAAATCTGAAAGTTGCATGAGGTGTTATGTATCTCGCTACTCCATGGAAACCTTTCCTTTCGACAGAGCAATTGCGCATTGGAATTCCCTTTGTGAAAGAAGAGGTGTGAATAATACAACTACAAGTACAACTGTTCCCAACGTTGAGAGTGGAATTGGCGCATCGTCACACTCTACAGAAGAGAACATCGAGTTTGAAGAAGCTATTGATAATGGATTGTTTCAACTTTAAATAGGTATCTCCTTCACCTTACTTTTATTGTTTGTCACCTTAAATTTTGTTTCAGCTCTTGTTATCATTAAAGATGTTACAGTATATATATTTACATTTATTTAAATACAATTTTTTTTTTTTTTTTTTTTGAAAACGTGGGTTGACATCCATCCGAGGAAGCTGTTTCTCGAGACTGACAATGTCAGGCAACTCACCCATCTATCTACTAATCCATTTCTCATGTTGAGTTTTCTTAAAACAAAGATCTAGCACATTACGAGTGATGATTTCACAACCATCTAAAACACTAGAGGTAACTTAAACCCTATCATATGACCTTTCTTGATTTTTTACAATTATGTTTAATTTATTTTTTATATTTGCAAAATGCTTTGATATATTTTTTAAACTTTGTGGGATAAAATCACACAATCAAATTTTACAAAGAGGAAGATTTTTCCATATTATACAATTCATAATCCACGATCCATTATACAATTCATCATCCACGATCATGCTTGAAGCTAAATCTACGTCCACATAAAATTCATCATCATCCATATATATCATATCATTATCATATCATAATCCTGACACTCCAATTATTATTAAATTCATCATATCATTATCATAATCCTGACACTCCAATTATTATTAAAACAATTATTTATCTATTTTAAATGTGCGTAAAATGTCTCTATCCTAACACATTCCATTTTTTTAAAAACAATTATCCATTATCATCATTCATCATCATCTATATCCATTCTAATGTCATCATGATCATATCATTACAAGTATAGAGAAGAAGAATTTGAGAACGTTTAAATGTCTCTGTCGTACAACATTCCAAATTTTCTTAAAACAATTATCCATTATCATCATCCAGATTCCATGATCGTGCTTGAAGCTAAATCTACGTCCACATACAATTCATGATAATCCATATCTATGAGACTGATTCTATTGTAATGTCATCATCCACATCTAATGCAATCATCATTACAAGTAGAGAAGAAACATAAACACCATATACAATCTAGAAATTCTATACATAATATATAGGAAGTTATAAAATTAAAGATTATATAGTATTTCAAATTTTCAAAGGCTATCAAATTCAAGTTTCAACTTTCAAATCCAGATAATAAAATTCAAATGCCATGACCATCACATTCAATGTTTCAAATTTTCAAATATAGATTCAATTTTTCAAGTTTCCACACTCAATAATGAAAATTTTCAACCCTCAATTTTTTGTACCCCTTTCCACTCCTGTACTCCTTTCCCCAATGGCTTCTCCACATGTACCCCTTTCCCCAATGGTAGAAATAATCCCAGAACTTATGAGATCTTCCGCAACACTGTCTAGATTTTTAAAAATTCTTTCTTCTTGCTTTGTCGCATCTCCATGGGACAAAAAATTTGGATCAGCAACTTGCCTTAGTTTTGAATAAAATTTCAGGTCAAAGCCATGCTCTTTAATTATCCACTTCAGTGTATTGTTTTGTTTGTTAACCAAAACAATATTTTCCTTCAAATTCTTCATGCGGATAAACTATTCTTCACGGTTTCCAAGTGAACTTGGAAAACCTTTGCTTGACTCTTCAAATTTTCATATTTCAACTGCACAAAAAAAGTGATGTCAATTCAACATATTACTAAAATAAGAAAACTTTAAATTAACAAAAATATTGTTTGAAAGTGATAATACTTACGACCGCTCTATCTCTCTCAGCATTTGCAACTGCTACTAGATCCTTGTCCTTAGACCATTTGTTAAAATATGCCTGGGCCTCAACACTAATATTTTCCAATTTGTTTAATGTCTTATCCAAAATGTCATCTTTATAGTTGTTGTTATACGTGACAATCCCACTTCTTACTTGGGTAAGTAAGGAATCCATCTTCGCAGGTTGATTCTGGACTGCAACGTATAAACTATCCCTTTGCCAATAATTTTCATAACGACTTATTATCTCATTGATAAGTACTTTAGCCCTTCTCTCCCATTCTATGAGCTGACTGATATGAGGTAGAATAAACTCATCGACATGGGATTGACAATCATAACCAATTAAGTTCTCTAAAGGAAAAGGTAAAGCAACTGTTCACCATCTGTATCTGATGAAGATGATCTCACTGAGAGGTATGGGGGCTTTCGGGTTGATCAACTACTACTTGTTTCTACCTTTGGGTGGCTTGATCCTGTTTGTGATAAAATAAATCAAGATTCAAACAAATAAATCTAAAGTGAAATGTAATTCAATATGGTAAATTATGTTGAAATAGAAGTATACCTACTGGCCTTGAATCATCTCACGTGTATTGAAAAATCCAGTTGGGTCATTGCTATCAATGCCCAAGTAATCTTCATCTAAATTTATATTATTTAAAACCGATATGCCCATTGCAGTTGGGCAAGCCACCAAGTGAGAGGGTTGGAATTCAAAATGAGGAGGCAATGTTTAGTGTCCCACTAGGGGCCGGAGGAATTGGCATGTGTTTACCAATGTTCTTTTTTCCTGATCCTCTGGTTGGCATTTTGAATATTATTGGTGGAGGGGGGGGTGCCATTGTTTGTATAGAAGGAGGAGGACTGCAATGTGCTGAAAAGTTCAAGAAAAAACATATGAAAAACTAGAAAACAATGCAAAAACTACTGAAATTAAATGAAGTACTATTCAAAACTTGTACCTTGTTGTTGAGGGGTAGCTTGTCACGGTGCTTGAGGTGGCCATGTTGGAGTAGTAATTGGTGGTTTTTGAGTTGTCTTGTTGTTGGGATTGCTTGAGGTGGTTGTTGAGAAGACACAAATGCATGCGACTGAACTGAGTGAGTTGGGGAAGATGGTTGACTTTGAGAAACACGCGTATGGTCCAAAGTCCCTGCAATGTCATCAACATACAATTGTATGTCAATTCAATAGGGTAAAATTTAAATGGGAAAATGAAAATACAAATTTGGAATTTGTAAATAATACATGTAAGGGTATTACTTCTCTGGCATTTAACGAATTCAAACGGTTGGGGGTTCGAGATGAGTGAGCTTCCATTTCAGATTGTGAATCTCCCGATGCCTCAGCGTGTTGTTGGCCTCTTCCTCTTGATGCCACCTTTTTTTGGGGAAGGGCCTCCATAAATCTTCTCTCAAAAATAAAAATAGTTAATACCTGTGCACAGTGTAATGTCAAATACAAACTTTATAGTTTATACCTATTGTTCTTCAAATGGAATTGAAAATTCATCAACGCCTCATCCATGTGCAAGTGGGAATTGGTTTGTCTTTTAAATTTAAAAGAGCCTCGTAATAAAGGCCAAGGAGATAGTTTGTGGAGTAAATGACAGGTTTTTCTAAAAGCTTTGCATTTGTAATGTCAGTTCTTTTTTTTTATAAAAAGGTGCACCAATCAAATTTTTGTTTTGCATGATAGTTGCAACAATGTATGCAATGGCCCAGTTTGGTATATCTATTTTCTTGACCCCTAAAACTATTCTGATTGAAAAAAGGAAATCATAGAAGAAGAAAGTGGTGTGCAATTGCTTGCGTATCCACACCACGTCTGGATTTATTGACATGAGCTGCAAATGCCAAAAAATAGTTGGAATTAATATAAATTTAAATTGTATCAAAATAAAAAACTGAATAAAAATGACGAATGAAAACAATTTACACTTACAATCAACATGGAAACCAAAATCGATTCGAGATATTTCTTATCGTCTTCGATGAGTGTTGCCTTCATTGTAACAAAGGGTAAATTTCTGAATGGGAGGCCTATAAACCGATGAATATCAGTTGGGTCGATACCAAATTGAAACAATCGGTCATCATCATCCATAAGTAACATTAAACAGGTCATCCTCTGTATTGTACGAGGAGAGAAGGTAGTTCAAAATATCTTGGTCTATTTCAAATGGGGCATCTTAATGAGCCCACCAAACTCACATGCATCGATCAAATCCTTGTATTCTGAAGTCATTTGTAAAATAGTCTGGATGTGGGGGCACAAAGGATTCCTGTAGAGTATCTTGCCCATGGATAGGGCTTGTGGGTTGACTAGATTTTCCTCTTGATTTTTGTCTTGAGCTTGGGATGCACTTGTAGTCACCATTGTAGTTGTCCTTGAGCTTGATTGTACTGACCTAGATAATGGATTCCTGTATACAAGAAAATTTGAGAGCCGGAAAGTGTAAACATGAAAATGACCGCGGGAGGGTATTTATAGGACAAAACCAGGGGTCACGTCAACGCTTGTTGACGTGCGTTGCATCATGATGAAATCAATGACACTACGTTAACAATCTAGCGTTGAGGTGACTCAAGCACAACATGGTGACTAAGTGCATCATCTGACAGCACAACGTCAATGGGAGGGTATTTATAGACAAAACCTTCATCAATGAGACTTATTGGCGCGTGTCAACAAGCCTCATTGACCCACATGCTCATGATGTGCAACAAGCCTCATTGACACGTGTCAATGAGCCTTGTTGACACACATCAACAAGACTCATTGACATGCATCAAGCATGCTCTCGACATGCATCAACAAGCTCGCTCAACAAGGTTTGTTGACATCGTCAAAAAATGGGTGAAAATTAGTTCAAAAAATGTGTGAAAATTCAGCTTATGAAAAATTGGTAAATTCACCTTTCATTGAAACCGGTTCCAGGATATTTGCACGTGTATTTTCCACCTCCAGTGAAGGAGGAGATAAGGGAGACTCTGTATGGGTAAAGGATAGTATGAAACAAGTCCCTCTGTGGATGAAAGAGATCATGCAAGAATATCCTCGATAGATGGAGTAGGAGGAGATTGAATAATAAGATATGGTATGATGTCGAAAATAACATGAACCTCATGAACGTTACTATCCTTGTTTAAGGTTTCACCGAAGGTTAGATGACGGGGTGGGATTTGGGAACATTTTCTTGAAGATGTGAAGGTTCCGATTAGTCAAAAATGCATTAGGATTATCCAAGATGATATCTCTATTATCTAACATTTCTTGGATGATATTTTTGAAAGTTATACAATTACCGTCACTATGACCTCTAACATGATGATAGTTGCAGTAATCATTTTATTTGTACCTACGGACATAGGATGAGAGGGTAAAAAATGGTATGTGGTTTGACGGTGGAAGACTGGATGCTTTGGATTTTAGAAGTTTTTCTAAAATTTAAGTGTAGGGTTCTCTTATGGGAGTATATTTTCATTTCTCCCTCTTGAGAACTGGAAATCTGATCAAGAGAAAGATTGGTTAGATGGATGAGATGGGCCGATTTCAAAACTACTACATTGGAAAATCATTTTGCTTTAGAATAATTATTTTATGGTTTGGAAGAAGAAGAGGTATCATTTGGTTTGAACACAATGTTCTTGTTACGTAATTGTATCTTCTTCAATGGCATGAATTTCAAGTTTTTGGGCCATGGTGAACGCCTTGTCAAATATGATGAAGTTTTTAACTTAGAGAGTTGGTGAGATGTGTCTAAACAAGACTTTGGTGAAAAACTCTATTAACTCCGTTTGAGGTAGTTATGTGAGTCATCTGATTAGGCTCTCCAACGAGTGAAAAAATCTATGATAGATTCATCTTCACAATGGTGTGTCACGTAGAAGTAAGTCATAGTGACCTTCTTGAAAATGTTGATAGAAAAGTGGTCTAGAAAATCCTGAGCTACCTAATTGAATGAAAAGATGGAATTCCTAGGTAGAGCACTATACCAATCTAAATTTTGTCTTGTTAAAGAAATTGGGAATGTTCGCAAGAGCAAAGTGTCATCATGAGCGATCAGATAACACACATGTTTAAAAGACTACAAGTTCTATGCAAGGGTCTTCTTTGTTGTTAAATCAGTTGAATTTAGGAATTTACCAATGGGGAGGTATGGATGAATCAAAATGGATGGGTGAATGGGCTCATTACAAATATCGTCATATGTTAGAGAGTTACATGAGTCGGAGACAAATGCTTCCAATGTCTACATCTTTTCCATCATCATTTTGATAAGATCAACTGTAGGTTATGATGACTAGGAACTCCTATAGTATAAGGGGGTAGATGAGGAGGGTATGACATGGGTAGAATCCCGATATATGTGGTGGTCTTGAGTAAAAAATTATGAGGAAGGAATGTAGGCGAAATAGATGTAAATGGAAAGTATCAAGAATAAGTGATAGATGAAATAGGTGGATGTTAGTGATAAGTATACGTAGGTGGAGTGGATGTAAATACTCTCCTAACATCGAGAGGAAGGGACCCATGGAATGTAGAGGAAATTATTTTTGAAGGGAGTATGGAATTTTGTCACCATTGGTGGCTGAGATGCAATAGGTATATGAGAGGTGGCAGATGCAGATAGACCTACACTTAAGGTGGTTGATAAAGGCATGGTTGACATTGTAGAGTGGAAGACTTCAAAGGCATGATATATTTCATAGGTGCAACCTGATATCGATGATGTAGGGTCAAGTTGGGAAACCATGGGTGGTAAGGTGGAAGAGGGTAAGGCCAAACTAGTAGTAGTTGATGCAGAAGTGGGTGCGAGGGTAGGAGGAATGGACACATGCATGTTATATACAAGATTCCCTGATGAATCGTGGGTAGATGAATGAGTGAGATAGTATTATAGAGCAACGAGGTTGTGATCAAGGAGTCTCACGAACTCCTCATCACCAATGGGTATGGAAATATCTTGATTGGGGTCCATGGGTGATGAGATTGAAGGGGGTGATGGGCTAGGTGGGAATGGTGGCAGCATGCTAGCATGAAACATGAGAGTGTTAGATTTTTTACGAATCAAAACCATGTGACTAATGATAGAATATGTATTCTGAGCTTCGCTAATGATGTAAAAACACAAAAGTAATGGGGAAAAATTAGTCTAAAATGAGTGATTAGATCATTGTTTTGATTGGAAAATCAAAATACAGAGACCGACGTTGGTTGGGGTAACCAATGTCGGTTACTGTGAAAAATAAGAGATTCAAATATCTAGAAATGAAAGGTGAAAATGGGTCAACCTAGACTCTAAAGATGATATCAGAGACCCAAAAGTGTGATAAAATGGCAAAACAAGACACAAAAAGAACAGAAAGGTGGAGAATACTATTTTGGTAAAAATAACCAAAAAAGCATAAAATCGACATCGGTTAGTTAACCAATGTCTTTGGTAAGATAATATAATAGATGGCGTTCTTTAGACCAATATCGATTCTTTATGTAAAATCTAGGAAGAGAAGGAAAAATGAAGTTTTGGTGATTTAGATCAAATAAAAGGTGCCAACCCAAAGATTGAGTATGGCTATGAGGAGTCCTAATACACCCAGAATAAAACCAAAATACACCAGTTGTGATGTGGGGCATAAAAGGATGAGAAAGAATGAAGAAACACAACTCACACCTCAAAACACAAGCAGACAAAAAGCTAACAAACACAAAATCCTAAGCTGTAGATTTTATGTTGTGGCTTATGCCATTTAGGATTGACTATAAGTAGGATAGAATTTTTGGTTAACAAAGGTGCCCTATAAAAGCCAACAACTATGGCTGGTTTCGGGTAAGTTTTGGTGTGGGAGATCCTTCTCTAAGATGATGACTGGACAGAGAAACCAACTAGAGCCCATTGTCAATCCTCGATCATTGACAACTTCTTCCAAGAAAGATGTTGTTCAAGAACTATGTAGTTTGTTTTAATTACTTGATTTAGCATGCAATGGAAACTTGTTTGAAAATACGATGAACCGTCATCGGTTAAGGGGGAACCGACATCGGTCACCCAGGACCGACATTGGTCAGTATGACCGGCATCAGTCAAGCAAGGAAGGAACCGGTAGCGGTTAGGGCTAACCAACGTCGGTTACTTGTGCGAGGATGTTTTAATTAACTCTCAGAATTAGATCTATTTTTAGCATTAAAGTATTTATATTGATTGTAATTACATGGCTAAGTGCCCTAAGTCTATAAACGACTATATAAGCATAAAATATAGGGTTTAGAAGTAAGAAAGGAGAAGATTAACAAGAATTAGAAAGAACTTGAAAAATTTGGTGAGAGAGAGAATTCTTGGTGATGAAGCAAAAGCTTGAGAGAAAGAAAGTATTGTACATCTGAGAGGTGTGGAAGATTGTAAATCTTCATTGTATATCTTGTCAAAGCTTTGGATAATAGATTGGCTTGTTTCTTGGTGGACGTAGCCCACACTGGGTGAACCATGTTAAATCTGGTGTTGATTTATGTCTCTTGTTTTGTATATTTCTTCTGGTAGAATATCCACTTTTATTTGCATGTATGCTTAGATATGATATATTATCTATACAACCGGTGTGCTAACCCCAACAACTGGTATCAGAGCTTTGTTTGAGGGTTTTGTGTGTTGACATATTTACTCACAGAGGGTTTTCTGATTGAGTGGGAGCTACAACAATGGCAAAAAAAATAAATACAAGGTAGAGAAATTTGACGACCAAATTATCAATTATGGAAGATGTAGATTGAGGATTATCTGTATCAAAGAGATTTGTATTTACCATTGGATGAGAAGTCTAGACCTACGAAGATGACTGATGAAGAATGGAAGATTCTTGACAGAAAGGCTTTGGGATCTATAAGATTGAGCCTGACAACATCCGTGGCTTCCAATATTATAGAAGCAACTTCTACGGTAGACTTAATGAAATCTCTTGCTAATTTATATGAAAAACCTAGTGCTTCAAATAAAGTTTATTTGATGAAGAAACTATTTAGTTCTAAGATGCATGAAGGTGATTTTCATCTAGTCATTTGAATGATTTCTGATCTATTATAAATCAATTAAAATTGGTTGCTATACCATTTGATGATGAAGTAAAAGCACTTTTATTCTTATGTTCTTTGCCTGATAGTTGGGATAACTTGGTAATGGTTGTTAGTAATACAACATCTGCTAATAATATTTTGAAGTTTGATGATGTGGTTAGTATAATCTTGAATGAAGAAATTCACAGGAAGAGTACAGAGGAATCATCATCTGGAAATGCTTTGAATGTAGAAAGAAGGGGTAGGAAGGAGAGATCCAAGAGTAAGAGTAATGGGAAATCAAAGTCAAGGGATAGAAAATCTAAATCCAAAAGTAAGGGAATTACTTGTTGGAAATGTGGAAAGAAAGGACATGCAAAGAAAGATTGTTGGTCAAAGGATAAAGAGAACCAACAACCAGATAAAAAGGTAAAGAAGAAAATCTTGTTGCATCAAAGGTAATGCAAGATGCTCTTATTCTTTCTTTAGATAGTAGAATTGAATCATGGGTTTTAGATTCAGAGCTTCTTTCCATGCAACCCCTAATAAGGGTTATTTCAGAAATTATGTCCAGGGTAAATTTTGGGCATGTTTATTTGGGTGATGATGAACCTTGCAGTATTACTGGTAAAGGGGAAGTTCATCTAAAATTGTAGAATGGAAATACATGGGTATTGAAAGATGTGAGGCATGTGCCAAGCCTCAGAGGAATCTTATTTCTGCAGGGAAACTAGGTGAATCTGGTTGCATGGTTACTTTTACAGAGACTCTTAGAAAGTCACCAAGGGTGCTTTTGTTGTGGCAAGAGGTAAGAAGGTAGGAACATTATATTTATCTACATGTATTATTAATTCCTTTTCTGCATTATCTACTTCAGATTCATATGCATGCATGTGGCATAATCGGTTGGGTCATATGAGTCAAAAAGGAATGCAGATCTTAAAGGCTAAGGGTAAGTTATCATATTTGAAAGATTTAGATCTTGATTTATGTGAGCATTGTATCTTTGGAAAGCAAAAGAGAGTGAGATTTCTCAAAGTTGGGGCAACTAAGAAGGAGCAAAAATTAGAGCTTGTACACTCATATGTGTGGGGACCAACTCAGTAGCTTCTCATGGAGGATCCTAGTATTATGTTACTTTCATTGATGATGCTACAAGAAAGGTATGGGTTTATTGTATTAAACATAAATATGATGTTTTTGAGACTTTTAAAAGATGGAAAGCCCTTGTTGAGAATGAATCAAATTCTAAGTTAAAGTGCCTTAGATCTAATAATGGTGGTGAATATTGTAGCAAGGATTTCAATGATTATTGTTCAGTGAATGGGATATGTAGAGAAAGAATGGTTCCAAGAACACCACAGAGAATGGTGTTGCAAAAAGAATGAACAAGACAATCATGGAACGTGCTAGAAGTATGAGGATACATTCTGATTTCCCTTGTAGTTTTGGGTAGAAGTAATTGATACAACGGTTTATTTGATTAACCATGGGCCTTCAAGTTCACTAGATGGAGGAATACCAGAGGAAGCTTGACCGAAAAGAGGTAGATCTTTCTTTTCTTAAAGTTTTTGGTTCAAAATCTTTTGTGCATGTTGATAAGGAAAATAGAAAAAAGTTGGATGCAAAATCCAAGAGATGCACTTTCATTGGTTATGGATCTAGTGATTTCGGTTTCCGTTTTTTGGGATTTAGAGAATTCTAAAATTATTAGGAGTCATGATGTTGAATGGAATGAAAAGAGAATGTACAGGATCAAATTTTGTACCCAAGGATGAACCAATTGAGAAGTTTGTGAATGAAAATGAACTCTCAAATTTAAAAGAATTACCGATGCAGGTTACATAAGAACCAAAGGTGTTGGTTGACCCTCCTGACCGACATTGATCGCCGATGAACCGGTATTGGTTACAGAGGATCCAAACCGGCATTGGTTAGCAGAACCGACATCGGTTAGAGGTGACCGGCATTGGTCACTATCAGATTTGGATAGGAATGTCCAGAGGTCCAGATTGAGCCTCTGGTACCCCAAACTCCTGTGAGAAGGTCACAAAGGGTAAGTAAACTTTAGAAATATTTACACCTTCTCTATTTTATTTATTATTGATTGATAATGGTGAACTTGAGAGCTTTGAAGAAGCAATGCAGATAAGACTCACATTCAGTGGGAGCATGGCATGGATGAGGAGATGGACTCCTTGGAATAGAACCAGACTTGGGATTTGGTTAAGTTTCCAGTAGGTAAGAGAACATTGCAGAACAAGTGGGTTTACAAGATCAAGGAAGAAGAGGGTGGATAAAAAAGGTACAAGGCAAGGCTTGTAGTAAAGGGATTTGCACAAAAAGTAGGTATTGACTTTGGTGAAATATTTTCTCCTATTGTTAAGATGACTTCTATTCATACTATATTGAGTTTAGTTGCAATAGAAGATTTACATTTAGAGAACTAGATGTGAAGATGGCTTTCCTTCATGGTGATTTGGATGAAGAGATTTATATGCAAAGTAACGCTTGGGTATGAAGTCAAGGGTAAGGAGAAATTAGTGTGCAGGTTGAAAAAGAGCCTATATGGGCTCAAGCAAGCTCCAAGGCAATGGTACATGAGGTTTGATAGTTTTATGCATGAGCATGGTTACTTGAGATGTGAATCTGACCATTGTGTTTATTTCAAGAAGCTTGAAAATGGGAGCTATATTATTTTGTTACTATATGTGGATGATATGCTTATTGCAGGATCTAGTATGCAAGACATTGGTGAGCTTAAGAGAAAGCTAGCTCACACATTTTCTATGAAGGATTTAGGAGCTGCAAAAAGAATCCTTGGCATGCAAATACATAGAGAGATAGAAAACAAGAAATTGTATTTGTCTCAGAGGATTATATCTACAAGGTGTTAGAAAGGTTCAACATGCAGAATGTAAAACTTGTTAGTACACCTATGGCTGGACACTTCAAATTGAGAAAAGATCAGTGTCCTTCATCACATGAGGAGGTCAAATACATGACATGAGTACCATATGCTTCAGCAGTTGGAAGTCTCATGTATGCTATGGTTTGTACAAGACAAACATTGCACAGGTAGTGGGAGTTGTGAGTAGATATATGGCTAATCTAGGTAAAGAGCATTGAAAGCAATCCAATGGATACTCAAGTATTTGAAAGGGACATCTAGCATGCAATTATGCTATGGAGGTTCGGATATTTCATTACATGGCTATGTTGATTCGGATATGGCTAGAGATCTGGATGGTAGGAGGAGCACTACTGGATATATTTTCATAGTAGGTGGAATGACGTAGTTAGCTAGATTTCAAGATTACAGAAGGTTGTGGCTTTGTCTACTACAGAGGTAGAGTATGTTGTAGCTACAGAGGCTAGCAAGGAGATGATATGGATGAGTAGGTTCATGGAAGAGTTGGGAAAGGAGCAAAGTGATTGTAAACTATTCAATGATAAGTCAGAGTGTAATTCATTTGGAAAAGAACTCAACGTTTCATTCGAGAACAAACACATTTAGTTGAGGTATCACTTCATACGACAGGTATTGGAGGATGGAAAGTTGAATCTGGAAAAGATTCATACGAGCAAGAACCCTTGGATATGCTAACGAAGCCATTAGCAAAGGAGAAGTTGGAGCTACACTCCACTTTTGTTGGTCTTCGAGTTTGAGACTTGAAGAGGAAGAAACAAAGCTAAGGAAGGATCCAAGAATGATGTTGTATAGGTATGGTGCAATAATTAATCTCCAAGTGGGAGATTGTTGAGTTGTGGAGCTCAATTACTTCAGTTTAGCATGTAATGGAAACTTGTTGGAAAATATAGTAACCATCATCGGTTAAGGGGGAACCAACACCCAGACCATCACCAAGGACCGCATCGGTTAAGTGAAGGAAGGAACCAACAACATGCGATTAACTAACCGATGTCGATTACCTATGTGAGGATGTTTTAATTAACTCTCGGAATTAGATCTATTTTTAGCATTAAAGTATTTCTATTGATTGTAATTGCATGGCTAAGTTCCCTAAGTCTATAAATGACTATATAAGCATAAAATCTAGGGTTTAGAAGTAAGAAAGGAGAAGATTAACAAGAATTAGAAAGAACTTGAAAAAGTTGGTGAGAGAGAGAATTCTTGGTGATGAAGCAAAAAGCTTGAGGGAAAGAAAGTATTGTACATCTGAGAGGTGTGGAATAAGAAGAAAAGAATATTTCCAGAGAAGAAGCTTAATGTGAACTCATTTCGAATGAAAATAGATACACAAGAATTTTTATCTAGCAATGAACAATGCAAAGAACCCATAATGAGTCCCACTGAGCATGCCAAAATGTTTCAACAATAAGTTTTACACTTTCTAGGATGAAACATATAGAAGGTAAATTGGTTAAGGAGGAATAACTGTGAGGTGAAGGTGGAAGGTAGAATGTACGTGTTGTAGACTTTTGATCTTAGATGACTGCGTAAACTTCCCTTTGGCTAGAGTAACGACTGTATAAGAAACAAAACAAGACCACCAAATAGTATTAATAATATAGGTTAGTGGACTGCCTAACAAGTGCTAGATCCGGGAAGCGTGGTGCTTCCTAGAAGGTTGTCAATCCACTTTCAAATATAAATTAATATTGCAAATATCATGAAGTAAGGAAATCCTACTATAGTTATACGATTTAGGTATCTCGTGCAAATACAATAAGTAAATCTAATCTAACAGAAAGGTTATGATTAGATCTAGAGGTTTGGTAGGTTATTCTAGGTTTTATAGGTCTAACAAGGGTCTAGAGCTGAAAACAATATCATATCTACTTCAAACCTTTGTATATCTTTCAACGTTATTTCATCCTATACAATGCATTGTTCTTTTCCCAAAAAATTATTGGTTTCAATTCATCTACTATTTTTTTAAAATCATTTACTAGCTTTTCAACTTTCAAGAAGAAAGAATGCTAGACTAGAATCCCACTACAAATTTTGCTAATCAGTAACTTTAAAAACTCTTTGAGGCCACCTTGTAAGTTGATAGTCTATTTACTTTATAAATTGAAACCCATCTCCTTCTAGGATTGGTTTTTCTCATATAGCAAACCCTCCAAATCTAAAATAATTAAATAATCCTTTTGGCCAACTACATAGAAGTAAAAAAATTCAATTGTTCACAATTTAATATTAACCAATTAAAATAATCAACATTTCAATAGGTTAACACTTACTTGATTGAGATCATGCGGCTTGATTCCCTTGCACTCGCCCTTTGTAGGTTCTTGTGATGCACGTTCTATTTCAAAAAAAATTAATCAATTCAAAATAAATTTCATGTCAAGGTAAATAAATTTGTGATACAACTTGCTTCTATATAATTTACTACCCTTTGTTGGACACAATATCAAATAAATATAACAAATAAACCATTTTGTTATAGGTTCCTACAATTATGTAGGGCTTATAAATGGTTTTGTTTATAATTGTACATGACTAACATACTATGTTCTATCTGCATATTCATGTGTGATGTGCCAACAACCTCCCCATTTGGCATCAACACTGAAAAAATGTAAATTATTATTAAATAAATGAAAACAATGAAAATTGAAAACATATTACAGTGATAAATTTATAAAACGAGTAAATGTCAATCACCGGTATATATTCATTGGATGTATGGATAGTGGCATCCGGGACATCATCCTCTCTTTTTAGTTATGTCTGCATAAATATTGTATGTATTAGTTCAAAGGCATTAAAATAATAGAATTGTTGAATGTTTTCTTTATCAATGTACCTTTTTAATAATGAGAATAGTAATTTTTTAAAAATATTTCTTGATCACGAGTCTTAACAATAAAAACCATACATAGACCTAATTCAACCAAAGCATGCAATGCAACGCTACCATCATAAAGCACTATTATCGAGGAATTTCTCGGAAAGATTCGAGTGAACATATCATACAAGAACTCATAAGATATCTCATAAAGAAAAGTACATGTCTTTCCTCGTAGGCCAATTTCACCTACAGTCACAAATTTATGCGGAAGTTGTTCCATATAATCCATGATGGTTTCTTCTCTATCATCATTATCAACATCACAATTGTGCACACTAATTATTGTTTACATAAGACATAAGCTATTAAATTTTCGATTGTTGTCATAAAATCTATGATAGCCATCTCGTAACTTATTCCTCCTTGTCTTTAACCTTTTGCATGTATTTTTATTGTTTTTCTTAACATTTTTTAATAAACAATAGGTAAGAGTGTAATAATAATACAATTTAGTAGACTAGATTTGACAAGTATAAACAGGTCCATTATTGCATCGAAAGTTATATCACTAGAAAAATTATAGAAATATGTGATCAGACATTCTGTATTGAATGGATTAGTCAACAAAATAGATGATATTGTTGACTGAAGTTGGAAGGGATATGCAAATTGATAGGTAAACTCTTCTATGTCTTTCATCCTTGCTAGCATTTGTTCTTCCATTGAAATTGCATAGTTGTCTAAAATTATTTGATCTTCTCGGAAGAAATTCTACTACTTCAAAGAACAATTTTTCTTCTTGCTGATTTTTCACTTCCTTGGGAATCATATTTTCTTTTTCCTTTTCTCTCTTTTCCCAAGAGTACACACACTAGCAGTAGTGAGATTCATGCAGTCTAAATTTTTGAATAACATTGGCTTCATTACATTCTTCCAATACAATATTATCTAGATATTTATTTTTCAAATATTTTAGAACCTTTCCTCTCATTTTTGTCATATTTTATTCTCTGGCAAAGAAGATTCAAAAGTCATTTCTATAAATCATGCCTCAATAGATCTAATTAACTATACATTCCTTGATTGCACTTTTTTAGCTAGTAATAATAGTTTCTCATCGGTCAATCCTCTTTGACCTTGAAGGAATTAGCCATGAACCTTGCCAGGTGAATTTCGCTAAAACTTAGGTTGGTTATTATTAAAAGGAGAAAAATCAAGCCCACATGATCTAAACATCTCAAAGGTTATCCATTTTGTCCATATATCCTTAGGAAACAATATAAAATTCCATTTGTCAACTCTATGGAATTTGCACACTTCAAATAAAAAGACATTACTTCTCAAATCTCTACATTCAAAGCACAAATAGTATATTTACTTTTTGCATATTACAAAAATTAATTTTAAATATCAATGCATTAAAGCTAAGTATCGTTACCCTCAACTCCCTTGTCTTTGTGTTTCCCACTCTAGGCCTTTGAGGACATCCTAGGGATTTCCAAATCAATCGATCCTTGTAGAGTAAATCAATAAACTTGGTTTTAATCCAAGTTTTATTTACTTCATTTTGATTCTTGCAAATATTAATAATGTCTTTGTTAGATGCTTTTGAGGACATAATGTGAGCCTTTCTAAACTACAACCTAGTATGTAATGACTTGTAATTTCTTTCGCTAATTTTTTGGGCATGAATTGTATGTTGGCCGTCAAGAATGTAGAACTGCACATCATCCCTTTTCAGGTCATCTAGATCCTCTAGTTACACAATTTCCTTTGTAGAATGTAAAAGGGAAGAATAATTGCATCCCTCTATGTAGGAATAACATTAATCAACATGGAATGGACAAGAAGCTCAACATTATCCTCATCTACAGGATGGTATTGATATTTTGGAGGTGCTACATGAAACTTAGAAACTTCAATTGGAAATACATCACCATTGAACAAAAAAATTAAATTATTCAACAGTTGAAGATTTTGCTTTCTCGAATATACTTGGTTTATTTCTTCAACAATACAACTAATTTATTATTCTTTTAAGCCCATGCAACTTTGACTTAGAGGGATCTATCTTTAATTTAGACAAATAAGTTTTCCTTAGCATTGTAAATAGCTTGACATGCTTTGGTGGAGAAAGAAAACATTTTTATTCAAATAATGACAAACATAAGAGGTATTGTCGTATCTATACATTTTATGAATACCAAATTCATGCCATTATGAATTTCATGGGAATTTGCAGAACTTGTTTTTTCTGAGTCCATGAACATCCCCAAATTACAACCATATTTAATACATGAACATGCTTGATTTTTTAAAGAAGCCTCCATTTCCTATTTCCTGAACAAGGAAAATTCCAACTCCATTTTAAGAATAAAGCACTTATTAATTTCGACTTTAATGCGTTCAACCAAAATATGTTGTGTTTGATGATCAATAAATTTTGAATATAGAACCATAACGACTTCATGGTTAATATCATCATCAACAAAAAGTAACCAAAGTTCAAAGTGTGATAGTTGTCTAAGGAACACATTTCAACAAAAAATTCCTCGTCTCTCTTCTTCCAACCCTCTACTCCTTCAATGAATGGAATTTCAGAATGGAGTACGACCAATGGAAGACATATTACCTGTAAAAGGAATTAAACAAATTAATAATTCGTAAATATATGGGAAGGATAAATGTTGTTTTTTAATAAATTAATGGCAATGACTGTTGTATCTTAATCTAATTAATTTTATAGATTAACAAATAATTTGCAGTGGAACTTTATAGCTTAACTATTCGCTAGGTAAACTTTTAACAAGCTATAGAATATGAATGGAAAGGATAAGTACTTTGTAGATTAATTTACATCATTCAAGGCTTGTATAGACTATAATAATCTTCCTCTAGTAGCCGTTAATCACAATTGTTCATAATGTTATATCAAATCATTTTAATACATGTTATGTTTAATTTAATTCTAGGCATGGAATATCATGTCGAATATCTAATCGTAATAATGAAATTCAATGTTAGCTAAGTAGTGTATTTTATGCAAGAAGAAAAATAATATGTGAAGAATAGACATTTTGTAGTATACAATATTATATGCCGATAACAAATCAATGTAAGTTATTTATTGCTTAGCGCTCATTACACAATGCCTCAAAAAACTATAGAATACGAAAGGGAAGGATAAAATTTTTGAAGATTAATTTCCATCATTGGCTTGTGAGGAATTTAATAATCTTCCTAGTGGCTGCTAATCTCAACATTTCATCTTAGCAGCCGCTAGGCTTGGAATATCATGTCCAAATATCTAATCGTATTAATGGAGCTTAGTGTTAGCTGACTAGTGTCTTTTATGCATGCCAAAAACAATATGTCAATAATAGACATTTTGTATTTTATTTAAAATTTTGTAAGGAGAAGAGCTCAACCAGTCATTGTTTGCATTAATACCACCCACTCTGACAAGGAAGGCCAATTGTTGTAGCCTAGCATGCATGAGTTATCCACACATTCTCCACCAACTCTCCATTAACTCTTGCATGGGATGAATTAAAATTCCCTCATAACTTAGTCATGATTGTTTTTGGGTGAGGTGTGCCAAATTTTGGAGTGACTTCCTATTGTATTTGGTACTTCAAAATTTTAAATTTCATTGTTTGCATTAATACCACCCACTTTGACAATGAATGCTAGTTGTTGTAGCCTGACATGCATTAGTTATATATAAAAGTTTCTTGTTTTCAAAATAGTGATCTAATAAAAATCATGGTCATTAGATATAGTCATTAGACATAGTCATTGTAAAAACTATTTGTACAACTTTGGATCACTATTGTTTTTCATTATTTATAATAATATCATATTGGATGGACTATCTCGGCGGAGCCAAGTGCTGCACTACATACCCTCGAGAGGGATCAAGCCTTATGTAGTTCTCATAAGATATAATGTGTATAACACATAATTCACATTAGTTTGTATCAAATAAAATTATTGGTGACTACTAAGATCCATTACTTATTAAAAGGGATGGTTTTGTGGCGGCTACGCTCAACAATTTCTTATTTTGAAAATAGTGATAGAATAACAAATCATGTTTTAGTTTAGCACCCAATAGGTTATAACCATTACCTCTTCTTATTGTAAAAACATATCTTTACATATTTGGATTTCTAGTGTTTTTCATTGATTATAATTATATCATATTGGCTAGACTATCTCTGGTGGAGCCAAGTGTTGCACTACATACCCTGAAATGGATCAAGCCTTATGTAGTTCTCATAAGATATATTATGTATAACACATAATTCATAAATCCCACAACAAGAATTTGGAGTTGGTTTTGATGTTTTGTTTCTATTATAATATTATTTTCTTCAACATGAGCTCCATATAACCAAAACACCATCTTTGTCAATAATACATGATCATCGTCAATTTGATAATTTTGTTTCTACACAACACTTTTTCCCACAATGTCTCCTATTTTATTTACGCATGAGATGTTTCCTTCTACCATAGGCTTGAATCGTCACTCTTTTCAAAGTTAGGTCATTTTCCTTGGTGGTAGAAGGATGAGCTAGTCAATCCTATTATAGAAGTAAAAATACATGTGATAAGGATCTAGGATACCTTGTGGGTAAAAATAGTGATGTGAAGAAACAAAACTATCAACTTAACTGCATCGGAGTAGATGTGAAAGATATGACATCCATTAGTTATTCACCATAAACTATCCATTAAATCATGTATGGGAGATATTTTCATAATTTTACTTTGACACTTATTGAATTTACTAGTTTCAATGAATAATAGAAACTTCCAAAGTGGTGATTCATTATTTAAGACCATTTTTCATGAAGGTTAGATAATAGTAATATAATTAAAGGATTTAATCCTAAAGGATAATATATACAACTTGGCCTTGCATTATTTGTAAATCATGTGTGTCTATTTTCCTTGATGGATGATTTATCAAACATACAAGGCCAAAATGCTCATGATTCATCCTTCATGATTAAATGATGAAATTCTATTACTATGATCTAACCTTGTTAAACAATGGTCTTCAACAAGGAATCACCATTGGTAGTTTGTTTATACGTTACACCCAGTGATTTCAACAAATAGTCACTACAAAAATTGGCACACCTCTTGTATACAAGCATTCACTAAGTATTTAGGAAAATTATTTCTAATCATTTTCTCTAGAACGTAAAAATAGCCTAAATGCAACTTATCTCAAAGTCATTACGTTTCACTACATACCCTCAAGAGAGACATATCCTTATGAAGTTCTCATAATATATAGTGTATAACACATAATCCATATTGTTTCTTATCAAGGAAAATTCTTAGCGATCGCTAAGCTCCATTACTTCCGTTAGGTCTTAGAGGCTGCTAAGCTATTCATTTTAATAGGAGTTCATGACCAAAAATGCATGTTATATTGTCCAATTATTTTTCAATGAGAATCCTAATGGATGCTAGTCTCTATAATTTATAGGAATCCATTTTGACAATGATAAAAAAATTGAACAACTTTTATTGATAGATGTTTTCATTATTTATAATTATATCATATTGGGGTGACTATCCCTGATGGAGCCAAGTGTTGCAATACATACACTCGAGAAGGATGAATCCTAATGTAGCTATCATAGGATATACTATGTATACCATGTTATTCATATCGGTTCATATTAAGGAAAATTCTTAACGACCGAAATGAATGGATTGGTGGGCACTAGGCTCCACAGCTTTCTATTTTTCAAAATAGTGACCGAAAAAAAAATTCATTGTATACCTTAGAGACATATTTTAACAAGGTTAGATCATAGTAATAGAAGTACATCATTTAAACCTCAAGAAGTATCCTATCCATCTTGGCCTTGCATATTTTTTGAAAATCAATTGTCAAAGTAAATAGACCAAAATGATTTACTAAATATGTAGGGTGAATATGAAAATGGTTTTCATTCATGATTAAATGATAAAATTCTGTTAGTATGATTTATTCTTACTGATCTAATCTTGATGAACTTCTATTTATATAATTTTTATTATGAGGATCCCCAAATATGTGATTGATGAAATAAAATAAAAATATGTGAACCTTTCACTAGTAAGGAACGAATGATACCAAGAAAATAATGCTCGTTAAATGGGATGATGTTTCTCTTCCTAAATATTATGAGGAGGATGGATTTTGAACTTGGAAAAATAAAATCTGACTTGAATATTAATAAATTAATGATTAAAGGTGGCTCTCAATTTATTTGTTACACCGTCATAAAAAAGAATTCCTTATCATGGAAAATCAATCTTATGTTAAGAAAAACCCTTTTAGGCTTTCATTCATTCTAGATTGGTCCTTAAATCATATCTATAGGGATGTTAATAAAGAAGTGGATTTTTTAGGAAATTGAGGGATTTTACAAGAGGTTTTTGATAAGATTGGTAATCATTATTTTTATTGGTCAAATGCTTATCCCAAATTTACCCCCCTTGGGTTAATTTGGATAATTCATCATAAATGGACTTAGCCATTCATATTTTGGAGACGTCATGAAGGTCGCCAAATTTATCCCTAGATGTCGGGAGAGAAAGATAGCTTAGATATCTTAGCGAGTTAATTTTCATACATGGTGAGCTCCAAAGCCGTGACGAACCAAGTTGGTTGGGTAGTCTGGTGAGTTGGAATTGAGTGGAGGATGGCTGAGTTGGAAAGTGTGATAGACGATTCAATACCGAGTTGGGAGGTTTAAATAGTACAAAGGTTGGACGGGTGATAGATGGCCATCCAACCCTCTAGGTAAGACGAAATTCAAACGGCTCGGCGATGATTGAGGTGTGACGGTGTGGTAGAGGAAGAGAAGCTTGGCGATGACTCGGTGGTTAGATGGATAGTAAGGAAACACCCTAGGTTGGATTCTGGGTTGGTCTCCTAGGTTGGTCGATTTGGGTTGGTCGATTGAGTTGGTCGGTCGGGATGGTCGATCAACCGTTATGGCAGCATGGTAACGAGATCGATTCGATGGGCTTGGGTTGGATGGTAGGGAAGTCGAATGACGAGAATCCAACCCCCCGGCCTGACGACATAAAAGTTGGTCATCCCATTGATTGGCATAGGGATAGAGGAGATAGATGGTCATCCAACCCCCGAGTTAGATGACATACCGGATAGATGAATCATATGGGCATGGTAAGACGACTAGATTGGGAGGAGAAGAAAAGGAGGTTTGTTGGGTCACAATTTTAATGCGTATGGATAGGTTAGATGGTCATTCGACCTACCATGTTGGATGGCTCTGCGGTGAAGAGATGGTGACCCGGGTTGGTTAGTGACCACAATAATGTACGGACCACATAGTTAGATGGATTCCATGATAGATTTAGATCTGAATAGCATAAAAAATAATATATTGATCAATGTTTTATTGTTATACACAATAAATGGCTAATATATAGCCAAAAATAGCTAAAACAACATCCTATAATGTAGAGTAGTTCTGAACAATAAGCTATATATGTGAAGTTGTTTAAAACAACTTCACATATAATACCAAGTAAATATGAGTTGTTTCTCAACAACTCATAATACAATGTTTACACTATATTAATATTCCCAACATTCACCCCCTTAGTGTGAACATGGGGCGAAGTGTAGTTGAAACTAGAATCATATGCCTACGCATATTTTTAGGTCTGCATATTGTTCCTCTCCTCTGACACCGCTTTCCCTCCTATACAATTGTTGCCCCGACCGACACCTTCCACATCACATCACAACACTTCAAGAGAACATATAGGAATTCTCGCATGTACCAAGCAAACATACACAAACTGTTGCTCTTTATTCTGCACACCAGATAAAATAAACACACAACTGGAAATAAATATGTCACCACCACAAAATGCGACCTCGTCGTTGGCGACTGACGAGAGGTGTTGATCGCCCTCCATCCTCCATTTCCTCCTACCTCTAGTGTTTGGTTATTTTAGTAGAGATAATCTTCATCACTAGGGCAAGAAAGTTCTTCATCAGTTGCATAATCTTCCCAGTCAGTTTCTTCTTCAACAATATAAGCCTTTTGATCAAGCTTATCATCTAGGAGATCTTGTGCCAATTTAGTATGACATGTCCTACTTCTTTACAATAATAACATTTGATTTTTCCTTTTGTAGGAACGTGCTTTGAATTATACCTTCCCTTTTTTGATGACGTACTAGCTTTAGTGTGTACATATAAGACTTCTTCCTCTGGTTCTAAAGGTTCATTCTGATCAAGAAGAGTAGAAACTACTCCTAAACCAATTTTAATCTTGCTCAAAGTAAAAACCATATGAGACATTTTTTTAGGAAAACTATTCAAAATAATTTCTTTGGCATCATCATCATTTACCTTCTCATTAATACCCACAAGCTGATTGAGAAGAGAGCGGAACTTGTTGATGTGTTCTAGCCATTTTTACACTTTCATCCATCTTTAATCCATAAAGTCTTTGCTTAAGAGTTGTCTTAGCACTATCTGCTTCAGATCTGAATAGTTTATTTAATGTCTCCCAAATTTCCTTTGCCAACTTTGTGAAGTCTACATGGTGTAGGTAGGCTTTTGAAAAACCTGAGACCAATAGTTCCCAAGGCCTTTTGATCCTTGATATTCCATTTTGCGAGATCTGTTGGATTTTTGGTGTTGTCATATTTGGTTTAACCACATCCCACAAATCTTTCTCAATCAAGTTCAGCTGCATCTGGATTCTCCATGTATGAAAATCACATCCTTCGAACTTCTCAACAAGACTCAATTTCTCCATTTTCACAACTATTGTATTACAATTGACGGTAATAATACTGATAAATCACTATTTAAAAAGTAATAAAGGGAAATTACTTTTTAAATACTCTAAACAATTTAATCAACTTAAAAATTCAATTTATTGTACTTAGTATTGCACACATATAGGTTCTTTGGTAGACATTTATGGTTTGTTTCATCCCCGCCATTTTCATCTTGCAAGCAGAATCTCTCTACTACCGATTAAATAATGCATATCCAAACTGTCGGCTATTACAAAATTGAATCTTTCTACGCTATTGTCATTGATTGAGTCTTTGTAATGATTATAGTTAGTTCACTTTTACCTTTGTTCTCTGTCACTAACTGTCATCGTTGTTATCACCATGTCCTCAAGAAAACTGTGACTACTCATGCTCCAGCGACTACTCCAATTTAGCACTCATGTGTTTGAACATCCCAATAACTACTAAAATTGCTGCAACATTCCAAACTACGACTGCTCTGGATAAACCTGTGTTTTTCTTTCCGGGACTGCGACTGTCACTCTTTAATATGGGACTGTGTTTTGCTAAGTGTAATCTTGCATATTGTGGGGCACACTTTTTACATCCACCAATCCGCGTGGACACAACAAACCACACTACACAACTTGCGTTCTCCAAGGACACGACACTCCAAACCTCCACCAAACCTCCACACTGCACAACCTGCGTATTGACCAACTTCACTATGTTACCAAATGATAGATTTAGATCTGAATAGCATAACGAAATAATATATTGATCATTGTTATATTGTTATACACAATACATGGCTAATATATAGCCAAACAAATAGCTAAAACAACATCCTATAATGTAGGAGTAGTTACAAACAATAAGCTATATATGTGAAGTTGTTTAAAACAACTTCACATATAATACCAAGTAAATATGAGTTATTTCTCAACAACTCATAATACAATGTTTACACTATATTAATATTCCCAGCACCCAACCCCGGGGTTGGATGGTTGAAGTCGAAACACATAGATAGATTATTCATGAGGTTGGACACCGCTAGACGGGTTACATGTTGGGGTGTCCCACGAGTCCCAAGTAGGTGAAGGTTGATGAGTGAATAATATCCCAACAACCATATTTCATGTGGTATGGTGCACATGTCTTCATCTGATAGAAGTGCCCTCGAGAAGCGAAATTGTATGGGTGTCCATACCTCTTTAATGAGAGTGGGTGACCAATTTTCCTATATAAAGAACTCACCCCCTTCATTTTTCATGCGGACATTGTGGGTGTTGGGAAACTCTTGCAAAATTTTACCTCAACACTATTTGACTTCATGTGAGCCTCCTCTTGGGCTTGAAAATGTAATTATGCCTTTTCCATCAATGTAAATGGTTTGTGCTTATCATAGAGAATTAAAATACTATTTTGTGGTGTTTCTTCAACCCTATCTCATTTTTGTGTTTCTATTTCCTCTCCATTGTCTTGTTGTATTATGTGCATGCTTCTTTCACTTGTAGGTTTATAAGGTTGTTCTTCATGTATATTTGATAGTGAGTGGGGATCTGGTTTGTGTCTCACCTATCTGATCTCTCTCAACTCCACCTTCCTTCCATTATCCCTCAAGTGAAATATCTTACCCATTTTCTTGGTGCTATCACCACCCCCTTTAGTGTAGGATTTCCCCATTTTATGCATCCTTCTAACCCTCTCTCTCTCCCTATCCCCTTGGAATTTTTAGTGTAGGCTTAGTTAGGCATTTTTCTTGCATTAGGAGTAGTTGTAGCATTAGGATTAGGTAGAGGAATTCGGCCTTCTCTAGAGGGTTATCTCAAGTTTGCAAGTCACACAACTTGAGAGATAACTCCATGTTAGCAAATTACACCGAATGCCCCACTCACATTCGGGACATTCGGGTGCTATAATTTTGTAGTAACAATTTTGGCACCCCCAAGTGGACAAGTTTGAAGCACCTTACAACTTCATTTCATCAAGTTCATGTGTTCTTGGTGGGATTTAGCCTTTAGAGGCACATGCAAGCACATCTAGAAACTCCATTTGGTCAACAACCTATTCTCTCGAGTTATAGACTTTCCTTCCATCCATTTTGATTTTCTTTCCACCTCTCTCTGCATATTCTTCCATTCCATGAAGTTGTGCAATAATGGCTTCATTTTCATCATGGAATTATATCTTACAATAATAACAATGTTATTCAAACATACCTTCACATCTGTAGCATATATTCTCGAGTACTACCACCACCTCCAAATCCATAATTCACTAAATATCAACATTGTGCATACCCATATGAGAAAGATGTAGATACTTTTGTTTACATGCCAAAATGTGTGGATATTGAAGAGAAGGGGTGCACAAATTATGGAGGATATTATCATATGCATGAGGATATTTTATTGAAGAACAAAGGGCAAGAATTGGAGGTAAAGATGGCGCATAAAATGGATATGACTCATATACAAGCATGCAATAATGGTTTTAGGACAACTTGTCCATGGGTTTGTCTTATTCCAAGTAATTATAGCCCATATCATAAGCTCTTCCTTATTTTTAAGATGTTTCCAAGGCTCGAGAGAGTGGATCTAGGAGATGAAAAGTTTTTGGACAAGGCTAGTCAATCCTGTCATTGGGATATCTCTTAATTGTCATCCTACAATTATCTCCCCACTTCCCAAGTTGCACCATCTCGGTGGGAGCAACAGATTACCAATTTTCCTACCTCTCCTTGCCACCATTTTCGAACACATTTCTACTTCTCCTAGTCTCCCATCCCATCTCAATAGCTTTTCATTTTTCCTTCCAAGTCTTATTAATTTCGACAAGATCCAAAATCAATACCCTCCTCCAAAAAAATAAAGAAACAACTAGTGGAGACCCCACCCACCACTCCTCCCACTTTCTCGAGTCCATGTAAAGAAGAGAATAAAAAATCTAGTCAAGGGGAGCAGCAAGAAGAAGAGCCAAGAAAAGAAGAAATAATTAGAAGCTTGGTGAGTTTGGATCGTAGATTCGGGATTGATAAAATCCCCTTGATGGAAAAACCTTTGGTGGAGGTGAGGTCAAGCCACATGTGGTGTAAGCTTGGTGTGCAAAAAAAAAGAAGGCCGAGAGTAAGAAGAAAATGATTAGAAATTGGTATAGTCGAGTGTTGTGTCCATGAGGAACCTTATTTCTACAGGTTGTTGACTCATCATGAGCTACAACAACGGTGAGGTAAGAAGTAGATACTCCAATTAAAAAAGAGGACTAAATTTTGGCAAGGAGGAAATTAATATAGTTTTAGAGCCTCACGAGAACAAAAGCAGACCATAGAAAAACCTTCGCTTCTTCTTCTCACTTTATCCCCTTCGAGCTCTAATGTTGAAGAAGAGTTTGATCTTTCAAACTTTAGGTTCATGGGTGAGGGGAACCATGGTGAGAAATTACTGAGATCTAGAGAACACCATGGAGGAGGTTGAACCAATGTAGAAAGACAATGAGGGGAAAGATTTTCTATTCGATTTGGAATATTGTGTCAATGGAGAGGAGCCCATAGATATCACATCACTTGTTCTATCATCCACCTTCCAAGTACATGAGCCTTCTCACATGGAGTAGAGCATTCAAGTGTGACAGACCACATCTCATGCCAATCATCTAAAGAAAAGTTTAGAGGATTTACCTCTTCCAATATTTACACCAGCACAAGGAGGAAGAAAAACAATGATGACACCATTTCTAGACTAGTCATCAAGGCAGAGGACCAATTTCTTGTAGAAGCAATGCAAAGTAAAAATCAGCATGCAGGCATCCTCTTTTTCAAGAAGGTCCACAGAAGACTTCATTTTGGAGTTGAATTTTAGAGCAAGGGGTACATCCATCGAGATAAGACCATGCCCAATAAGGTACTTGGCTTCATTTGAGCCAAGGGAGAAGCCAAAACTATTCATAGCCATTTTAGGGAATGAGGAGGAGCATCAAAGTACTAAGGATCAACCACCTCACCCCCGAGAGCTCCATGTGGGTCTTTTAGATGAGTTATTCATCTTTCTCCTAGTTGATACCTTGATGGTTTGGGTGAAGGATTGGCCCCTTGTAAGTTTTTCACTCATAACACCAGCCATGTCCAATGCCAAATCATATACATGGCTGCCTATTTTTAGGAAAGGGAGCTATTTATCCATACCAAAGTATCGGGTTTATGTGAAGTATTTTTTACCTCTAGATTAGTGTCGAGTAGGTAGGTTTACTTTCAGTAAAATAAGTGCATATGCACACTCTACATGATCCACTTGGAGTGTGTATGATTTTTAGTTTTGTACATAGTGTGTGTTGTGGTGTGTGGTTTCTCATGCACCGTTTATTCATTAGAAGAAACAGCAGTGTCAATGGTGGAAATCATATTTTGGGGGAGTTTTCAAAATACATTATTCAAATTTCTCAACAGATCGGGCTTACAGGTCCAGAGTTCTCCATGCCCTTTCCTTGGTCAAATTTTCAATTTTGGGGTAGTTTATAGGTTTTATCTAAAATCCCAAAATCAGCTTTAAGAGTAGGCCAAGGTAGTTTCAGCTCGAGGGCATGTTCACATGAGTCTAGGGACAGTTTTTAAAAGAATCAGCTTTTCAAGATTAGGCTCCACTCCATGCCCAATGGATGCTTCAAGGCTCTTTGGTCTCTTCATCTAGAAGGCGAGAGGTCACCAAATTATTATCCCAAATTTACCTCCCCTCAGGTTAATTTGGATAATTCATCATAAATGGAATTAGTCATTCATAGTTTGGAGATGTGTGGATGACCATAAATTTTTTCCCGAGATGTAAGGAGGGAAAGACAACTTAGATGGCTTGGCCGAGTTAATTTTCATACATGGCAGATGCCAAGCCAATGGTGAACCAAGATGTTTAGTTCATGTGGTGAATTGGAAGTGAGCTGGAGGATGGCCAAGTTACAAAGTGAGATAAACGCAGTCGATCTTGAGTCCGGAGGTTTAAATAGCGCAAAGGTTAGACAGGGTGATAGATGACAGACCAACCCTCTAGGAAAAGTGGAAGTAAGATGGCTTGGTGACAGATAAGGTGAGATGATGTAGTAGAGGAAGATAATCTCGATGGTGACTCTATTGTAAATGGATAGTCAAGCGAAACCTTGGGTTAGACACTGGGTTGGATGCTTGGGTTCGTTGACTAGGTTGGTCGGCCGAGCTGATTGCTCAACCGTTATGGTAGCATGGTGATGGGCTCAGGTTAGATGGTACAAAATTCAAATAATTTCCACCCCCTCGGCTTAGACGACATACAGTTGGTCGGGCCATTGGTCAAAATACGAGACGAAGGAGATAGACGGTTATCCAACCCCGTGGTTGGATGACATACCGATGGACAGATCGTATAGGCATAGTTAGACTACTCGGTTGGGTGCAGGAGAAAAGGAGGTTGGTTGGGTCACGGTTTGATGCGTACACATAGGTTAGATGGTCATCCGACCTCCCATGGTTGATGGCCCGCGATGAAGTGACAATGACCTAGGTTCGTCAATGATCGAATAATGTACGACCCACATAGTTAGATGGCATCCAAACTCCCAAGGTTGAACGGTCAAAATCAAGCGACACATAGTTAGACAAGTCATGAGGCAAGATGCATAGTTGGATGGGTTACATGCTTGGGAGGCCCATGAGTCTCGGAAGGAAAAGGTAGGTAAGCGATTTAAAACCCAACAACCATATTTAATGTGGTATGGCACCCATATCTTCATCTCGACGGAAGTACCCTCGAAGTGAAATTTTATGGGTGCCCATACCTATTTAATGAGGGTGAGTGACCAATTTTCCATATAAAGAACTCATGATCCATAGGGATCCATAAAAACACACCACTTCATCAGTTCCATCGGCACCAAGAAGGAGAAATAAGAAAAGTGAAAAGAAATGAGGTAAACATAGGTTCTATATAGAACAATCGCTCTATGCAAACGATGGTTTTAGAACCGCCACCCTACAAGGCGGAGATCCTAAAACTATCACCCAACCTGTGGTGGTGGTCTTGAGACTGCCGGTCTACGGCGGGCAGGAGGCAAGTCATGATACTTTTGAACATAAAAGAAGGATGGAATGTGAATGGATGCAAATTTTAAGCACTCCATCCGTGTCTCTTCCCTTCCATGCCCTTTCACATGTTAAGGCCTATAAATACATGGAAGGAGAAAGAGAATATACATTCAAGGTGAATCAAAATTTAATGAGAGAAGTGATTAGTGCTACAATGGAGTTGTAGGAGCAAGGTGTAGAAATAGAGAAAGAAAGTAATTAGAGAGAAGGTTTACACTGTTTCTTCTTTTCATACTTATTGTAATCTGTAATTGTCTATGTTAGACCAATAAAAGTGGGAAGAGAGAGTAGTTTCCCTTCCCAATCGTTTTTCTCCTTGGAGGTTTCAAGATAAAAATTGTTGGTGTTGAAATTTGAATTATTTTCCTTCTCTGTAATTTCCTTTCTATAGCACTAGATAATCAGTCACAAATTTCTAATATTTAAGCAAGTATGTCATTTTCCAGTTAAAAGTAGAACAACATAGTTGTGTGATTCATCGAGTTCCAAAGTAGAAGTTTACGGATCATTTTGGTATTATAGCTGATTATATATCTAGGGCTTTGGTATTCAAATCTTTCTTATGATTTTGTATAACAATGACAAGGTCCAAAGGTGAATAATTTTTACCTTGTGAGCGTAAATTTCTACAAAGAAGTGGAAATAAATAATTCAAGTTAAAATGGAGGAGAGAACTTGGTCTATAGAGTTGAGATGCTAGAGATCATGATGGATAGAATGTATAAAAATAAGAAGAGCTTTCGGATCTGCGTAAGACGACTTCGGATAAGAAAGATTTCATGGAATCGATGGTTCAAGCACTAGCCAAAAAATTTGGTATTGGAAAGAGCCACGAAGAGGAAAAATGGGAAGAGCATGAAGAGACACCAATTGCAAGCGAGAAGGTAAAATCTGCACATACACCTTTTAAAGTTGAAACAAAAGTGGAAATAAAGAATTTTGAAGGACAAGTAGATGCAATTCATCGGATAAATGGCTAAAATAGTTGGAAGTCTATTTTAGTGTACATAATGTCACCGAGGAACAAAGGGTCACCTTTTCATGTCTCGAAAATGGAAGGTCATGCTCTAGTTTGGTGGGAAACCCATTTAGCCACTTGTGAGAAGAAGAAACATCCTATTGTTAGTACTTGGAAAGGTTTTAAGGAATTGATAAGAGTTAACTTCTATCCTATTGGCCATAAGACTGACATGATGATTAAGTGGCAGTACTTTAGACACAACAATGGTCAAAGCGTGCAAGACTACACTACGGAATTTCGAGACAAGCCATGTTGTTCAATATGGACTTGGAGGATGAGGACATTCTAACCAAGTATTTGGGAGTACTTCACACTCACCTTCGAGAGGAAGGTAATCTCCACAAAGCCCAAGGATCTCAATGAAGCTTGTGTACAAGCATACTACATTGATGACAAGAAGAAGCAAGGAGAAATAGAGCCAAAGGGAGACCAGTCAATAGAACAACATGACAAAGAACAAGGGAAGAAAAGTAGAAAAGGTAAATGGAAAGGTAAACATGCTGACTACTTGCTTTGCATACTTGTAAAGATCCTAAGAATTTCTATAAGAATTTTGATGTAAATGGACATACTAATGCCACATGTTGGAATTTGCATCTAGAATTACACCCAAAGCACCAAACCAGGGATTCCAAGAAATCTATGGCCACTATGAAGACAAAAGAGAGGTGGGGATTGAGGATGATTCATTTGTAGATGAGAGGCTGAGATGCATGGCCACTAACATGTATGGGGCAGCATAAGAAGAAGAGATGAGTAAGCTATTTCAAATCGAATCCAAGTCAAAAGTACTAAGGTAAACGCTTTAGTAGATTCTCGGTTCTCGGTCCAATCTGATTTTTGATGTGGTTGTAGGACAGCTTGGTCTAGAGACTTATGCACACCCACATCCATACCCACTGGGATGGGTGAAAAAGGGTGTAGAAATACAAGTTATAAGGAAGTGTAAGTTTTAGTTTGGGATAAATACCCGATACATAGATGTATTAGAGATTGATATTATACCACTTGATGCATTTGACTATCTTTGGAAGTCCTTACTTGTATGCTAGGGATGTTGTGTTCACAAGGAGGGAGAACCGGTACAGATGGGTCAAGGATGGAGTCAGTTTTAACATCGGGGCACACCAGAGAAAATCAAAGAAGGCTATGGTAAGTGTCAATCAAGCACCAAGACTTATTTAGGAAAATAATCAAATTTTTTTGCTTTCATTGGAAGAAAAGAAAAATGGACGTGAGAGCACGGATATTTCTGACCAAAGGATGGAGAATTTGGATAGCACTCCTCCATTTTTGCAGAAGAATCCACCACAGAACAACTCATTCAAGGATCAAAACAAACTTCATTATCCAACACCATATCTACCTACGGATTCACCGGACCCAACCATGGAGTAGTAAGAAGAAGAGGAGATTCAAGGAACGATGGTGACTAAATCGATGCGACTACTTGGAGAGGATTCAACCAATCCATCTCAAGAGGAAGAAACAAGAAAGGACTAAACCACTACAATATGGGACCTTCGCCATACTTGAGTAGGTTGGAGAAGAAACCTTTGGGCCATACCTCATGTAGATGCACGCAATAGTAAGTTGCAAGAGCTCACATCCACTAATGCCATCTATGCATGACAAAGAAGGAAAGATATAGAAGTTACCTTCCAAAGAGGATTGTACTCGAGGCGAGTTGGATGAGAGAAGACACTAGGGTAGACCCGGGGTACTCGAATGAGCATGAGAGGGAATTGATTCCTTTACCACTCCCCAATAAGTTTTTGTGGGACCAAAAGCCTCCTAAGCGGGGAGGTGTGATCCATAGGGATCTAGAAAAACACACCACTTCATCAGTTCCATCAACACCAAGAAGGAGAAATAAGAAAAGTGAAAAGAAATGAGGTAAATAGAGGTTTTGGACAGAACCGCCACTCTATGCAGAGTGGTGATTTTAGAACCACCACCTGCGGTGGTGGTCCCGAGACCGCCAATGCAGGCAACGGTCCTGATACTTTTGAACAAAAAAGAAGAATGGAACGTGAATGGACGTGAATTTGAAGCGCCTAGCTATGTCTCTTCCCTTCCATGCCCTTTCACATTCTCCAGTGCATGGGAGGACATGTGAAGGCCTATAAATACATGGAAGGAGCAAGAGAATAGACATTTGAAGGTGAATCAGAATTTAATGAGAGTAGTGAGCAAGATCTTCAGTGCTGGAATGGAATTGTAGGAGCAAGGTGTAGAAACAGAGCAAGCAAGTAATTAGAGAGAAGGTTTACATTGTTGCTTCTTTTCATACTTATTATAATCTATAATTGTCTATGTTAGACCAATAAAAGTGGGAAGAAAGAGTAGTTTCCCTTCCCGACTGGTTTTCCTCCTTGGAGGTTTCCAGGATAAAAATTGTTGGTGTTGAAGTTTGAATTATTTTCCTTCTCTGTAATTTCCTTTCTATAGCACTAGATAATCAGTCATGAAGCTCTAATATTTAAGCAAATATGTCATTTTCCAGAGTTGAAAGTAGAACAACATAGTTGTGTGATTCGTAGAGTTCCAAAGTAGAAGTTTACGGATCAACTCACCCCTGTCATTTTTCATGGAAACATTCGGGAGCTGGGTAAACTCTTACAAAATTTTCCCTCAACTCTATTTGAGCTATGAGCCACCTCTTTGTCCTAGCAATGTAATTATGTCTTTGTGCATCAATGTAAATGGTTTTTGTATATCATATAAAAATAAAATCATGTTTTGTGGTGTTTATTTAATCCTATCTCATTTGATTGTGTTTCTCTTTCCGCTCCATTGTATTGTTTTATTCTCATGCATACTTCTTTTGCTTGCATGTTTATAAGTTTTTGCTTGATGGAGATTTGATGGTGAAAAGGGATCCGGGTTTACGTCTCACCTATCTTACCTCTCTCAACTCCACCTTCCTTCCATTCTCCCTTAAGAAAGTGTCTTTCCCCTTTTATTGGTGCTTTCACCACCCCCTTTAGTGTAGGATTTCCCCTTTTTATGCATCTTTCTAACCCTTTCTCTCTTTGTATCCCCTTGGACATGTTAGTGTAGGATTAGTTAGGAGTTTTTCTTACATTAGGAGTAGTTGTAGCATTAGGATTAGGTACATGAATTCGGCCATCTCCTGGAGGGTTTTCTCAAGTTTGCAAGTCCCATAACTTAAGAGATAACCACATGTTAGCAAATTACACTGACCGCCCCACTCACAATCAAGCAATTCATGGGGTAATGTAATTTTTAGTAACATTTTTGGAATACCCAGTGGGACAGGTTTGAAGCACTTTACCACTTCATTGATCAAGTTGGTTTGTTCTTTGTGGGATTTAACCTTTAGAGGTACATGCACGCACATCCGCGAATCCATGTTGTCGACAACCCATTATTTGAGTTGCATACTTTCCTTCCATCCATTTCAATTTTCATTCCACCTCTCTCCATATTATTCCATTCCATGAAGTTTTACAATAATGGATTCATTTCCATCATGGAATTCTCTCATGAAGCAACAACAATGGCATTCAAAAATACCTACAAATTTACAACATATATTCTCGTAGTACTACCAACCACATCCGGATGCATAATTCAATGAATATCAACAATATGCATACTCCTATGAGGAAGATGTAGATAATTTTGGTTACATGCCAAACTATAAGGTTGTTGAAGAGAAGGCGTACACAAATTATTGAGGCTACTATCCTACACCTAAAGATATTGAGTTGCAAGAAAAAGAGTGTGAATTGGAGGTAAGGGTATTTCATCAAAGGGCTATGACTCATATAAAATCATGAAATATTGGTTTTAGGACCCTTCTCCATGGGTGGGCCCTATTCCAAGTAATCAGAGCCCATCGGAGAAGCTCAACCTTATTGTTGAGATGTTTCCAAGGCTCATAGAGTGGATCTAGGAGATAAAAGCTTGCGTGGACAAGGTTATTCAATCTTGTGGATGGTAGACCTCAGCATTATCATCCTATAATTATCTTCCCACTCCCCAAGTTGTACCATCTTAGCAGGAGCCACAGCCCGAGTTTCCCTTTCTTTCCACCATTTTGGAACCCATTTCTTTATCTCCTAGTCTTCCATCCCATCTCAGGATCTTCACCTTTTTCCCTTCCAAGTCCAAGTCCCTTCCACAAGATCCAAAATAAATACCTTCCCCTACACCACAAACAAATAAAAACCTAGTGGAGACACCACCCACCACTACTCCCACTTTCCCGGGTCCTTTTCGAGAAGAGATTGAAAAATCCGGTCAAGAGGAGCAACAAGAAGAAGAGATAAGAAAAGAAGAAATAATTAGAAGCTTGGTGAGTTTGTCTCTTAGATATGGGATTGTTAAAATCCCTTGATGGAGAAACCTTTGGAGGATGATAAGGTCAAGCCACGAAAGCTTTAGTTGAAGCGTATAGTGAGAGTGACAAGAAGATGATAAACAATTAGTATGTTCTCGCAGTCATTGTCATGAGGGCACCCTATCAGAGGTTTTTGACTTATCACCAGTATAGAACCAAAGAGGGAAGAAGCAAATGATAAATCAAAAGAAGAGGAGTGCATTCCAGTGTGGAGGAAATTTTCCAGGCTCCAGGCCACATAAGAACCTTCATTCTTCTTCCCACTTCATCCCCTTCGGCTATAAGGTTTTGAGCTTATCTTCATAGTCAAGGGCAAGGGGAACCATGGTGAGAAAATTGCAGATCCGGATAACATCGTTATCCAAATGTGCCCCTATTCATTTTGTGGCTAACTCCAGTTCCTCAGGGAAAATTTTTACTTTTTAGCAAAAACTCCAAATCAACCATTGGATAGAGCTCTTTCTCGCGAAAGGTAAATATTTCATAACTCCACGTGGAAGTTATGGCTCGCTTTTCCTTGCGCAAGGTCCGGCAGCCAATCGAACTCGCCACGGCTCAGGTCAAAATATCAAAGCGATCCGTTTTTGGGCCGTTTTTTTCCCTAAATCTTCAAACGATCATATCTTTTGATCCAATCTCATATTTTCACGTTCTTCATTGGAAAGCTGTTAGAATTATCCCACTTCATTTTGGTTCCCCTTCTGAGCGTGTCCATGGCCGTAAATGACATTTCAAAACAAATTTAATGAGCTCCAATTCAAAAATGACTTATTGGTTTGTAAGGTCCTCCATGCTGTTTTAATGCATTTTCCATCAATGAGGGGCTCCCACATTTTTATGTTTTCTCTCTCCGGTGAACCCATGCATTGTAAAAATTGGCTCATTTCTTGATGGTTGAACACTTTTTGGCTTGCATTCTTCTTTCACCTCCAGTTGTGATAGTTGTAAGAATCGGTTTTTCATAGTTTGTAACAAGATACCTCTTTGATGGTGGAATGCAGAGAGATATTGGAATTGATAGTGCAAACTCGAATGCTTTCAGTCCTCTGAAAGTATTGTTTTACTTCATTTTAAGACCTCTAATTACATCTATCAGCTTGTGATGTTTTCCCTTGTTGCATTTCATGAATTTGTGTCTATTTACATGGCAAAAATGTTTCAACACTCCTTTTGGTCCATCTTTATCTACCTTTTTCTATCCCCGAATGTAGGATTAGGATCCCTATTTCCATGGGAGTTTGAGGAACCAGCCTCTAACTGGAGATTCCTCTCTCATTTTCATCCCACACTTGGAAGAGGTTTCAACAACACACATGCCTAAGACATCAATCCATCCTTGATTTACATCCAGGGCCAATATTGGAACAACAAATCTCTTGGTAGAGGTTGAACCAAAGGCAACAAGACATGGAGGGGACGTATTTTATGTTTGATTTGAAATATTGATTCAATGGAGAAGATCCCGTAATCCATCATCTACCTTTTAGGAATGATGACACCATTTCCACACCTAGGAGAGCATTAAGGAAGAGGATCAATTACATCTGAGCTAGTATTGGAGGATTTATATCTTTCGAACACTGACAAAGATAATGACACCATTTCCACAACTTTGCATACATGACTTGTAGAAGCAATGCTAAAATTAGCATACTTTTTTCAAGAAGGTCCACAGAAAGAATCCATTTTTGAGTTAAATTTTAGAGAAAGGGGTGCATCCAGCAAATCAAATTGTGCCCAATAAGGTACTTCACTTAATTGAAGAGAATTGATATGCCAAAACCTATCATGTCCATTTTAGGGCATGAGGAGGAGCATCAAAGTACCAAAGATCAACCACTTCACCTCGGGAGCTCCATCCTCGGATGAGCTCTTTCTCCCATGTGGATTTTGGTGGAGGATTAGATTTTCACTCATAACACTAGCCATGTTCAACACCAAATCATATACATGACTTCCTATTTTTAGGAAGGCGAGCTACTTCTCCATACCAATATCGGGGTTTGTGTAAAGTATTCTTTGCCTCCCAGTTAGCATAGAGTAGGTCGGTTTGCTTTCGGTAAAATAAGTGTGTATGCACACTTTGCATGCTCCACTTGGACTATGTAGGATATTTAGTTTTGTACATAGTGTGTGTTTTGGTGTGTCATTCGATCGTACCATTCCATTAATTGGAAGAAACCATGTTTATGGTGGAAATTAGATTTTAGGGTAGTTTTCAAAATACATCTTCCAAATTTATCCCTTTTTGTGCCCTTTCCTTGGTCAAATTTTTAATTTTGGGGTAGTTTATAGGTTTTATCTAAAATTCCAAAATCATCTTTAAGAGTAGGCCAAGGCATTCTCACTTCAATGGAAAGTCTACACGAGTCTAGGGGACATGTTTTCACACGAATCAATTTTTCAAGATTAGGCTTGACTCCATGCCCAATGGATACTTCAAGGCTACTGGTCTCTCCATCTAAAAGATAGATGTCCCCGAGAGGTTGCCAAAATGTTATCCCAAATTTACCCCCCCTTGGGTTCATTTGGATAATTCCTCATAAATGGAATTATCCATTCATATTTTGGAGACGTGTGGATGACCACAAATTTACCCCTCGATGTTAGGAGAAAAAGAAAACTCATATGGCTTAGCCGAGTTAATTTTTACACACAGCTTCGAGCCATGGCGAATCCGAGCTGGTTGGGTCATCTCGGTGAGTTGAAGTGAGCTAGAGGATGGTTGAGTTAAAATTGTAATAGATGAGTTAGTACTGAGTCGCGAGTTTTAAATAGTGTAAAGGTTGGATGGGTGATAGATGACTATCTAATCTTACAAGTAGGATATAATTTAGACTACTCGATGATGCCAAAGGTACAACGGTGTGGTAGAGGAAGAGCAGCTCGGGGGTGGCTTGGTGGTTAACAACTAGTAAGGTGAAACCACTGGTTGACACCTAGGTTGGTCACCCAGGTTGGAAGCCTATGGTGGATGCCTAGGTTTGTCAGCTAGGTTGGTCTCCTAGGTTGGTCACCTAGGTTGGTCGATTGGGTTGGTTGGTTGGGTTGGTCGGTTGATTGGTCGGTCGGGCTAGTCACCAATCGGTGTTATGGCAACACGGTGATGGGATTGGGTTGGATGGTACAAAATTCAAGCAACGTCTTAACCCTCTTGGCTTAGATGACATACAAGTTTTCTCGACCCATTGGTCAACATATGGATGGAGGAGATAGATGATTGTCCAACCGCCTGTGTTAGACAACATACTGAGATAGATGGATCAGTATGGGCATGGTTAGAAGAGTCGGATGGGTGGAGGATAAAAGGAGGTTGGTCGGGTCACATGTTTGACATGTATGGACAAAGTTTGTGACAGCTTGTCCGACATCCCATGTTTGACGATACACAAGTGGGAAGAGATGGCTACCCGGGTTAGTCAATGACCACAATAATGTACGACCCACATAGTTAGAAAATGTCTAAACCCCCAGGGTTGGACGGTCGAAGTAAAGTGACACATAGTTAGATAGTTCATGAGGCAGACACCCGGTTGGATGGGTTACATGGTTGGGCAGCCCACAGTCCCAAACAGTGACAAGAGGTGAGTGAGTGATAGCCCAAAGAACCATATTTAATGTGGTATGGTGCCCATGTCTTCATTTGATATAACTACCCTTGGGAAGTGAAATTATATAGGCTCCCATACCTCTTTAATGAGGGTGGGTGACCAATTTACCTATATAAAGAAATCGCCCCCTCATTTTTCATAAAGACATTCAGGGAGCTTGAGAAAATCTTGCAAAATTTTCCTCAACTCTATTTGAACCGTGAGCCTCCTCTTGAGCCTCGACAATGTAATTATGCCTTTTTCATCAATGTAAATGGTTTTTACATATCATAGATCAATAAAATCATGATTTTTGGTTTTTATTCAACCGTGTCTCATTTTATTGTGTTTCTCTTACCTCTCCATTGTATTTTTGTATTATGTGCATGCTTCTTTCACTTGCAGGTTTATAAGGTTGTGCTTCATGGAGGTTTGATGGCGAGTGGGGATCCGGGTTTTTGTCTCACATGTCTGACCTCTCTCAACTCCACCTTCCTTCCATTCCACCTCAAACAGTATCTCACCCATTTTCTTGGTGCTATCACCACCCCATTTAGTGTAGGCTTAGTTATGTGTTCTTCTTTCTTTAGGAGTAGTTGTAGCATTAGGATTAGGTAGAGGAAATTGGCCTTCTCTGGAGGGTTATATCAAGTTCACAAGTCCCACAACTTGAGAGATAACCCCATGTTGGAAAATTACACCTAATGCCCCACTCATAATCAGGCCATTAATGGGATGCTATAATTTTATAAGTAACAGCTTTTAGCATGCCCGATGGGACAATTTTGAAACACCTTACCACTTCATTTCATCAAGTTGGTGTGTTCTTGGTGGGATTCAACTTTAGAGGCACATGCAACCACATCTAGCACTCCATTTTGTCAACAACCCATTCTCTGAGTTACAAAATTTCCTTCCATCCATTTTTATTTTCTTTCCATCTCTCTCCATATTCTTCCACTCCATGAAGTTGTGCAAGAATGGATTCATTTCCATCATGGAATTCTATCTTGTAACATCAACAATTTCATTCAAACATACCTCCACATTTGTAGCATATATTCTCATAGTACTACCAGCCACCTCAAGATCTATACTTTAATGAATATCAACACTATGCATACCCATATGAGAAATATGTAGATCAATTTGGTTACATGCCATAATATGTGACTTTTGAAGAGCAGGGGTACGCAAATTAAGGAGGTTATCATCCTATGCCCGAGGATATTGTGTTATAGAGCAAAGGTTAATAATTGGAGTTAAGGATGGTGCATCAAAGGTCTATGACTCATATAAAAACATGTAAGATTGGTTTTATGACATCTTGTCCATGAGTGGGCCCTATTCCAATTAATTACACCCCGTAGGAGAAGCTTGAACTTATTGTTGAGATGTTTCCAAGGCTCAAAAAGTGGATCTAGAAGATAGAAGCTTTTGTGGACAAGGATAGTCAATCCTGTCGATGGGAGACCTTAGTATTGTCATCCTATAATTATCTCCCCACCCCAAGTTACACCATCTCAGCGGAGCCACAATTCTTGAGTTTCCCACCTTCTACCTCTAGTTAACCCATTTCTCCAAATCTTAGTCTCCCATTCCATCTCAACAACTCTTCCTTTTTTACTTCTAAGTCTAAGTTCCTTCCACAAAAGCCAAAGTAATACCTTCCCCTCCACCACAAACATAGAAACAACTAGTGGAGACCTTTGACTTTCCCAAGTCCATATCGGGAAGAGACTAAAAAATCTAGTCAAGGGGAGAAACAAGAAGAAGAGACAAGAATAGAAGACATTATTAGAAGATTTGTGAGTTTGGATTTTAGATTCGGGATTGATAAAATCCCCTTGATGGAGAAACCTTTGAAGGAGGATGAGGTCAAGTCACAGTGGTAGAAGCTTCATTTCAACAAAAGTGAGTAGAGAGAGTGAGAAGAAGATGATTAGCAATCGGTATGTTCGAGTAAATTTTCCATGAGGAAACCCTATTTCCAAAGGTTGTTGACTCATCACTAGTTACAACACAAGTGAGGGAAGAAGTAGATACTCCAAATCCAAAAGAGGAGGAGTGTATTCTATCTATGGAGGAAAGTCATATAGTTTTAAAGGCTCCAAGCACAAAACAAGCCATAAAATAACCTTTGAGTTTTCTTCCCACTTCATCCCTTTTGAGATCTAATGTTGAAGAATAGTTTGAGGTTTAAAACTTCATGTTCAAGGGGTGAGGGGAACCATGTTGAGAAAATTGTAGATCCGGAGAAACACCACGGAGGAGGTTGAACCAATGTAGAAAGACAATGAGGGGGCATATTTTTGTCTGCGATTTGAAAGATTACTTCAATGGAGAGGAGCCCATAGAGATCATATTACTTGCTCCATCATCCACCTTCCAAGCACGTGAGCCCTACTGTGGAGGAGAACAGTCAAAGTACAACAACCTAAATCTCATCAAGACATCGATGCCAAGATCGGGGATTTACCTCTTCCAAGATTTAGACTGATGAAGGAGGAGGAAGGAAACAATGATGACACCATTTCTCCACTAGTCATCAAGATATAGGATCAGTTTCTTGCAGAAGCAATGCAAAAAAAAATCATTATACAGAAACCTCTTTTTTTAGGAAGGTCCATATGAAGACTCCATTTTTGGGGTTAAATTTCAGAGCAAGGGCACATCATTTGGATAAGATGTGCCCAACAAGGTACTTGGCTTCATTCAAGCAAAGAGAGAAGCCAAAACTATTCAAGTCAATTTCAAGGCATAAGGAGGATCATCAAATTCACAAGGATCATCCGCCTCACCCCCAGAGCTCCATGTGGGTCATTCATATGAGGTATTCATCTTACTCCCAGCTGATACCTTGAAGATTTTGGTGGAGGATCATCCCCTTGTTGGTTTTTCACTCATAACAACAGCCATGTTTAGCTCCAAATCATATACATGGCTGCCTATTTTGAGGAAGGGGAGCTACTTCTCCATACTAGTATTAGGGTTTGTGTGAAGTCTTTTTGCCTCCAGTTAGTGTAGAGTAGTTAGGTTTGCTTTTAGTAAAATAAGTGTGTATGCACACTCTATATACTCCACTTGGAGTGTGTATGATTTTCAATTTCGTACATAGTATGTGTTGTGGTGTATCATTGCTCGTGCAAGGTCCATTCATTGAAGCAATAATGTAAATGGTGGAAATAAGATTTTTGGGTAGTTTTCAAAATACATCTTTCAAATTCCCCAATAGATCGATTCGGGTCTAGAGTTCTCTATGTCCTTGCCTTGGTCAATTTTTCAATTTTGGATTATTTTACAGGTTTTATCTAAAATTCCAAAATCAGCTTTAAGAGGAGGCCAAGGTAGTTTCAGCTCAATCGCAAGTTCAAACGATTCTAGGGGACAATTTTTCAAAAGGATTAGTTTTTCAAGATTAGGCTTGACTCCATGCCCAATGGATACTTCAAGGCTATGAGTCTCTTCATCTAGTAGGAAGATGTCCCCAAGAGGTCATCAAACTATTATCCCAAATTTACCCCCTCGGGTTAATTTGGATAATTCATCAGAAATAGACTTAACCATTCATATTTTGGAGATGTGCGGATGGTCACAAATTTAGCCCCATATTTCAAGATAGAAAGACAACTAAAATGGCTCAAATGAGTTAATTTTCATACATGGTAAGTTACTGCCATGATAAACCAAGTTTATCTAGTTTTTTGGTGAGTTGGAAGTGAGCTAGAGGATGGCCAAGTTGTAGAGTGCAATAGACGCAGTCGACTGCAGAGTCGGGAGGTTTAAACACCGTAAAGGTTGGATAGGTAATAGATTTTCATCCAAACCTCTACATCATATGTAATTCAAATGGCTCAGTGATGGCCAAGGTGAGACTATGGTAGAAGAATAGCAGCTCGATGGTGATGCGGTGGTTAGATAGACTAAACCAAGGGTCGGACACTGAAACCACTTGGTTGGACACCTAAGTTGGACACTAGGTTGGTTTCTGGGTTGGTCGGCTAGGTTGGTCGAATGAGTTGGTCACCAAATGTTATGGCACCATGGTGATGGGACTAGGTTGGATGGTATGGAAGTCGACAGAGTCTAACCCCTCGTGTTAGATGACATACATGTTGGTCGACCCATTGGTCAACATATATAGATAGAGGAGATAGATGGTCTTCTAACCCCGGGTTGGATGACATTCTAGATGGGTGGATTATACGGGCATGGTTAGATGGCTCAGGGGGCGGAGGAGAAAAGGAGGTTGGTTGGGTCATAAGTTTGACATTTATGGACAAGTTAGATGGCCATCTAACCTCCCATGTTTGAAGACCCTCGGTCCAAGATATGGCGACCCAGTTAGTTGACAACCACAATAATGTATGTCCCACATAGTTATATGGTGTCCAACCCTATAGGGTTGGATGGTCGAAGTCAGGTAACACATAGATAGATGTGTCATGAGGTTGGATGCCCGGTTAGATGGGTTACATGGTTTGGTGGCCCACGAGTCCTAGGTTGGGAAAGGTAGGTGAACGAATGAAAGCACACCAACCATATTTAATGCGGTATGGAACCTATGTCTTCATGTGACAAAAGTACCCTCAGGAAGTGAAATTGTATGGGTGTCAATACCTATTTAATAATGGTGGGTGATCAATTTGCATATATAAATAACTCACCCCCTCATTTTTCATGGAGACATTATGGGAGACGGGGAAACTCTTGCAAAATTTTCCCTCAACTCTATTTGAGTTGTGAGCCTCCTCTTGAGCTTGGAAATGTAATTATGCCTTTTTCCATCAATGTAAATGGTTTGTGCATATCATAGAGCAATAAAATCATGCTTTGTGGTGTTTCTTCAACCATGTCTCATTTTATTGTGTTTCTCTTACCTCTCCATTGTATTTTTGTATTATGTGCATTATTCTTTCACTTGGAGGTTTATAAGGTTGTGCTTCATGGAGATTTGATGGGAGTGGGTATCTAGGTTTTGTCTCACCTATCCGACCTCTCTCAACTCCACCTTCCTTCCATCCCGCCTCAAGCAAAGTATCTCACCCCTTTTCTGGTGCTATCACCACCCCCTTTAGTGTAGGATTTCCCCTTTTTATGCATCTTTCTAACCCTCTCTCTCTCTTCATGTCCACTTATAAGTGTTAGTGTAGGATTAGTTATGCATTTTTCTTTCTTTAGGAGTAGTTATAACATTAGGATTAGGTAGAGGAAGACGAACTTATTTGGAGGGTTATATCAAGTTCACAAGTCCCACAGCTTAAGAGAAAACCCCATGTTAGCAAATTACACCGAATGCCTCACTCACAATTAGGCCATTCGGGGGTGAAGAGATGGCAACCCGGGTTGGTCAGTGACCACAATAATGTATAGCCCGCATAGTTAGATGGAGTCCAACCCCCCAGGGTTGGATGGTTGAAGTCAAGAAACACATAGTTAGACAGGTCATGAGGCCGACACCTGGTTAGATGGGTTACATGGTTGGGTGGCCCATGAGTCCCAGGTAGGTGAAGGTAGGTGAGTGAATAATACCCCAATAACCATATTTAATGTGGTATGGTGCACATGTATACATTTGTGAAGTACCTGGGAAGCGAAATTGTATGGGTGTCCATACCTCTTTAATGAGAGTGGGTGACCAATTTTCCTACATAAAGAACTCACCCCCTTCATTTTCATGGAGACATTGTGGTGTTGGGAAACTATTGCAAAATTTTACCTCAACACTATTTGACTTGCATGAGCCTCCTATTGGGCTTGAAAATGTAATTATGCTTTTTCCATCAATGTAAATGGTTTTTCCTTATCATAGAGAATTAAAATACTTTTTTACGGTGTTTCTTCAACCCTATCTCATTTTTTTGTGTTTCTATTTCCTCTCCATTATATTGTTGTATTATGTGCATGCTTCTTTCACTTGTAGGTTTATAAGGTTGTTCTCCATGTATATTTGATAGCAAGTGGGGATTTGGGTTTGTGTCTCACCTATTTGACCTCTCTAAAATCCACCTTCCTTCCATTCTCCCTCGAAGAATATCTCTCCCATTTTCTCGAGTGCTATCACCACCCCCTTTAGTGTAGTATTTCCCCATTTTATGCATCTTTCTAACCCTCTCTCTCTCCCTATCCCCTTGGAATTTTTATCGTAGGATTAGTTATATGTTCTTATTACTTTAGGAGTAGTTGTAGCATTAGGATTAGGTAGAGGAAGTCACCCTTCTCCAGAGGGTTAGCTCAAGTTTGCAAGTCCCATAGCTTAAGAGATAACTCCATGTTACCAAATTACACTCAATGCCCCACTCACATTTAGGACATTCAAGGGGTGCTGTAATTTTGTAGTAACATTTAGGCACACCCGATGAGAAAAGTTTGAAACACCTTACAACTTCATTTCATCGAGTTCATGTGTTCTTGGTGGGATTTAGCCTTTAGAGACACATGCAAGCACATCTAAAAATCTATTTTGTCAACAACCCATTCTTTGAGTTATATACTTTCCTTCCATCCATTTTTATTTTCTTTCAACCTCTCTCCATATTCTTCCATTCCATGAAGTTGTGCAATAATGGCTTCATTTTCATCATGGAATTCTATCTTACAAAAATAGCAATGTTATTCAAACATACCTTCAAATTTGTAGCATATATTCTTAGAGTACTACCATCCACCTCCAGATCCATACTTCAATAAAGATCAACATTATGCATACCCATATGAGAAAGATGTAGATATATGTTTGTTTACATGCCAAAATATGCAGATATTGAAGAGAAGGGGTACACAAATTATGGAGGCTACTATCCTATGCCCGAGGATATTTTATTGAAGAACAAAGTGCAAGAATTGGAGGTAAGGATGGCACATAAAATGGATATGACTCATATACAAGCATGCAATATTGGTTTTATGACCCCTTTTCCATGGGTTGGACCTATTCCAAGTAATTACAACCCACATGATAAGCTTGTCCTTATTGTTGAGATGTTTCCAAGGCTCACAGAGTGGATCTAGGAGATGGAAGCTTTTTATGGATAAGGCTAGTCAATTCTATTGATGGGATATCTCGTAATTGTCATCCTACAATTCTCTCCCACTCCCTAAGTTGCACCATCTCAACGGAGAAACAGCTTACCAATTTTCCCACTGCGCCATCATTTTCGCACCCATTTCTACATCTCCTAGTCTCCCATCCCATCTTAATAGCTTTTCCTTTTTCCCGCCAATTCCAATTACTTTCCACAAGATCCAAAATCAATACCCTCCTCCAAAAAAATAAAGAAACAACTAGTGGATACCCCACCAACCACTCCTCCCACTTTCCTAGGTCCATGAAAGGAAGAGAATAAAAATATAGTGAAGGGGACCAGCAAGAAGAAGAGCCAAGAAAAGAAGAAGTAATTAGAAGCTTGGTGAGTTTGGCTCTTAGATTCGGTATCGATAAAATCCCCTTGATGGACAACCTTTGGTGGAGGTGAGGTCAAGCCACATGTAGTGGAAGCTTTGGTTGCAGCAAAAGCAGGCCAAGAGCAAGAAGAAGATGATTAGAAATCGGTATATTCTAAGTGTAGTGTCCATGAGGGAACCCTATTTATGTAGGTTGTTTACTCATCACGAGATGCAAAAATAGTGAGGAAGAAGAAGATTCTCCAAATAAAAAGAGGAGTGTATTCTAGCTATGGAAGAAATTCATATAGTTTCGAGCCTCTGAGCACAAAATAGGCCACAAAAGAACCTTCGAGTTCTTCTTCCCACTTCATCCCTTTCGAGATCTAATGTTTAAGAAGAGTTTGATCTTACAAACTTTAGGTTCATGGGAAAGGGGACCATGGTGAGAAAATTATAGATCCGGAGAACACCATGGAGGAGGTTGAACCAATGTAGAAAGACAATGAGGGGAAGATTTTCTGTTCGATTTGGAAGATTGTGTCAATGGAGAGGAGCCCGTAGATATCACATCACTTGTTCCATCATCCACCTTATAAGCACATGAGCCTTCGCCATGGAGTAGAGCATTCAAGTGCAGCAGACTACATCTCATGCCAGCCATTTGAAGCAAAGATAAGAGGATTTACCTCTTTTTACGATATTTACACTGGACAATGAGGAGGAAGGAAACAATGACGACACCATTTCTAGACTAGTCATCAAGGAAGAGGATTAGTTTCTTGTAGAAGTAATGCAAAGTAAAAATCAGCATGCAGGCATCCTCTTTTTTTAGGAAGGTCCACAGGAAGACTCCATTTTTGGAGTTGAATTTTAGAGCAAGGGATACATCCATCAGATCAGACCATGCCCAATAAGGTACTTGGCTTCATTCTAGCCAAGGGAGAATCCAAAACCAGTCATAGCCCTTTTAGGGAATGAGGAGGAGCATAAAAGTACTAAGGATCAACCACCTCATCCCCGAGAGCTCCATGTTGCTCATTCATATGAGTTATTCATCTTTTACCACTTGATACCTTGATGATTTGTGTGAAAGATTGGCCCTTGTCGAGTTTTTTACTCATAACGCCAGCCATGTTCAGTGCCAATCATATACATGGCTACCTATTTTTAGGAAAGGGGGTATTTCTCCATACTAGTATCGGGTTTGTGTGAAGTCTTATTTTCCTCCAGATTAGTGTTGAGTAGGTAGGTTTAATTTCAATAAAATAAGTGCATATGCACACTCTGCATGATCCACTTGGAGTGTGTATGATTTTCACTTTTCTACATAGTGCATGTTGTGGTGTGTCGTTTCTCATGCACTATCCATTCATTGGAAGAAACCATGTCAATGGTGGAAATCAGATTTTGGGGGAGTTTTCAAAATAAATTATTCAGCCCCAACAGATCTCATTACAGGTCCAGAGTTCTCCATGCCCTTTCCTTGGTGAAATTTTCAGTTTTGGGGTAGCTTACATGTTTTATATAAAATTCCAAAATCATATTTAAGAGCAGACCAAGGTAGTTTCAGCTCAATGGCATGTTCACACGAGTCTAGGGATAGGTTTTCAAAAGAATCAATTTTTCAAGATTAGGCTTGACTCCATGCCCAATGGATACTTGGATACTTGGTCTCTTCATCTAGTAGGTAGATATCCCCAAGAGGTCACCAAATTGTTATCCCAAATTTACCTCCCTCGGGTTAATTTGGATAATTCATCATAAATGGACTTAGTCATTTATATTTTGGAGGTTTGCGGATGAATGTAAAATTTTTCCCCATATGTTAGGAGAGAAATACAACTTAGATGGCTAAGCCGAGTTAATTTTCATACGTGGCGGGATGCCAAGCTGATGGTGTACCAAACTAGTCAATTTGTGTGGTGAGTTGGAGGTGAGCTAGAGGATGGCCAAGTTACGAGTGTGATAAATGAGTCGAGACGAGTCTAGAGGTTTAAATAGTGCAAAGGTTAGACGGGTGAGAGATGACCGTCCAACCCTCCAAGTCAAACTAAATTCAGATGGCTTGGTGACGGATAAGGTGAGATGATGAAGTAGAGGAAGATAATCTCGTTGGTGACTCTATAGTAAATGGATAGTCGGAAAAACCTAGGTTACATGCCTTGGTTGGACATTTGGGTTCCTTAACTAGTTTGTTTGGCTTGGTTGGTTGGTTGAGTTGGTTAAATTGGGCTATTTTCTAAACTATTATGGCAAAGATGGTTATGGGCTCAGGTTGATGGTACGAAAGTCAAATAACATCCACCCCCTTGGTTTAGATGACATACAGTTGGTCGGGCCATTAGTTAACATACGATAAAGGAGATAGACATTTTTCTAACCCCCGTGTTGGATGACATACCGATGGACAAAGTTCGTATAGGCATGGTTAGACTACTCGGTTGGGTGGAGGAAAAAGGAGGTTGGTCGGGTCATAGGTTTGACACGTGCACACATAGGTTAGATGGTCATCCCGACCTCCCTTGTTGATGGCCCGTGGTGAAGAGATAATGACCCGGGTTATCGATGACCACAATAATGTACAACCCATATAGTTAGATGGCATCCAACAACCCAAGGTTGAACGGTCAAAATTAGGCGATAGATAGTTAGACAAGTAATGAGGCTGGATGCATAGTTGGATGGGTTACATGCTTGGGAGGCCCCCATGAGTCTTAGGAAGGCAAAGGTAGGTGAGTGAATTACATACCAACAACCATATTTAATGTGGTATGGTACCCATATCTTCATCCGATGAAGTAGCCTTAGGAAGTGAAATTGTATGGGTGCCCATACCTATTTAATGATGGTGGGAGACCAATTTTCTATATAAAGAACTCACCCCCATCATTTTTCATGGAGACATTCTCGGGAGCTAGGGAAACTCTTATAAATTTTTCCTCAACTCTATTTGAGCTGCGAGCCACCTCTTTGGCCTGACAATGTAATTATGCCTTTGTGCATCAATGTAAATGGTTTTGTATATCACATAGCAATAAAATCATGTTTTATGGTGTTTTTTTTAATCCTATCTCATTTTATTGTGTTTCTCTTGTCTCTCCATTGTATTTTTTATTCTCAGGCATACTTCTTTCACTTGCATGTTTATAAGTTTGTGCTTCATGGAGATTTGATGGCAAGTAGGGATCTGGGGTTTATGTCTCACCTGTCTTACCTCTCTCAACTCCACCTTCCTTCCATTCTCCCTCAAGTAGAGTGTCTTCCCCTTTTCGTGGTGCTATCACCACCCCTTTAGTGTAGGATTTCCCCTTTTTATGTATGTTTCTAACCCTTTCTCTCTCTATCCCCTTGGAAGTGTTAGTGTAGGATTAGTTATGAGTTTTTCTTGCATTAGGAGTAGTTGTAGCATTAAGATTAGGTAGAGGAATTCATCCATCTCCGTGAGGGTTTTCTCAAGTTTGTAAGTCCCACAACTTAAGAGATAACCACATGTTAGCAAATTACACCGAATGCCCTCTCACAATCAAGCCATTCATGGGGTGCTATAATTTTGTAGTAACATTTTTTATATACCCAGTGGGATAGATTTGAAACACTTTACCACTTCATTAGATCAAGTTGTTTTGTTCTCTGGGATTCAACCTTTAGAGGTACATGCACGCACATATAGAGAATCCAACAACCCATTATTTGAGTTGTATACTTTCCTTCCATCCATTTCGATTTTCTTTCCACCTCACTCCATATTATTCCATTATATGAAGTTGTGTAATAATGGATTCGTTTCCATCATGGAATTCTATCTTGTAGAACAACAATGTCATTCAAACATAGCTGAAAATTTACAACATATATTCTCGTAGTACTACCAACCACATCCGGATCGTAATTCAATGAAGATCAACACTATGTATACCCATATGAGGAAGATTCAGATTGGTTTCATGCCAAAATATAAGGATGTTGAAGAGAAGGGGTATGAAAATTATTGAGAGCTACTATCCTACACCTAAATATATTGAGTTGTAGGATAAAGAGTGAAAATTGGAGGCAAGGGTGTCCTATCAAAGGGCTATGACTCATATACAAGCATGTAAGATTGGTTTTAGGACCCCTTGTCCATGGGTGAGCCCTATTCCAAGCTATTATAGCCCACAGGAGAAGCTTGACTTTATTGTTGAGATGTTTCCAAGGCTCACGAGTGGATCTAGGAGATAGAAGCTTTTGTGGACAAGGCTAGTCAATCCTATCGATGGGAGACCCTAGCATTGTCATCCTACAATTCTCTCCCACTCCCAAGTAATACCATCTCAACAGAGCTACGGTTCCCAAGTTTCCCCCTATAACATGCCACCATTTTGGAACCCATTTCTTTATCTCCTGGTCTTTCATCCCATCTCAAAGCATCTCTACCTTTTTTCCTTTTAAGTCTAATTCCCTTCCACAAGAGCCAAGATAAATACCTTCCCTTACACAAAAATAAAGAAAAACCTAGTGGAGACACCACCCACCACTACTCCCACTTTCCGGGTCCATGTCGGGAATAGAGTGAAAACTCCGATCAAGGGGAGCAGGAAGAAGAAGAGACAAGAAAAGAAGAAATAATTAGAAGCTTGGTGAGTTTGTCTCTTAGATATGGGATTGATAAAATCCCCTTGATGGAGAAACCTTTGGAGGAGAGGATAAGGTCAAGCCACGGGAGGTGGAAGATTCATTGCGAAGAAGATAGAGTGACAACGAGAAGAATCAACAATCGGTATGCTCTCGGTGCAGTGTCCATGAGGGAACCCTATTTTAGGAGGTTTTGACTCATCACCAGCTATAGAACTAGCGAGGAAGAAGCAACTACTCCAAATCCAAAATAAGAGGAGGGCATTCCGGATGTGGAGGAAAGTCATTCAATTTCATAGGCTCCAAGCACAAAACAAAACCACATAAGAACCTTCAGCTTCTTCTTACCACATCATCCCCTTCAAGATCTAATGTCGAAGAATATTTTGAGCTTTCAAACTTCATGTTCAAGGGTGAGGGGAACCATGGCGATAAAATTATATCTAGATAACACCATGGAGGAGGTTGAACAAAGGTCAACAAGACATGGAGGGGGTAGATTTTCTATCTAATTTGAAAGATTGATTTAATAGAGAGTATCCCATAGAGATCACATCACTTTATCCATCATCTAACTTCCAGGAATGTGATCCCATTGCCATGGAGGAGATAATTCAAGTAAAACAACATACATCTCATAGTATCCATTCGAGCCAATATCGGAGGATTTATCTCTTCCAAGATTTACACTAGACAAGGAGGAAGAAGGAAATTGTGATTAAAGCATTTCCACACTAGTCATCAAGGTAGAGGACTAGTTACTTCTAAAGCAATGCAAAGATAAAATTAGCATACAGAAGCCTCTTTCTCAAGAAGGTCCATAGAAAGACTTCTTTTTTGGAGTTGAATTTTAGAGAAAGGGGTGCATCGAGCGAATAAAATTGTGCCCAATAAGGTACTTCACTTCATTAAAGTGAAGGGAGATGCCAAAACTGATCATGTCCATTTTAGGGCATGAGGAGGAGCATAAAAGTACCAAGGATCAACAACCTCACCCCCAGGAGCTTAGTTTGGTTCATTCACACAAGGTATTCATCTTTCTCCCATCTGATACCTTGATGATTTTGGTGGAGGATCGGCCCCTTGTTGGATTTTCACTCATAACACCAACCATGTTCAACACCAAATCATATACATGGCTTCCTATTTTGAGGAAGGGGAGCAACTTCTCCATACCAAGATTAGGGTTTGTGTAAATTATTCTTTTCCTCTAGATTAGCGTAGAGTAGGTTGGTTTTCTTTCAATAAAATAAGTGTGTATGCACACTCTACATGCTCCACTTGGAGTGTGTAGGATATTCAGTTTTGTACATAGTGTGTGTTTTGGTGTGTCATTAATCGTGCATAGTACATTAATTGGAAGTAATCGTGTTTATGGTTGAAATTAAATTTTAAAGGCGCTTTTCAAAATACATCTTTCAGCCCAAACAGATCAGTTATAGGTCCAAAGTTCTTTGTGCCCTTGCCTTAGTCAAATTTTTAATTTTGGGGTAGTTTACAGATTTTATCTAAAATTCCAAAATCATCTTTAAGAGTAGGCCAAGGAATTTTCAGCTCAATGGAAAGTCTACATGAGTCTAGGGGACATGTTTTCAAAAGAATCAATTTTTCAAGATTAGGCTTGACTCCATGCCCAATGGATACTTCAAGGCTACTTGGTCTCTCCATCTAACAATAGATGTCCCCGAGAGGTTGCAAAATGTTATCCCAAATTTACCCCCCTCAAGTTAATTTGGATAATTTCTCATAAATGGAATTAGCCATTCATATTTTGGAGACGTGTGGACGACCATCAAATTTATCCCTAGATGTTAGGAGAGAAAGAAAACTTAGATGGCTCGGCCGAGTTAATTTTTACACACATCGAGATTTTGAGCCATGACGAACTAAGTTGGTCGGGTCATCTAGTGAGTTAGAAGTGAGCTAGAGGATGGTTGAGTTATAAAGTGCGATAGATAGATGAGTTAGTACCGAGTCACGAGGTTTAAATAGTGTAAAGGTTGGATTGGTGATAGATGACTGTCCTAATCCTACAAGTAGGACAAAATTTAGATGGCTTGGTGATGCTCGGGTGTGACGGTGTGGCGAGAGGAAGAGCAGTTCGGGGGGTGGCTTGGTGGTTAACAACTAGTAAGGTGAAACCACTGTGTTAAATGCCTAGGTTGGTCACTTGGGTTGGAAGCCTATGTTGGATGCCTATGTTGGTCTCCTAGGTTGGTCGGTGGGTTGGTCGGTTGATTAGTCGGGTTGGTTGGTCGATAGTCAACTATTATGGCAGCGTGGTGATGGGATCGGGTTAGATGGTATGAAATTTGAGCAACGCCTAACCCTCGGCTTAGATGACATACATGTTTCTCAACCCATTGGTCAAGATATGGATGGAGGAGATAGATGACTATCCAACCGCCCAGGTTGGACAACATACCGGATGGACGGATCGTATGGGCATGGTTAGAAGACTCGGGCCAGGGAGGAGGAGAACAGGGAGGTTGGTCGGGTCACATGTTTGACATGTATGGACAGGATAGACAGTTGTTTGAACTCCCATGTTTGACTACACACAATGAAGAGATGGTGACCTAGGTTGGTTAATAACCACAATAATGTATGACCCACATAGTTAGACAACGTCCTAAACCCCTAGGGTTGGATGGTTGAAGTAAAGTGACACATAGTTAGATAATTCATGAGGCAGACACCTAGTTGGATGGGTTACATGGTTGGGCAGCCCACGAGTCCCAGGAAAGTGTTGGTAGGTGAGTGAATGATAGCCCAACAACCATATTTAATGTGGTATGGTGCCCATATCTTCATCCGACAGTAACTACCCTTGGGAAGTGAAATTATATAGGTTCCCATACCTCTTTAATGAGGGTGGGTGACCAATTTACCTATATAAAGAAATCACCCCCCTCATTTTTCACGGAGACATTATGGGAGCTCGAGAAAATCCTCACAAAAATTTTCCCTCAACTCTATTTGAGTTGTGAGCCTCCTCTGGAGCCTAACAATGTAATTATGCCTTTTTCATCAATGTAAATAGTTTTTGCATATCATAGAGTGATAAAATCATGTTTTTGGTATTTCTTAAACTCGTGTCTCATTTTATTGTGTTTCTCTTACCTCTCTATTGTATTTTTGTATTATGTGCATGCTTCTTTCACTTGCAATTTTAAAATGTTGTGCTTCATGGAGATTTGATGGCGAGTGGGGATCCGGGTTTTGTCTCACCCGTCCTAACCTCTCTCAACTCTACCTTCCTTCCATTCTCCCTCAAGAAGAGTATCTCACCCATTTTCTTGGTGCTATCACCACCCCCTTTAGTGTAGGATTTCCCCTTTTATGCATCTTTCTAACCCTCTCTCTCTCCCTATCTCCTTGGAAGTTTTAGTGTAGGCTTAGTTATGCGCTCTTATTTCTTTAGGAGTAGTTGTAGCATTAGGATTAGGTAGAGGAATTCAGCATTCTTGGAGGGTATATCAAGTTCACAAGTCCCACAAATGAGAGATAACCCCATGTTAGAAAATTACACCGAATGCCCTACTCACAATCGTGCCATTCAATGGGGTGCTTTGTAATTTTGCGTAATAGTTTTGACACACTTTGATGGGACAAGTTTGAAACACCTTACCACTTAATTTCATCAAGTTGGTGTGCTCTTGGTGGGATTCAACCTTTAGAGGAACATGCAAGCACATCTAGCACTCCATTTGGTCAACAACCCATTCTTTGAGTTGCAAACTTTCCTTCCATCCATTTTTATTTTCTTTCCATCTCTCTCCATATTCTTCCATTCCATGAAGTTGTGTAGTAATGGCTTCATTTCCATCATGGAATTCTATCTTACAAAGATCAACAATTTCATTCAAACATACCTCTACATTTGCAACATATATTCTCATAGTACTACCAGCCATCTCAAGATATATACTTTAATGAATATCAACACTATGCATACCCATATGAGAAATATGTAGATCAATTTGGTTACATGCCGAATATGTGACTATTAAAGAGCAGGGTACAAAAATTATGGAGGCTATCATCCTATGCCTTAGGATATTGAATTATAGAGAAAAGGTTAAGAATAGGAGGCAAGGATGGTGCATCAAAGGTATATGACTCATATATAAACATGCAAGATTAGTTTTATGACATCTTGTCCATGAGTGGCCCTATTCCAATTAATTACATCCCATAGGAGAAGCTTGACCTTATTGTTGAGATGTTTCCAAGGCTCAAAAAGTGTATCTAGAAGATAGAATATTTTTGGACAAGGATAGTCAATATTGTTGATGGGAGACCTTAGTATTGTCATCCTACAATTCTCCCCCACCCCAAGTTACACCATCTCGGTGGGAGCCACGCCTCCAAGTTTCCCGCCGCTACCGCTAGTTAACCCATTTCTCCATCTCCTAGTCTCCCATCCCATTTTAATAACTCTACCTTTTTTCCTTCCAAGTCTAAGTACCTTCCACAAAAGCCAAAATAATACCTTCCCCTCCACCAAAACAAAAAAACTAGTGGAGACCTCCCACTTTCTTGGGTCCATGTCGGGAAGAGACTTAAACATCTAGTCAAGGGGAGCAACAAGAAGAAGAGCCAAGAAAAGAAGACATGATTAGAATATTTATGATTTTGGATTTTATATTCAGGATTGATAAAATCCCCTTGATGGAGAAACCTTCCAAGGAAGATGAGGTCAAGCCACATGTGGTAGAAGCTTTAGTTACAGCAGAAGTAGAGAGAAAGTGAAAAGAAGATGATCGGAATCAATATGTTTTGAGTGAAGTTTCCATGAGGGAACCCTATTTCCAGATGTTGTTGACTCATCACTAGCTACAACACTAGTGAGGGAAGAAGTAGCTACTCCAAATCCAAAAGAGTAGGAGTGCATTCCAAAGAGTGGAGGAAAGTCATATAGTTTTAAAGGCTCGAGCAGAAAACAAGCCATAGAAGAACCTTCATGTTTTGTTCCCACTTCATCCCATTTGATGTCTAATGTTGAAGAATAGTTTGAGGTTTAAAACTTCATTTTCAAGAGTGAGGGGAACCATCTTTGAGAAAATTGTAGATCCGAAGAACACCATGGAGGAAGTTGAACCGATGTAAAAGACAACAAGGGGGCATATTTTCTGTCCGATTTGAAAGATTACCTTCAATGGAGAGGAGACCGTAGAGATCATATTACTTGCTCCATCATCCACCTTCTAAGAACATGAGCCCATTGCTATGGAGGAGAACATTCAAGTGTAATAACCTAAATCTGATTGCAGATATTTGAAGCCAAGATTAGAGGATTTACCTTCAGGGCATAAGGAGGATCATCAAATTCACAAGGATCATCTACCTCACCCCTGGGAGCTCCATGTGGGTCATTCAAATGAGGTATTCATCTTACTCCCATATTATACCTTGATGATTTTGGTGGAGGATCATCCCCTTGTTGGTTTTTCACTCATAACACCAATCATGTTTAGCGCCAAATCATATACATGGCTGCCTATTTTGAGGAAGGGGAGCTACTTCTCCATAGTAGTAGTAGGATTTGTGTGAATTATTTTTGCCTCCGGATTAGCATAGAGTAGTTAGATTTTCTTTGAAGAAAAATAAGTGTGTATGCACACACTATATGCTCCACTTGGAGTGCGTATGATTTTAAATTTTGTACATAGTGTGTGTTGTGGTGTGTGGTTTCTCGTGCACAATCCATTCATTGGAAGCAACAATGTCAATGGTGGAAATCAAATTTTTGTTTAGTTTTCAAAATCCATCTTTCAGCCCCAACAGATCGATTCTGGGTCCAGTTCTCTATGTCCTTGCCTTGGTCAAATTTTCAATTTTGGGGTATTTTACAGGTTTTATCTAAAATCCCAAAATCAGCTTTAAGAGCAGGCCAAGGTAGTTTCAACTCAATGGCAATTTCACACGATTCTAGGGGACAATTTTTCAAAAGGATCAGCTTTTCAAGATTAGGCTTGACTCCATGCCAATGGGTACATCAAGGCTATGGGTCTCTTCATCTAGCAGGAAGATGTCCCCAAGAGGTCATCAAACTATTATCCCAAATTTACCCCTCTCGGGTTAATTTAGATAATTCATAATAAATGGACTTAGCCATTCATATTTTGGAGATGTTTGGATGGCCATCAAATTTATCCCTATATTTCAAGAGAGAAAGACAACTCAAATGGCTCGGATGAGTTAATTTTCATACACGGTAACTACTGAGCCATGAAAACCAAGTTGGTTCAAGTCATTTGGTGAATTGGAAGTGAGCTAGAGGATGGCCCGGATGCAGAGTGCGATAGGCGAGTGAGTACCAAGTCGAGAGGTTTAAATAGTGTAAAGGTTGGATAGGTGATAGACTGTCTTCCAACCCTCCACATCATATTGAAGTCGACGGCTCATGATGGCCAAGGTGAGACAATGCGGTAAAGGAAGAGTAGCTGATAGTGACTCGGTGGTTAGAGGACTAATCGGGCGAAACCCTAGGTTGGATTCTTGGATTAGAAGCCTAGGTTGAACTCCTTAGTTAAACATAAGGGTTGGTTTCCTAGGTTGGTCGACTGGGTTGGTCGGTTGGGTTGGTCGGATGAGTTGGTCACCCAACCGTTATGGCAACGTGGTGACGGGATCAAGTTGGATGGTATGGTTGTCGAGATAAAGTCTAACCCCCATGTTAGATGACATACATGTTGGTCGACCCATTGGTCGACATACGATAGAGGAGATAGATGGTCTCATAACCCCCGTGTTAGACAACATTCTAGATGGGTGGATCATACCGGCATGGTTAGACAACTCGGTTGGGTGGAGGAGAAAAGGAGGTTGGTCGGGTCACAAGTTTGACACTTACGGACAAGTTAGATGTCCATCTAACCTCCCATGTTTGAAGACCCTCGGTCAAGATATGGCGACCCGGGTTAGTCGACAACCACAATAATGTACGTCCCACATAGTTAGATGGTGTCCAACCCTATAGGGTCGGACGGTCAAAGTCGGTAACACATAGTTAGACGAGTCATGAGGTTGGACACCCGATTGGATGGGTTACATGGTTGAGCAGCCCACGAGTCCCAGTGCCGGCAAAGGTAGGTGAATAAATGAAAGCATACCAACCATATTTAATGTGGTATTGAACCTATGTCTTCATCGATAGAAGTACCCTCGGGATGTGAAATTGTATGGGTGTCAATACCTATTTAATGAGGGTGGGTGATAAATTTGCACATATAAAGAACTCACCCCCTCATTTTCACGGAGACATTATGGGAGCTAGGAAAACTCTTGAATTTTTTTCCCTCAACTCTATTTAATTTGTGAGCCTCCTCTTGAGCTTGGAAATGTAATTATGCCTTTTTTCATTAATGTAAATGGTTTGTGCATATCATAGAGCAATAAAATCATGCTTTGTGGTTTTTCTTCAACCCTGTCTCATTTTATTGTGTTTCTCTTACCTCTCCATTGTATTTTTGTATTATGTGCATTATTCTTTCACTTGCAGTTTATAAGGTTATGCTTCATGGAGATTTGATGGCGAGTGGGGATCCGAGTTTTTGTCTCACCCGTCGACCTCTCTCAACTCCACCTTCCTTCCATTCTCCCTCAAGCGAGTATCTCACCCCTTTTCTTGGTGCTATCATCACCCCCTTTAGTGTAGGATTTCCCCTATTTATGCATCTTTCTAACCCTCTCTCTCCCCATCCCCTTATAAGTGTTAGTGTAGGATTAGTTATGCATTTTTTTGCTTTAGGAGTAGTTATAACATTAGGATTAAGTAGAGGAAGCCGGACTTCTCTGGAGGATTATATCAAGTTCACAAGTCCCACACTTGAGAGATAACCCCATGTTAGCAAATCACACTTTGAATGCCCCACTCACAATCAAGCCATTCGGGGTTGCTGCAATTTTGCATTAACACAAAATTCATCACATTTTCCAATAATGGTTGATAGTGAAGTTTGAAAAAATTATTTCTTAATTCTAAGCATGTAATGACATATTCTTTCCCTATATTTATCATTATACTCTCCCTTCTTTTCACACCATTGGGTTTCTTTCACTGAATTTATTTTTTGTCTTTCATGGATAGACCATTGTTGCATTTCATGTAATTATCTACATTGGTGTGTGCGGCGATCTATATAAGATTTCACGTATTTTTTTGAAATATATTTTAGGATTGGATCAAAGAAAGATATCGTTGCTCTTGAGGGAGTTATTGGTGCTTATTATATTTCTCTGGAGGGTCTTCCAAGGGTTAATGCTGAAGTTTCCATGACCTTTGTTTTTCATCTACTTATTATACATCTAGAAAAGGATTAGGATTTGGAGGAGGGGCATCACCGGATCAAACTAACTTACAGGATTGGTATGAAGCTGACATTAACAAAACCTTGTTTACATCATGGCCCTTGATTTTGAGGCTCATTATTTCAAGGACTATTTGGTGGACCATGACACTTTTCTAGAGTTGTAGAATCAATTTGGGGTCCCGATGGGTTTTATGAATTTTGTGGTTAATTTTAATAAGACCAAGACGTTAGGCCCCATTTTAATCAAATTCCCTAACCTAGTTTCTATGTTTACTCCCCTACAACTAGAACCAACTTTTTGGGATCATATTCATAGACAATGGTTTGAGGTGTACGATTGGTTGAAGATTCATGTTGTTGCTTAGAAAATATCATCTTTTTTAGCTTCATCTTTACCTCTTGTTTACTACCCTATTTCCATGGAGATTCTCGGAGGTGTCCTCTCGATTCTAAAAAAATTGTTCCTAAAAAAATTTCAGTCTATAGTTTTGTTTTGGTTGTTATATAGCCTTGTTAGTTCCAGAGTAATCGAATCATCCGGTCTATTTGGTTAATCTGGGGATTTTTTTGTATACCCAACATATTTTGTTTTTGGTTTAGGTTTTTTCAGCAAAGTATTGTTGTATTGCTCGATTTTTACATTGATCATCACATTATATATTTAATATAAAAGGAAAGGGACCATTCAACCCTCATTTAATTATTAAAAAATAATGAATCACTAATAAAAGTATTTTTTATGCACTACACATAGCAATTTCAACAAATAGTTATTGTTAAATTTGGCACACGTCTCCCATACAAAAAGTAGCTAATTATTCATTCAAATAATTACTAATTGTCTTGTTTGGAATGTAATGACTAGTATAAAGGCCTCTTATCTCATATGGTTGTTAGGGTGTACTACATACACTCGAGAGGGATAAATCCTTATGTAGTTCTCATAAGATATATTATGTATAACACATAATTCATTTCGGTTCATTTTAAGGAAAATGATTAGCAACCACTAAGCTCCATTCCTTGCGTTTGGTCTTAGTGGGTGTTATGTTATTCCATTTAACAAGATTTAATGAACATCAATGCATGTTTTATGTTGTCCATTTTTTTGTAGATGAGAATCCTAGCGGCCACTAGCCTCTATATATTCTAGGATTCCTTTCCAACAATGTAAAAATATTTGTATAACTTTAGATCACTAGTATTTTTCATTATTTATAATTAATTAAATCATATTAGTTGGACTATCCCTGGTGGAGCCAAGTTCTCGCACTACATACCATCGAGAGGGATCAAGCCTTATGTATTTCTCATAAGATATATTGTGTATAACACATAATTCATATCAGTTCATATAAAGGAAAATACTTAACAATCGCTAGGCTCCATTACTTACTGAAATTAATGGGTGTGCGACCACAAGGATCAACAGATCTCTTGTTGTAAAATTAGTGATCAAATAACAAACAAATCATGGACTACCTTAATGTCTACTAGATCCTACCATTATATATTTTCATCAATTTATTTTACGAAATGTAATAACTAGACCAATGGTTTCTAATAAACTCCAACCTTAGCAATCGATAGGATTACAATATCGGGTTTTGAATATCTAACCAAAATAATTGGAACATTTCTCAATTTTCCAAAAATCACTTCTATATTTCTTTCCAAGAATGTAATAACTAGTCAGTGTTCACTAATCTCAAATGCTCTTTATGTTGCATAAAAAATAATGTAATAAACTTCAAGCGTAGACACCAATAGCCACCGAATATCATGTTGGAATATCTAACCTCTTTCATGAAACTTAGTTATAGGTAAGAATTGTATTTTATTCAATTCGTCAGGAAATACATGTATTCAGTTAATTGTTAATATTTGTCTTGTCTTGGAATATTTGTTGTCTGTATTATCTTGGAATATCAAAGAAATGTAGTAAACATCTAACTTAACACTACTAGTCTCAAAATATCATTCTAAAAATATAAAAATAATAATGGAACTTAGCTCGGTTTTCGGTAAGTCGTTATTAATTGTTTTGTATGAAAGACAATAAATATCCTAGCGGTCACTAATCCCATTTCTTTGTTATGTTGCACTAATGCAATGTAATAATATTTGACCTTAGATCTGTTAGGCTTTGAATAATCATTTAGGATTCAAATATCATGTGATAGGCTTTGAATACCATGTTGAACCTTGTCTCCACTAGGCTTAAAAGTTTTTGTTGGATTACGTGTGTTTAGGAAAATTGTTAATATTTGACTTGTCTTGGAATATTTGTTGTCTTGTTTTGTCTTCGAATATCAAATCAATGTAGAAAACATCCATATTAATACGCGGCCACTATTCTTGGAATATTTTTTTGGAAAATCTAAAAATAATAATGGAGCTTAGCTCAATTTTCAAGTAAGTCATACTAATTATCTTGTATGAAAGACAACAAATATCCTAACAGCCACTAATCTCAATTCTTTGTTATGTTGCACCAATGAAATGTAATAATATTTGACCTTAGTGGCCACTAGGCTTGTAATATCATGTGATAGGATTTGAATATTATGTTGAACTTAGTGGCCGCTAGGCTAAATTTTTTGTGTTGGATTACATGTATTCAGAAAATTGTTAATATTTGTCTTGTCTTGGAATATTTGTTGTCTTGTCTTATCTTGGAGTATCAAAAAAATGTAGTAGGCATCCAAACTTAGCGATGCTAGTCTTAGAATAATGTATTTAAAAATATAAAAATAATAATGGAGCTTAGCTTAGTTTTTAGGTAAGTCGTTTATAATTGTCTTCTATGAAAGACAACAAATATCCAAGTGGTCGTTAATCTCAATTATTTGTTATATTGCAGCGACCCAATGTAATAATCATTGACGATTTATAAGCGCTAAGCTTGAATATCATGTAGGATTTGAATATCATGTAAGGATTCGAATATTATGTGGTAGGATTCAAATATCTTGTTGAACTTAGTAGCCACTAGGCTTAAAATTTCATGTTGGAATACATGTATTCAGGAAAATCATTAATATTTGTCTTTTCTTGGAATATTTGTTCTCTTGTCTTGTCTTAGAATAATCAATGTAGTAAACATCCAGTTTAGTGGCCACTAGTCTTGGAATATCGTTTTAGAAAATCTAAAAATAATAATGGAGCTTAGCTCAATTTTCAATTTAGTCGTTACTAATTGTCTTGTATGAGAGACAACAAATATCCTAGGGGCTGCCAATCTCAATTCTTTGTTATGTTGGAGTAACGCAATGTAAATATCATTGACCTTATTGGTCGTTAGGCTTCGAATATCATGTGATAGGATTCAAATATCATGTTGAATGTAGTGTTTTTTGGAGCTTAAATTTTCATATTAGAATACACATATTTAGTAAAATCGTTAGTATTTGTCTTGGCTTGGAATTTTTGTTGTCTTGTCTTGTCTTGGAATATGAAAGCAATGTAGTAAACATCTATCTTAATGGCCGCTAGTCTTGAAATATTGTTTTGGAAAATTTAAAAATAATAATGGAGCTTAAAAAAAAATTTAGGTAGGTCGTTGCAAAATATTTTGTATGAAAGACAACAAGTATCTTAGTAGTCGCTAATCTCAATTCTTTGTTATGTTTCACCAACGTAATGTAATAATCTTTGACCTTAGTTCCCACTCGGAATTCAAATATCATGTGATGGGATTTGCATAACATTTTGAACTTAGCGGTCACTAGGCTTAAAACTTTTTATTGGATTACGTGTATTCAGGAAAATCATTAATATTTTTCTAGTCTTGGAATATCAAAGAAATTTAGTAAACATCCAGCTTAGTGGCCTCTAGTCTTGGAAATTGGAATATCATTTTGGAAAATCTAAAATTAATAATGGATCTTAGCTCAGTTTTCAAGTAAGTAGTTACTAATTGTCTTATATGAAAGAAAAAATATCATAACATCTACTAATCTCAATTCTCCATTATGTTCCACCAATGCAATATAATAATCTTCATCCTTATCGGCCGCTAAGCTACACGATGATTTTGACATAAAAGAATTATAGCTCTGCGACCAATAGGCTAGACAACATATTCATGATTGAGTTTATAAAAATATACATACATGTACATGTACAATCGTGCATTAATATATTTAACAAAAATCTATATCTCGCCATTGATATGTAGCATATTAAAAATTAAGTTTTATTTAAAATACATTATTCTCTAGGTTCACATTTAATTAAAAATAAACTTGGTTTCGTGAAATTGTTTTCAAATAAAGAATTATATTCTTGAGAACACAAAGGTATGTGGTTTTGTGAAATAACTTAAGGTCCGCAAAAGGAAATATATTTTTGAAAATATAATGATTAAAATTTGTATTTAATAATATATATATATATATATATATATATATATATATATATATTTACCTTCTATTTTATTTTACATAAAAAGCTTGCTAAAGACATTACATTTGACTATTTCTACATGGGAAAACATATATAATTAAAAATATATATCAACACGGAAACCATATAAACAATGAACATTGAAATAATTATCCACGATTATTTCTTTCATCTTAATAAAAATCATTAAAGGAAGTCATAATGAATACCTAAACTATACTAAATCAAACCATTACGATTTTTTTAAAAACGAATATGTGACTCGTGTTTTTGTAATTAGGGATATAGGACATCAATATCAAGAAAAAAAATCACACGAATAAGAACAAAAAAATATACAAAAAATTAGCTAGAGAGAGATATAAAAGGGATGAAAAGTAAACCCATTTAACATAGATGAATACAAGAGCTAGGGTAGAACAAAAAATGTGTTTTCAAAAAGAATAAAAATTGTAAAGGGCATTACATTTTATTTGGTTAGGGCGAGAACCAAAATGTGTTTTAAGAAAGAGGAATATGGTTTTCCTAGGGGATGAAAATGAACTAAAGGGCAGTGGAGGGTGCGGTAGGGCTGGATTTTCGTGCAAAACACAAGAACTAGGAGAAGACAGATTGGCTGAAAGTTCCCGCAATAAACTAAGGTACACATACATTAAAATAGATGCTTTTAATAAATGCATGTTTTAGTGGTATATGAAATTATTACGTTCTTCATGATTTATTTGAAACCTTTGTATCCTCTATCAAACAAACTATTTGTGAGATTATATACGCAACCTCTTTTACTTGCCTCCTTTGAGTTTTTCCTTTGTGTCTCCTACTCTGTAATCGATATTTACAAAAATGGCATGAATTCGTGCACTTTCGAACTATGATATATTGTAGAGATCAAGAATTTCGTGCTTGTTACTGTCCCAAGTTAATGTACCAAACTAAACACAAAACCCCGAAAACTCCAATGAAATTGATACTGATGAAGATGTAGATGGATGAGGAAGCCAATGTAGATAAGACGGGCGCACACAAGCAATTCGCACAATAGATCCGAATAACTCGTAAACACCGATGCTTGACGTAAAAGACCACGTTAAAAGATATTTTAGTGGACTCGCCCGAGAAGCGGTCCGAGAAGCGATAAGCTTCCTCAAGGCGGATGTCACCCACGTTTCAATAAAGAAAGGAAGCATACATGATAAAAGATGTAAATAAAGACTAGATTTTCTGATTGCAGTAATAAGACAGAATCTAAACAGCAGACAGACAGTACAGAAAACAGGGAACTATGAAATAAAAGCTGGATTTGTGTTACCTGTATCCTTTTACCTATCTGCAGAGAAAATCGGCGTCGCTTTTTAAAATCGGCGCGATTGATCCGGTGGCCGATCGAGACCGATCGGGTCGCCGATCGGGTTGAATCGGCGCCGATCGAGGCGTGTCGATCACTGGGATCAAATGATAAGATTCGGGAATTAGAAGACGAATGTGGTCTGCTGGATGAGCCGAAGTTGGCGAGACACTGGAACAGAGTCACCAGATGATAGATGGTGGTGCGATGCTGATATGACAGGGACAGAGTAACGGTGCTCCTCTCAGGGATTGATTCGGACAGGATCTGCCCTAATTTGATACACTTGATGCTGAAGATCTCTCAGACTGTATCTCTCTCTCTCTGTTCGTGTGCAAGTGCTCCTTTTTTCGCTTGTTCGCTCTTGCTCCGTCTCTCTTCGGTTCGATTTTTCCGCCCTTAGAACTGAGTTCTGGACTTGCTTTTATAATCGGCGCCGCTCCTAGAAAATCGGCGCCGACCATATGGGTCGGCGCCGATCGCGGAGAAGACTCCCGAGATGGCTAAAAATGATCGATTCGAGAAAAATAAGACTCATCCCGACTACGGGAAAATATCCCGCTTAGGGAAGATTAAAAATAGATGTGATACATGGGTAGAATAAATTTGGGGTGGATAAGTGATTAAGATGCATGGGAAGAAGCGTAATTAAATATTTAATACTTAATTACCCATGGGCAAGATATGATGAAATGAATTAAATTTAGAGTAGGTGATTAAATCACAAATTGGAAAACTATCCCAAGGGGATAGTTGGTGATGTAAACGTGCCCTAGGTTACCTAGGCAAGTAAACGGATGAGAAGGGACACTAAATTGGGTAACCAATTTTAGGTGTCTACATTTTGCCCCTTTTTGTCAAGTAACTTGCGATAAGCAAGGTTATGAGACAAAAACATGGAGATGGAAGAAGAGAAGAATTTGTGGTGATGTGATCCCCCTCAAACTAGGGATGGGATGGATGATAGAACAGACGATCCCGAGTTTGAAAGAGGTAGATAAAAAAATGCAGGATGCCCCAGTCGGATAGCTGGAGTAGAACTGATCATTGAGGACGCATAAAAATAAACACAAGGGCAGCAACCTAAGGAACTCACATTGGTAGGGAAAACTAGCCGGTCTCCTCATGAGACGACGTTAGTGCCTACAGACCCATGAGTGTAAGGAGAACTGCAAAATAGTCAGCATCGAAAGAGAGACACATTGGTAGGGACAACTAGACGGTCTATGAATCAGACGACGTTAGTGCCTACAGACCCGCGTAACTCTAAGCGGCTAAACAAAAAGCGAGTGCTCCACGCAAAGGGAACAAACTCGAAATAGACAATGACATCTAAAAGATGTGCCAAAAGACAAGATTTAGCACACAACAATGATCAGATAGATGAGAAAGCCAAGTATCAACACTATGGCAAACAGACAAGAAAAATCGGCGGCGACCAAACGAATCGGCGACGACTACAAAAAGCGGCGTCGACCCAAAAAATCGGCGCCGACCAATCCAGACGCATATAAATATGCGAACGGAAAACGTGAACGATTAATTTTCAACGTGACGATTGATTCCGACAGAGATAGATTTGAACGCAATGGAAGCCTCTGGGAGCGGACAGAAGCGCAGGAGGACACGACCTGGGGTAAGTGACCATTCTCGAACCCCTTCGTTATATTATTATTTTTTTTTTTTTTTTTTTTTTTGATTTTTATTTGGATGGATATGAGGCCAGGGTCTGTTTCACGTCTGGCCAGGAAGTCGGCGCCGATTGGTATAATCGGCGTCGACTTGTTTGGATCGGCGTCGATTGTTAATAATCGGCGCCGACTAAAATGAACGACGCCGATTTTATGAAATCGACGCCGACTGATGGAAGTTCATTGATTTGTATGATTTGGGAAGATGTGATTTATGAAAATAAGAGACTAATTATGCTTTTGATGTCGTGGATGCAGGCACGAGAGACCCTTCACATGAGGGATGCCATCCCGGAGCTATTAGAGACGATCCTGCCTGATGTGACAGATGCAGACTGGCAGCATTTAGAGCTGGCTGGGCTCGGGGGCTTTAGATATTATAGACGAGTGCCACGGGATGTGGAGCTTATGCGAGCATTGGTGCGACGGTGGGACAGCCACACGTGCACATTTTGGTTTAGGACGGGTGAGATGACTATCACCCATGAGGATGTATACAGGATCCTCCGATTACCGATTACGGGGGACCCGATTGAGATCACACCCCGAGAGCAGCAGCAGAGGGCCCTGGTGCGGTTGTACAGAGACAGAGCAGATGATGCGGAGATAGATCTCCAAAGTGAGGATATCCTCACAAGATGCATGTGATAGCCCTGAGCAAAGCGGATAGCCCATTCGATGGCCATATCTTATTTTGCTCTCGCTGCACTCAGGAGGTGGGAGATTCCCATTGCTATCGCTAGGTCACACGTGTGCGACATCTCGCAGATAGATGATTTTTTGCTTTCACGATGCCCCGATAGCTCGATTTATTATGAGCTATGGATGTACACTACCGGGCCGGAGGACAGGATCGATGTCGCCTTTGTGCTCCATTCATTGGGCGTATGAGCACATAGCAGTTGATTAGGCCATCCGGCCTTCCATGGATGCCAAAGCAGCGAAAGTGGGGTGGATTATGGATTTCGAGATGGCGGGCCGACATGGCCACAGGAGATACAGCAGATCACCCGAAAGGGTACTGAAAGCGCCAGACGCTTTACACCGACTGATCAAAGTTATCCGAGGCCATATCGGGCATTTCCGATATGGGTCAGTCGATGCCCACTGGTAGATTGAGACTTAGTCGGTGGTCATGAGGTCGCAGATCAGATATGTGGGAGCGAGTCCCATTCATGCGATATCGAGGCGCTTTGGTCTAGTACAGATAAAGACTGCCACATACACACCATATAGGCGGGATGGCAGAGAGACAGAGCTGCCGATTTTGATCCCGGCAGACCCACTGAGAGAGGCTCCACCCTCCATAGATAGTGATGATGACGCGGGGGTGGATGAGGGCTACGCAGCATGGTATGACACAGAGCTTCCACGACATCTCCCGCCCTCGATAGATGCTGGGGAGGAGGACATAGCTGCTATACTGGACAGATTAGAGGGAGAGCATGCCACACTGATACAGACACATCAGGTAGCTCTAGAGGAGATTAGGGCCTTGACAGAGGAGAGGGATTCCCTGATTGCGGAGAGAGACACCGCTCGGCAGGAGCGAGATACAGTGATCCAGCAGCGGGACCGCTATTTTCGGCATAGGGAGGCCCTCAGGGCCAAGTATGGGGAGACAGGTGCCACATCAGAGTCTGGCACACAGGGCACGACCCTAGGAGGGGCGCCACCAAGCGGCCAAAGATCACCAAGGCAAATTTCCTCATTACGAGCACCGGCACCGTGAGCCTTAGCACGTACTCGCCTCTCCTCACGAGGTGAGATATTATGAGGATGCCCTAGCGCAGCATGCCCCAGATGTGCCTCGGTATGGGGCGAGGAGGAGAGCAGGACTCGCCACAGCCGAGTGGAGCCTCAAAGTGAGGGAGCACTGGGAGAGATCGAGGTGGGCCGAGACCTCCAGCAGCAGGTGCATCGAGCTCGATCGGTGGCGCTCAGGAGAGACAGCCAGGTGGAGAGGAGGGTGGAGGAGATAGTGTCCTCCATGCTTGGATTTTACTATATAGAGTTTTGATAGACTTTTGCATTTGTATAGTGATGTAGCCTCGATCGAAGGCATCAGATAGATGGCTTGATGGAAAGCCACCATTTTTGTATAAACACACATGTATATATATAGATTCATCATATGATTTGGCATACAATTGTACTTATACTTTTTGGTTTTGATATACATAGATAGATGGATATAGATAGATGTGATTGGATAGATATAGACTGATAGATGATAGAAATAGATGTGATTAGATAGATTGAAATGTGGATAGAATAGATGTGATTGGATAGATATAGATTGATAGATGATAGATGGATGTGATGAGATAGATTGAAATGTGGATAGAATAGATGCGATTGGATAGATATAGATTGATAGATGATAGATGGATGTGATGAGATAGATTGAAATGTGGGTAGAATAGATGCGATTGGATAGATATAGATGGATAAATGATAGATGGATGTGGTTAGATAGATTGATTTAATTTTGATAGATGATGGGAGGTATCTTGATGGACATAGCTTTTAAATATTTTGATGGATAGATAGATAGATGCGTTTGATGTATAGATGGATGTAATTTTAATGAGAAATGAATAAAGATAGATGTTTTGATAGATAAGAGGAATGTTGATAGAAGATAGATTTTGATTGAATTAACATGTGAAATGTCAATTCAACAGGATGCAAGACAAAGAAATGGAGAATGCTTATTGTAAGAGCAAAAGATGAAAGCAGAAATAACCGTGACTTAGAAGAGAAGACACTTAAAAGAAGGGAAATGATAAGTCGGACTTCCAACCGACCATAGAGAAGATCCAGATAAGAAACCGAAAGACCAAGCATACAAGGCCCTATATAAGATTAAAATAAACCTGACACTAACTAGTCGCAAACCAGATCTAGGATAGAAATGGAAAGAAAAGAAAGTAAGTATCTTGTCGGAACCTACAAGGGACAGAATACATGTCCATGATAGGAAAATAGGATTCTCCATATGATCGACAAAAGGTCTAAAATCTCAGCTTCATGATTTGGACAGAAAAGCAAACTGATCAATGTGGGAAGTTTGCTTGATATGGAAAGACTGATCGATGCGGGAAGTCTTTCAGTGATGCTAACAAGTGTATAAACTGACTGGAAGGCTGATTGATTACAAGAAGCCTTGAATATTTCTTTGAGAAACAGCCGTCCTTCAAGGGAGCGGTCTGTATTTTGAAATTTGTATGATAGCCATCCTTCGAGGGTATGGTCTATTTGCTTTTTGATTCACTTGACAATGTATGGATAGCTGTCCTTCGAGGGATCAGTCTATCTTTTTGGATAGCATCTTTTTTTTTTTTTTTTTTTTTTTTTTTTTTTGAAACTCTTTGGAAGAAGCTGAGTTTAGACCTAGATAGATCAGATGAAGGGGAGGAGAACATGGAAGAACATGTACTCATGCCCCGAGCAGATCCGATTAAGATAAGTACTTGGGACAGATGAAGTGGTGATTAAGGTATTCCTACCATGAGGAGGAACATATCCAAAAGAAACGTGCAATGAGTAGAGCCGCGATACTCATATTTAAGGTAAACGAGGCAATAGGCGGAGAACCACACAATTTCAAATCACCACGAAAGTAGATGACTGGTTATTAGGACAGATGGAAGATCTGAGTTGCGACTAGATTTGTGTAAGAGAGATTTTAACAATAGAAGGGCCGTAAATGCAAGGCATTAAGAGGTTCTGTTTCAGGGATACCATCCATGGAAGACAAACGATAAGCCCCAGACCCATATTTATGAGTGATAATGTAGGGACCCATCCAGTTGGGAGCAAACTTACCACGTTGACTCCTTTCGAGTGTAGTGACATTTTGATTTTCCTTAAGAACAAGGTCACCAATTTTGAAGTCACGGTGTTGCACATGCTTGTTGTAAGCACGCTTGACACGCCGAGATAGACTTGATGATGCTCAAGAGCGCCGAGACGCCGCTCATCTAATAATTCAAGTTGAGCTAGACGATTTTGACGATAATCCTCATCGAGACAAATTCTCCGAGAGAAACACGAGAGATGGGATTTGGACCTCCAAAGGAAGGACGGCCTGCACTCCATAGACGAGAGAGAAGGGAGTAGCACCAAGTAGGAGTACGAATGCTAGTCCGATAAGCCCAGAGAGCGAAAGGGATATGTAGATGCCAATCCCTACCAGCTCGACTAGTTACCTTTGCGAGGATATTACGCAGAGTTTTATTGGAAGCTTCGGCCCGACCATTAGCTTGAGGATAGTATGGAGAAGAAAAACTGAGCTTGATATTGAAAGCATTGCAGAGATTTTGCAAATCAGAGTGCTTTGAAAGATTTACCATTATCTGTGATGAGCTTGTGTGGAACGCCAAAGCGACAAATGATGTGTTGATAGACAAAATCAACTATGGGTTTAGCCTTTGTTGAAGAAAGAGGGATAGCTTCTACCCACTTAGTAAAGTACTCAAGGGCAATGAATGATAATGATGACGCCCGTGAAGAACGGGATCATGAGACCAATAAGATCAAGGCCCCATTGTGAAAAAGGCCACAAATCCGCCGCAGGTTGCAAAGCCTGACTAGGGACGTGCGTGAGATTGGAATGTTGCTGACACTTGACGCATTTCTTAGTGTATTCACAACAATCTTGATTAAGAGAAGGCCAATAATATCCCAAACGTAAGATGCGCTTAGCCACAGCTAAACCACTAAAATGTCCACCACAGATACCGTCATGGACCTCCTGAATAGCTTTAGATGATTCATGGGTTTTGAGGCATCGAAGCAAAATACCATCAAAGCCGCGTTTGTAAAGAATCCCGCCTAGGATAGAATAGCGATTAGCGCGTTGGACAAAAGACCTTCTACCATCGAAGTCGATCTGAGGAAGCACCGAATGAGATAGATAATCAACTATCTGTTGATACCACTCATCCCGAGTATGGGTTATGACAAAGATTGATCGGGTTAGTCAGTTGAAGATAAGATGGTTGATCTAATCGCTTGCACGTACCCACATAAAGACGCTGAGTCTTCAGGTAAAGGCGGATAAGGGATGCTAATGAGGCCATGGTATCCGCGAATCGATTTGGCAAAGACGAGGAATGGATTGGATGGTGAACTTATCGAAAGATTGGAGTTGGGCAAGAACAATGTCGCGATATTTTTGAAGGATATCATTCTTGCATTGATAGACACCCGTGACCTGATTAACGATGAGTTCAGAATCACCAAAGATGTCAATACGACGAGCGCCGAGATTAATGGCATTTTGAAGTCCTAAGACAAGAGCTTCGTACTCAGCCATATTATTGGTGCACTCAAAGTTCAATTTGTGTGCGACTGGGATAGGCGTACCCCAAGGAGGAATCATCACGAAACCCGCACCTCCCCCTTGCTGGCATTTGGATCCATCAAAGAAGAGCTTTACTTTAAATGGAGATAGACCAAAATCGATTTGTTGAATAAATTCATCGGGGAATTGAGCAAGGGGGTCTTGAGTGTCCGGAAGAGGAGCACTAGCTAGTTGATCTGCAATAACCCGACCCTTGATAGCCTTTTGCGGGATAAATTCGAGGTCAAATTCTGTCATGAGCATAAGCCAACGAGTGATGCGATCATTGTGATAAGGCTTTGCATGAATTGTCTTGAGGGGATTGACATTTGTGACGATGTAAGTTTTGTGATTAAGAAGATAATGACGAAGCTTAGAAGTTGCAAAGAAGAGAGCGCAACATAGTTTTTCAGCCCCGGAGTAACGTGTCTCATACTCATGGAGGGTGCGACTGATGTAATAGATGATACTTGTTCTTTACCACAAGTGTCCCGATGCGAAATCATGGCTCCCGAGCATGGTCACCACAGAGATATAAAGATAGAAAGGCTCCTCGCGTGGAGGTGTAAGCACGGGTGGAGAAAGAAGATAAGATTTGAGATCATCAAAGGCCTTTTGGCAATGCTCATCCCATTTGAAATGAACATTCTTACGAGAAGATGGTGAAAAGGTTGACAACGGTCCGACAATCGGGAGATAAAACGACGACCGATCAAGACGCCCTCGAGATCAAGTGAGTCAGCTTTAAGTTGACGGGAGGCATCTCAAGGATGGCTTTTATTTTTGCGGGTCCACTTCAATACCCCTCATGGAAATGATAAACCCTAAAAGTTTACTCAGCTGAGGACGCCAAACACGCATTTAGATGGATTTAGACGAAGACAAAAGGATAAGCCTCTCAAAGAGAGGTGCAAGGATGAAAAGATGCTCCCGACGACGTTTGATTTGCGAGGAGATCGTCAACGTAATCCTCTACAGTTTTGTGTAAAAGATCATGGAAGATGTAGGTCATTGCTCGTTGATAAGTTGCTCCGGCGTTCTTAAGACCGAAGGGCATGACACGATAGCAAAAGGTCCCCCAAGGAGTTATGAAGGAAGTCTTATGCTGGTCTTCTGGTGCGATGAGGATTTGATTATATCCAGAGAAACCATCCATAAGAGAAAGCATCTCATGACCCGCAGTTAAATCTACGAGTTGGTCGATATTAGGAAGAGGAAAATCATCCTTCGACAGCCGATTAAGATCCCTAAGTCGGTACAAATTAATCTTCCCAAAAGAGCCTTAGTTATCGGTACTATCGACACCCATCATGATAATCGATGGGTTGGATGAAGCTAGCCGAGAGCAAGCGTTGTAATTCTTCTTTAACAAGAAGGGCTACTCTAGGGTGCATTTTACGTAATTTTTGCTTAACTGGTTTGATGTTGGGAAGGGTAACGATATTGTGGACCACAATATCGGGATCGAGCCCTGGCATATCTTCATATGACCAAGCAAAGGCTTGACGATTTTTGGAAAGAAAAGCGGTAAAGTCCCCTAATTCCTGTGGATTAAGGGATTGGCCGACCTTAATGATGCGAGGGTCTTCAGAAGTCCCTATATTAAGGTCAATAGTGGCTTCGTTGAGAAGGGTAGACGTGTCGAAGGAATGGTTTTGGGAAGATATGAATCCTCCGCCCTGATAGGTGAGGACGAGTCGCCATCCGCACAAAGGATAGTGTTGATAGTAGGAGAGTCGCCTCCAACTATCTCAGGAAGATTAATGGTATGTAGCAGACCGATTGTTAGTCTCATAGACTAAAGGTCCCAAGGAAATGGTATTGATCAAAAAAAAAAAAGTTAGGTGGGATGGAAATGTCATCGTCCACATCAAGTGATGCTTCTGGATTTGTGGGGAAGATGGTTCTTCAAGAGGAAGAGGCTCATCAAGAATAGTGATGTGGCTTTTGAAATGGGTTTAAATCCCAAACCAAACTTTTGGTGTGGCATGAGAGTAGGAATGGATTTGAGGTCATGTATACCTTGTTCATATTTTCCAAGGCCAAAACCTTTCCACGCGCATCGATATAGATAAGTTTTTGCAAACGTGGGATTCTCAGAGATAATCAAACCCTCGTTAGGTAAGGTTTGGCTCTCTGGAGGAGAATCCGGACAATAATGAGGTGTATCAAGACCACCGTAGATGAAATTGGTCTGTTGATTGGGCAAACCAATGGTAACGATGCGACCGAGACCTGATTGATATTCAGGTTGCTTGTCGGGTCTACCATACTCATTAGGTTTGAGACGGGCATCGAAAGAAAAGAGAGGAAGCTCTCCTAGTGAGAAACGCTGCAATGTCTCTTCCGCATTTCGCAACTGTAGTTTGGTCACGCAGTGTATGGAAGAAGATGAAGCCCCATCCGAGAAGATGCATTTTCTTTTAAAGGCGCACCTTTGTGGTCATGTCGCATTGCGCAGTTAAGGAAAAGGATCTCCTGATGGGTGTAGATTTTGCCCTCATATTGATATTTTAGGCATCGATGGAGGTGGATGGGACACAATGCATCACGCAACCAGGAGCGTCCAAGGATCATGTTATAGTGGAATTTTCCTTCGACAATATAGAAGAGTTCATGGAGCAGCTTTTTACCTACTCGGATGGGTAAGACCACAGTTCCTAGAGTGATTGCTAGCCGATCGTTAAATGATCGAAGGGCTTAAAGGCGGAGGTGACACCACATTCTTAGGTAACTTAAGTTGTTCGAATGTGTGGGAAGAGATGACGTTGAGAGCAGCTCCACTATCGATCATAACACGTTTTAAGGCAGTGTTATTGACTTGGACTGTGATGAAGAGAGGAGCCTCCAAATCCTCTGAAGAAAGATGAGGAATTTCTGAATCCTCAAAAGAAATGGCGGTCGATGGACCATTCAATCCAACAACCCACTGAAGGGTTGGGGCTCATCGGAATTTACTGCGATGCGACGCAGACTATCGATTAGAGCCTGGCGATGTTGTGGAGAGGATTGGATGAGGTCAAAAAGAGACATTTTGACCGGAGCTTGGGTGAGTTGCTTCATGACACTCTCCTCAACGGATACGGGAACTTGAGTCCGAGGTGCAGCACGAATGGAGACCTTGGGTCGTGGGGCTGATGAGGAAGGAGACACGCCTTCAGGGGCTGCAGAAATGACAACCCGTGGTCTAGATGTTGGAGATGAAGATGGGTTATGATAATGTTGGGTTCTAGTGGCGATATGGATTGTGTCAATTTGGGAAGGAGGGAGATCAAGTGGAGTGGAACCACTAGAGGTCTGAATGGATGGTTGAGGTTCGGATGAGGCTAGGGTAACAGGAGGTACTTGTTCCTCCTCCAACAAGAGGTCACTTTCTTCCAGAAGGTTCTTGACAACGGCTTGAAGAGCTTTACATCCTTCAGTGTCATGACCTGGAGTACGGTGGTAAGCACAAATCAGATCAGAGTTAAACCAGGTAGGTTTGACTCCTTTGGGGTTATAAGGCTTAATCGGAGGAAGGGTTATGGCTGAAGATTGGATAAGTTGATGAAGGATTTCGGTGTAGAATCCGGTAGACGAAGATGAGGATAGAGATAATGGAGATGGTTCTTTTACCTTAACCGACTGCCGGGGTAAAAGAACTTGCATGTTAGGTTTAACGGTCTCTTTATTAGGGATCCTCTTATTTGTTTGGACATTCGGAGGAGCAGTCTTGGGTGCTTGGGATGGGAGTAAATGAGACATGATTGTCTTTGGTGGAGGAGGAGCCCCTAAAATAGACTTCGAAGGTGATGGAGATGTGATAAATTTTGTGGTCTTTGGAGACAAAGGGGGTTGTTTGGTTGAATTTACTGATGACTTAGATGATGTCGGTTTAGAAGAGGAAGAAGCCCCCAAAGTAGGTGAAATTGGAGGAAGATAGGGTGACTTGATTTTTGGTAACAAAGATGAGGATTTTGATAGAAGAAGTGGCATCTTTTTGGTAGGTAAGTCTACTTTTAGGGATGTTGATGAAGAAGAAGATGATGACTTTGATAGGTGTGTAGTAAGAAGATGCCTTCTCAAATGCGGGCAAATCTAATCGCTTATGAGGCGTGGAGAGAGATTTTTGTGGAAGAACACCGAGAGTTTTGATGGTCCGAAATATGGGCTTCCCTTTTCAGGGATGGTGACAACTTCAACGTCATAAGGTGATTGTAACCTTTCCGGAGGAAGCAAATGGGGAGACACTGATGGTATGATGTTAGATTTTGGTTGTCTCGGTTTAGGTTCGGGAACCGAGCGTATAGATGTTGATGCTACTTCTTTTGATTTTCCCTGAATAGGTGAAGTAACATCAGTAATGGAAGAAGTAAGTGATGAAGAAGTTCCTTGCGAAGGGACCACTTTTGGTGTAGTGATCATGGGTGGAACTACTATAGGAAAAGAGATAGGAAGAGTCAAAGTTGAGGACACTTTCGCCGAAGTCGGCACGATTATAGGGATGTTTATCAAGGGCATAGTTGTAGCCGGAATGGGAGCAAAGGAAGTAGATGTGTCTGAAGTGGAAACTCGAAGGGATGTAATTGCCTCGAGCATTGAAAGGATGTCTGATGATGAGACAGATGAGGAAGACACTGCCTCGGTATGGATGGGAGATCGGACAAAGGAGCGGAGAGAGATGACTCCGTGTTTAAGCAATGTAGGAATATCCAAAGATGGGTTATCTCGAGGATGGAGGAATTCCAAAGATTGGTGAAGTGGAAGAGGGTTCTCGATTCGATTGCACAAGCGTCGTAGATGATGTGGTTTCGTGTATGGATTCTTCAAAGAGAAATGAAGTCGATAGTGTGGGTGTTTGGTTTTTGAGATTCTGAAGAATTATGATTTGGGGCATGATTGGGGAAGGGTTGTTTGAAAACGTCCAGCGCTTGATTTGGGGGAGCATTTGGGTTATCCAGAATAAGCTCGCCTTTATCAATGAATTTTTGGACAAGATTTTTGAAAGTCTGACATCGTTCGATGTCATGACCCTTGGTTCTATGATAGTGGCAAAAATCGTTTTCTCTGTACCACAAAGGACGTTCTCGACTTTCATCAATATCTCTAATGGGTGGAAGTTCGATCATGCGAACTTCCAACATTTTTCCTAAGATGGAGGCATATGATTCCCCCAATGGAGCGAAGGATCGAGATGATGAAGCCCTTTTGAGCGTGATGAAGGGTCTCTTCGTGGTAGTTGATTAGAAGTACTATCGGTTCTCGATGTTTTTAATACGATAGCATTGGTGGACCCTTGATTCTTATCTTTAGGAGGAAAAGAATTTGGTTTGGTGAACCGAGAGAAATCGGGTTTAGATTTGGAGCGAAGTTTTAGTTTTCCTTGTTCAATGGCACGAGATTCGAGTTTGCGTGCCATTGTGAAGGCTTCTTCGAAGGTGTGGAAAGTTTGGATTCTTAACGTGGAAGAAATGTGACTAGCGCAAGATCGGGTGAACAGCTCGATCTGTTGTGATTGAGGAAGAGAGAAGGACAATT